>OX596337.1:292461-968498 GCA_951394405.1 Coprinellus micaceus | reverse complement strand
CCGGGAAAATGCTCAAATGCTGGGTCAATCCCTCATCGAGTACATACACACCCATAAGGCACCTGTTTCTACTTAAAAGGATGGGGACAAAGTGTCGTGTTACACACATGCTTCTAGTGTTAATAGACAGCCTTTAAGCGCCTCAAATTAACTATCACCCTGCCTTGGAGCGAGAGGGATTGCCATCGGCCCCGGGCCCCAAAAGGGCTCTATTTCGCAGAGGAAGCGTGCAGTAGGCAAGCTCTCCCCTGATCCCCTAGTAAATGAGCAGTCATGGTAGCCATATAGAGCTCGACGTCGCCCTCTAGCGCGATAATAGCTCCGCTGCAGTGCGACAGTCAATTGTGTACTTCTGTTACACCTCCTATGACACTGTGGCCATACCTTCCCCTCAGCAGAAGCACGAGGCGGGCGGATGTAAATAGGTGGATAATATAAAGAATTAGCCATCTGTTCTATTTAACATCCAGTAACTGCAAATTCGGGGAGTGATACTGGATGTACCCCATGCCAACCCAAATTTGATTGGCTCCAGAATTTAGCAAGATCGGCAAGCCATAAAAATTACACTGGCCTCTCCAGAGGTGGCTCTTGACGCAGCGCGTAGAACGCAAAAGACAGGAAGGAAAACGGGGCAGTAGAAGCCGAGATACGGCGAAACAATGACCAAAAGCACGGTGGAGTCGTCAATTGATGCACTGATGTTCAACATACTTCGTGGATTCTCAGGGCAGTAACCATTCTTTCATACATATCTCCTCGAATTCTTGTCCGTTTCCCGTCGTGTCTTTTTCTATAGACTCTAATAGTCGACCTCCTTTCGTCCGACCTACTTTAATAACACCACAACATAGCCCTCGCTTTCAGAAGGATCCATAACGCAAATTAAGCGCCCAAGCGAGCTCGAGGCACGAGGGTGTGCGCTGAGCCGGCGGGGCGGCGCATTAAGCGTAGATAGTAAACCTTTGGTAACCTTTAAGTGTATACGACGTTATCTACATGCATTTCTCACGGATAGGTGCTAGGTCAACAGTTTGTTTACCACACGTGCTATTTAGCATCTGGTGCGCCAGTGCTGCAGTGGAGGTGCCAGGAGGCCTATGCGGGGTGGTTCGCGGTGTATAATGTCTGGACTTAGGCAAGTATGCGAGCATATTAAGCTATCAGTGTCCGTTATGACCTGTACCCTCAACATCAAAGGTATTTGTAACCCGAGAGCACCGGCAGAAGAACAATGTATTATTCCCGGGAAAGCGCTCAAAAAAATCTTTTCAAGTGAACAATAATACACCGGGTTATTTCTACTCATAATGTTGCATTGGAATGGCTAAATACCTTGGTAGAAACACAGGGTAAGGAACAATGAGTACACATGCACACTATTCTATCTTCCAGTCGTCCTATCCACGCCAGGATGCATAAATAATAATTAATGTGCTATACAAGGCTGCATGCCAAATTTTATGCCACAGGGAATAAGGAGAGGGCCTGTAGCCAACCAGGTGAGCTCACTGTGCGAGACAGCGAGCGCGCGTGTCGGCGTGATGGCAGGCCCGATTTGGATGTGCGCAGACATCGCCGGGCACAATGATGGGCGCGGGACGGTGACAGCGCGCGTAGTTCTCCTGCGACGAAGGGAACCCACGACCCCTCCCTTACCAGTTTGGGGACTTTGGGGACTTATACCTTGAAAGGCAGAAAACTGGCAGTTTCCTGCCAGTGTGCGGCGCAAACAATTTCCGGGCTAATTAGCCTGTTATACCCCCCCGGTATGACAGGTTACCAAGCCTGGGAACTCGTGATGCCCAGGTGCCTTAGGTACTTAGATCTCAAATTAGCCACCCTGGCAGCTGTCTACAACGGATTCCGCCCAACAGCTGCAGGAATTACCACAGCCTGTATCATCCTGCGCGGATTCTCTGAGCATGCCAAAAGTAGGGGAGGCTCCCCCATCTCTTTCCGCAAGTCCGCCCCATTCCCCGGGGCCTGACGCTTCCAATAGCACAGCAGCTACACATCAAACTACCTACGACCCCGACACCCCACTTCTTACGCCCGGGACTAGCTGTAATTTGTCGGCCTCCGGCTCGAAGGAGGACCTCACATTGGTTAGTCTCTGGTCGTGTTATAGTTCACCTGACCCTGTTGATGTATTTTCAGTCGTCCGCAACAGACCTCAGTTCGCAGTTCCTCCCGTTACAACCCCTCACAACATCGCAGGAGTGTGTTCGGAGCATGTTAAATGCAAGAAAAGGCCTCCTGGTCTATACGCCACCATCAATCGAGCCCTCTTGCGGTATTAGGCTAGGGGACGTCCCAGATGATGTGGGAATCCACAGCGCAGAGGGAGGCCCCAAAAGCATGTTCAATTTCTGGGAGGCCGCAAAGACTTTTACCATCCGAATCCAACCCCCAGTAAGGGATATTGCAAACAGCTATCAGGAGATCCCCAAAGGCCATGTAATATCTGAAGGTGGTCCCCCCCGCAAGGTATTTTCCGAATATGACGAAAGGTACGCGCCATCAACCCCCGACACACTCATAAACGTCTCATGATTTACCCCCCGATAGTGACCCGCCTGGCCCTTCTGACGGTCCCACCCAAGGGGATTCGCCGTCCTGGGATCCGTGGATGGTATGTGATGACCGACTGTCAAGTGCACTCCGCAGGATCAACACCTGGCGGGCTACGCAGTGGCCTAACCTTTCAAGATCAATCAAACTAGAGAGCCCAACCACTGTCGCTGGTGGAGGGTCATCGTACATCTTTCCCGGGACCGGAACATTTTCCACCAGCAAGGTTAAGGCGAGTTGACCTCGTTCTCGGTGGTTGAGCTACTGTTGGCACTTACTTGTGTGCCGAAATGATATTAGGTTGCGATCAGGGTCGTCAGAGACACCAGCCCAATGGCCGACCCAGTGTACATCAGCACCCCCCGGCCCGTGAGTCCCCACCAATGAACGATTCAACTGCATTGACATACTCGACCATCTGTAGCGACTGCGCCGGGAGTCTAGATCTGGGCTGCGGTACACCTCCAAGCATGAAAACACTATCCCACTGTACGGCCTAGCACAAGACCCCGCCCTCTCCAACGTCACGTCGGGGTTGGTCTTTCCATGGTGCGACAACGAAACCGTGTTGCGGTTCGTCCAGAAGCCCCCGGAGATCCAGAGAATCCCACTCGTTCGCGGCTCTCCTATCCATCCATACATACAAACTATTGGACGTCCGAGCATAAACTTAGCGCCCATACTGTGGCAGGTTAAAGGCGTCACGAGCGGCCTTCACTACGTCCACGCTCTTAACGCCGTCCACGGAGACATCAGATCAGTATGTCCCATCCCCATCCCTTCGACGTACTTCGCGCTCATAGGCTCTATCTAGGCTAACGTGATCGTGTTCGACGACCCCAGGCACGTCCTCAAAATCTACCCTAAGATCCTTGATGTCAGAGGGTCCACAACAGATCTCAAGGCTTCGACCTTGAATTTCATGGCTCTAGAGCTCCTGAACTTGCCAGCCGGAGTCGACGATGCAGACGACAGCGGGCAGAAGGGGACCTGCACTCCCAGTACTAAGGAGACTGATGTTTGGGCGTTTGGGCTGGTTGGCGCCGAGGTGCGTCATCTATATCCTGTATTGTTCGGGCTGAGGCTCTTCGGGCTAACACACATGTAAAACGATGCAAGTATGACCCACTGTAAGTGGGGAGAGTTCGATGTTAGATTGAAAGTAAGTAGGGTATACAAGATACGCACCTGTAAGTGGGGAGAGTTCGATGGGGACTCACCCACTTACAGTGTGGACTATATACTGTGGAGAACAATAGATAACCTATATGCGGAACAATAAGAAAGAACAATAGACGTTCCATAAGTAGAGAACAATAGCAGTGAATGGAGATAAGGTGGAGATAAGAGAACAATAAGTGCGAGTATAATGGGAATAATACAAGGTGGTTGTTGTTCTCTGTAGAACAATAGAAGATAAGTAAAACGTTTGAAATAGAGGTATTCTTTGTAGAGATAGAGTTGACATGAGCATTGTCTTCCAACACACCCCCTCAATGTAATGTCTCTGTATTTACTCGAGTCCAAGAGCGAGTCGATGACGTTCAATGGCAGGTTTGGGTAAAGGTTTAGTAAATATATCGGCGATCATATCGGTAGTAGATAAAAAGTGAACAGTAATGTCGCCTCGCTTGATAGCATCCCGAATCCAATGCATCTTTATATCGATGTGCTTCATTCGGCTGTGGAGCTCTGGGTTCCGGAGAACCTTGAGTGCGGATTGGTTGTCGACCATGAGTGGTGAGGGAGTAGAGACGTCGTGACCAAGTTCCTTCAGGAGTGTGCGCATCCAGATGATGTCCCTTCCAGCGCTCGACGCAGAGACGTACTCTGCCTCTGTTGAGGAGTCTGCCACCGTCGATTGCTTCTTTGCCGACCAACTAACGGCTCCCGATCCCATTTTAATGACAAATCCAGATGTGGATCGTCGCGTGTCAAGGCACCCAGCATGATCTGCATCGCTGTACGCTTGGAAGAGTTCCGAAGACATCTTGCTACCATTGTTACGATAGGTGAGCTTCAGATCTTTGGTTCCCTTGAGGTAACGGAATAGGTGTTTGACTGCTTTCCAATGCATAGGTCCGGGGTTGGAGTTGTATTGGGCTAGTTTGGCAACAGCGTAGGCGATGTCAGGGCGTGTCGCAATCATAAGGTATATCAGGGCGCCGATGGCATTCATGTATGGGACGTTCTTCATCATCTCGTCGTCAGCCTTGTTTGGAATGTACTTGGTGAGGGTAGCACCGCTTCCTGGATCCATTGGAGTTCCTACTGGGTAGCAGTCCTCCATCTTGAATCGCGCAAGCATGTCGAGGATGTATTGAGTCTGGGATAGGCGCATGACTCGGTTCTCGCGGTCGTAGTCGACCTTGATTCCAAGCAGGTACGAGGTGGGTCCGAGATCCTTGATCTTGAAGACCTTGGCAAGGGAGTCCTTGAGCCATTGGATCTTCTCCTGGCTTTTCGAGGTTATGGTGATGTCGTCAACGAAGACTGGTACAACAATACGGGTCCCATCCATCTCCCAGACATAGATAGCTGGGTCAGATTTTATTTGGGTGAATCCGATCGCTTCAAGCTCTGATGCTAGCTTTTGGTACCACAGTCGTCCGCTCTGTTTCAAGCCATATAAACCTTTCTTTAGCCGGCACACCCATCTCCGTCCCTTTGAGTCTGGATTCTTGATCTCAAACCCTGGCGCCTGCTCCATGTAGACTTCGTATTGCTCCTCAATTGTTCCGTTGAGGTAGGCATTGTCGACATCAATGGTCTCGATGAAGTGTCCTTCCATGGCGGCTTGGGCGAAGATTGCGCGGATTGATGTGAGACGAGATGCAGGTGCCCATGTCTGATCGTAGTCTACTCCAGGCATTTGGGAGTATCCCTTGGCGACAAGTCGAGCCTTGTAGCGGTCGATTGTGCCATCTGCCTTTCGTTTGATGAGGAAGACCCATCGTGATCCGACAACCTTTTGTCCCTCTGGTAGTTCGACTAGTTCCCAAGTGCCATTGGTGGTTAGGGCGTCAATCTCAACCTGTGCTGCGGTCTGCCAGTGTTCGCCATCTGGTCCTGCGAAGGCTTCCCAGTGTGTCCGAGGCGCATCTCCTGGACGGCGTGTAGCCGCTCCTAGTGCTTTGTCCTGTGCCATGTAGAATGCCATTTCCATGCCTTGGTCGAGAGTCAGGGTCTCTTCCAGGGGGACGTGGTATAGACTGATGAGAGAATCAAGTATACTGGTGGCACGTAGTGCATCTTCCATGTCTACAGGTTCGTCGTCAGGGTCAAAGTCCTCAGCTGCAATTGGTTGTACAGGTTCATCGTCGTCATCGTCGTCTTCATCCTCATCCTCATCCTCTGTTTTGGGTAGCTGATTGTTTCTTTGTGCACCCCCTCGATCTGCTACCTGTTCACCCCCTTCACGCCTGGCTACTGGAATTGTACCGCGTCTCCCTTTTCCACTCGCGAGTTGGTAGTCCTTGACGGTTGTTGCCGTTTTCCGTACGGGCCGGGAGCTTTGTGCTACTAGCGGTGGAGCTTTCGGAACTTTCGCCTTGCGAGGGATTGATTCGCGAGGGGGAGGGGGAGGTGGCCGGGTGCGTTTCTGGGCAGGTGCTGGAGGTGCGACCGGTGCTGGAGGAGGTAGTTCTGGGAACATGGGTCCATCCTCAGCTGGTGCAGGGAGCCCTGGGAACAAGGCAGGTATTGGTAGCAGCTGTTTCGTTGAGGGAGTAGATGAGGGATCCCGTTTCGTAGGAGTAGGTGGAATTGACGGATGGACAGACGGTTGCTGTGTGGCTGGCGTCTTAGGCTCAGTTTTAGGAGGTCGCTCGGGAGTCCGAGGTGCTGCTTGGTCTCCATCGTCATCATTGTCGCTCTCGTCTGATCCATCATCTGGATGGTCATGGGGAGGCGGTGGTGGCGCGATGGGAGCATGAGGTGGTGCAAGAGGTGGATTCTCCGGTTCGAGATCAGCATCTGGCCAGATGTCCCTAATGCCTATAGGCGTGTATGCCTGTTCATTCCCTACGGTCGAGAGACCAGGGAAGGTGCTTTCAGCGAAGATAACATCCCGGGATATGGTGATCTTCTTCGTCACTGGATTGTAGCATTTCCAGCCTTTGTAGCCTGGTTCAAAGCCGATAAAGACACAAGGCTCCGTGTGTGACTGGAGGTTCTTGCGGTCCTTGCGCAATACATGGACGTATACGCGGCAGCCAAATACTCGGTGCATGGACAGATCGGGCTTTGCTTTATGCCAGACTTCATAGGAGGTAGTATTCGATAATGTAGAGGATGGGGTCGCATTCAGGATGTCTGTGTAATAGAGTACAGCTGCACCCCAGAACATCATGGGAAGGCGTGCTTGGTTGAGCATGGCAATGACCCCTTCAGTTAGTGTGCGATTGAGTCGTTCGCTGACACCGTTCTGTTGAGGTGTGGCTTTAACTGTGTGTTGCCGTGCGATACCAAGTCCCTTGCACCATTGAATGAAGTCGTTCCCCATGTATTCCCCTCCTTTATCATCACGAAGTTCCTTGACCTTTGTGCCGAGCTTTCGCTCACTCTTGGCAACAAAGTCTTTGAAGGCTTGGAATGCGTCACTCTTGTGTTTCAGGAGGGCAACCTCTTTGAACCGTGAGTGGTCATCAATGAATGTGATCCAGTATCGATAGCCGATTGGTGTCTGTACAGCAAGGGGTCCATGGAGGTCCGAGTGAATCCGTCCAAGGAGCTCTGTTGAGCGATTCGCTGATAGCTTTGGGAATGGATCCCGATGTTGCTTCCCTGCGATGCAGTGTTCGCAGGTGTCGTTAAGTTCCGTGCCCTCCTTCACCAGGATGCCAGTGGCCAAGTCTTGGCGCATAAGCGTCTCCAGACGATCCTTCCCAATGTGCCCTAACCTCTGATGTAATAGTTCCTTCCCGATTTTGGAGATGTAGGCTGCCTCCGTCTCCGTGTTTTCGAGCGTTGTCCCATTGAGAGAGCCAACAGTTCCGTCGATGGTAGCTGTTAGGAGTAGCTCGCCATTCTTGAAGAAGTCAAGCGAGTCTCCTTCAATTACGACACGCATTTTGCTCTTCTTAACGACAGAGAGGATCGAGAATAGGTTATTGCGAAGTGCAGGAACATATAGTACATCGTTGAATATCACAGTTTGACCAACTTTTCCGTATATACGAGGCGTGAAACGTACTTCCCCCTTTCCTGTAGCCCAGACAATCTCGTTGTTAGCGAGAGACACAGCAATTTTCACCGCAACCATGTTACGGATCCACTTGCGATTGGGTGTCATATGTGAGGTTGCACCTGAGTCTGGGTTCCAGGAAGTATTAGTGGGGTTGTTACGAGCTCGACGGATAAGGGGACTTGCGATGTGGGCAACAGTGGCCATCATGACGTTCTCCTCAGCAGTCGCAGCTGTGGTGGGCGTCTCGGCAATCTTGGCCTTCTGGGAGTTCTGGACGCGGCAGTCCTTGTCCTCGTGCGTGTTCTGCCAACCGTGGACCTTGCACCTGTACTTCGCCTTCTTCTTCGGGGCAGCTGTAGCTACCTGAAGGGCGGCGGACGTCCCCTCAGCAAGCTGAGTGTTGCGAGCGAGGGAGTCGGCCTTGCGAAGGTGATCGAGGACTTCAAGGGGATTGTCGTCCCCAGTGGAGATGTGGTTGAGCGTATTGCGGAGGATGGTGTCATCCTTGCCAAGACCAATGGGGATCATGCTGATCGCAAGATCGCGCGCGAGATGAGCAGCCGTGTATCCTTCCTCGAAAGCAGAGGGCGTAAGGAGTTCACTTGCTCCCCGACTGGTGGATTGAATCGTCGTCGTTGCTCCGTCCGATGTCGTTTGGGAGGAGATGGTGACAGACCGTGTCGTCTCTGCAAGGTATTCTGCTCCTTGCGGGAGGAGCGCGGTGAGACGTGAGGCGTGCGCCATGCAACGCGATCCGAAGTCGGAGTAGGTCTCCTTCTCAAAGCCCGAGGACCTCATGCGAAGTGCCATCATCTCCTGAAGGACACTGATGCGAGAGCCAGAAGTCTTGGGCTGGTAGGTTTCCAAGAGCTTCTCCCAGATAGCAGCGATGTCGGTGACTTGGATGCCAGAGAGGACGGTCTCGAGTTGGGAGTGGTCGAGAGTAGACCGGACGTAGCCGATGAGCTTGGAGCGGCGACTGGCATAGTCGGACTTGACCTTGTCGTCGGCATTGCTCCCAGGTTTTTTCTCTTCCCCAGTGAGGATGCCGTAGGCATTGAGGTCGAAGGCCTTGTTCTCGACAGTGAACTTCCACTGCTGCACAGTGTAGGCCGTGAGCATGATGGGCGAGGACGTAGTGGTAGAGTCCATGATGGTAGGTGATGAAGAATGGGAGAGGATGAAACGATAGGTACGAAACGATAAGAGATAGGTGATAGGTAAAGTGCCCGTGATTTTGTAGGTAAAACGGACCAATACGTAGATATCCTAAAAAGGAGTTGAAGTTTTACACTAAGATCCGCAGAGGGAACCCCGCTGTCACTTTGAGTACCGGTTACTGAAAGCGTTTGGATGGAGGGAGCGCTACCGTTGCGTCGTTTCCCCAGTCCAACCGAATCAGGCCTCTCAAAGAAGGATCACTACTCTAATTCCGCAGACGGTAAGCGTCTGTGGACTTCCTGATAGCTTCTTTCCCGTAGTGGGAACGCTTGCCGCGGGGTAGAAGGTGGTAATGGAAGTTGATACGTACTCCTGAGTATCAGGAGGGGTAGTGGAATGTAAGTAGCGAAACGTAAATAGCGAAAGTGAAGATAGTGAAAATGTGAAGAGAGATAGGCTTCAGGTGGAGATATCACACGAGAAGAGGCCGTAGGCTATGGGCGATCGAGGGGCAGTGGAGCGGTTACCACGGTGTCTGATAACGGATGGCGTGATCAGAGGAGCCCGGGGCTCATAACTTGTAAAACGATGCAAGTATGACCCACTGTAAGTGGGGAGAGTTCGATGTTAGATTGAAAGTAAGTAGGGTATACAAGATACGCACCTGTAAGTGGGGAGAGTTCGATGGGGACTCACCCACTTACAGTGTGGACTATATACTGTGGAGAACAATAGATAACCTATATGCGGAACAATAAGAAAGAACAATAGACGTTCCATAAGTAGAGAACAATAGCAGTGAATGGAGATAAGGTGGAGATAAGAGAACAATAAGTGCGAGTATAATGGGAATAATACAAGGTGGTTGTTGTTCTCTGTAGAACAATAGAAGATAAGTAAAACGTTTGAAATAGAGGTATTCTTTGTAGAGATAGAGTTGACATGAGCATTGTCTTCCAACAACACACACACACACACACACACTGCTCACTCAGATAATTGGAGGCCAGAACGTGTTCGAGCGTACCAGGGGGATTTACTTACCTGCTTTCGTCCTCAAAGGGGGGAGGCCCAAGAAAACATATGATATGTGGTATGTGGTGGACCCGCCGTGGTACCGTAACACTGTCCAGCATCAATGCCGAGGGCCATGTATTTATGGGGTGGGGGAGCATGGTGAGGGAACCCCACTCAATACTGGAGAGGTGGATACCGTGGGGGATGGTGAGGTTTGGGGCGGCGCGGGAACGCAAAACTCGAGAGGACCAGAACGCGCGTCCGAGCGGCCTACCTCCTAGAAGCTAGGTTTCTTTGCCGGTAGCAATAGTCACAGCCCCATACCCGCTGCAGGGTTCTATCGCTTTATTGTAACTCTTTATTTACTTTGTATTGCATCCATCATCCTGCGCTTCTATCCATCACCTGCCACCGAGATTGAATTATCGTCGCGAGATTTTCGGAGTGATGATATGACACTGTAGGGAGCAAGTCAATGCGGGTCTGCTGACACATAGCGGAGACCCTGGAAAACCTACGCTGTTCTGCACCTTGAAGCGCTCGAACCGAAGCACCCACAGCCACCCACACGTCGATATGGGACCAACTGCTTCCGTGGCTATCCCCCGGGAGTCTAAATCCTCGACGCGGAGGTGGGAGCAAGCCTCCTCAATGCACCTATGCCTGTATTCCACGCTACTCAAGGTGAGGTGATAAATAAATAAATAAAACTCGTGTTCCGGCGGGGAGGAACTTGTTGCCCTCAGCCCAAGCCCGAGGAAGTGGCAGGGGGCCCCCAATGAAACGACCACGCGGTCATCCACCCCGGAATCCCAAGTCTATTCCTGGACCAAGCACCGATGCCGCAGAGTCTTCAGCACCTCCAGTGAAGCGAAAGCGGGGTCGACCACCGAAAAACCCCAAGCCCGACAGTGATTCCTGATCAGGCAAATTCCCCAGGGCCCAACCAGTGACCCTGTGCCCTCTGCATGCTGCGTCTTCGGTCTCCTCCTGCTTTCCCGATCCTTGGCTTTTCGTCGTACGCCCTAGTTGTTTATCCCCGAATGCAAATTATCCCCCCCTGTAGGCTGTTGATCCATGCCGATTTGAATTCCGTGTAATGATTGACCATCTTCTGGTAGAGGGGTGTCTGGCGTACTCATTGTGTACTTCATTTCGTATCGGTTTGTGCGCACGAGCGTATCACAATGGATTGGGTGCCATGTGCGAGACCCCGAGATAAAAGAAGTTAGGGAACCACAGAAACGGACGTCGCTCGTTCGAAGGTGGGGGCGTGAGAACTCCCTCCGTGATCTATTCGAAGATTAGCGCTCAAGGGCCCGGCGCTTCTTCACATCCTCCTCCACCATCCGCTTCCTCCCTCCTCCCATTTCCCGCTCTCCCTCTCCTCTCCCCACACCCGCGACAATGGACGCCTTTACATTCCCGCACTTCCCTCCTCCAAAGTCCACCGCCTACTTTGCGCTATTCCGCGACGTCGAGAACGCCGCGAGCCTGAGGCAGCGTATCATGAAGGTGTCGATGCTGACGGATGCGGATGAGAGGGTTGAACAGGAGAGGGATGCGGTTAACTTTGCGTTCATTGATGCTCGGCTGGTGAGTCTATCCGTTTGTCTGTCTACCTTGAGCTCTCTCCTAGGCCAGTTTGAGTCCGGCTGACGAATCCTCGACTCGATACGTATGGTTTCCTGGGACTCATTTGGGCTTGACTTGGAATGCGGGGTAGATCACGAGCCGTATACACCTACGAACGGCAGTCCACCAAGCCCTCCTCGCGTCATCCACACCAAACGGGATGCGAACCCGCTCCGTCCACTCCGAAATCCTATTCTACCTCAACCCCACAAACAACGTACGCCCCCTCCCCCAACTTCAGGCTCACTCACAGAGTAACCGCCCCCCTCCCACTTCGATTTACCCGACATAGATCACAGAATCCTTCAAGAACTTCGGCCTCTCCGATAAATCCAGCTCCCTCGTCGTCGTGCGGATCGGCAAACCCATTGCACCAGCCGCACCTCACCTGAGACCAGATCAGAAGGAGATGCAGGTCCAGGAGCTCATGAAAGACGCGGTCATCGGTACGATCGTACCGTTAGACGATCCCGAGCAGGGGTTGGAAAGCGTAACTGACTGGGCAGCTATACGCAAGGTACGCAAGGCTCTTTAGTTAGTATGGGAAGTGGGACGTTGGCTCATGACGAAATTACGATAGCTGTTCAAACTTAACACCGAGCCGGCAGTGAAGAACGCTTCGAGTCCAGAGGAGGAACGCGTTGTGGTTGATAGAATCGTCACAAGCGCCGTGGCGATGAAGAGCGTCATGCAATAGCACGCTCAGACGAGAGAGTAGAAAACATGTATTATTATTACACTTTGAACGACACGGTGGGAGTTAGACGTCAAACCAGGAGTGAGTACGGAAGAGACAAGGCGAAAACAACCAAGGGCCTCGCTACTTCTTCTTATCCTTCTCCTCATCCTTCTCCGCACCCTCCATACTCATCTGAATAGCCCGCTGGATAGCTTCATCCTCATCCTCCTCATCCTCGTCCTCCCCTTCCCCATCCTCATCATCATCCAAATCCTCATCCTCATCTTCATCATCATCCTCCATATCCACATCCGCCTCGGCCTTCGACATCGCAAGCGCCCTGCGCAGCTCCTCGTCCTCATCATCGTCAGCCTCCATCGCAGTATCCGCTGATACTGCAGCAGGCGTTGATGCCGAAGGTGCGGAGGAAGAGGAAGCTTCAGCTGCACCGGTCGATGATGACTCTGCTGGGGCGTTCAGGCGATCCCTTGCCTCGGCCTCTTGCATTGATAGCCGCAGGGCCATAGCCAACTCGGGATCGACACTGGGGTCGACACCGAATTCGAATGCTGAACCGCCTGCAGCCTCGCCACCACCTCCACCTTGCAGCTCTTCGGGAATGAGTGCACCTCGGTCGGCTGCGAGGACAGCGGAGGTCACGATTGCATCTGAAAGAAGCAGGGAGCCTTCAGGAACCTCGAGGTAGTGTCTGTAATCGCGAGGAACGTAATTAGTGCTTCAATTCAAGGGAATTGGATCAGGATACGCACGAGTTATCTCCACTGTTCACATTCTCCACAAAGCTCTTGAGCACACTCCTCCCATCCTCACCCGCACCCAACCCCTCCTCCTCAATCCCATCTCCAAACGCCACAACGTCCACCGCGACGTTATTCTTCTTCAGCTTCCTCGCCAACTTGATCATGCTCTGCTCGTCGGAATTCGGCGCCTCGGAGATGGGTGAGCCGACAAAGACGAGGATGCGTTGGCGCTGGTTCTTGTTTTCGCGGTGTTTGAGGGCGAGTTGGGCGATGTTGATGGCGGTGGGGATGTCGACGGAGCCTCCGATCTTTTTGGAGGCGGCGTGGACGCCTTGTAGGATTTGGCCGAGGTCTTTGGTGTGTGTTACGAGGACTTCGGGGCTGTAGCACCATAGATAACGTTAGCTACCCGTGGAGTACATACCCCCATCCGCTGCGATCTCCCATTCCGACGCAGTAGCCAGAGAGGGGGTAGGAGAGGAGAGGCGCTACTCACCACTTGCCCCCAGACGTCATAATCCCAACCGTATTCTCAGGATTCGAGTCGGTCTTCGTCTGGAAGATGATGTTGACAGCGTCGGACTGGGCGTCGAACCGTGTTGGCTGGTAATCCCCGTTCCTCATGTACTCCGAGTTGTCGATAACCATAACCGTCGCTTCCAAAGGCATCTTGGGCTAGATATCCTCCTTGTTTCACGTTTCGATGGTGTTGTGGGATCGTATACTTCGACGATGGTGTCGAGTAGCCTGTATACGGAGAGGTGAGGGGTGAAAGGGATGGGGTATGGCGAGGTATCGTGAGGAGGAGTGGGTTCTTGATTGTTCGGCGTTTAGTTAGCTGACGCGTCGAGCGCGGTGTTTGGCTGTGTTTAAACTTGTGGGAGCAGCCCCGCTCAGGGGTAACATGGGTAGATTGGTCGCTTTTCAGTGCATAAGGATATTAAATTATCGAAACTAATGCTACACCAGCACCTTAAATAGCCTAGTACCTCTGTGGCTAAATATTGTGACGATAGATATAAATCAGCATAAGCATTTCAAGCTCCCTAGACCTGAAATCCTCGGTATCTTCCCTTTCCTGCCTTCCCAGCGCCATGCTTCCCGACCAGCGCTTGATGCTTCTTTCTAAGCCTACCAATCAAAAACAAATACAGGAGAATTAAGAAAGCGTTGACCACAGTGACCCCACCCACGACGCTCATTGTCACAATCGATAACGTGTCCCACTTGTTCTTGTTCAGAAGGACGACGGAAACTATAGTCGAAATTGAACCCGCGAGTGCGTTGAAGCACCCGGGTCTAGGTTCGCAAGATGAGCGTGCGGTTTAATAGAAGGATAGGTGGGGACCTCACATGAAAATCTTCTGCAAAATCCAGATATAGTTTCCTCGCCATTGCCACCACAATATGAGCATCCCCACCAATCCAAAGCCCGAAACGCCCCCTGCGACGTAAAACCTAGAAGGACGTCTCAGCAAGAACAGGGCACACCCATCTACTACGAGGCCCAGGAAGCGATACTCACAGTCCCACATGGTTGACCACCAACTTCAACGCGTTCTTGATGTCCTCGTCCGAAATATTGACCCTATCAATCAAATCCGGGATCGTCTTCGTCAGGGTCTGTGGCATAACCACAAATCCCGCAAGGAGAAGCCAACAAAACACAAACGCGAAAACGTCGTGCATCCAATGGATATGGTCGAGCGCCATGAGCATGTTCACATACGCCGTCTGCACGTCCGCGACGGACGTCACCGCCGACGAATCGGAATACATGGACCTGTTGTCGCTCGACATTCCCCGTCGGCCTTTGAGTACCCGACGCGAGCCCACATTTTGGAGTGTTGCTACATCCGAGCCTTCCTTTCCTCCAAGTGCCTCGGTAATGGCACTGGGCGACTCTCGCAACACCCTGCTCGAGTCCCAATCCGAGTTGGCTGCGCCGTTCGAGAACGTGACAGATGACTCTTTGCGCACATTGAGCGGTCTTGTACCAACACCATGAGCTCCTCCTGAGAAATCTTGGAACTGGGGTGTCGGTATGGGCACCGGGAATGCATCTGGTGCTGTGCTGCGTGGTGCTGCGCTTGGGGTAGGGTCCGAGCCATCCGAAGACACATAGGTTGAAGGGTGGTATTCCCGACTTGGCTGCCATGGCGGCATGGTGTATGGATTGAAAGGGATGTCCGAACCGCCCGCGACATATGAAGCAGAGGCCATCGTAGCGCCTGCTCGCAGAAGAGGCGTTCAGGCGTTCAAGGAAGAAGGGAAGGGAAAGAAAGCGGGCAAACGGGGGGCTTGGGCTCTTTTCTGTTGAACGTTCTCATCGCCTATATGTATCGTTCGTTCAAATGAATTGGATCGATCAAGGACTGTTCACTTAGTGAAACTCTTAGCGTAACATGAGGCCGTCCGAAGCTCCCAAAGACAGTCCATGACGTTCGACGTGATCATGATAACGATTAAGCGCCGGGAGAAGGCAACGGCATTGGATACCGGAAACTGACGTACGGCGTCTCGTCGTGAGCAAGGCGGTTTTGGAAGAAGAGTTTGATGGATGCACCGACCATTCAATACATTGAAATGAGCGGCGGGGGCTGTGGCGAGGGCTGTTCGGCCGTTTGGGCGGCGAGCGCTTAACTGAAGTTGGGTCATGAGATGATGCGACCACTGATTGGGGTCGGTTGACTCCGTTCTACGCCCCCGCCAAGTCACATCTGGCCCACCATATCGACCCGGAAGTGCCATATTGGCCTTGTTCATTGAATGCAAAGTTACGCAAACGCAGCAGACACACACAATGCGTGCGTGGATGCGTAGTTACTGTAGGTCCATTCGGATTGCGTCGATCCGCCAATCCAACCGGTTACGAGAAACCCGCGGAAACCAAGGGATTGCCAGTTTGGAGGACTCGGAAGGATGGGAAGGTAACTGAACATGTCCAGTAGCCAAGGTGGCGGCACAGGATGAAACTCGAAGTCAAGAAAACGTCAAAATGGAATGGTAGCTGGTCAGTAGAAGCCAAAAACGTCAGAACGCCCAGCAACACCGCCCATCCCGAACTCAATTGGTCAGTACCGCCTCCTCCTTCACCCACATCGTAAGCTGACTATTGATATGTACGAACATCATCTCTCTCACCTTTGGGCCATCACGCCCCTTCCACTCAGTGGGTGGGCGGGAGGCGGGCAGCTGAAACCCCAGGATGCGCTCGGTCCTGTTAATTCTGTGGAGAAAGGTCTCGTGGTAGGCGAATCGTCGACCAAGCAGATGGGAGGCCCGGCGTTAAAGAGGAGGGGAAGAAGGTGCTGGTCTTGGGGTTAGGGTAGGTCTTGGCACGGTCGTCTAGGAAGCGGTCAGTGTCAAAGTCCCCGATTGCATGAATCGAGAGAAAAAGTTGAGGCACTGAATGAGCAGACCGTTGGAAGAGACGTAATAGGGGGCATGCCATCTTCACCCCATAGATCGGTCCCCTAAAAGTGTTGTGAGAGGAACACTACGTCGTCAGCTGAGGCAATACCTACTTGGTTCCATCGGGAATGTAATAGGCCGGAAGACCATTCTTTGCCAGGAAGACAACTGATGCCCTGATGTTGAACGGACGATGGGTAGGACATGGGTCCTACCTGAGAGAATTGCCCTCAGACGTCATAGTCCAAACCTTATTCTTGTGATTCGAGACCGTCTTGGTCTGGAAGACGACGTTGACAGTATCGGACTGAGGATCGACTCATCGGGTTGACTGCCGCGTAACCCCCGTTCCCCATGTCCTCCGAGTTGTCGACAACCATAATCGTCACTCCCAAAGGCATGCCGGGCTGGGCTGGGCTGTAAACGGAGGGGTGAATGGAGAAAGGGGTGGCGTGTGGCAAAGCAAAGACCAAGGTAAAGGCGACCAGGAGCGGGTTAATCGGATCATTCGAGCGCAATGTTTGGCCATGTTTAATGTTGTGGGAGCAGCCTCTCTCCCGAGTCAGGGTAGGTTCGGAGTCCCGTTTAGGAAGACATTTCGAGTCACGCTCGACCCGCACGAGCAGTTCTCGCCAACCTTACACCTGGCTCATTGCTCTGACACCCACATGGGGGCTTGAAAAGGCTTGAAACCGAACCTAGAGTCAGGGGTGACAAGCGCGCCAGTGATTAGATTCCGAGTCAACTTGAATGGTCGCGTCTCCGCTTTCATTACTAGTTGCACCCAGTCAGGTCCGCCCGAATTCCCGTGTCCAAGGATTTTTATGCCTCTTTCGTATGGCCATTTCTAAGGAATATTGGCTCAAGTTCAAGTTCGCCGCCTGAGGCTCCGCCTCTACAGCCGGTGTATAGTTAAAATGATCGAGGGGGATACTCCCTATCATAGTAAACGGGCCAGACATACTAGTCCCCTGATGGCCATATACTGTGGCGAAAAACACGATGTTGCGCATTTCAAGCCCCCTACCCCTCAAATCCTTTGTAATATCCTCTCCCAGCCTTCCCAGTGCCATGCTTCCCAACTACAGCTCTATGCTTCTTGATGAGCCTCTCAGTTAAATACCAGTATATCAAAATCAAAACTCCGCTGGCCACAGTGACCCCTCCCACGACGCCGATTGCCGCTTTCGATAGTGGGTCCCACTCGCCTTCTTTGAGGAGATAGACGGAAATTAAGGTCGAGATTGAGCCTATGAGACCGTTGGAGAATCCGGATCTAAATTTTCAAGGTGAGTGTGGCTTAATAGAAGGTTGAGTTCGAAAGGCTAACATGAAAATCTTCTGCGTAATCCAGATGTAGTTTCCGCGCCATTGCCACCACAGTGAGACCATCCCGAGCAACCCCGCTCCTGAGACACCCCCTGCGATGTAAAACCTAGAAAAGGTGTCACAGTAAGAACAAGGTACCTTCTAGTCAAGAAGCCAAAGAGAAAGTACCCACAAGTTCGCATGAGTAATGAGCTGCGTCAACGCGCTCTTGAGCTCGTCGCCCGAAGCCTGGTTCGACTTGGAGTTGAGTTGATCGCGGAGGAAATCTGGGATGGTCTCCGTCAGGGCCTGCGGCATAACCACAAACCCCGCCAGGAGGAGCCAACAGGACGCAATCGCAAAAGCCTCATTTACCCAATGAATACGGTCGAGAGCCATGAGCATATTCACATACGCTGTCTGCACGTCCGCGACCGACGTTACCGCCGACGGAATCGAGTACATAGGCCTACTGTCGCCAACAGACGTGCCCGGTCGGCCTTTGAGCCCGAGGCGTGTTTGAAGTCTGGATCGTCGCGACATCTGAGCCTTCCTTCCCTCGGTGGCACTTGGCGACTCTAACAACACCCTACTCGAGTTATAATCGTTTCCATCGGCACCAACGTTCGAGAACGTGACGGATGATTCCTTGCGCACGTTAGGCGGTCTTTTACTGCCACCATTAACTCCTTCTGAGATATCTTGGAACTGGGGTGTCGGCGCCGCGGGTCCTGGAAGCGCTCCTGGTGCTGGAGCAGATGGCCCGGGAGCCAGGACTGGGTCCGATCCGCCTGAAGGTGCGTAGGGGCGCGGGCGTAATTCTTGATTTGGCTGCAACGGGGGCATGTCGTATGGATTAAAAGGGATGTCCAAACCGCCACTGGCAGTGGAGGCAGAGGCAGAGGACATCGTAGCACCTACTCTCGGAGGAGGTGGTAAGGAAGGAAAGGAAGGAATGTGGACACTCGAGGCGCTTGGGATTTTCCTTTTATTCAAGATTCTCAGCGCCTATATGTATAGGCTGTTCGAAAGGGATGGTCAAAAGAAATCGATCAAGGATGTTGGCTTGGTGAAACTGTTAACGCAGAAAGAAGCACTCCGAAGCCTCCAAAGACAGTCCTGGGGGCGGTTTGCGACGGGAAGCGTTACCACGATAACAGCCAAGCGCCGGGAGAAGGCAATGCCATTGGACACTGGAAATTGACTTATAACGTCTCGTCGTGAGGAAAGCGGCTTTTGAAGAAGAGATCAATGGTCCCACCATTAACTGCATTGGAATGAGCGGCAGGGGCAGTGGTGAGGGCTCTTCTGCTATGTGGACCGCGGGCGCTTAAATGGCTGGGCCATGGGATGATCAGTGCTACCACTGACAGAGGTCTCCAACTCCGTTCTACATATGCGCTAAGTCATGTCTAGGCCCAGCATATCTACCCGGACGAGCTATATCAGTCTCCTTGACCGGGTGAGTGGTTATGCAAACGCTGGACCCACAAACAAGGCGTCCACGCGGGTGAGCAAATACCACTGATCCGCTCTGATAGCGTCGATCTGGCAATCCCATTGGTTACGAGAAAGTTGCGGAAACCAGGCGATCGCCAGATCGAAGGACCCAGAAGGTGGGGAAGCAGCTTGATATGTTCTGTGGGCGACTGAACACGAAGGCGGTGGGACAGGATTCAGACATGATGAAACTCGAGGCCAGGAAACGTGAAAATAGAATGCTCCTTGGTCGGTACAAGCCAAAACCAGTCATGCACACAACACCGCCCTTCCCGAAATTAATTAGCCAATCCCACCTCTTCCATCTTCACCCACATACCCCCCTTCACCGACATGGTCAGCTGACTCTTGATACAAACATCGTCCTTCCCCTTCGGCCCGCTCTCTCCTTTCCAACCCAACGGAGGCCTCGATGCAGGCGGTTGTGCCTCCAAAACGTGCTGAACATTTGTGAAGCGCTGGAGGAATCGGATTAGGAAGAACGACGATTCGTGGTAGGCGAATTGCTGGCCAAGGCAAATACGAGGACCGGCGTTGAAGGGGAGGAAGATGAAGGGGTTGGGCGTGATGTAGGTCTTGACGCGGTCGTCGAGGAAGCGGTCAGGGTCGAATTTATCGGCTGGGATTTCATCGGGGATATTAGATGGGCGAACCGGCATTGAGAAGGGTTGAGAGGCTTACCATCGGGTCCCCAGAGGTCCGTCCGCATGTGCATAAGCAGAACGCTGTATCCCATCCTGTCGGGGTGTCAACGGGGAACTGGATAGGTAAAGTGGTAAGGCACTCACTTGGTTCCAGCCGGGATGTAATAGGCGGGGTGTCCGTTCTTGGCAGGGAGAACTGTCGGCCTATTGGAAGTCCTGATGTTGAACGGGCTGTTCGGAGTGGGTCAGTGATCACGTTCCTTTCGATGAACCACAATGACTTACACAGCAGGGTAAAGTCGAAGGGTTTCTGAGAGGTGAACCGTCATAATTAGCCAAAGGATCTTGAACACATAAGACAGGAGGTCATACCATTAATCACCGCACGCAGGTACTTCATGTCCTTCATGTCCTCAAAAGTGGGACGACGACTCTCGCCGACCTGTTCGAGGACCTCCTCGCGTAGCCGTCGCAGAACGTCAGAATGTTGGGAGAGCATGTAGATAGCCCAGGTTAGAGTGTTTGCAGTCTACAAAAAGGAAAATAGTCGTTAGCGTTGACCCTGGACAAGCAAAGGCTGACACATACCGTATCACGGCCGGCCAGGAGGATGTTCAAAGTCTCGTCGCGAAGCACCTTCCGATCTGCGGAACAGTTCAGCCTCACATTCCATCAGCGCCAAAAGAACTTACCATCCGTATGCCTCGCTAGATGATCCAACAAACTCTCCCCCTCCTCCGCATGGCTCTCCACCACGCCCTTCTTCTCCCCCAACATCCCCACATTCCTCTGAACCGCCGCCTGGATAATCGGATCCAAAAATTTATTAATCGTCCTCATCCGGACCTCCACCTGGTCCTGCCAGAACTCGTATAACCTCCACGTCAAGCCCCGGCGGGTTCGGGTACCCATAATGCCGTTGGCTTCGTCGAAGGCGGTGGCGAATTGATTGGACGGGTGGGAGGAGTTTTGGGAGGAGGAGGCGAGGGCGGAGTAGTATGGGTAGGGGAGGCCGGCGCCGAGGGAGTGGACGTTCTTGTTGAAGAGAAACTCGGTGGCGGAGTCCATGGTGAAGCGACCGGTGAGGTCCTATGGGGGTTTGAATTTAGTTTTTCGTGAATAAAAGAGGGTGGCACACCTGAATGTCGACGGGGTGCCCTTCCTTCAGACGTGCAGCAAGTAGGTCCAGCGCCTCCTTTGCATGACGATCGAAGATGTCAAAGTGGCTGATGCGTTCCTTGCTGAAGAACGGGCGGGTCATCGCGCGATGGAACTTCCACATTTCGCCTGTATACGCAATAACTCCTCAGCATCTTATTTCTGGACTCTGAACGAGGACGTTTCTACTGCTTACCATCCGAGTTGAACACCCCAACACCGAGGAGTGAGTTCAGTTGTTGCTTGAGTATCGGCCCTTTCTCGAAACTTTCAAACTGGGTGGCGAGGACGGCTTTGATGTGGTCGGGTTCGGCGGTTATGAACTACGAGGAGGGTGAATCAGCTTTCCGGGTCAGAAGCGTCGAACGTCAAGACCGAACACACCCTATTCTCATACAAGATCCTCGCGTTGACGATAAACGTTCCGGATTCTTCAAACCAAGTGCTAAAGAGCTCCCCTGTCAAGTTACACATTCAGTAACCCACGCCGACCATCTGAAGCGCGTCCACTCACCCGGGTACCCAACCGCAAAGTTATTCAACAACCTCTTCAACAGCGCAACACCCGCAAACCCTGATTTCTTTACCATAGGAGGCAGAACCGCGTCGTGCTTCGCAGCGTCCCGTTCATCCTTCCACTGCTTGAACACAATCCTCGCCGCGATCGTAGTTGGGAGTGAAAGCGCAGCGAGCGTAAGGATGACCCAGGTGGGGACTTCGGTGTATATAGCACCCGGACTTCCTCCAAAGATGCCAGAGGAGGAGAGGTCCCCGATGTGGTTGGACGCGATCTTTCCGAGGATGAGGATGGCTGCGGGTGGAGCGACGAGGGAGGGGAGGTTTTGGAGGA
Source organism: Coprinellus micaceus (assembly GCA_951394405.1). NCBI lineage: Eukaryota > Fungi > Basidiomycota > Agaricomycetes > Agaricales > Psathyrellaceae > Coprinellus > Coprinellus micaceus. The sequence goes on along the minus strand of OX596337.1, from coordinate 946,609 downwards.
GGAAAGTGATGCCTGGGGGGATGGAAGGCATGGTCAAGTCCTAGAGATGGAAAAGACGGTGAGGGTGGGGTTGGTTTCAAATATCGTTCAACGAGAGTGAGAAGCTCTGTTATATGTCGGTGCGGCGGTAAGTCTCGAAACGCGACTATATGATGCGGTCGATGATAGAACCGAGGTCATGCGCGATGCGGGCTCGAGATCGTGTGGGATGGTGTCTGTCTGGCACAGTGTTACGTATCGGAGATGGAGGGAAGGCCTGGGGTGTATGATCATCTTAAACCAAGTTTAACAAGGCCTGATATATCAAAGACAAAGCGGGAGTTGTCTGGGTTCAAGCGCGTAAGAAGGATGACGATCCTACAGGTCGAGGGAGGATGGATGAATGGCAATCATATGGATGGGGCCGCTGCCAATCATAGGCCCTCCATTAATTGGCGCGATGGTCCAAGTGAGAGGGTGTCATGTGGAGTGTCCCGTGGCTACGGCCCTGAGCTTGGCTCGACGGAGACGGAAGCAACCAAAATTGCCAGAGTAAGAGCTGCGGGGGAGCAAGGGGTCGGGCAGAAGAATGTACCCGACCTAAATGTCAAAGGGCGTGACAGAATACTTACCTCGAAGAAGAGACGAGAATACGACAACGCTGCGCTATATTCCAGAAGTGAGAACATCGGACCCTGCATGCAACGGAGGAAAGGAGGCTGGGACCGCGGTTGTCAGAGATACACAGGCGTCAATTGGTGGGAACAAGCGCTTTGATGCATCGGACCCGGGGGAAGCAATCGTTGCATGCCCGAGGGAAGGCTTCGGCAAACCGGAATGCCTTCAACGAACTCCACAACCGTCCCTAGCGCAGCCTAGCGTTTGGCTTCAGAGACATAGATAGAGCGTCAGCATACACTTCCATCCGGTTTACCGTTCCATATCGAGGAAGCCTGGCCTTGGTCGCTGCTCGTTTCGGTCACTTTGGGGGTGAACTACTGGATTCGTTGGGGTCAGGTGTTCCTTTGCGTTCGTAGTGCCGTGCAGGTGGCTGTAAGTACTAAGTACGGTTGACCCCCCATTTGAGGGCGGCCGAGGGCTCTAGGGGATGCTTGACGAGGTAGCTGAGAGAGGTCAAGGCGGCCGAGAGTCAGAAGACCACATTCACGTTTGGTTCGAAGCATTCAGTGACTTGATCAGCGACCAGAGAGATTTTGGCTACACAGAACCTGGACGATGTAGAGATGTTCGACGACGGTCATGGTGGTCCGTGACAGAAACTGGGAAGAGCGACGTGGTTGGTTTGCTTTGACAGTAGCTTTAGGGTTAGGGCTTGGGTCAACGACCACGACGGTCACAACAGATCTCACTCAGGACGGTCTCGAGCCTCCGTCTACGAGCTCAGAACACGAAAAGCGCGTTCACCCTCCAGAGGACGACTCCTTGACCGGACCGTCGCGCGATCCTTCCTCTCTCTCACTCATATCTTTTCTATCTCGGACGTCTATCTCTCAAGAGCCTGCCTATCTACTAACTACCTCGGGAAAGGAGTAACGACAACCTAACCAACGATGCCAATCCGCCTCAAAATCCAAACCGTACCTCCAAACCTCCCTCCACTGCGGGTGTGGTTCGTCCCCGCACCGCTCCCTTCCTCCGAGGCTTCCTCGTCGAAGTCCCCACTGTCCTTTGATATCCTGGCGCTCAAAACGTCGTTGTGCGCACAAATACCCGAACTTGAGGAAATGGGGGTGAAGGAGGGCGAGCTGGGATTGTATTTGGACGATTTTGAGTTGTTGGATGGGACGGTTGTGGAAGGGGTGGTGAGGGATGGGGATTTGGTTTGTGTGAAGAGGAGGGTTGGGGTTGTGCTCGCTAAGGACGAAAAGAAGAAGGAGAGGAGGGAGGGGAAGGAGGAAGTGAAGGATGGGAAGGTGAAGGTGAAGAAGGAAGAGAGTGAAGGTACGCTTCGCGAAGACTATTGGTGTGGTTGGATTACTGACGGGACGTGAAGGTAGAGGCACGAAACGAAAACGTGCTGGGTCTGTTTCGAAGAGCAAGACCCGACCTAAAGCGAAAGGGAAGAAGAGGAAGGCGAAGCATGAGTTAGGACGGGACGGCGATAGCGATACCGACACTTCATTCTCATCCTCGTCCTCATCTTCCTCATCGTCGAGTTCATCATCCAGCTCTTCGTCAAGCTCGTCCTCATCAAATTCGACCTCTAGCTTCTCGTCAATATCCTCCTCCTCTTCATCCTCGTCATCCTCGTCTTCATCTTCGAGCTCATCCTCGAGCTCAGATGATGACGATGACGCCCCAGCACCCCAAAAGATCCGGAAAACCACTGCGGGGAGCGGTGTCAAGAAAGTGAAAGGGTGGAGTTCGCAGCAACCTCCTACAATCGCTATCAAACCCAACGCCAAGTACGCATTTCTGTGTTCATTCTCCCCCACCTCCCTTCTCGGCTCCAAGTATTCGCGTTAACCCATAATCTATCTTCTACTTTTATTTTATACAGACACCAAAGCGCCCTAAACGTCCCACCGGGCTTGGGCAAGTCCACCACACACGCACGAAACGAACGGAGGCGGAAGAAGCGGGTGGCGGAGAAGGCCGCGGTTGCTGGTGTGGGCGTGAGTTTACCGCTTGTTGGAGGGTCTGCGGTGAACGCGATCCCGCTTGGGCCTGTGTTGCCTAGTCTGAGGGCTTCAGGGAAAGGTAATGAATTGGGGGGTCAGGACGAGCAAGAGGAGGGTGAGGATGAAGAGGAAACTATGGAAGTCGATGAAATACGGCGTGGGGGTGCAGAGGGAGGAGAGGACAGGGTTATGATGGCGTCCCTGCGGAACAAGAATAAGAAGAAAGGGTTCTTCAAGCAGAGTATGATGAGAGGGTTGAGTGATGGGTCGAGGGCCAAGATCATTTTCGATGAGGGGGAGGAGAGGGAGGTCGAGGCAGTCGTCACCGAAACGCCTACCCCCGCGCATGCACCGGTGGTCTCGACGTCCTCGACGAGCCTTGGGTCGCAAAGCCAAAACCAGAACGGGAACCGGTCGCGCAATCGCGCGAGGCTCATCCCGCCTTCCGAGTTGCAAGAACGGAGGATGGTGCCGGAGAATCTGTTCGTGACGAGTGTGGACGTCGAAGAAGGGATGTGGGACGACTCTACCGCCACTTCTTCTAAGAAGCGGAAGAAGAACAAGGAGAAAGGGAAGCAGAACGGGTGGGAGCAGAAACAAGAGTACTGGGGTGAAGAGTATAACGGTGCTGGGGACTCGGGGCAGTTTGTTGACGCCGAGGAGGAGCCTATTGTTTTGGATTATGGTGATGAGGGGGATGGGGGTAACGGTGTGGAAAGTGTGAATGTGAAGAAGGCACCGGAGGTGGATTGGGGGAAGGCGGAGGTGGGGTGGAATAACTATGCGGTGGTGGCTGGGAAGGAGCAGGTTGGGGTTGGGGCGCTTGTTGGGTGGAAGGTGAGATATATCATAAGCGCATTCTCCATTTTACTGAACCTGTTATAGAGCCTGGGTTTGAACCCTGCAACGCTGAGCCCAGAGGTTATGCTCAACCTTGCGCGTGTCGTTGCAAAAGATGAAGATTCGCTGACTATTCGACATCTCGACCGACCCAACGCACACGAAGCCGCCTTCTCGTTTGGTATAACTTCTACTGAGGAAGAAGGGGACGAAGAGGTGATACCATGGGACTCTGTATTCGCCCTGAGCGAGCCCGACGCGTGGAGAGTAGTCACGTAATTTAATGAAACGCGCCTGCACGTGCACTGGCAACCGTGGTGATCCGCTTTCGGGTCGTCCCGGTCGCCGGCATATTTTCCCAGCGGTCTGCTTACGCAGCACTGGCGGCAAAAAAAAAAGAAATTAAATAAATATAATTGTGACTCCGAGTGTGCACCCTTTCCCCGTCACCCCCTCCCATATCAGCCACGGCCACAGACGGAGGCAGGCCTTCCAAGGGCCTCGATTCCCCTCACTCCAGTGTACCCGGGCTGCCTGGGTCCCTCTCAAAATGCTCCCAAAAGTAGCCACAAATCTACTACACTCCACCGTCACCCGTGGTGCTGCCGCAGCGGTCCAGAACCAGGCCAACTTGCGCAATGTCCTCCAGTTGCGCCCAGATAATACCTCGGCGTCGTCGTCTGGCTCGGCGCCAGGCACTGGGCTAGTCGCCGCGTCGTCGTCGTCGTCCTCAATATCGGCGAACGGGGCCAAGGCGAACGCCCATGGCGGTTCCCATGGACCTGGATCGCAGGGTGGAACCAAGAACAAGCCTGGAAGCAGGTTTTACACCGGATACAACGTGCGCAGTTCCCTACTACACCTTTTTGAAGTGCTGTTAAAATGTAGGACTACAGAGCGCTGCCCGCGCCGTTACCCAAGCCAACGCTCTGACCTCGCAAGATGGGCCCGCACCAGTGGAGGAGGAAGACATGCACCCTGCCGCTCGCAGGGCGATGCTCAAAAAGTCGGTCACCCCAGCAAAGAGGACTCGGTTGCGCAGTTCCAGCGTCAACAGCCTGCTGCCGAGGGACAAGGGCAAGAAGAAGGGAGACGCCCTCCCCGTTAGCGAGAAGCCCAGCGTGTTGAAGGTCGTCCAGCTGCAAGCTCGCTCGCTGCACGCCTTCAACGCTGCCCAGCAGCAGTCCCAGGCCCCCGCACAGGCCGAGCAGGAGACAGTCGAGGATCTCACGGTACCGCCACCGACCCCTGCTGTTGCGCTTGAGCAGGCGGAAGTAACTGAAGAGGCACCGGCTCGCGTGCAGTCAAGGTCGGCTTCCCCAGTCCCTAGCTCTCCCCGGCCTCGTCGGAACTCGACGTCGTCCCCGGTTTCCGTCCTCTCCTCGCCTATCATCCACCCCGCTGAACTTCCCCTCCCTGCCTCTCCTCAACTCCCGGTCCGTCACAGCTCAACCTCCGCAAGCGCGCCTCACCATGAAACGCCCGTGCGGAGTGAAACCCCAGAATCTCCATCGGCTGGCTCATCGTCCTCCTTCGTCTCCGAACCCGAATCTGTCGCCACGACCGCGCCTTCAGAGACTCAATCTTTCCGAGTCTGGAAACAATGCGAGACAGCTCACGGTTTACGCATTCGAGCGGCCATCGACGGCGGCGATGCTGAAGGAGTCCACCAGGAGACGCAAGCCTTGATCGACATCTCCCCGGAGGCGAGTCCTCAACCCAACATCGCCGACTACAACTCTGCGCTGGAAGGTCTCGCGCGACTTCGCCAACCGTTCGCGCCTTTGCACCTCCCTCTGGAACTTTACAACACCATGCTCTCTCGCTCTATCCGTCCCGACCACCGCACCTACACCCTGCTCATCGAACTGTTCTGCGTCCGCGATACTGAAGTGCACCAGCTCCTCCAGTCGCTCGACACCCTCCCTCCGAAGAACCGGGAGGGCTTCGGGGCGATCAAGGAGGAGAATAACTTCCCCAGCGCGATGCGCCTGTTCGAGGCCGTTGTGTCGGTTGGAGGCAATTCCAGGTTGTACTTCACCATCTACAAGCGCCTGCTCGCCTCCGCGTCAATCCATGGAAACGTCAACGCTGCCTTACATGTCCTCTCGTACCTGGAACAGCGTGACCAACTCCCCGACCCTGACGTTTACCGCCTTCTCATGGTCGCGTTCAAGAACAGCGGCGATTACAAGGGTGCAGAGCTCGTCTTCAACAAGTACCGCGGGAAGGAGGAGAAGGGCGAACTTTACGCCTCGCCTAACTTGAAGGTGCAGAAGACCGAATGCTGGGGAGAGATGATCGACATCTACTTCCTCAAGGGCGAGCCTGAGAAGGCGATCGAGATTCTGGAGACGATGCTCAAGGCCGCTGAGGAGGACAACGGCAGCACTATCCCTCCCCCCGTCAGCAAAACGTACACGGCTATCATTAACGGTTTCGTCACTACTGGAGATATCCCCACCGCCCTGTCCTGGTTCAAGCGCCTCTTGCAGCAGACGGACGCCCCCGCTGAGGACGCCGACGCTGCTTTGCCCAAGGGACGCCCAACCCGACCTAACCGACCCGCGTGGGAGATCATGCTGACCGCCCTCGTCAAGGAGGAGCAGGTCGACGAGCTCAATTCGCTTTTCAAGGCTTTGATCGACGATAAACAAACCGTCAAGCAGTTGTTCTGGGCCAACGCGGGGAGGACTCAGGGTGTCGCGCTCATCGAGCTCCATGAATCCGTTCTGGATGCCAACCTCAAGTCTGTTCAAACTGCCGCCAAAGACGTCGCTCTTCAGCGCCTCCAGTTCGTCACCGAAAACCTGATGAAGCCCGGTCGCCCCTGGGATCATTTCCAGCACCGTGCGGCCTTTGGAGTGTGCGAGGCTTACACTGTTCTCGGCGAGTACGGCGTAGCGGTCAACTTGGCGGAGAAGCTCGTCTTTGGGCAATTGGAGGTGATGGATCAGGACAAGTCTTTGGCGCAATTCGACGCGATTGGTGTTACACAGTCTCTCCAGAACTTCGTCTTGGGCGTTATCGAGCGGATATGCCGCAGGGCTGCCGGGACCCACACCGCTTGGACCTTTGCGACTGCGATGGATTTGGCTCGTCTCGCTTCGGAGAGGCTTGGGTTGAGGATCCCTCCCGCCCAGGCCGGGTGGTTGTTGCACAACTATTCCAAGGACAGGCAAGCCGGTTTGGTTGATGTTGCTGCCCTTCCGATTGATGCGTGGAGGATCCTGCTGTCGTCCGCGCTGTACCTTGAGCGCGAGCCCCTCCCCGCTGATGTCGTCCCCGAGTACGCGTTCCAAGGTCTCCCCTCGTTTTTGGAAGATATGGCTGCCGCCAACGTCCCCTTCACCGACGAGCTGTGCGACTTCCACGCCCGGATGACCATCGTCGAACACGTTTCCCTCGGCCGCGATGTTGACTGGTCCAGGGAGTACTTCGGCAAGCTCGGACCGGCCTACCTCGCTACGTACGAAGAGGTCGTCGCGGTCAGGTACAACCAGCTGAAGGAAAAGCTTGACGCCGCCTCTCCCTCCCCCATCGACCGCATCGACATGGTCTCCCCCCCTCCCACCGCTCGCATCTACCGTAACAGCTTGACCACCAGCGCCCCGGTCAGCTCGCAAATCGACAACCTCCTCAGGAACTACCAGCTCGGTATCACCGACCGGGCGGGTCAGGCATACACCCTTTTCCAGGAGGCGCTCGAGAAGAAGGGACAGGTGCCTAACATCCCTACGCTTGGGCGACTTATCCAGGCTTGTGGGAGGTTGAACCAGCTTGATAGGGTGCAGGAGATTTATGGTGTTGCGCAGGCGTATTTAGCTTCGGCGAAGGGCAAGATCTACGAGAGTAAGAGGGGCGTGTGGTGGGTCCAGATCGAGGATAACATGATCGTTGCCCTTGCTCAGGCTGGCGACATCGAGGCCGCACATGTCCACCGTCTCAGGATCCTCGAGTTCTCGCGCACTGCTGGTCGCCCTTTCAACCCCAGCCCCGACGCCTATGGCGCGTTGATCCTCAACGTCAAGGACACCACCGACGACGCGACCAACGCTCTCATGCTCTGGAACGAGGCCCTCCAGGTCGGCGTGCACCCCAACCTCTACCTCTACAACAACATCATCTCCAAGCTCGCTAGGGCAAGGAAGGCGGACCAGGCGTTGGAGCTGTTCAAGCAGATGAGGGAGTGCGGTGTGAGGCCGTCGTCGATTACCTATGGCGCGATGATTGGTGCGTGTGCGAGGGTGGGGGATACGGTTAGTGCGGAGGCGTTGTTCCAGGAGATGTCGGAGCAGAAGACCTTTAAGCCGAGGATCCCGCCGTTTAATACGATGATGCAGATGTATACGGCGACGAAGCCGAATAGGGAGAGGGCGTTGTGGTTCTATGAGGAGATGGTTAGGCAGGGTGTTAAGCCCACTGTTCACACCTACAAGGTACGTGCAAGTATATCTGGAGTCCGACTGTAACTGACCCGATTCTTTAAGTTGCTCTTGGACATCTACGGCTCCATTGAGCCCGTTGACATCGGTGCCATGGAATCCGTTTGGCAACAACTCACCACCGACAGCTCTGTTCAGATCAACGGGTCTCACTTCGCGTCTCTCATCAACGCCTACGGCTGCGTCTGCAAGGACGTCGACCGCGCCATCGCCGCTTTCGATTCCATCCCCACCTACGGTGTCCCCCGCGACGCTGTCGCCTACGAGGCCCTCATCAACGCCCTCGTCGCGAACAAGCGCACCGAGCTCATCCGTTCGTTCATGGAGAGGATGGTCGAGGACAACGTGCATATGACGGCGTATGTGGCGAACTTCTTGATCAAGGGACACGCGAATTCGGGCGATGTGGAGCAGGCGAGGATGATCTTCGAGAGTATGTTGGACCCCCCGACAGGTGTTGCGGCGCCGAATAACCATGCTCCGCATGAGCCTGCAACTGCTCCGGCGGTTGGTGTGATGGAGCCTGTGTATAGGGAGCCGTCGACTTGGGAGGCGATGATTCGTGCGGAGTTGGGCGTTGGCGATAGGGATCGGGCCCAGAGCCTTTTGGATAGGTTGAGGTCAAGGTATGTGGTTGTGTTTGCGGATCGTGGGCGTTTCAACTGATTGAATTTCCTTCCAGGCAATATCCCGAAGCTGTGTTCAACAGGATTAGCGGGGTCATGGTCGACCATTCCATTCCTCCCCTTCCTTGAACGACCCCCAAAAATTCGGATCTTGCATGACCCTTCATTTCCCTGCCACCACACCCGCCACCCTCCCCTTCTTGCATTCATCGTCGGAGCTATTTATTGGCTACTTTTATTGCTGTATACTATCAGTCGTCCTGCATCCCTCGCTCTCCCGTTCGCTCTTCCCATCGGCGTGACGATAATCACTCGCGGTCACGATCGCATACTCCCATTATTTACATTTTAGAGGTCCACGCCACCGATCGTACGAGCCTACACTATCACATCGTACAACCCACACCCCCATCGCATCGTCTGTATATTCCGTGCCCACACCCCACTTGACACCCTCACGATTATACCGCTTGATCATTGCATATTTTCACCCATCCTACCTACTTTACTCACGAATGAGTGTCATAACATACGCCAGTTATCTTACTTGACGTTGTAGCAGTACTATTACCTAGCTAGATGTTGTCTCTTCCTGCTTTCTTGACCAACACGATCACTGGAATTTGCTAGGGAACCTTGTGCTGGAACTGGGAAGTCGAGCTGGCGCGGCGGTAGGCTCTTGGTTTTGCTTGGACTGGGATCCACACGGACCCACCTCAGGCTTGGCCATGCGGGGGTGGGGTAGTAGCCCACTCCGAATCCCCCCACTTCCCAATTATCATGTCTTCGAATCCTTCCAGGTGGTCGAAACCCAAATGCAACTGAACAGCGAGCGGCTCGCGTCGCTCAAGCTGTAATTGAATCTTACCGACCCGCAGGCGACTAAGCCCGACCTGTCATCTTTGCCCCGAGGCACGATGTGCTTACGACACGAGCTAGGACCCTGGTGGAAAGATGGTTCCTTGGGATCCTCACCTTTAAATTGTGACACGTCGAGACGTGCCCGTTCACGTTCAAATCCACCACCAGCTCACCATGGGTATGAGACACCGCCTTCACAATGTATGCCAATTCCGCTCGGGTTTCGTCCAAACTTCGCCGCTGACCCTATTGAAATGGTATCACCCAGCTGGGTTTACCCGCCGACATCGTCAATGCTGCGAACACCCACCGTGAAATGCCAGCAGCTATTCGACCAGCGATCATGAAAACCATGAAGGAACTGAAGCAACAGCACCACGCGATTCAGGAACTCCTGTCTTACGAATACAACTACGGGAGCCGCTACGCTGCCGAAGACTATGAGGAAGAGCTTCGGCCTATTGTGGCGAAGGTCAGAGCGTGCCACGGGCTGCTCTCGGCCATGCGCAAGATTCCTGCAAGCGTGCTGGCCAAAATATTCGAGTTTTACCTTGTCCCGGGTGGGGAGTCGTACAAGAAGGACACGAGCTCCTACATCTATGCTTCTTACTCAGACGAAGAGGACGACTACGAGGACGTTGAGGACAAGAGACCCCGTCTGGGATTACTCTGCCTCGTTTGCAAATATTGGAACACCGTTGCGACCAGCACTCCTTATCTTTGGGCGGCTGCGAGCTTCACTATCAACGCGCAGGAGCAGAAGCCAGGAAAGTACCCCTTAGTCAAAGCCTCACACGCCCATGGTATCTCAGTTTGGATGGACCGCGTCGCATCACGCCCTTGGTCGCTCGTTTTAAACGCATATGGACGACGAGACACCTGGGGTGGTCGTCGGGGATCTGAAGAGACCATCGAACTTTCAACACTTCTCAATGGTCCGGCCCTCCAGCAATTACAGCGCGCCCTAATCAAGGCAGACCCACTAGCGCTTGGGATGAGTAAGCTAACCCTCCCAAGCGTCTCATCCATTGTGGTCTGCAGCGACATCCACGACCAACCAGTCCGGAACAAGAAGCCTGCTCTGCCGGACTTACCTTCCCTCCCAAATCTGACCCAGGCGGTCTTCCAAGGAGTCCTACCCCCCCGCGATCTACCCCTTCACATCCCATGGTCGCAGCTCACGCATCTCTTCATCGGAGAGACAGTGCCTTTGCGCCAATGGCAAGCAATACTCAAGCGGTGCACATCTCTTCAGAAAGGGTGCTTCGACCTCTTCGACTACGACCCCAATGACCCCGATGATAAGGTTGTGTACCTGCAACCCGACACAGCGACCCTTGCACATCTCACCGAGCTCGTATGCATTCACGTCTCGCCATTCGGAGAGCGACCCATCCAAGGGGTCCATATGCCCTCCCTCAGGACCATGAAGCTCTTGCTCGCCAACACATCCAACTGCATCTGGGATTTGGACACACCCAACCAATTTGCCAGCCTGACGCATCTCACTCTCGTCATCGTGCCCCTGTCTGGGTCCATCATAACCATGATCGTCGAAACTGTTCCTCAAATGCAAGAGTTGTTCATCTCCATCTCTTCGGAGTTTGAGAAATTCCTCGACCACTTGACGTTCCAGCCAGGCAAGTTCAACATGGCCTCACTCCAAGCTTTGGGTATCTATATCAAGGCAGACAAAGCCAGTTTTGGTCAAATCGATACGTTCGACTCCGACGACGAAGATTGGGAAGATGAGGACTCCGACGGCGAGGCCGAGGCCGACTTCGCATTCCCGTTCCAACACTTGTCTACTCTCGTCGCATCACGTACTCAAGCCATCCAGGATGGGAAGTTCGCCTCGGCGTCGCGTCCCCTCACGCAGATGCAGCAACTTATCATCCACGCCTCTGACATACGCCAGCAATCCCACCCTACGATCAAGAAACTGGAGAAAGCCCTTGTACCATTCGTCTCATACGGGCTGAACGCCTTTGTCTTCGGTCTTTGGCCGCACAATAGGCCGCCGGGTATGCGACGCATGGGTGGGCGGATCCCGTCGCTGTATGGACGGTACAAACATTGGGACGAAGGATTCATGGGGGTCGTTGATGACATCGAGGAATATAGCTTGTATCCCAAGTCAGGGAAGCTGGGGGGCTCGTGAAGCTCCGCTATCCTCCCCAGGATTATACCAAGATCATAAAAGATTGATATGATACGAAGTCTCGTCATTCTTGTTGCACCATTGTCCCAGATAGCCTAAAGCGGTCGTGTTGTGTAAATAGGCGCCCGCCGCCAAAGTCCCAAATATACCCGAATACTAGCCTTTGGTCGGCCGATCCAGCGACGTCCGCCAAAAAATGACTCGATCGGTTACCGTGTACAACATAGAAATGGCGGGCGTGCTGCTGATTCGTTCCAAAAGTACAGTGATACAACATCTACCCTTCCAAACAAAATACACACTTCCGAGTTCCCTTCCTACCCGTCCTCACCACACCACCGCAAAACGTCTACGGCACATAAATCCTCGAATACCCCTCCACAATCGCCCTACAACACGGACACCTATGCTTCGTCGGTGCACTCCTCGCCGCTGAGGCCTCCCTACACCCGTCGCACATCGCCAAACACCGACACGGCCAACAAATAACGTCTCTTGCCTCCGACATACAGACTACGCAAACACTTCGAGCTGCGATCTCATTCGCCTTCTCCAGTGATGCAGCGGATGTACTTGACGAAGTACTCGGTGCACGTTCCAAGGCGAAAGGGTCTGAATCGTCTTCGGAGTCCCAACGGGAGGGAGTGCGTCGGTTGAGGCGGCGGGAGGAACCACGATCAGGGGATGTAAGTGAGTTCCAGCGCCGGCGGGTCATAGGTGATTTGTCGATTAGGTGGGCAAGAACGAGGTCGCGGTTGGTGTTACCGTTGTTTGACCCTTCGTTCCTCAGAAGGTCGGTGAACAGGCCAAAAGCCTCTTTGTGTTCGTCCTCACCGTCGCTCACATCCCCGTTATCCTCCTCGTCAAGTCCACCCGTGGCTTCACGCCAATCTGCATCACCATCTTCATCCCCAACAAATTCCGCATCTTCCTCGTCGTCGTCTGAAATATTCTCGCCCCTCAGGAACCTGGCGTATATGTCCCCTTCACTCTCTTCTTCAGCTTCTTCGTCTTCCCCATCCCCCGCCTCGTGTCGACCTTGTCTCTGCCCAGATGTCCTATTCCGGTTCCTACCCACACTCGCCAACGTTTTGCCTCTGCCCTGGCCCCTAATGGTATACATAATCCACGCCCAAGCCATCCTCAAAAGCCCCATACCCGCAGCGAAACCTGCGCCGAAGAACCTGACAGTCTCCACAGTGTACCTCCACCACAAATTCCCTCTCGACGTCCCAGAATTCCCGTCGTTCATACCCAAGTCGACCGCCCGAACTTCGTTGTGCAGTCCCCGCAGGTGGACATGTCCTACGTTCTTCCTCTGCCTCAGCTGCCCACCCTCGGTGTCTCGGTCTGCATTCGCCCCAACCGGGGCAGACACGTGTTGACGTCCAGGCTCCACACTCCCAGCTCCAACCCGACCCATTCTAACCCTACCGTATTCCCTCCCTTCATCCTGCTGGGTACCGACAACAGCCTTCTTCGATTTCCGTCTCCTGCTCACCGGAGCGGGTATAGGAGCAACCTCATTACTCCACCCCCTAAGCCCCGTAGCCTCCAAGCTTGCAGTTCCAATCCTCAGCAACAGCACCCCAAAGTCTTCGTCGTATGGTAAACTCCTTATGAAGCCCCAAAAACCAGTTCCTACATCCTCTTCAGGCTGGTCGAGGCCGTCGTTCTGCTGTTGATCCCAGTCGTACATTGGAGCAGTGCGCCTAAGACCCAACCCACTGAAGACACGTTCTACTCGGCCTCTGACGACGAGTTGGACTAGGATGTTGAGGCCGATGGTGAGGAGGATGGTGCCGATGAGCACCGTCTCGAAGGCGTTGGGGATGTAATTCAGAATCGGGTACGCGGTCAGATACTTGACCCTTGCCATCTCTTTGGCCGTCTGGCTGACCGGGGTAGTCACGGTTGAGTTCCGCCAGAATGCGTACCAGTCAGACCCGTACAGCAGCGATAGCAGCGTCCCATGGAAGTGTATGAGCGATAGTATGGAACTGAGCGTCGTCGGCAGGAGTCTGTGAGTCGCAAGCTTCTTTGAGATGGCTAGCGCATGGAACATTGTGAGCTGCAATAGTGGGATAGCCACCGTTATCACCGCATGCTTATCTGGGCGGGAGGGCATCGTCACGCTCTCCCTTCCAATCTCCTCTCCACCTGGCGACATCTGCACAATAACCTGCTTGTGGGCGGTGGTATGCGCAAACGGAGAGGCGTACATGTGGAGGAGGAAAGCGTAGCCCACGATGTTGAATGGCGAGGTGTTGGGGTTCATGTTGCTGCCGATGGGGAACCCGGCTTCGACGCCGTCGAGTGCTTTGACGAAGCCCTCAACTGCGAAGCCCGAGCAGACAGCAACGAAGGTCTTCCAGCATACGTCTTTCATCTCTTGCCATTCGACCCAGCGACCTAGGCGGGTGACCCACTCGACCTTGGAATTGACCGGGTAGAGTTCCGACGTTTGGAGGACCAGAACGGACCAGATGAGGAGGACCTTGCATAGCGAGTAGAGAGAGGGTAGATGGAGGATAAGCCGCGTCGTTGTGTTTGAAAGGTCCAGAGGAAAGATCGAGTCCCATAAGGCTGTAACCCCAGGGAGCCGCTGCATCCTCCTGCTGAGCCTCCCCCTTCTGGAATGCGGAAGTCGAGATGGGACGATGATGTTCTGAATCCGGTGCAGGAACACTGCGACGAGGAATAGTCCAAGCATATATCCCGACGTAAAGAACCCCCAGGGACCCGGGTAGCCTGGTGGAGGAGGAGGAGCTGCTGTTGTCCCTGCGCTGGCCCCTATTGTCCCAGCATGCGTTGAGGGAAGCTCGTTCACCACCGCCTCCAGCATCGACTCAGTCGGCCAAGCCGCAATGTCTACAACCATCCCTCCAGCTGCTCTCGACCCCCCACTTCCTGCTTGGTGAACAACACTCGCCGTCAATGGGACTGCACCGCCGATATCCGTCACTTCCTCCCACCACTTCCTCCTGATGCTCTTGAACAAGTTCGATCGGGTGAGAAAGCTCGACGATGGCAGATACGATAGAATAGAAGTGAGGTTGAGCGAGATGTTGTATGAAGATATCGATGGGAGGAGAATAAGGTGTTGCTGAGCACGCCCGAGCGCAGGTCCAGGCTGTGCTTGCTGCTGGACCGCGACAACATCGGCCATGACAGTGCCGTCTATCTCCCTCTATCGAGTCGAGTCAGCATTTCCTTTCAACTTTCCATACCGTAGCGAGTGCACTTACAGTCCCGAATGAAGGATGGGGTCAGTGGCAAGGGGTTTCGCCGACTTCAGAGCGCGTTGCCGCGATCAGCCACGAGCTCGTCGACCATGACGACATCATCGGCAACAATCCGTTTCAAGCTCACATACCCAGGGAGACCGGAGTATCCAAATGAGTTCACAAGTATACGGAGGTACATCTCAACGAAAGCGGTGGATACTGACAAGAACTAGAAGTACAGAGTTATTACGAGGCTAGATATCAGCGCTAGATACATGTGCTGGATAGCGAACATCATACCCACAAACTTCACAAATGGGCCGGAGACCTGGGAATATGGAACATGCATTGGCCAGCCTCCACGTCCTCAGGGTCCTCCTCTGCGTCGGAATCGTAGTCAACGGCCTTCTTCTTCTTGCTGACCTCATCCAACCGTGCCTTCACCGATTGCTGGACGTCCAAGAGCTTAGCCAACTCGCGGCGGGTCTCGCCTGCTTCGACCGCAGCGACCAAGGCTGCGTGGACTGCGTTCCAGGTAGCATCGACGTTCTCGCTCTCAGTCGGGTTCTCGTTGACCTTTTCCTCCTTGGGTTCCGGCTTCGGGGGAAGGGCAGCAAGTTTCTGCTTCCACTGCTCGAGGTTGCTCTCCAACAGGTTGGCGAAGGCTGTCATGTCGAAGTTGAACTTCTGGGGATCCTTTGGCCTGCCTTCATCCATCATCTGCTTGACGATTTTCCTGAGCAAAGGAAGCTGCTCCTCGATACGGTGGGGCGCAATGCGATCAGTAGCGTCGACGTAGCTATCGGACTCGACGGTGTCGATGCGTTCTCGGTGGGACTTCTTGAGACGCGACAAGAGCTCCTTGAGCGCGGCTAATTCCAATGGAGTTTGACCAATACAGTCTTCGAGGAATAGCCCGCCGCGCTGGGGCGTTGCGAGAAGCTCGTTAACGACAACGTGATACCCTTGCGCAACACCAGAGTGAAGGGGGGTCTGTCCATCGATGTTGCGATAGAGGGCAGTCGTGTTGTCGAAGTTCAGGATGGCCTTGACCATTTCGGGGACCCCTTGGCTAACAGCGATGTGCAATGGCTAATGAGGTGTAAGGTTACATTCAGGGCCCGGGTGTGGATAAGGCTAGATACGCACCGTGCTCAGCCGACCTTTTGACTGACGCTTGAGAAGCTCCTGAGAGACATCCTTGGGTAGCTTTTCAAGCAAGTAACGAAGTCGAGGAAGATCCCTGTCGAAGCAGGCTTGATGGAAAACGTTGAAGCTGAGAGATATAGTCAGTTTATCTGGAACAATAGAAGGAATGAGTAAACTTACCCCCTCGCCACATCGTGGCCGGCCGGAGAGATGGACTTGGCGAGTAGATAATCCAGGATCTCCGGCTCGGCCTTAGTGAAGACGGCCAGCATGAAAGCATTGAACCCAGAGAATTTGATGCTGATAGCCAAAGCATAGGTCAGCTTTGAGCTTTGCCTTCGAGACTAGGGGACTCACGATTGATGAAGGGTGGTCTTCATAAACTGCGGCTTGGTCGAGAACAACACCTTGATGGACTTTAGAGAGTTCCCGACGATGGCTGCAGTGAACGGCGATTCTCCCAAGGAGTTGATGGTCCAACCAAGCCAGAGAGGAAGAACCTTCTCCAAATCAGGAGTGCGACGGAGTTGTTCAGCACGAACGCCCGACGATGACGTCGAGTAGTGCAGGAAAGAGGCGACGGGCTTGTCGGTGGCGAGGTATTCGATGATGGTGGTCGCCCCAGACCTTGCAGCCCTCCAGACCAACGGAGTCGTGCGAGATCCA
Organism: Coprinellus micaceus; assembly: GCA_951394405.1. Lineage (NCBI taxonomy): Eukaryota > Fungi > Basidiomycota > Agaricomycetes > Agaricales > Psathyrellaceae > Coprinellus > Coprinellus micaceus. The sequence continues at coordinate 930,013 of OX596337.1, read as the reverse complement.
CTGTCGTACCCGGCGTTAGGATCGTTCTTCCTGGCCAAGTCGGCACGCTTCTTCCCATGGACGTTGAGTCCAAGGTACTGACGGTTATCGTCGTTGACGATCGGGGGGAGATGCTCCGTCGCCTTCTTCGCGACCTCAAAGTCGAGGCCGTAACCAGTGCGACGAATGAACTCATCGAGGATCTCTGGGCTGTCGATGGAGAGGATCGTGTCGAGCTGGTCGCCGACGTCGACAGGCTTCGACAAGCTATGGTAGAGGTTAATGATGTTTTTGAAGCGCGTGCCATCCTTCGAGTAAATCGCCTCGGTGAGCAAGTTGCCTGACTTGATGTCGTCGCCGACTCGGAATTTAAACAAGGCCTTCGAGATCATGTAGCCGGGTTCCATCTCGCTCTTGACCGTCGAACCAGCCTTGGCAATATCCACGAATTGCACCTCCTTCTTCTTCCCAACAGTGTCGTCCGAGCAATCAGAGTCGTAGTCCGAGTCATCAGAGTCGTCGTCGTCTAGAGGAGAATGGTCAGATTCAAGTGAAGCGGCTGCATGGAAAGAGGATACATGGAAATGTGAAAAACGAACCAATGTTAATGTTCTTGAACGACACTTTGGCCTCCTCTTCGTCCTCAGGCGCGTATTGAGCCGCGGCAATTGCGACGATAAGCTTGGCTGTCAACCAATGACCTCCAGCACATGCTGCGAATAGGGGTGTCCACCCTGTGAAAGATGTCTCAGCAAGTATCAAAGAGAAATAAGGAGTGCTCGCTTACCAGAGGAATAATAGATGTTGTTCTTGTCGCCGATCTGCACGTTAATATTCAGGAGCCTAGTTTCCTCGGAGTTTTCACTTTCGGATGGGAGGCAAAGGCGCTTGACCTTGTCATTGTCACCGGAGAAGCACGCGTCGTAGAGCTCGTCGTAGAGCTTGCTCATGCTCATGGGGACGTAGGAGCCTCGGTACGAGTTCGTGAGATAGATATAGTCGCTGTTCACCTCCTTCTCAACCGAAGGGGATGAGGACGAGGACGAGGAGTCACTCTCCCACTCCACGGGCGGCTTCTCTGGCACCAAGGAAAGGTTCGTGTCGATGTCAGGGTGAAGTTCCTTCCACGACTTGGCAGAGCGAGCCTCAAGGAGGCGCTGGATATCCAAGAGGTAGGCCTTGATGTTCTTGAGCGAGGCCAGCTTCTTCGCCTTTTCGTGCTTCTGGAGTGCGACCGCATCTTCATCGACTTCCGCCTCCTTCTTCTCGCCCTCCAGGGACTTGCGAAGGTTCTGCAGATGCTCCTTCCATCCAGTGTGAACGATTTCGGCAGCGGTATCAAGGTCAGATTTCTTGTGTTTCTCCTCCTTCTCCTCCTTTGTGATACGGTCGGTGATCTTGAGGATAGCAACATCGACCCAGTCCTTAATTGTGCGGCGATCGCTAGGGTTGTTCCAATAATTCCTGGCACGCTTGATGGCGATGTTGTATTCCGCGCCGAAAGTGAGGAGCATCTGAGCGATATCGTCGTTGGCTCGGAGAGCGGTTTCAATGGGTGTGAAGGTCTGGTCGATAGGGCTCTTCACGCCATAACCGAAGAGATTAGAACGTTCCTTTGGAGGTCTGTTGCACGATCGTCGAGGTTAGCAGAGGCTCAAAAGCTAGAGCCGAAATAACTCACCTGGACTCCACAACGCGGGTAATGTCTTCCTCGGAAAGGGTAGTTCTAACGCCGTATGCGACAAGCAAGGCCACCATGGCATAGTCAATGTTCTGGACGGCGGTGACCAAGGGGAATGTGACATCGTTCCACCTGATAGCAGGGCTGTTGACGACCACCTGGGCGTTGGGATCGCAACGGAGAACTGTTGCGGCTAGTTTGTGCTGTCCAGAGGCAACAATGTCGTGGAAGATGGTGTACATCTGCTCGTCGGCGCGCGACGAGGAGGCTCCTCCCTTGATGAGGCGCTCTGCGATGGCGCAGGCAACGTCCTCATCGTCCCCTCCCTCTGCTGCGCGGAGGATGGTGATGTCGAGGGGATGCAACTGCTTGGCATCGTTGTGGTTTGTGGAAGAGGGTTTATTGGCGTCCGCACCAGACTCCAACAACAAATCGACCATGTCCGCAGAGGCGTATAGGATGGCGTAGGCCAAAGGAGAAAATCCGAAGTCCCAGTCCGCCTCGTTGGTGTCAAGAATGTCGGGCTCGTCTTCGTTGTCCTCAGGTACACCAGAATCGCCGGCGTTGGACGCAGGAGGCTCTTCTGCGTTAGACTTCGCAGGCTTGTCGCTGCCATCGTCGCTTCCGTCTTCATCGTCTTCGTCTTCGTCCCCGTCCGAGTTCTCGTCATCACCATCTTCATCGCCCGCGTCGGCATCCTTCATCTCAACATCGTCATCACCATCGGATGCGTGCGAGCTCCAGTCGTCTTCAGAGGACGGTTGTTCCGCTTCCGGCTTCTTATCCTCATCCATGGCGTCGACATCCTCTTCCTTCTTCACCAGCTCGGCGTTGGCTGCGCTGCGCTCCAGAAGTTTCTTCACGACATCAAGATGGTCGAATCGAGCGGCGAGGTGCAACGGGGACCTGCCGTCAACGAGACGGGCAGAAACTCTCGCTCCAGCTTCAATGAGCTCAAGCGCAACCTGGGGCGCACCAGAAAGCACAGCGAGGTGCAGACAGGTCCTGCCGACGTGGTCGCGGTGGTTGAGGTCGATCTCAGCCTTGATGTGCTCCTTGACAATTTGAACGTCGTTGCGTGCAACTGCATCGAAGAATTTCTCCGTTTCCTTGACGTAGACTTGCTCGCTCCATTCGCCAACGTCGATGGGGTTGAAGCTCCCTGTCATGGTTTGCCGGCCTGGGTTGTCCTCGATGAACCTATCGTGGGGGGTTAGATCGCTACTCCGTCGAAATGAATATAGAAGACATACTTGATTCTCCCAACGATATACTGGTCATCCTCCTTCGCTATGAGCTCTTTCTCGTCGTCGTCAATGGGTTCTGGGCAGTGCTCGCAGCAGTCTTCCAAACACTCTTGCATAGTTCCGAAGAAAGCAGGGTGACGATGGAGCCTACGACCCTTGTTCTTGGGGTTGAACGTAGAGTTCATTCCCAGGTCAGTTTGGTACACGAGTTTGTCGATGCGGCGAGCATCCCATCCGGGGCCATACGGAATATGGAGCGTGGACACGTCGTAGTCGTTCATCTCGAGACCACCGATGGGGTTCTCCTCCTTGAGGTCGCCCTTGTGCTGCCTCTTGTGTCGGTTATAGCGAGAAAGAGGGTTGGGTCGGCCTCTGAGCTTCCTACGGGACTCGAGGAAGGCGTAGCGAGCGTCGCCGTCCATGAGCTTCTCAAAGACAAGCAGCCTAGCGAGACCTTCCATCTTGTTGATGGCACGCTCATAAATCTAGTACCGAAACTCAGATATGTTCTGAGTGGCGGAAGGATAAACTCACCGTAGGATCGATCTTCTCGCGATTCAGGTTAGGGACATAGACCTCGAAGCCCCGGTTGGCGTACTTGGTAAGGCGAACTTCATACGAAGGTGACCTCCGGGTCATGTCGACAGTGTTAGCCTGGCGCATCATGGCAGTAATGGCACGCGGGTTGGCCCAGATGCGGTCACCATCATAGGCGACGCAAGGGGCATCGACGTCGAAGCCAGCGAGAATCTCAGCAGGGGAATGATAGAGACGCAAAACAATCTGGACAGAGCGATAGGGGTATTGGGCTGAAGGCGAGGTCAGACGAAGCAGCCATGAAAGGTGTAGACAACTCACAGTGAATAGACACCGTATGCTTGGTTCGAATACAGGTGACATCCCAAGGGACAGAGTCACGCACGGCCTCATAGATCTGAACGATCTTAGCCTCGGCCTAACAATCGGTTAGGAACAGGGATCTCCAAAGCTCGTCGAGTTGACACACCTGCTCCGGACTCATCCCATACAGGAACAGGTCGACATCGGAGGTAGGGTAGGCGTTGCTGTGGTAGTACTTCCTGATAGCTCTCTTCGACACCTTGTTCTGTTCCGACAGTGGGGTCAAGCAAGCAAGCACAGACCCTCCAGCAGCGACGACATTGTTCCAATCGAACAGCTGCGACAGAGAGCCTTCGGTGAAGATGGCCCAGTTCTTCTTGAATTCGTCCAAGCTATCCACCATCGAGGGAGCGCCTTCGGCCCTTCGAGCGTCCTTGGGTACGGGTATGATATGTTTCGTGATCAGGTCCTCATCGTCCTTGACGATGCGGGCGCGAGTGGTCCTGATGTCGGCAGGAGCGTCGAATACATCGACCAGGCCAACATAGGGGTCGGAAAGACGCGCATTTCCGCGATCGCTGGCGAAGTAGCGGCGAAGCTCCGTCTCATCGTCAATCGAGGGCTGCAAAGCCGCGTCGAGAGACACGCCTGGACCACCAGGAAGAGCCTTGATCCTCTCAAGGAACGCTTCTGCTTCCTTGTTCTGGGTCATTCGGGGGTTGGTTGGGGGTTCAGGTATGAGGTTGCAAGAAAGAGTGGGGAGTTTTTGTGGAGATTGAACTCACCCACGTTTCGTGCAGGGTCTTATACGATTTCTGGGGTGATAATAAATATGATGGCGGCGGTCAGGTCCAAGTCAAGGTTTGTGTTTTCTTCACATCATCACGCCTCCAGCCGCCGCCAAGAACGTCGGAAGCTCCATTTGCGGTCCCGACGTACCGCCTTTTCCCATTTCTAGACATATTTGATGCGCCCATGACGGGCTCCCCGCTCCTACTGGCAAGTATCCGCCCGCATTCGAGTCATTGCCCTGCCGTGCGTGTGAGGAAAAAGGAAGCAATTTGCCTTCCAAGAGTCATTTTCTTGGATAAGATCTATAACAGACAGGAGTGTCAAGGAGTTGCATAGGGCGTGGAGGTCTTCTGACCGCAACGTGGGCAACGCCTGGACAACTCAGCAGCTATTGAAGGGCTTGTCGGTAACCTCGGGCGCAGATAGACGTAACAAGTTGTATATTAATGGTATCTGATCTGTAGATAAAGCGTCAATAACAATCCAAAGTATATGATAGTGAGCCACCCTTATGGCCAGCCCTCTTCGCCACTCTTCCTGCCCTGATAATTGAACTCGACAAGGAGCGGCACCAGACCCCGTTCCTCGGAGTAGTAGTCCATGAGCGCCCACCCGCGCAACCTATTGGGGTCGGAAAGCGGATCCGCTGCCTGGGCATCGGACTTGCCACTTTCTTCCTGCGACTTCCGCTCGCTCGCCAATAGCTCACTCTTACTGTCTGCCTTGTTGTTCTTGGGTCCGAACCACCTCAAGCCTTTCGCTCTTTCTTGTTGCCTCTCGTCCGCATCTTTATCCTGCTTCAGCGCACCCTGGCCATTCTCAACGGTGTCCGGCGCCTCTGCAGACTTGACTGGTGAATGTGTCTTCAGGTCGGGCACGAGCTCCTCTAAAAGCCACCTTCCCACTCTGCCGTTAACGCCTTCAAAGCCCAGCTTCCATCCAGGCCATCCAAACCCTTTCGCCACGGTCGGTGGAAGCGCCAAAGGGAACGTCGCAGCCGAAAGGTAGGTCATGTTCAACACGGGTGCCTCCCCACCCACACCTTCGATTCCACCTGCCTCAAGCTCCTTCTCCTTGACTTCTACAACCTCCCCTTTCACCTTCCCTTCTCCCTCCAGCTTCTTCACCCCTTCCTTAGGATTTCCGGGATCAGGGACCTGAGGGAAGCTCAAGGGCCAGGGCACAGTCGGCCGCAAACACATTGTCGACAGCGTCGCCTTCTCCGGTACCGCAAGAAACGTCGGTATACCATACCAATCGTGCGTCCGTATCTTCATCCCTTTGAGATCCCATACAAACCCGCTCTTCTGGCTGTCAGGCCACCGAAGAGGATGGATACCCAACCCCTCCCATCCACCTTCCCACTCCTCCCCGTTGACGCCGAAACGGGAGAACAAGACGACTTTCCCTCGCACTTCGCCGAGGTTAGGAACACGGTTCTGGAGGTACCACATCCCCATATCGCGCTGGCCGGTCGTAGGGTCTGTGTCCCGGAATCCTCCTGGGCTGGCTTGAATCTCTTCACGGACCAAACGCGAAAAGAGCGTCGGCGCGTTCTTTGTAAAGTCCTCCTGCTTGATTGACATGACAACGGTCTCCCGACATCCGGCAGGCGACGTCAGATACGTATGCAGGGCGCTGAGGATTGTGGTAAATGGGGTGCGCTGCGGATAGATCCCATGGTACGCGATGAGTTTGAATTGCGGGGTGGGTAGCGTCAATGTGCCTGCGGCTCGGCCGGGCACGGGCACGATGGGGACGACAGCGAGACGGACGTCAATAACACGAACCCCTTGTAGGAGTTGTGCGGAGAGTGGGGTGCGTAGGGTTTGGCACTGGGATATGGGCCAACCATGAAATGCCATCCTATCACGCTCGCGTCAGTACAAAGAAGTGAGGACTTGGGAGAAGCACACCTACGTGTCGTGTGTTCCAGGAAGCATCAACGATGCCAGGGACAAAGTGTCGGGCATCTCTGACAGGAAGGAGGCCATGTTCCTCCTCGGCAATACCATTAGAGCCTTCGTAGGCTAGAGCAGTTGGTCAGAACGCCTCTCACTTGACCTTGAAAGGCACGTACCCAGAACCAATATATCCTCCACGGGCACGTCTCTGAGTTAGCCACGTTTATTTCTTTCCAAGATGCTCCTCTCTTGGCCCAGAATCCAGGGAGATGTACCGGAAAGACGGCTACCTTCCCTTCCGTCTCCATCTCTTGCTTGGACAACGGGGCATGGAGGTAGACGTGGTTTCCTTGGAGCCTAGGAATCGTCGTAGACCTGCGAGGTTGTAAGACGTGCACCGTCGAGTGCACGTTACCCTCCTCTACTACACTCCCCACAGGGGGCAGCCTTCTAGTAGAAACCTCCACCGGCGCGTCCGAGAGGTTGTAGATGCAGAACGTCATGTTCTTGGGTATCTTGAAGTGGGTGGGCTTTCGGATGAAAGGGGGCTGAGAAGAGGAAGAAGGAGCACGGAAAAGGAGACTACCTGCGGCCACTGGAATGCATGCAGGGAGGTGGTGTAAGGACAACGCAACTGCCTGAACGTGGTGGGTTCGGTTGAAGTAGCTCCCATCAAAAACGCGTATCGAATGGGAAACGGATAGGGGCTTCTGCTCAATCTAGCAAAAACGAACAGTATCCCGCTCCTCAACCTGGACTCACCGTCCCCGCTGACGAGGGGGCGTCGCAGTCGTTTGTAACGGAGAGGTGGGTCTAGGATAAACGCTTACAATACTCTTGCCATACCAAGGCGCTTCCCGCAAAAACACTGCGTCGGTGTGGGCGCTTATTCAAGCGTGTGGGCTCTCGGTGGGCCGCGGCGCGAGTATCACCAGACTTCCCCAGTGAGTCGACCGCTCCATCGCCTGAGGAGGGGGAATTCCGCACTCCTCAACATCCGGCCGGATACGCGCAGCCACCAAGAAGGCGTTGCAGGGAGCTTCGTGAGGGTCACCAACCCCAATGAATAGTAAATGCGGCGAACGTTGGGTTGAGCTTGTTGGAGCCTAGCTGGTTAGTACCAACCCGCAAACGTCAAGGGAAGGTATCGGTAGACACACCTTGGATGTCTCCGTCTATTTCCCTAGCGAGGGGTTAAGCATAAATCAGCATGTTCAGCATGTACAACACATAAACAAAGTGGTAGGATACAATACTGTCAAGTAAACGAGCTTCAACCGTCTAATGAATCCATAGAGACAACAAAACGCAAACCAGAACCAGAACCACGATAAACAGTTGTATATACACGTAACGAGAACCGCAAGGGATGGGATCTGACATCGAAGGGGAGGCAATGAACCGAGCAATACAACGGGCGTATGGTACAGAAGAGTATTAACCACGGAAGGCTTGAATGATGGTATGCATAGAAGTGAGGAAACGCATAGTCTGTGGGGTAGTTCTAAGAGTTCAATCACGTATACCGTCCATGAAGCGAGGAATGCGACGTAATCGTATGCATGCAGAATGGAAAAGGAAGAAAATGCATGAATGGCAGGTGGGAGGTGGGTCTATAAATACCAAGGAGCGAGGTGATCACCTTCACTTCCTCCTTTTCACAGCACCGTCGTCTCCGATAGGGTCGCCCTCCCGGCCCCTCTTAGCTCCGACAGCAGGTGGGTCGTCCGGCATGTCTTCGTCTTGGAAGAGATCTTCAAGGTTTCCGGAGCCGTCCAGGTTGACCGCTGTGAACGGGCTAGAGGTCGGATCCGACTCCTCCGTCCCGACAGTATCGATAGATTTCAAGGTTGAAGACCGGCTCGTGATGCTCTGTGGGCTCGCCTGGGCTGTTTCAGGCAGAAAGGTGAACCTATTCCTCGACCGCACTCGCTCGAAACCCATCTGACCCGCCGGCGTACTTTTATTGGAACCAGGGGTATCGGGCAAGGGTTTGCTGTCTGGGGCTGCTGGTGTTTGCGTGGCGGCAGGGGACGTCCCAGCGGTACTGTCCGAGTCGACGGCGGCGTTATCGGGTTCCTCGAAGTCATCCATCACGGCTTCATAGGCTGCTTTGACCAGCCTTTGATAATTCTTGCCGGTCTTCTTCGTATAGACACGAAGGAGGAGTTCAGCATGCCACATTGGCCGCAGCTCAGAGTAATCTCCGGGTCCAGTATTCATAGCCACTCCTAAACCTAAGTCAGAAAAAATAACAGAAAAGGGAGTTGGACGAAGACCGACCTGTGTTGTGCTTGCTGTAGAATTTGATGAAGTCTACAGGGTTACGCTGCTTCATCCCGTGGTGCATCATCGAGATGTCCACAATGATATCGTCAATGGTCAAGTCAAAAACATTGCCCTCTCCTTCCTTCTGATATTCGGGAGCGTCCCGAATTGCTACAGTTTTGTTGAAGACACGTTCAGTCGTGACATAGTCTTCCGTCGCCTTGGCCATGGGGAAGTCGATGTTCTTGTTGTCAACACAGCGATACAGCTTCCTGTGCTTGATACGCTTCAGAAGTTGTCGAGACGCTTCGAGTTCCTGTATTGGTGCATCAATATAGTTTCAGGGTTGGATACAAAATTGCCTACAGGTTGTTGGGACATTTCAATCTCCTTCATGATATGATCCGTGAGGTATAGGAAGCTCTCAGGCTCGTTCACACGTTTAGCGATCTGCATATGGGGTTCTGCCAGGAGCAAGGCATCGACGATCATGTACTCGATGGCTCGAGCTAGGAACAACTATCAGGACGAACCAGACGAATTCGATATGCTGCGGACGAACCTGTCTTGTGATTATAGACGTGTTTGTGCAACCCGAAACGACGCTGGCAAATCCCGTAGACCTGGTTGGCGTCCTTGATGTTGTAGCAGATCTCATTGTCAATGACCCTTGCAGACTTGATTATGCGCTTGGCGGGGAATGATAGAGGCTCGCCGGTCATTAAGGAATCTCGCTGGATATAGTCGAACCTACAGTGAACGGTAAGACAGACTTCGAACGGGAGGAAGGTTCGGACTTACTTGTCGACGTCCAGTCCATTGCGCTTATTCGCCACAATGTCGAACAAAAATCGCTTTTCGGAGGGGCTATTTTGAGGGCAATCTCAGACAGTGAGACAACAAAGTTGTGGCACACGTACTCGCATTGTGCTGGTTCTCCAGCAATCAGGGCCTTAATGAGTCGCACATCCTTCTCAGAGATGGGGATTTGGTCGGTTTTGACCATGTAGTCAAACATCATCTCCGAGCCGTGCTCGTGCTTCCAGGTACACCCTTCACTGTTGCCAGTCAGAACCAGTCAGGGATAAGTTGGCGGGAACATACACGGCTTGGGGCATGAAGATCCCGTCCCAGACATGACTCCATGGCCCATGACCAAGATCATGGCACAACCCGGCAATTTCGACGCAAGCTACGTCGCGATCGGTTATGCCTAGCTCGGGCTGCTTGGTTCTTAAGCGAGAGATTAAGTCTCGGGCCAAGTGCGCAACCCCTGGAAGAAATCAGTCAGGCAATGGAGTCCAAGGCGCACTCACTTACCAAGAGAATGCTCGAAACGGCTGTGAGACGCAGTTGGCCAGACATAGGATGACGTCCCGAGCTGCTTAATGTCCCGCAGGCGTTGGAATGTCTCTCTGTATGCGCATATACTTTGGGATTAAGCGTGTTAGTAAAATTCAAGAAGACGTACGTGTCGACGAAGCGATTCAGGTAAGAGTGGATTGGAACTGGGAGGCATCGATGAGAATTGGACCAGGAGTATACACCCAGCTAGGGCACTCACTTTCATCGTGTACTACATCTCTAATCCCGCGCAAAGGTTCACCAGGAAAGAAGAATCCAATTGGATCATCATCTGAGAAGACGCCGCTCGCTGGTGTGTGGATCGCAGCCATCACTGGGGAAGGAAGTGGTGGTTGGTCAACGTGTAATGGGCGTTCCCGTCGATCCCGATAGTTCTGGCACCGTGCAGGATGACGTCGAGCTTCGACCTAAAGTGCCCGCTGTCACGAGTGGGCCCAAGCTCCTCGACAAAATCTCGGTTTTTGACTGGCTAAAGGAAGGCTATCAACCCTGTAGATCGCTCTTCACGAGGCGTTACACAAAGAAGACCCCAAGGCCGCGATCCTCGTATTCCGGCGCGTGGCGGGATCCAGGAAGATGGTGGTTTGGGAGGAAGTTCCGACGGACAGATGATTTCGCTGATATTATTTGTCGCTGCGTGACGCCGCTGAGTGTGACTCGACTTGGGCGTGATGTGACAAAGCGCGACGCGTTCGTCACGCGCCGGATCGCCGCAGTCCTGACCTCCTTCATCCTTTCTCGTTCTACTTTCCAACGTGAACAAGGGAATTTGGTGTATTGGACGCGTACATATGTACGACTTAAAGGTATGGTGCGTTACAAATTAAATTAGAAAGCAAGGGTCTGACCGGCGTTCTTGGTCACCGACGCGGCAACAGCGCTCGCGGCGAGGAGGTTGACGGTGTAGGGAGCCTTGGACAAGGTGCCAGCAGGAGCAGTGTTGGTAGCTCCACCGAGGTCGTTTCCGCGAAGGGTAGCAAATCCGCCATCGGTGGAGAAGACGGCCTTCTTGGAGTCTAAAAGTTCATCCATCGTAAGAATTTCTTTGGGAGGGATTGAAACGGCATGGACATACTCTTCCAAACGTTGTTCTCAATCAAGGTCTGGGCGCCCTGGCGGGTGTTGACACCGTCGCTCACGTTATCGAAAAGGTTGTTGAAGATGTGGGCAGTGCCGAACCTCACAGACGGAGCCCGGGAGTTGACGTTGGAGAACAGGTTGTTGGCGTAGGTGACGGTGATCTTCTTGTCCTCAGTGCCGTTGGAATCCGAGTGGCCAACAAGAGATGCCTTGAAGTGGTTAGAAAGTTTGCTGTTGCTGACGGTGACTTGAGTAGAACCGTGGGTGACATCGAGGAGGCCATCGTAGCTTGAAGAAAGTCAACAGGAGATTCGAAAAATCAACCGCGGGGCAACTTACAAGTCCTTGCCGTGATCCAAGTCGCTGGAGAGGTCAACGTGGTCCACCCAAACCTTGGAGGACTCCTGAACTCCGATGGCATCTCCGGCGCTAGCCAAAACCTTCGAGATCTTGACGTTACGGATGATGACATTCGACTGCTTGTTGACGCGGAGGCCAACACCGGTCAAGGCTAATCGGAATTCAGCAACCTGGCCTGGGTAGCAAGGAAGGTTTGGAACGCACAAGAACCAGCTTTCCCGAGGAGAGACGTATTAGATCCGACATTCACAACAGCGTTTCCTGTGATCTTGCCTGGCATTTTTGTCAGTGCTAAGCAAACAACGACCTCGAAGGAGACGGAGCTCACCAGAAATAATGACAGTCTTCTTCGCGGTTCCTGCAACGGCGGAGGTCAACGCTGCGAGGGAGGTCACGGTAACAGTGGCGCCTCCTGCTCCTCCGGTAGTACCGATGGCAAAGCCAATATCAGCAGTATCGGTGGTCGTGGCACGCTTGACGAGCCCCACAGGAGCCGCGAGCGAAACCTGAACGGAGAAAGCGAGGAGCAGAACCTGGAAAATGCGCAGCATTTTGAAAAGAAGGACAGGGGTAGGTAAAGAAAGAGAGACGAAGACAAAAGACAGGAACAGATTGGGAAGCCAGCAGTGCAATCCTTGTGCGATATTTATCCTCGGGGCAAGAACTACACCCGATCCTCGCCTGCCCTCGTGGGCCCACAGTTACGCGGATCGGTTGTTATGTCGATGTGAATTCGGGTTGTGTCGCCGCTCTCCTTCTTTCCCGCCTGCTCGCGCACGAGGGAGGCTGAACGTGAGAGCCAGATCATTAAAAGGCGGGCCAGGTTCGTGCCTCGATTGCGCTTGGCACGACGATTTTCTTATCCAAGGAAGGGGCACAAGGAGTCGTTGTCAACGAACAGGAAGACCGACCCCGCGTCCGCATGACTGTGCAGTCTGGCGCGATTCTCGCGCGAGGCAGAGCCAAGGGCATCGGGAAGAGAGGAGAATCTCCCTGAATCTCGCAAGGTGAAATCGTACCCTAGATGAGTGGGCTTAAGCGCTGGGAATTTTTGAAGCAACACCCCTCTCAGTATGCTCACCTCCATATTCTACAGACTCGGTCTGAAGAGCAGAGGGAATAAGCCAGAATGTAATAAGCGCTCGTGCCAGCCAATTTTCGTTGGCATGTGGACTCGGAGGACGGCCTGATGGCGACTCACCAAACGTTCCTGGCCGGGCCTGAGTAAGCATTGCGTTGGCGCCGGTAGGCGCCCGGCGCTTATTTACCTCTGATTGTTTCGGTTATTGGCAGCTTCCCGGCCCGGTTGTATCACCCTCGTCCTCGTGTTCGACGGGTTGCCACTCAACCAGTTCGATGCAATTATATCAAAGAGCGACAACTCATGGAAGGCTCGTATCCCATTCGACACCGGAAGCAAGCTGATGATGTGAGTGAGAATCACGGTTGTACGAGCGGTCTGATTCATCGAAATGTCGTTTCTAGGAAGTTCTGTCGTCCTCGAACGCGGCCGGACCCTCGAGATTAGACGCCCAGTTACGTGCATATCACGCGAAGGCTCTAAAAGCCCAGACGAAACTGTCCGAGACACTCGATGTACTCGACGGGATGGAGCGCACGCATGCCGAACAACTGGCGCTTAATGAGCGCCGTGAAGGCAAGATGAAACAGAAGATGCGAGTGTACTCGGATGTCGCGAGGAAGGCCGAGGAGGAGACGGAGGATATGAGGCAGGCTGTGTTGAAGCTCATAGACAAAGGTGCGCATCGCCTCTGCTTTGCGGTATGTGTGCTGATAGTGGGCGTAGTGGAGAAGAATAGCAATGGCTACAAGTCGCTGAAGCCGAGCCGGATGCACGTTTCGTCGTTACTGGGTATGCCGTCTGTCGTCATTATTGAACGTGAACCTCACCGAACTCAGATCCAATCCCCGCTCCAAAATCTAATCGAAGGTCCCCTGCAGATACCGAAGAACTCCTCTCCTACGCCGCCACCATGCTCGAAATCGCTCGACGAGAGCGGTCTCTTGAACGGAAAGCACATCAGAAAACGAAAGAGTGGGCCCAGTCCCGAATATCCGCCCTCGAAGCCCAACTCTCTCGCCGCGAAACCGAGCTCGCTCGATGTACAACCCACTGTGTCGCCGTCAGTCCAACTCTCCACCAACCGCCCCCTTCGTACCCTCAGCACGAGGCCGAAGGCATGCCGTACCAACAGTACATGGACACGCTGCAGTGGACGGTCAGCAAGAACCGGGTGCTGGAGAGGGAGATCCAGGTGTTGTCGGAAAAGCTGGCAGGTGTCCGGACTCACGAGAGAAAGGGATCGGGGTCGGGAAGCAACACGCCAAAGCCACGACTGGAGAGACCACCGAGAGACTTGAACGAGCAGGTGGAGCATCTCGGCAGGTTGGTGGACTCCCTGAAGGAAGATAGGGACAAATGGAAAGTCGTCATCGATGGAGAGAAGTCGGCTCCCGAATCAATATCGGCGAGGCTGAGCGCGGTGGAAGCCGAGTGCTCAAGGATGCGCAAGTCTGAGGCAGAGCTGCGACATCGACTCGAGACCACCGAACGACAAGAGCAGGTCCGGGAATCGATGCTCAAGCAGCGGATAGAGCGCTTGGATTCCCAGCTAGCTGGGCTAGCTTTGTCAACACGCGAGACACCATCCCTGCCCAACGATGGCTGGGATACTACCCGGGTAACGAAACGACAGAGAGTTTACGCTTCTCCCTCTATCCCCCCTCCGCCTGTACAGCCTGTCCCTGTGATACCCGCACAGAACCCCGCCGAAGACCTCCTTGCTGACGACGATGGTGAGATCTCCATGGACCTCGCGACACCCCTCATACCCACCGTCCTTATCGACGGAGAGGAGGCGAGTGAACTTGACAGCCCGGATCCCCGACCACAGAGTTCGCCAGAACCTCCGAGTCCCCTTGAGCTCTCACCACTACCGGGCCTTCCTCCGTAGGGATGAGTTCTGGGCAGCGTTTTGGTGTGGCTTTTTGCTACTCTGTATGTAACTATTACTGTTGTGCATCTGTGTCTTTTCGCTTTGTATGTGCTTTCGATAGCTTTGTATCCTTATGGATTTTTTATCTTCCCAGCCTCAACAGCACAACCGGCCTGGACTCCCTGGTGAACCCGATAAACAGCATACGCATACTTGTTTCACTTCGTTTCGTTCGCTCGAAAGACATAGAACAGCGCTACCTAGGGGGCGCAGCGACATACGTACGAGGCACTGGCCAGCACCTTGACTATGGAGTTCCCGCATAACAATTACCCTCTCTCACTTCTTCTGCGATCCGCGGCTACTCGATTCTTCGTACGACCAAGGGCACCCGGGGCCCCTTCTCGCCCACTACCATGGGGCGCGGTATGAACCCCATGTGTCGCACAATTTCTGTGTCCTTTCCGTGAGGCAATTCAAAGGCATACCTTCTCACCAGGTTCGACAGTGTTGACTGAACGTCGACCAATTTAGTGCATGAAAACCCCTTGTCTTCCTTTCAAAAACTCACCTTAAAATTAGCCAGCGCAAAGTGCCTCCCCAAGCAGAACCGCGCCCCATCGCTGAAGGACATGATATGGTGATGCCCTTGGATTGTCTGTGCTCCGGGGGTAAGCTCCTTCATCCACCGCTCTGGATCGAACTCGCGGACATCGGGACCCCACAGGTCCTCGGACATGTTGATGTATCCGATGGGGATATGAAGGGATTCTCCTTTCGCAATTACGATTTCGGATACGAGGTCTCCCGAGGTTGCTGGAACGGGCTTAGACAGAGGTACGACGTCGTTCTCGTGTGCCTGAGGGGACTCGTTAGAAATGCTGGTGCGATGAGAAAATAGCGATCGCACTACCTCGCGGAGAA
This sequence comes from Coprinellus micaceus, assembly GCA_951394405.1. Taxonomy (NCBI): domain Eukaryota; kingdom Fungi; phylum Basidiomycota; class Agaricomycetes; order Agaricales; family Psathyrellaceae; genus Coprinellus; species Coprinellus micaceus. Next base: position 914,616 of record OX596337.1, on the reverse strand, counting down.
GAACATCAACGGGGCCGTGCGTTCGGAGGATCTCTTGCGTAAAAGCGTCGAGGTATGGGAGCCCAGAAGTGAGCTGTTCCCACGTAGCGTCACTGCTATGCAACGCTTCGTTTAGCTCGTCGCGGAGCTTCTCTTGAACGTCGGGGTGCCTCGAGAGCTCAATAAGCGCCCACTGTGCGAACAAGGGTAAGCCACCCGGTGCCAACACATATTCCACAGCATGCTCACGGTTAGGGTAGCTGGGGGCGAGTCGAAGTTATTAGCTAACGACCCTGTGAAAATGGGAAATCATCCTTACTTGAGGTGGTTTCGTATCCTGCGAGGAAGAGCGTGTTCTAAGATCGGGATATCAAAATATTTTCGAGCCAGAAAATGGTTCGATAACAGACCATCTTGAACGATGTCAACCAAAGCTCATTTATGTCCAACATATGGTGCCACTTACCTGGGAGAGGACCTCGTCAGACGTCATCGTGAATGATCCACTGGAAGCGCCTTCAGCTTTAACTGATAGGAAACATCAGCCCCCTTCTCCACAGTCGGACGGACAACCCCAAATGACGAAAACCTACCCAACGTCCCGATGATGGATTTATCCGTGACTTTCTCTCCAGAGCTGTCGGTTTCTAGCTCTTGTTTCGTCTTTTCGAGAAGGTTGTCAGCTATATCCTTCATGGCAAACCTCACCCTCCAGAGCAGTCGGGTGTTCTCGCTCGGCAGCTTGAGAAGCCAAGGCAAAAGCGGTGACAGGAAGAAAAAGGCCTTGGAGAGGACATCCCCACTTGCGGGTAGCTTGAAAGATTCGATGGCGTGAATGAGTTCTGGTGTCTCTCCATTCAAAACGAGAGCCTTGAACTCGTGCGAGAAACCCGCGAGACCAAGATTTTCGAGTCTGAGATTAAAATCAGCTGTACGGCAAGCAGAAACAGCGTTTGGAACGTACGCCAGCCGGTTCATCCTTCGATACGAAGCATATTAGCCGTTATAACTTGAATACTGTGATATAAAGGGAATAAATTACCATCCCTGGACTTCAATGGTCGAAGCTCCCGAGTCCAAGATGGTGTCCCAAGCAGAGCTCATCTACAATCTCCAGGTCAGGCGATTCTCACGAGAACCATTGGGTAGGAGCGTGGCGATGCCAACCTTGTAGTAGTTTCCGTGGAAGGCCTCAATATAACCTCGAATGGCAGAGTTGCTGAAAGCGGGTGTCATGGCCTTCCGAATCCTGGCAAGGCGCTTAGCGACTACGATCAGCACGCTCAGATACTATAGTATGTCACGTACCTGCGGTGGTCATTACGCTCGGTGGAGAGGATGCCGTTCTTCCCAAGCTAGTCGCAGGTGAGGGTAAGGGAAGGAGTGTGGAAGGTCGCACAGGAGATACGCACCATGTTGTCAGTAAAGATCCTCGCAAAGGCCGGCTGCTGGTATCCAAAGGTATCTCGGGCCAAGATGTGAGCTGCACCCTTGGCGTCGCAGACGACGATATCCCTTCGCCCGAAGCCCATAGGCACGCTGAAGGCCGCCCCAAACTCCTTCAACGTCTGGTCGAGAAAGATTTTGGGGTCGTCACTGCCGCTCAACTTGGGAAACGCCCCGACAAATATATTGTCGCTGATAGGCCCCTTGAGCTTTGTGGTACGCACGCGAGAGCGGGCATTGTTGAGCAGGCGGAAGATCGAGAGAAGGAGGGCGATGACGAGGATATCCGTTGCGCGAAGGCTCCCCAGGATACCCTGGAGATTGAAGGAAGACATTCCAACTTCGATTATAAAAGATAGATTCGTCGCACAGCCGTCCTCTTAAGTAGCTGAGATGTCAAAAGTCGCCTCATTCGGTCTCGTTCCAGAATTCTTCCCACCACCTAATATGTTGAAGAAGCTCATTCGTGACGGGGTTTCTTCCCTCGGCGACTTCTTTGTCAAATAAGAAACCAATTCTTGACACACCCTCGGGCCATTGAGTAAACTGTTCTGCGTCAGCAGGATATCCGGTGGGCACACGACGAAGGTCGGCGCCCAGAGACCCTAGACTTGCCGAGGCATTTCGAAGGTACGACGATAATAAACGGACCTGGGTGCACAATATCCCTGTTGCACACCGATAGGGTGCTATGTCACGGAGTTTCAACCGTTTTCCATTGGCGAAGGTGAAGCCACGTCACGATGCTCGTGGTCGCGAGCCAAGAGGCGCCCTGATGGCATGGGCGCTAAACCATGAATGATGGCGGCTGATAAATCGATGATGGCCAAATCCGTCCCCCAATTTCCTCTCTTGTTATCAGACCGTCAAAGCCCCTCTCAACTCGCACAAGGACACCAGTTGAGCTCCATTTTCATGTCTAATGCTGTCATGGCCGCTCAACGGCCACCTTATCAGTGAATCTGAACATCGAACATGAGATTGGGATCCTCAAGAGTAAGCAACGGGTTTGAACATCGCCAAGGATCTATACATAATAAGGATACCAGAGGCAATCAGCGACTATGGATCTGTAAATGCTGAGGGGGGAAAAAGTGTATCTTACGGTGTCCTCTTTAACAAGACCGCTGATACCTGTGAGTACCCCCCAACCCTCTGCCACCTATTCACCCAGGCTCGATGCTCAACGTGGCCCAACGCCGAGTAGTGGAAGCTTTGAACGGTACCCTTAGGGCGGCAAAGCGTCAAAAGAAGGTATGTGGCGCCCATCGATATTCAAAATGGTCGAGTTTATCTGAATACCCCATTCCAGGTTGCCTTCGATGCCGAGCTCTTGATGATGCCTCGAGACAAGGATGTACAAGTCGTCCTTTTGGAAGCATGAACATCGAAGTATCTATACGGCTTCTTGTCCACAGCGTATCTCCAATTCCCGTGACTCAAACATCCTTCTGCAGCAAGTCCATCCCTCATAGATCAATCGATATTCGCATCAGGAAAAACCAAACTGTGGAATTCCCGAGAATGTATGAATATTTTCAACTTTGTTCAACTTTTCTCGAGAAAGTTGGGAATGTCGGTACTGGGTGCGAATCAAAAGGTCCCCCCCTAACATTCTCCAATATTCTTGAAAAGACTGAAGATTCTGTAACATTTCCACCTAGGTCCAGCGTTAGTGTTTGGCTTATGTTCTTGCTTTTTCAAGTGCATTCGACCAAAGGGTCTTAGAGGTACGTGCAAAAGTAATGCATTGTCAAGGCACTATGTACGGGCCGGTTACATGGGCTCTGCGAAGTAGGTACAGGTACAGATGTATTAAAGGGTCAGGCGGTCCCTCGCGATAGCGACCGAGTTCTATATACATATCGACGGGCTCTATGCAAGGTCACTGGAGTGGGGAAGACGGCTCGAGGGGGATTGAGGAAGGTGGAGTGGATTGAAACTGGCAAGGGAGTCCTTCTCTCTGCAGGAAGCTAGTGCCGAGACCTAGAAGGTGGTTAGTGGGTTTGTCAAATGTGCAAACGGGGCGCTGACATACCACATACCAAGCGCGGGCTTTGACGTGGCAGCGGCTGCGCGGCAACTGTCCGAGGGTGTGAGGTAAAACAGGGTCTAGGGAGAATACGGAAGGTTGAGTACTGAGAAGCTGTCGAGGGGAGGCCGCGCTGGCTCGTACCTCCGGATCCGCTACTTCAATCACTTGCCAGAACCACGAGAGGGAGACCACGGATCCACATCATGGCGACAGGGATGGTAAGGTGGACAAGGTCTTGATGGAATCCAAGAGTGCTGTGTCCTAAAGGGCAATGCGAAGTGGGATGATGACGGGACAAAGGACAGCGCTCCCGTGCGCGCGTGGAGGCTTTCGATGGCAAATTCTAGCTCCGCCTGAATGGACTTTACGATTTCAACTTTCAAGTTCGCGCGTCAAAGGTGACTCCCCAGAAGGACTGAGACTCGGATGGACTCAGTGGAGTCCTTACATGCGGGGGATGTAGGATGTAAGATCCAACGTCATGCATACTAGACTCACAGTCAAACACCTTTATAACATGGCAGAAATGGCCGGTACTGGAGTTCTGCGTTGTGAGCCTGCGACGGCTTGCCCTGGGCTTGCTCCGCGAGGTTGCAAAGGTTGGGAGGCATTTAAAGTCATGTGCACTAGCGAAACATTGCACGAGGAGTTCGGTAGATCCTACGGAATATGGCAGAATGTTTGAATAACCCCAAGAGGGGGTCTCGCTTTCGGATAATTCTATTGAGAAACCCCCGTTTCCCGGAAACCCTGGGGGTTTCTGCAATCATCGCTGATGGGGACAATATTTGCACACCTTTGTACCAACGGCCGGTGCTTCGGGGACTGGCGGCCTGCTACTTTAGGCGCCCATAGCCTCGTTATCAAGTTCACCCGTGAGGAGGCTACTCCCGACTTATCAGTACGTAACCAGGACATCTTTGGTGGACCCCCAACACCATTTTTCTTTGTATCAAAGGCCGTTGAGAGAGGTGTACGAGTGAATTAGCGCCGAGAGCCCACTGACTTGTTGGAAGGTATTACGGGAGGGCGGAGTAGGAGAAGATACTGCGCATGGGCCCTGAGATGGGTGATTATGATTTCACAACAATGCTCACCCACATTGTCAATTATTTGGGGATATTCCCCCGAAACCCAGTAGCTCAAAGGAGACATCGAGCAAGGGGTATAAGTACGCCTTTCCACACAGCCAGGTATGCTACACCATTAGGCCTATATCATTGAACCGACACATCCGGGAGAGTGACACACAATCCACCCATATCCGAGCATCATGTACCTCCCAAACGTCCACATGCGCAACACAATATATTGGCTCAGTCCACCACATCCACTCGAAGCGACAATCAGAGGTCCAGAATGACCACCTCCCGCTCATCCCATCGCCCTTGGAATGGCCTCCAGGTCCGGTACCGGATCACCCTTGGGGAGCCGGCCGCGCGTTATCCAGGGTTTCCCAATAGCTTATCGAGAAACCCTGGGGTTTTATGGGAAATGGGGGTTTCTCAATAGAATTATCCCTCGCTTTCTCGAGAAAGTGCAAAATGTTTCAAGAATGATGAATATTTTCGAACATCTACGAAAAGTGTTGCAATTTCCACCGGAGGCTTTTCCCTGATGTCGAGGTTCGTGAGCACACGACGCAGCATCTCATAATGCCATCGATTCCCCTCTTATTCTCCGTCAAGAGACGCCTATCACGATGAGCATCCGGACATACCTTGTCCCCAGGCGCTGCGTGGCAGGTCCTTACACTCTTGACATCGCCTCTTCTCGCGAACTCTCCCAGAGCACTGCAATTGACAAGGACTTACAGCAACGGGAAATGGCTACACCCCCAGGCCCTGCTTATCTGGAAGCCTGGGACCTGCTCATGATCGGCCCAATATTTAAGCGGTTGACTACATTCCTTCCTACCTCGCTCTCCTTCTATGCACTGCAGGACGATCGTACTGGGCGGCGCCGGGGCTACTCCTATGTTTGGCCCCGTCTGTGAGTTCTTCCAAGGTACGTAGCCCCAATGCGACTGCCAAGTATTCGTATCCAACATTTGAGCCCATCTGCTACCGAATACCAGATGTGCGTACGTTGTGACTTCAACTGCACGAGGGTCGACGAGATTCAATGCTCATAGCGGTTGCAGGGAGGTCCAGAGGACTACCCGGAAATGTGCTCCTCATTCGACAAAGGGTTATCCGTGGACAACAAGCCATGTTTTCTTGACATGCTTTACACAGTCGGCAATGGTATGTTACGAGAAGAACATTTTCAAAGAGCGGAATGAACTCACCACTCCTTAGACGAATTCTTTGCCCCAATCTACCACGTTGCCCGGTAAGTTCCCTAGTTCGTTGCTATCTAATTGTGTATCTCTTATATCCCCCTAGCGATGCCATAGGCTTCATATTTGTCTACGGCGCTGCCTCCCGCAAGTCGTTCGAAGTCGCTAAAGAGTTCCATCGTCTTATACGAGAATTGAGGCCTCGGGATATCGATTGCAGGCTCCCGATATTCATCCATCTCGTTGCGCTCAGCAGCACAACAAATCCGACCTCCGCAAATGCCCGCGGTGGACCGAGACTACCGGTTGAACCTGGACCAAAAGATCCTGTCTCAATCGATGGCGCCGAAGCCCCTAGACCTGGTCTAACCAAACGATGAGGTCGTAACACCCTCAACTGACCAGCCTCCAGCGATCGTCACAAGGCAAGAAGGGATCGAGATGGCGCAACTTTGGCAGTGCCAATTCTTCGAGATGAGCGCCCAAGGAACACAGGACTTGGAGATTTTGTTGCAGGAGCATATTCGGGGGATCAGAGAAGCGCCTCGAATCGCAAAGTTGAACCAAAGGGGTACCAGGGGAGAGATTTGGCGACGAAAGAGATGGGGAGGAAGAGTGAGGAAGAGCAATGGAAAATGCACAGTCATGTAGTGGTCTGCATAATAGACCGCCATTTCGGAAATTGAAGGGAACAACTGTTCGGTTAGGCGCTCACTCACGTCAACAACTAGTGACCTATCGCCCGACTAAGATTAGGAAAGGAAAGAGGGCATGGGACATATAAAGTAAACGACAAAGAGCAGTGACTATGTGGAGTACGTGTACAGATGCATATGCAGGTCCGACGTCCATGGGTAGGTGTATAAAATGTGGTAACGGTGACGCGAGTACGTGGATTAGATGGTACTACTTCTAAAAGTCCAAAACATCCATAGAGGCCAAACAGGTAAGAAAACAGGGATGGAAAAGGGGTGAACAGGGTAGTGCAGGGGATAGCAAGAGGACAAGAGGTCCGCGGTGTCCAAAATCGATGCAGGAGTGGGTGGTTACAAGAGGGCTTGGCTCACGTAAAACTTGTGTGCCAAGTCGAGGAATTGTACTTCCCTATCAGCCCAGGCCGATTCGACAACCCTCCTCGAGGTGAGCTTCTCATCTTGCCTGACACTCTTGACCTTGATAACGAAGGTCGCGGATATCGGTCGGTGATCAGACACATTGACTTCATAGCGTCGATACCCCAATTGCTGCATCCGACTGGCTGTACGAGCTCGCCACAAGATTCTATCGCACCAAGCAGGGGTCCTCCTTTTCTCGCTGGTATCGTATTCGTCAGAGCGTGGGTCATATTTGTACGTCGGGCGGAAGGTGATGAGACCTTCACTAAACCCACGGAGTCGGAAAGTTTTGTTGTGCTCCAATTGCTGTATGAGTTGGTCGTGAGCAAGGAGGCCGCTGAGATCCCCAGAACGGAAGGCGGAGGTATATGTCTCCCGTCTGTTCACATCGATACGATAGTTGAGGTCGCCATTCAGCTAGAGTCAATGCCGTCAGGTCGTGACCGCGTAACATAGAAAAGAAGGGGCGAACCAGAACGAATTCATGGTCCAAGACCATTGTTCCATCGCCGCCTCGAACGTAGGCGGACGATGAGGGAGAGGCTTCGAAGATACCTTTCTCCTCTAAAATGGCCGCAAGATCCGCGTTTCGTTGCTTCAGTGCATGCTGACCGGCGGCAAGATGACAATTGATGAAGCAGATGGAAGAGTCCGCGATAACCAGTCTGGCGATGACGGCCCCCTAAAACCCTGGTTAATCACGCTATCGTGGTGGGGAAGGAAAAACACGAACCTTGTTGCCATATCTCCCTCCCATACCCCGCTTGATAGCGGTGATGCTTTTATCCCGACATACAAACTCTTGTGTATTCCTGAGGAAGATGCATGAAAAGAGGCCGACCAAACTCTCGGTGTTCACAGCGGTATACTCCACGCCAAGTGGCCCAAACTTCGCTTTCACCACGCTGGAAAGCTTGTCGTGCCACCTCTTGTAAGCGCCGGTCACCCGGTCAGAAAGCGCATCGTCCTTTTTCTTTCCACCAAGTAACATGTTCTTTGCAGCCATCTTCCTACTTTCCAGGTCTATGACTTCCTGGAAACTGAAGGATATGACGTCGGGAGGAGTTGTGCTATCGAAGACTTCGGTGAAGAAGTTGGCGTTTCGAGGGTCGTCGTTCAGGTGGTCTGGCCTAGCCGAATCGCAGTTCCAAGAAACCACAAGAGCTGTGATATCTTGGAAATCGCTGAACGTAGCTTCGTTTTTCACTAGCTCCTTCTCTAAGTTGTCGTCAGGAAATTGCCTCGGCCGAAGTACTAGTATACTGCACTCACCAACCCAATCCACTCCCAGCAACCCATCCCACAGCTTCACGGCGTCGTCCCTCCCAAGACTCACTACGCACAGCTTCTTATTCGCCTCAATCGCCCGGTAGTTGACGAATATCCTCAGTACAGGCAGGTTCAGATGCGCTTTCCAGCAGTTGGTCATCACCCACGGCTTCTGAGATACGTCGTATACGGCGATCATCCCATTCCGACTTCCGGCCCATAATTTGTCGTTCACACCCTCCAAGCAGAGGATGTCCGACGTAGAGACCTTCGAAACCTCGATGCAGCGGGGCCACCCATCATCTGTGTCGAGGGCCCAAGTCGAGACATAGCCTTCCTCGTGGCCCACCCAAACCTTGTCCGGCTCGGTAGGGTGTATCGTCGCGGTCAAGACTTGCCCGCATTGTTCACCAGGCATGATGGACTTGCCAGGCGACCCTGGGCTGAAGATATCATAAACACGGATGATTGGCATCTTCCCTGAAGCAGTGCCTCCGCCATGACTCTCGTTCCTCGACGCCGTCCATAACTTCCCGTCCAAGAACTTCACGAAATCATTCTTGTCGGTGGTGCGAACGGCTTTTGGCGCCGTGTATATGAGGCTCACGTCCTGGTCCAAACGGTCGGGGTCAGGAGAGAAGATAAGTGCTTTGCCTGACTCGTCTAGCGTCACCATCGACCGGCCACGGCGGAACATATAAGAGACGGGGTGGAGATGCGCTGCAGGTTTTGTCGCCATGATCTGGCCTTTCCGGATGTCCATCTCGAAGAGGCTCCCATCCTTCGTACCGAACCAGACGATACAGCCGCGATCCACCTTGTTTAACGACGGCCTAAATTCCATAGACACGATCTTGGCGTCCTTCATCCCCAGTGACTTCATCTCCAGGTCGTAAATAGGCGTATCCTGGACCTCGAGGTTGTAGATCTTGACGTGATGAACGTGCGACACGACGAAGTTGGGCCCGGAGGCAATGACGCACCCCGAATGAGGGTGATAGGGGAGTCTCGGAGGGGAAGACCCCTCTCTAAAGGTCAAAGCGGGAGGGCGCCTTGACGCACTGCTGGTGTCGGGGAGGGTGTCGATGACTCGCGAAGCTGGAGATTCTTCTTCCAGAGCGTCTTCTTCATCCGACGACAACTCACCGGGGGCAATCGTAGGACGGCGAAGGGTTGGGAGCTTGTCCCCGAGGCCGATTGTACGAGTGGGAGGAGGAAGGGGCTTCCCAAGGTAGGGTTTCCGATCGATGGGAGAAGGTGCAGGTGTCTCATTGATGCTGCTGCCATTAATGTGATACCCATTCCCGTTCAGTTCTGGCAGAAGTGCAGAAGCAACGATAGGTCGAGCCATTGTTGAGCGTCGGGGTGGTGGGGATTTTTGCGAAGAGAGATTCTCGGGTGTAGCGGTTGAGCGTCGACTGGGTAAAGGAGGTGGAGGGCCAGTTCCTGTGCTTGAAGAAGGGCTCAAGACATCGGAACCCCCTGAGTTGGGAGACCGTGACGTCCGATGACGAGGGGGTGGGGGTGGTAAGCCTGAAAGTCGTGATGATCGTGAGGGTGGAATAGGAGGTGGCTGCGATGACGAAGAGTCGGTACTGGAATCTCTCTCATCGACTGAGTTAGTTCGAAGATCGGGTGACGGAGTTGCCCTTCCTGGACGGGGAGGTATGTTTTCGGTGGGAGACGATTCGGCCTGGAAATCTGCAACCGAGTTCTCCGGACTATGAGACACAAGGAAAGTAGGTCGCGGAGGCACTGGGGGAACATGTGGTCTCAACGCGCTGGTGGCGAACCCGTCAGTACAGACAAAGGATGAGACAGCTAACACTCACCTTTTGGGTGGCGACTCTGGCGCGATTACCGAAGGCGGTAATGGGACTGGCCTCGCCAAGGGCGACGATGTCGGGGATGCACCTCCCGATTTCGCGAGGCGCGTTGGTGGTGGAGGTGGGGGCCGCTTCAGTGCTGCCGACTTGGTCGCTGAGGGGTAGACCTCCGTGGGCTTCAGGCCCGAAGCAGCCTTGACGACTTGAGCATTGGAATCGGTCTGGGTAGCAGGAGGTGGAGGACGTCTCCGTGCCAACGCCTTGAAATCTATGGCCGATGTTGCCGCTTCAGGCATATCTGTTTTCAAATCTGATGACGATGAGGTTCCTCTGAGGATATGTACTGTCGAATCGACGTTCAAGCTTTGATTCGAAGCTGCCCTTGGTCGACTGGGTCGGGTAACGGGACTGGGTATTGGCTCAGAGGACACAAGTTTCGGTTGAACCAGGCTACTTGAACCTGCCGCCAACTGCTCGAACCTGCTCCGCAGGCTACTGACAGCGAGCACAGGCTCCTCCTCGATGTCTCCAGACGCCATGGTCGCCACAAATGGTACTTCCTGAAACTACTCCGTCTACAACTGTTTCCGGAAACAAATGACGCATGGACGCACCTCAAGGCTTGATTCCTTCGAACGCCACGTCTAGCCCACTTCACGAGTATGGGTGAAATCTGTGGAAGTGGAAATATGAAAACGAGGGTACTGATGCCGAGATCTGTGGAAAATGACAAGAAGTGTGGAAAACGAGAGCGCCTCAGTCCGCCCCAGCATCGCGAGACCATCACGTGCAATCTCAATTTAGCAGGTGGGCGGCCTTCCCGACTGGGCGCAAATGACGAAAGTAGTACGCGTAGTTTACTCTTTTTCATTCGCGACAGTCCCCGCATTCCCACATGGGTAGCTCCCTCCCACTCCGCATCGCACCCCTCGCCTTCGGCGGGGGCCCCGCGATGCTTCGGGGAGGGTCCCAGGGCCCCCGATGTGAGACCGTCAGTCACATATGCGGGGCCCCCGTTCCCTTGCTGCCGCTCATCGTTTGCTCGGCCCAAGGGCCTCGGATTAAACAGGCGTATGGCTGCGGGGGCACAGGAGAGCGGAACATCCAAAACATATCGATGACTATTCGTTTGATGGCGTACAGCCGCGCCAACCACCCCAATCAGGAAGGTACTCGTCGGTCGCGGATCTGGGGACCTTGTGACGAAAACTGTGGAAAGAGGTGTGGGAAACATTTATATCCTTTTCCACATCCACAGTTCTCGTTGGGACTCCCACTTCACGTAGCTTCACGTCCTGCGATGGAACGTTGTAGATAGCACACACGAGGCAGCGATGCTGTACCGCAGTGCCAAATGCAGAGATCGCCAAACGCCGGCGATGTGATGCCGCCTCAACCCCGAGAGTCACGATTGCTGTCTCGACGTCCTCGAAATGGCGGCCAGGTTGACGATTCGTGTAAGCTCGACAGTGAGCTCAGACTTGAGGATTCAAACGCGTTGGACAACGGTGGTGGCGATGGTGGTCGTTGAAGGTCAAGTTGCGGGACTCAACGCCAGATGCGATCAAAAACGCACCTACCCCGAAATGATTCACGGAACGGATAATTGTGTGGCACGACAATGACTTGACAATGTCAGACGATTGCAATTCAAGCCACTTGACATTAGTTTCATGATACGACCGAATGGTATGTATGATTCGGGGCCGCCACACGTATTGAGGACTGAACAAATACATGAGGGGGATGTCAAAGCAACCAACGGCATCAGGGTAAGGGCCTCAGTCAACCCTTCTCACAACGAGGGGTACCCTCGGTCCATCCTCGCCATCTACCTTCGGACGCGGCAAAATACCCCTATGCCTTCCGATCTTCGTCTCGACGCCGTCGGGCAGCTCAAACGCGAAGTGTCGAATCAAAACCGACAAGGTTGCCTATAAATTACCGGAAAGAGTCCAGGGATGGAAGGTGGATGAATCTAATCAGCTATCGTGCGCCAAAATGCAGACAAACTATACTCAATCGGATGAGGCGCTTAAGCTCTTCTATAGAAGCGCTTGACGTATTATACGCCATCCGAGTCCGCTGTATCCGGAAAATTCGAAGAACTACTCACCTTAAAATTCCCAAGGGCGAAGTTCCTCCCAAGGCACAGCCTTGGGCCGTCAGAGAACGTCAATATGTGGTGGTGCCCTTGAATTGCCTTGGCGCCCTCCCCAACCCCATCCACACCGTCCTCGCTCACAAGCCATCTCTCCGGCTTGAACTCCTTCGCATCCGGACCCCATAGTTCCTCAGCCTGATTGATATAGGCGACGGAGCAATTAACTGTCGTTCCTTTCGCGATGGTGATATGTGAGACGAGTTCACCCGTTGCGGTGGTAATTGGAGAGGTGAGCGGGATGATATCGTCTTGGGATGCCTTTTTAACTGTCGTTAGAAAGGGGGAGCAGGCATGATAAAGGACTACACTTGCCACACGACTTATCCCACCCAAAGGGGGGTGTAAACGCAAGGTCTCTTGAACTACCCCGTTAAGGTATGGAAGTCCAGACCACAGCTCCTCCCATGATGGGTCGGAGCCCTGGAACCGAGCGAGCTCTTCGCGCAAGATATCTTGCTTGCCTTGGTGTTTGCAAAGCTCGATGAGCGCCCAAGTTAAACTCGCTGCGAGAGTTAGGGCGGCGCAGTGTGGAAGAAGATTCCGGGCACTTACTCGACGTGGTTTCGTAACCTGCGAAGAGTAGAGTGTTCTAAAACATCGTCAGTTGCCAGTAAAATCGTGACCATATGGACCAGTAAACCAACCATCTGGGCAATTACTTCCTCCTGCGACATCGACAATCCTTCCGATGCTCCCTCAGCCTTCACTAGCAGTCCCATAATCGATTTGTCCGCCCCACCCTCCTTCCCATCCCGCATCAGCCCGTCCGCAATTGTCGCCATCGAGTTCCTAATCCCCAACATCATCCTGTTGTGCTGCGCCGGAAGTCTCTGGAGGACTGGGAGCATAGGCCCAAGGAGGAAGATAATTCGAGATACCCAGCTCGTGTTCTCGGGGCGCTCGAAGGACTCAAAGATGCTGATGACCTTTGGTCGGGCGCCTGAGAGGGCTCCGAAGTCGTGCCCGAGTCCGGCAATGCCGAGGTCGTCGAGCGAGGCATGGTTCATCCTGACGAAGGGTCAGGGTACGGCAAGAGAGGAGGGAGTGGGTGTGTACCAGGACTGAACTTCGATGGCCTTATCCCCGTTATCCAGCAAGTGTTCCCATCCAACTTTCATCTACGAAACGGTCAGGATATGGGCCGGGGATGTTCGCCGCTACACATGCCTTATAAGCAGAGTCGTAAAATACACTCAGATAATTCCGAGTCGCCCCAACACTGAAGGCGGGCGTCAAGGCCTTGCGCTGGCGCTTGTGGTCGTCCTCCTCCGCCCAAAGAATCCCTCTGCCAAACTACCATCTCCCATCAATGAATCTTCCCGAGCCTATCTAAAGTCAGGGCTCACCAAATTCTCAATAAAAACTCTCGCAAACCCTGTCTGATGATACACCCCCGTATCCCTAGCCAAGAAGTGCTCCGCCGCCTTGACATCCGCGAGGACTACATTTCGCCTCCCCAGCCCCACCGGTATACTAAACACCAGGCCAAACTCCTTCACCCACCTTTCCACCATGCTTGCAGGGTCATCTGCGCGAATGAGCGCGGGGAAGAGCCCTACGACGAAGTTCGAGCTGATGGGACCATGCAGCTTGGTGGTCTTGACGCGAGAGCGGTTTCGGCGGGAACGTGAGATGAGGCCTAAGAGAACCAAGAAGAGAGTTCCTGCTGCCAAGTCTGTCCTGGTAAGGTGTTTGGAGAGATCTGAGAGGGATTGGATGAAGGATGCCATTTCTTCTCCACTCCACTTCGGAAGGGTAATGGGGGCAGACCTCAGTGGCTAGCAGCCCTATCTATTTATTGGTTATGACCCCTCCGCAAGTGTTCTATTTGACAGGCGGGTACCATGGGCACATCAGCCCTAGAGAGATTGAAGTGTGGGATTTGAATACGAATAGAAGCTTGGATTCATTGAATAGCCTCACTGTGCAGCCCAAGAACCACCGAACCAAGAGATTCTCCGGGCCTGTTCTCGTCACCCAGTCCACGTCAGAGGCCAGAGGAAAAAGACACGGCCCGTGGATTGTGTTACCATTTGCAGTGCTCTTCCCCTAAAGAGCCAGTAAGTCCCGAGGTGCCAGGTTTCCAGCGGTGATGGTCGCAAAAACAGGTTTGACGCATCGAAGAGGTTACTGTGGTCCCCCTTTGAAGATAGAGCGCTGAGAAGAGTTACGCAGCCCGAGAATCGTGGGGTTGGGGGAGGAAAGCCCAACATGCTCGATGGTGGTACTAGGTGAAGACTCTGAGCCCGGGACCGCGATCACTCGTTGCGGCAAACACCGCGTCGATAGGGGCATGGCGGACAAGGGGGCAAGCACTCGGCTGAATCTAGGATCGAGGCAAATTACATTAACGTTCGATGTGACCTCAACCACTGCGTGTGGGCCTGCTCCCATCCCTGGGTACTGGGACCTGAGGCCTGAGGTCGAGCGGTTGAACATAGTGATCGCGAGACCGTCCAAGTATAAAAGCCGTATATGGTGGCGCAACTTCCTTATATGAGCGATCTTCTTCGGGAGGTCTTGACAACGGCTGTTGTGCAGATGGAGAAATGCCATCTTCAGACGCGGAAAGCATGGGTATAAATATTAAAGTTGAGAGGGACAACTGAGGAAATAAATAAGGAGTGAATAGAGCGTAGGCCGTCAGAGATGGTAACAACAAACAAAGAGCAATAAGATTCAAGAAATAAACGCCACCAGAGTTCACAATGTCTGTCTGTGTGAGATACGTCGAAGGAGTGTGATAAGTGATATGGAAGCCTAGAAGGCGCCAACAGAAGGGCGAATGAAGCTATCGAGGACCTAGTAAACAGGAATCAGACATTTCCGACGGACGAGGCGAGGAAGTTCACATACCTTATCCATGTCCTCCAACTGCTTGAATCCGGATGCATATATATCCCGTACCAGCGGGTGCAACGACTCAAGGTCGATCGGCGTCCCAAACAACAGCTCGTCCGCAGGGTCAATCGGCCGCGTTGGCTTCTTCGGCGGGGCAAGCGCCTTGGACTCGATGATCGCCATCATCTGGGAGATACCAAAATCGTCCTTTGGCACCACCAGCCTCTTCCGCTGCCGTGGAGGGTTCTCCGCGATCCTAGAAAGTCCATTGAGGCCCTGTTGCCTCGACCCTGTGCCGTTGGGGAACCTAGAAGCCAGGCCAGCCGACCCAGGCGTCCCATCCCTCTCTGACACATCGTCTGAATACTGAGAGGTCGGTGATAACGACCTCGGCCCGCTTTGCGTGCTCCCAGGTCGTACCTGTGGGGGTTGCTGCTGCTGCTGTTGCTGCAACTCCTTCCCGCTCTTGATCTTGTTGAGAACCCGGTCCAGCTGATCGCCCAGGTTGCCACCCTTACTCTTCGCCAGAACTCCTTCCAACAGATCACCCTGGGGCCCTGTTGATGAGCCGCCACGATTGTTGCCGACAAGGCTATCTCTCCATTCTTCCTCCACGATATGGCTAATATCATAGGTCTCCCCGTCGGGTTCGACGTACGAATAACGCATCCGATCGTTGACGTCGTATCTTGAGCTGCGGAGGACCGCGTTTCCGGGTAAAAGGACGTCCATTCCTCGAACTGAATTGGTTTGCGCGGACAGGATGGCTCTCTGGTTCGCTCTAGTGGCAGCTCGCTGCGCGGCGATAATTTCTCTACTTGAAGCCTGCTTGAGTGTAGGAGCCTCAGCAGTGACAGGGCTGGTGGGATCTGATGTCCGGGTTTTGGCGTGCAGGTTGGCAAGGGCAAGCTCATCAAGAGGGGCGGATGTCCTGTTCTTGGATGTTGAAGGTCGGTATGAGACGGCGCGACGCAAAATGAAGGTCGGGTCATCAGATTGGACGTCTTCGGTATTTCCGAGCAAGTTCACGGCGTCGAGCGAGCGCCGTTTGCTACCGAGAGCCTGTCGTTCTGGACTTCGGAGCGCTGGTGGTCGAGGGAATGCCTCAATGACTCTACTGGATGGCGACAGTTCGCGTTCTAATGGAAAGGGGTCAGTTCTCAACTGTGCTGGGAGAATCATGGGTTGGACCTACCACGGCCGTCACCTCCGTCAATGACTAGTGTATACCGCACACGACTATTGCTAGCCCTCTTGGTGTACTTGTCTTCGACCTCGTCACCTCCATCAACAACACCCTCCAGGATACCAAACCTCTCCAACCCAAGTTCGATAACCTCCGCAACAGTGATGTTCTTGGGGAATATGAAGACCTTGCGTCGGAGCTGGGACGAGACACCCGAAGGGGACAACAGCGAGCTATTGCTATCCCTCAACGAATTCTTGAATACAATGGCTTCTGTAGTTGGGTGGAAGCACATGTCGTCCGGTAAGTCATCTGGGTAGATGACCAGCTGCAACGGGAACCGGAAGGATGGTGACGTGAATCGCTCGGGAGTGACATTGGTGGCATTGGCCACATTCACAGCAAGGAACTGGGACCTGCTGGGCGAACTGACACCCCCCGGTGCCTCCGTTTCATGGGAACTGTCGGCGATTAGGGTGTCCTCGCCCTCATGGCCCGTCAGGCTGTCATCTCCTCCATCGTCCGACCTCCTATTCAGATAGAATTTGACGGCAGAATCATCCGTGAAGTCGTTCATAGGGAGCTTGGAGATAGCCGGATGCATCGACAGGTTGCTGACCACCGAGCTGATACTGCCCACGCTACTCCTTTTCACCTTCGGCAACTCCATCGACTCCACGACCAGGTTCTCGAATGCGACCAAGGGGTGCTCTTCTGACCTGAGAATTGCCGATGCGCCTCCTTCGACCTGCTTGATGGTGAGGTAGTAGTCGCTGGCGTCCTCTCCGGCTGGTAGACGGAACCGCTGAATCGCCTGTTTGACGAGGTCCCCAGAAGTCGTGGAGGCGTTGAGGAGGACAGTCTTGAATGTGGCCTCCGTTTGGAGGTGCTTACCCGCGAAGACGCGAATGACGCTGAGTTCGGGTACCCCTGGGCCATCCATGCCAGAGGTAGACAGAATAAGGGAACCGGGACGAGGCCGGGACTGTGAGGGAGGACCAAGGGCCGAGCTGTTGGACGAGCTGATGGGCATGACCGCCGATGCGGACTGCAGCCCGTAAGAAGGTTGGGCCTCTGGAGGGGAAGAAGGAGAACGGTTGAGATACTGTTGGTACAGGGCCTGTTGGTGCTGGTCGCGCTGGCGGACGGAATTGGCAAGGGGGGATACATGGACAGGTGGTTGGTTGCGATCAGGCGTGGTAGGCACTTGGTTGGGGGATGTGATGGGTGTGGCCAGTTGCTGCTGTTGGAGGGCAGCAATGCTAACGGGGGATAGAGCGCCATCAGCGGAGCTAGCGAGACTGCGAGCGTCGTCTGAGCCTCTCCCAAGATACTCTGAGCTATCCTGCGATGTGATGGATGCTGAACCGTCCTTCTTCTTGTCCTTCTTCCTGCCAAAAAGACTTCCAATAAATCCACCACTTTTCTTTTTCTTGGTGCTCTCGTCGTCGCTGTCTTTCGACGGATTCTTGCGAAGCTTTCCGGGAGCCTGTGCCCCAGGGCCAGATGAAGAGCTGACGGGAGGAGGCATCTTGCCCTTCTGCCTCTTTCTCGCCTCTTCTGCGGCCTCCTCTTCCGTACGTCGCTTGACGCTGTCATCACTCTGCTGTTTAGCAACGATAGCGCTTGGGAGGTAAGGTTGACCTGCTGGGCGCTCATCCGCTTCACGGGCAATAGTTGGGGTTACGGTGAGTTTGCGGGTCTCGCCCTCCTCCAGAGGATCGACGATGCGAGTTGGGGTGGTCTCGCTGTCCACTGGCCTCGCCTGTCCAGCTTGGAGTTGCACAGAGGGCGGTTGCTGTTGCTGGTCGAGTTTTTGCCTCTGGTCTTGCTCACGCTGCTGCTGCTCCCATTGTTGTTGCTGTTGTTGCGCGCGTAATGCGGCGTGTTGTTGCTGCTCACGGGCGGAACCAGGGAGCAAGGCGTCTGGTATGCGAGAGATGGCTGCTTGTTGGCGCTGCTCGACCGCTTCGTCCGCCCATTGCATAGGATCGTCCGCCTCCATCATTGGCTGAGCACCCTGTTCCTCCTCCTCCCTCCTCCGCTGCATCTGCTCGTTGGCAAGCTCCTCGTCCTCGTCCTCATATCCTTCGTCGTCCCACTCCACATCCTCTTCGTCGCTCATTTCATCTTCGCGCCATACCGCAGGGAGATATCTGTGAACTGAGAGGGTTGGCGTGAACTGGACGCCCTTGGCCTTGCGACGCTTGCCGTTGCTGGGTGAAGGGGTGGTGCCCGCCCGTGAACTGAGGTTGTTGCGAAGCCGGTCGTGAGAAGCGTTGAGGCCATCCTGAAGCTCAGCTTGGGTTGCAGAGGCGAGCTGGGAATTGGATTAGTTTCACGCCCAAGGAGCGATTGAGAATGGGGCGTACGTCGACATTCCGGTGTTTATTCAACCGCGCCAACCGTTCGAAAGGAGTCTCGATGTTCTCCGCGGGGATGTACCCGACCTCCTGGGTCTTAAGGACGCGAACAAGCCACCAGTAGCTGTTACTATCATCCATTAGGAATAGACTATCGCCCTTCACGACATTGGCTTGACCATCGACTGTTGCTGCGAAGCTGTGGAAGGCGTAGACGAGATCAAAGTCTATAGACTCGTTGGGCACCGACAGAGAAGAGGAATCGTCGTCTTCATCGAGGTACTCTTCGTTCTCTTCCCCATCCGAATCGTCTTCGAGTACCGAGTGCTCCTCGTCGTCGGTTCCATAGTGGCCCGCTGCGTCCGCGTGCGCATGAATTTGTGACATTGGTGGGTGCTCGTCACTGAGAATCTGTTCCCGTAGGTCGAATGTGTCTTGCCGATGCTGTGAGGGTCTGGCCATGAATTAGGTATTAGAGCATGGAGGGTATGCAGCCTGTGCACGTCGTCGTCGCCGTCCCGGTCGTTGACTGGATTCGAGTTGAGTGCGTTGACAGTGCCTGGCACCGGCTTCCCCAGGCGGAAGCCCACAGCCTTCGAGCCTAACACGACCAAATAAATGCAGTTGGCCTCCGAGGACCTATTTCCCTGGTTCCATTCGGTTTCTAGTCAAAAGGCTCAGAGGGCGGTCTCTGGAAGTTCCTGGAACAGTACACGGTCCGCTACCTAATTTTTATAGAGGAGTCCCGAGGCCTGAGGTGCTAATGATTGAGATCGGGATATAAGTTATGTCGAGATATACAGTAGTTCTACATACATTCGAAGTGGGGTATTGTCGAGGGTCTTCTCATATCCCAAAATCTAAAGATATCAATATTCCTCTCCATCATCTCTAGTCTCCATCTCACCCCTTCTCCTCAGCAACGCCTTGTTAATCTTCTTCCGGTCCCTCACACTCGCCCAAATACTCAGCCCAAGTGCCAAAACCGTCGCCGCAATAGTCATATAAATCGAGTCCTTGTAGCATCCCAGTCCATTGGAACACCGGATGTCGTTGCTTGGCAGCCCTCCGCGAGTTACGAGGCGACTCACATGAGAGGCCGGCTTGTGAGGTGCAGGTGTGGGGCCTTCATCCTTGCTGTCGAGGTTGTATCCGAAGACGATGGAGAAAAGGTTGCCTCCAATCATAGGGGATAGGGACAGATAGCCCCAGTTCTCGGAGAAGTGGGCTGCGGAGACACAGATAAGCTTTGGGTTGGTCCCTGAAATTGGCGAGACTCACGCATTCCAAACCATTCCAGGCAGACAGTAGGGAGCAGGGAGAAGACAGCGCCGTAGCCAAGCCCGAGGGCTGAACTTGCTATCCAAAGGTCGCCGACTTGGTCCACGTGGGCTGTGATGAGTTGGGAGATACAGGCGACGGTAGAGACAAGTACAAGGCAGTAGGACCGGGGTATATCGAATCGGTTCTTCGCGAAGTCAGATATAACGCCTGGAGAGTGGTGTAAGATGAGGTCATGATGGGGTTCATGGAAGGCGATACTTACCAATGACAATACGGCCTGCGCAATTCATCAAGCTGATTGAAGAGACTTGTGTGGACTGCCAACGACCAGATTCGACGGGGTCATAATGCGGATTATTATGAGCGTATAGCGCTTGGGACATAGACCCAACGTTGTTAATGTCTAAGTAAGGCGTCAGGACGTGGAACGAGCCTGTGCTGCCTGCCGGTGAGTTACGCACACATTATGCCTGTGCCGCTCACTGCAAAAACGTGTTCAGCCAACAAGGTCGGAGTTGAGGTTAGTGGAGAACTCACAAAGCGATAAGATAGAAAATAGCAAGTAAAAATCCGGGCTCTTCCATAGTTTCAATCCGTACACGTTCGGGGTGGTATCGTGGGTTATAGCTGCGCCTCGACTCAAGCTCCGAGGGGAATGATGGGTTGTTGAAAGCCTTCTCGTTTGCCTAGTAGTAGGGCTCATCTCGACGTCATGCTCACGAACGACATGATCTGGCGCTAATCCGGCTTCACCAACGAATCCAGGGGTACGAGGATTATTCTCTTCTTCAAATTCATCTTCGGATCCCTCGTCTTCCGATCGTTCGGGAGAGAGAAGTGGAGATTGGCTGTCGTTTCGCTGTGACAGGCCCTGTGGCAGACGTTCAGGGTGTGCAGACACAGGTTCGTATTGCTCTGCCTTCTCGTTGTGGTTGAGTGGGATGGGGCGGATGAAGAAGAAGCCGAGAATCATTGGAAGCGAGGTGCCGACGGCGAGGAGGAGAAGGAAAGAGGACGTGTTTCCCGCCAAGAGCGAGCGTGAAATCGATGAGAAGAGGAAGGCGGAGAGACCAAAGCCTGAAATGACGAGTCCAGTGGTGATTCCCCTCTGTAGACTACCCTCAGCACTGAAAATCGGTGTATTTGGGCGAGAGACCCACCATATGATCTGGGAACGTCTTTGCAGTCGAGTTCACGGAGCTCGTCAACCCTCCATTTCCACCTGCGCCTGTAAGGTAGCTGCATATAACCAGGGCACAAAATCCCAACAGACTGATACTGTCCTCTTTCTCTGCGAGGCCTCCATCGTACAGATGGCGGATACCCAGGTACCCACCAAGCAGAAACAAGAAGCCGCAGCCCAATAAGATACGCGGGCCTCTGCTATCCACAATGCGACCCCACACCGGACCTGTCGTGTATACGCCGACTGTGACTCTACTGTCAGCACCCCGGGCGGCGAGGTTTACGGTGCGAACACGCACTGTTTCCCGCCAGGGCGACGATGTTCAACGCGGTGTGTGTGATGTTGAGCTTGGCGCCCATCTGGGGTGCATACGCTGGAGTATGGCTTCATGAATGGTCGTTGCATTGCTTCGTTCGATACGCTCATACCTGAGTAGACCTACTTGCGATTTAAATCCTCCATTGTCAGCTCGAAACTAGGATCGTACTCACATAATTGGTCCCAGAACCCAGTGCGACCAATAGGGACACCAGAAGAGTTGTGATGCGGGGTACGCTGAATGTCGGGGGAGGGTGTTCGTGCGTCATTCTTTGCTGTTGGGTATCGTTCTATGGTTATGGAGTGGAGCAAAATTGCATGGTGTCCGTCGAACGACGACGAGCGACGTGGAGGAATTGTACAGGGAGAGGTAAGATGAAGGCGGGCCAGTTGCTACTCGGTTGGCATGTTTGACCTGCGTTTGACATCTATGATGCGCACTAACCCCTTTTAATACCGAGAACCGGGAGATTAGATTGAGGTCGGATGGAGGAGTGAGGGAGCAGATAGGACTGAGAAGAAGGATGAGGAGATAGTTATGCCGGGAGTGGTCAGCCTCAAGCAGAAGGCCATGCGTACATCGCGGGTGCACCCAGTGGGGCAACCCGGGAGCCAGGGGAGAACCGCATTTCATACGCGAATGACAGTACATAGGAATAAAGCCATGAATCGAACGAACTGCGATGAAAGGACGAAAGAAAACGAAGTGAGGTATAAGGGAATCAATCCAATACAACGAACTCTATACATAAGATCAATAACGCCTCCCGCGACCACCACCAGGCCCCTGGTAAGGGCCGTAATCTGGAGGAGGTCGACCGCCTGTAGGGGGAAAAGTTGGTTAGAAGAGTATAATGATAGAGTCAGAAGTCACGAACCTCCTCCTCCTCCTCGATGGTGTTGAGTAAACCCGGATGGCCCGGCCGGAGGCGGGGACCTAACTCGAGGGGGAGGAGGCCCCCCACTGGGACCACCAGCACCTGAGCTAGGTATAATTGCGTTCTTGAAACACTTCATGAGATCTTCCGTCTTGAATATTGGGCCTGTGACAATGGCGAAAGGAGTCAGGAAAGTTAGAGACCCAGGTCAATACAAGAAACTAACCATCAAACGAGGCGGTGGGAGGCAATTCTCCGACGAACCAAGAAACGATAGGGGGGATCTGGGCTTGAGGAACGCCCCTGAATGACTCCTCCTTCTTCATCTCGCGCCCTCCGGGCCCATAACCTCTTGAGCCATCCCTATCATCTCTGTCGCGCTCCTTGTTATCCCAGTTTGGAGCGGAGGCGGGCGGGGCAGGCGCAGGCGAGAATCTCCTCCTGTTATCACCCCACCTATCCCGGCCGTCCCTATCCCTGTGTTCCCTATCGCGATCTCTCATCGGAACATCACGATCACGGGAAGGAGACGCATTGCCCCTCTGACGCTTGTACCCAGTCCCGCCCTCGTTGAAGTTGCGGTTATCCTCACGCTTGACCCGGTGGTCGGGTGACGCAGGTCGCTTTGCCCCACTCGTGTTGCCCACCCCCAGAGACTGAAGGGTTTCGGTCTTGCCCAACCCTGGGGTAGATCCCGCGTTGTGTCGGCGTGCCAGAGCAAACCCTAGATCACGAGCGGCGATTGCGTCAACACCCAAATAGATGTGCCTTTGGGCGAAGCGCTTGATGGGCGGGTCGTTGGGGTATACCTCCGACATACGCTTCTCGAGCTTGATCGCTGCCTCCAAGTCGCCATACTGGTATTCGTATCTTGCCCACCTCTCCCAGAGTTGGCGGGCACGATCCGCAGGGAATGTGGGAATCACGCGTTCGAAAAGCGCTCGAGCGTCTATTGTGACATGGTTAACCTGTCATCTTGTGAAGGGGTGGGCGCTTAAAGACTTACTGTTGCCATCGTTGATGCTTATAAGGAAACCGAGATATCGACACACGTAGTCGATCTCATCTCCAAAGTATTCCAGCCCCTTCTCGAAGATTCGGCTGGCGACAGTCTTGTCATCGAAGCAGTGGTACTCCATAAGAGCTAAGAATAGGATGAGAACGATGATAAGCAGATCATAAGGTTTTTGACGTACCGCTAGCCTCGTACACCTCCCAAGGTGCCCACCGGTCTTTTCGTGCCTTCGCGAACACCTTCCGGAGAGACTGAAGACCTTCTGCACGCCTAGCGAACCTCATCCACATGATGTAAGCCAAACCATACTCCGTTCTCCGCTCCTGCAATTCCGTGGGCTTCTTTGACTTCGAGGGCTTAGAACTGGACCCCTGAGAGTCGAAAGAGTCGTTGGTCGATTGAGAGTTGTTGGGCTCGTCTGGGACGCCGTTAGGCGCCGGAGGGTTAACCTTCTCCAATTCGTCGAGGGCCTTGGAGAGAGCAATAATGAGCTTCTCAAAGGTACTATGGGCCTCGGCATAATCTTTCTTGAGTTCCGTAGCCTCGGCGTACGCAAACGCCAAAAGGTAACTGTTCCAAGTCAGTTTTGATCCAGGTTTAGGCAGCGTTTCGCCAAAGGCTGACCTTAAGGGATTCGCGTCCAAACCCGACTTGAGAATGGCGAGCGCTTCATCTTGCTTTCCAGGAATAGCGTTCGTCCAGGTGTACGCCATGAACCAGATCTCGCCGTAGAATCTCATACGAATCACAGCTTTCCGATACACTCCTTGAATACGTGTGACGAGCGTGTGTTTGTCCTTCTCTTCGATTTCCAAAGGGTTGCTTTCCTCCCACTTCAGGTAGGCTTTCCACTTTCCGACGAGGCTGCGATCGGCAGCGTCAAACTTGGGCAACGCAGGCAGGAACAATTCTGACCCTTGGTTCGCGGGGTACAAGCCGTTTAGATGGCTGGTGAGCTGCCTCAAAACAGTACGCGCTTGCATGTGGGCGGGCGAGAGATCAGACATGAACTTCTTGGCGGTAATTTTGTTGAGGTTGGTCTCGAAGGTCTCCAACTCGGACCAAAGGCGTTCGACGTTGTCCAAGGGAATCTGAACCGCCTTGTGGTACGCTTTGCGTAGCGCGTCCATCTTCTGTTGCTCTTCCCATGTTGATGATGCATCTCCAGCCTTGAGGAACTGAATGTAGTCGTTGTATATCTCCCCCGCATCCTTGTCTTGTCCAATGTGGCTTAGAGCGAAGTCATAGGATTTCCGAACGATTTCACGCGTTGAAGGGCCGGTATTGCGACGACTGCGAATCCAGCATTGGTCCCCCTTCCATCCGGAAACACGACACCTGTCACTCACCGAACATAAGTCAGGTAAAATTTCCATAGGTCAACGTTGGGCGAACTCCTCAGGAACTTGATGAACAATTGCTCGGCTTCTGTGAAGGTTGACTCGTCGTTCAAGAAATGGCTGATATATGCAATTTGTGCAGACGACTAGAATCAAATTCCATGAACACTCCTCGAGTCCACTCAGTTTCCCTCGTACTGCTCACCGTATTGGGGTAATGCTTCAACAGCTCGTCATACGCCTTCTGGATCTTCGGAATCTCACCGCTGTTGGTCGCCAGGTCAATGAGGCGCTTCCAACCCTCTGGGTCGTGCGGATTCTCGGACAAGCGGGCAAACAGGGCATCGAATTCACTCGTCGGACCGTCCAAATCTGCTTCAGTCTTGATACTGGTGGAACTGCCATTTTGGTTCAACGCAGCGATGATTTCTCCCGTTGGCTGAGTCTGGTCACCGTCGAGATGGATGTCTTCATTTTGAGCAGGTTCGTCCATGGTTTTCAGCCAGGTTTAAAGGTCAAATAAATGGAATAGTGGGAGATGTGGACGAGTTCAACGAACCCGACGCCGCACCCAAAACTCCGGTGTCGTCGCCGTCGGAGTCCAAAATCGCAGGATCACGTGCATGCCACCACTCATCGGCGTGACACTCACAGGACGTCACGGCGTGTCACACGTTGGAAATGTCACGCTGAGCCCAGGAAATCTGGTGAACGAGAGTTCAAAAAATGAGACGAATCCCCTTCCTTTCGAACCTCCACAATCTCAGAAGATGGAATCGACAATGCCTACTTCATTTCTGCTCTTTTTTGTCAAATTTCCTCATTTTTGGGCACCTGAGACGCCACCCTCGCTCGACTCGCACGAAGACACACATTGAGCCTCGCAGAGAGACCATATTTCGGATCTCGGTAGGGTTCATGGTCATGGTTTGGGGGGTGGTCAGAGCTTGATCCAGCGGAGACGAGGCGGGTCGTGTTCGATCAACGGGACCAACATGGGCAAACAGGCACAGCCACCTCAGCACAATGGCCATTGAAGTTGACCTTGGACATTGTGCACCCAAAATTCGTCGGTATACCTCCTGGTCGACGACGACGACGACGGCTTCACTTGCATGAATATACCAGAGCTACCAGCGGACGACGCCCTCTTGAAGATCAAACTCCCAGCCATGACCTACAACACCAGGAGGAGCGGTGCCCGACACAGCGACGCGGGGTCCGGATCCCACTACAGCGCGAGCGAAAAGTCGAACTTGGGGGACGAGGATGCAGAGGGAGAAGAGGAGGAGGAGGAGCAGATCGTCGTGTCGACCCGGGGGAGGGCCCACAAGAAGGTCAGCTACGCCGAGTCCGCGTCCGAGGAGGACTTTGGCGAGCCGCCGCCGGCCTCGAGGAACGGTGTCTTCGACAACACCAGCAAGAGGACCAGGGGCCGTGCGATAGACAACCTCATGGACGAGGACGACCCAGAGGAGATGCAGCCGAGGCGGAGCCGGAGGGCAACGCGTTCGCAGCCGTCGAAGAACCTGGAGGGCTTTGTGGAAGAGGACGAGGAGGCGGCACTGCACGAGGAGTACGACGATGGGAGCAACAGGAGGAGGCTTCGCAGCGCACGGATGACCCGGCAATCCTCCAAGCCATCCAAGCCAACCTCTTCCTCCAGCAGGCCCGCCGGTGGACGCACCACTCGCAGCAGAGCCCGACAGCGGCAGTCCTCGCAGGACCACGACTACGAGGAGGGCGGGGGCCACTCGTCTGGGAGTGGAGGGGAAGACGCAGACGGGTCCCTAGCGGACGACGACCTCGACCTTGCGCTCCCACCTGAGCCCGAGCCCGAGCCGGAGGACGACAACGATGGGAAGCCGTACGCGCTTCGACAGAGGCAGAAGATCAACTACGCCATCCCACCGCCCATCGAGGAGATGGCGCGACCGCCGCCCAAGCCTGCCGCCCGCAACAACAATCGTGGAGGACACAAGGGGCGCCGTGGGTTGGGATGGAGTGCGTCGGGCGCTGAGCTGGGCCGCTGGATGGGAATGCCTGGAGACGACTCGGTGCGTGTACCGCTCTCTATCTTAGCCCTTCTGCTCATCTAGCCATCGTAGGACTCGGACGCCCCAACAAGGACCCCTCGCAAACCGTTTGGTGGCGTTAACCCTTTCGGTGGTGCCATACCTGCAGGTGGCATGCTCCCCGGCGACTCCCTCGCTGCTGGTGGCACGCCCTCCAATCTCGGAAAGATAGGCGACGCAGGTGCGTCCTTTGCTTCTCGTCTACTGCTTCTTCCATTAACATCCCTTTAGCTCTGGCAGACGCCGATCCTCTGGGAGTTAATCAGAATGTTACCTTTGATGAGGTGGGAGGTTTGGACGATCGTATGTACACCAGCTACTCCACGCAACTCCTGCTAAGGTTTCTATAGACATCCATGCTCTCAAGGAGATGACCCTTCTCCCTCTTCTCTATCCCGAAGTCTTCCAGCGATTCAACGTCACGCCACCACGAGGCGTCCTATTCCACGGCCCCCCAGGAACGGGCAAGACCCTCTTGGCCCGCGCCCTCGCTGCAAGCTCCCGTTCTGGAGGCCGGCAAATTTGTAAGTCGCCTCCCCGTTCCCCAAAAACCACGCACTAACCCCCACCCCAGCCTTCTTCATGCGCAAAGGCGCTGATTGTTTATCAAAATGGGTCGGAGAAGCCGAGCGCCAACTCCGCCTGCTCTTCGAGGAAGCGAAGAACTCGCAGCCTTCGATCATCTTTTTCGACGAGATCGACGGCTTAGCGCCCGTGCGGTCGTCAAAGCAGGATCAGATCCATGCCTCCATCGTCTCGACCCTGCTGGCGCTTATGGACGGTATGGATGGGCGTGGGCAGGTCATTGTCATTGGCGCTACGAACAGACCAGACGCTGTGGACCCTGCGCTTCGTCGTCCGGGGCGATTTGATAGGGAGTTTTACTTTGGATTGCCGAGCCTTGATGCGCGGGAGAAGATTTTGGGGATTATGACGAAGAAGTGGGAGAATTGGAACCCGAATGAGGAGGGAGAGAAGGGAGAGCAGGTGAAGGAGAAGTTGAACGGGTTGGCGAAGATGACCAAGGGATATGGAGGTGCCGATCTTAGGGTGAGTGTCATTGTACGCTTTGACGGTTGGAATGGTATGCTCATACGGTTAACATTTCAGGCCCTGTGCACGGAGGCTGCGTTGAATGCGATTCAGCGAAGGTACCCTCAAGTGTACAAGTCGACGGATCGTCTCCTGTTGAAGCCAGAGACGATTAACGTTGGCCTCCGCGACTTCATGATCTCTATCAAAAGTTTGTCCACACCCTATCACATTGCAGCCATTCCCTCATATTCATTATTCACATCTAGAAATCGTCCCTTCCTCTGCCCGATCATCCACCTCAGCTGCGACGCCCCTCCCACCCCAGTTCGAGCCTCTCCTCTCGGAGACACTCGAACAGGTGAAGAGCACGGTCCAGCGTGTGATGCCTGTAGAGAAGAAGCTCTCGGCGTTAGAGGAGGCTGAGTTTGAGGACGGGGAGGAGGAGACGGCGCTCGAGAGGGAGATGTTGGCGCAATCTATGCAAACGCTCCGGGTGTATAGGCCAAGGGTTATCATCCATGGTGACCTTGGTATGGGCCAGGGTTACATTGGCGCTGCTGCGTTACACCACCTCGAGGGGTATCATATCCAGAGTCTGGAGCTCGGTACATTGTTGGGTGATTCAACAAGGGTGAGTAGCGCGTTTCCACCTTCAACCCCTATCCAAACTCACACTCTTTTTGCCAGACCGTCGAATCAGGCATCGTCCAACTCTTCGTTGAGGCTAAGCGACACCAACCGTCCGTGATCTACATCCCCTCCCTCTTCGGCTGGTGTGCCGCCGTCAGCGAGACCTCCCGCTCCACCGTCCGCGCCATGCTCGACACCCTTCTCCCCACCGACCCCATCCTCCTCCTCGCCGTCGTCGACGGTCCCTTCTCCGCCCTCCCGAAAGACGTGAAAGCGTGGTTCGGTCCCTCCAGAGATAACCGCGTGCAAATCGCGTCCCCGACCTCCGAGAAGCGCGCCGCGTTCTTCGAGCCTTTGTTGAAAGACGTCGCGAGGAAGCCGGTAGAGTTCGCGGATGGAGTGAAGAGGAGGAAGAGGATATTGGAGGTGTTGCCTGTTGCGCCGCCGTTGGAACCGAGGAAGCCGAGTGCGGCGGAGTTGGCGGTGCAGGAGGAGAATGACCAGAGGACGATGACGATTTTGAAGTATAGGCTGGGTCCGATCTTGCAGGAGATGAAGAGGAAGTGGAAGAGGTTTACAAAGAGGGCGGCGGTATGTGTTTGATTCCAACCAACCGCGGACGTCGTACTGACCAGTGCTGTTTTATAGGAGGAGTATAACTTTGAGCCTGACGAGAACGGTATCGGATATGCTTATGAAGTCAACGCCACGGCTGGTGCTCAACCTCAGCCTCAGCCGCACATCAATGGTATCATCGACCTTTCCGGCGACCTTCCTGCTACTCAACCCGTCGAGCCACAACCCCTGGCCGTCGAGCAAGTGATGCTCCAGCGTCCTCCCCTCTACGACATGGACCTCGACAAAATGCACACCCTCCTCTATAAAGGCCACTATCTTACGCCCCAGTATTTCCTCGACGACGTCGGCAAGATCGTGCACAACGCCGACGTGCGATCACATGAGGATGTGGACAGGCTACACAAGGCGCAAGCGATGTTCACCGCCGCCCAAGTCAGCTTGTTGGAGTTTGATGCTACGTTCAGGATGGAGTGTGAGCGTATGGCTGGGAGGGAGCGGCAGAGGATGGAAGCGCATGATAAGGAGAAGGGGAAACAGAAGGAGAAGGGGTCCAGGACGGGTAGTGAGGAGCGCGCGGATGGGATGCAAACCAGGAGGAGTACGAGGAGTAATGGGTTTGCGGCAGAGCTTGTGACCATGACCGACCCGGTGAAGTTAGAGAGGAGGTTGAAACGGCAGAGAGAGGCGGGGGACAATAGTGGGGCAGAGAGGGATACGAGTGCGGATCTGGATCTGGATGGGCCAGATGCGAATGGGGAGAGAGACCATAAGAGGTCAAAGATGCTCGTGGACGACGAGGACGACCTCAACATTCGTACACCGCAGTCGCAAAGGCATGTGAGGTTCGGTGCTCCTGGGATGCCCCACATTATGGACCCCGTACCTGGTGAAGCTGGGCATATCCATCATGGACCTCAGGGTTTTGTTCCCAGCCCGTCCCCGTTAGCGAACTACCAGATACACCACCAACATCAACAACCCCTGCCCCCTCCCATGTTCCACCCAGGACAGCCTCAGCAACACTTCCAACAGCAGGCTAACCACCATTTGCATCCTCAATCTCAGCCACACTTCAACGGGCAGATGCCGCAACAATCGTCGCACTTGTTCCCTCCTTCGGACCGGATGGATATGCATGACTCGTACCAGCAGCCTCGAAACCACGGCGGCTTCGACCCGGCATTGCTCAACCCCACGTCACCGACGATGGAGGCTGGCCCTGGGTTCCACAGCTCGATGAACATGGGGGCTCAAATTCACCCACAAGGAATGGGAGGAATGTCAACGATGCCTCACGTCAACCTCTTCAACCAGCCGGGGCCCTCCAACCAGGTGCCAAACTACGGTCAACAGGGGTACCCTCAGCACCAGCACCAACAGCACCAGCAGAACTGGGGTCAGCCGCAGCAGCATCCACACCAACATGGACAGTCGATGCCCTCCATGTTCAATGACCCCAACGACCCCTTTGGTGCACCACCGCCTCCTCAACAACAACAGCAACCTCCCCAATCGCAGTATCTTGAGCCTGCTCATCAGAACAATCAGTTGCATGTTCCTCAGGCTTCGAGGGTTAATAGGACCCCATCGCCTAACCGCCTACAGTCGATCTTGAGAAACTCGAAGACACCGGACCCAGAACGTCGCAGCACGCCCAACGGCGCTTCTGGTGAGCAACAGCCTTCGCGAGCAGCAAGTGAAAGTGGACAGCAGCAACAAGGCGAGGCCTCCGCCACAGCCGAAGAAGAGGCGTCGAACGCGATGGTTGTTGAACGCAGCCCATCACCTCCCCTTCCAGACTTCCATCTGGACGAGGATTTGTTGCAGGAGCTGAGGAGCAAGCTCACGGATAAGAGTGGCAACCTGACGATTGAGCAGCTAGAGCAACTTAGGGCGACGTGTTTAGGAGAGGTGTGGAGGCAACGGAAGGAGTGGGATCGTGACCCCCTTGTCAAGTCTTTGTTGAAGTCGGTGGATGAGTTTTTGGAGGAGGTCAAGGAGCTCGAGGAGTGGGATGAAGAGTAAGGTGTATGTAGATTGGATCTGTCAGATCTGTCCCCCCTGTCGATTTTTCGCAAGCTCATGATGCATTGTTTATCTTTGTACTTTACATACTAATCTGTATTTGTGCTCTTGCTTTCCAACTGACGAATCCAAAGCGAGGAGAGCTGAGGCAATGGTGAGATTTTGGTACGCAAGGAGTGAACTTTCGGCTTCTGTTGATTCCCTTGTCCCTAGACGCATAACTTTAGTAGGCCTCAGCACTGCAGACGACGCATGAATGGAAGACAACCTCGATACGCCCTAGCCCGACTCTAGTCCGGGAAGGTGAGAAGGCCTGGCAATTAAAGCGCATGTGGCAAAGTTCTCCTGCCAAATCCGGTTGTCGGAGTTCCTCCCTCCGATGCCTCTCGGCGCTAAACAACGTAAAGCTTCGCCAGCTTAGACTTGGCTTCGACGATTCTAGCGTTGGTTTTTTCATTTCACTGCAACTCCTTCCCGCTTCCCATCGACCCGGAGCTTCATTTGGCCGGTGTCTCCAGACGTACCTTTGCATAGCTCTTTTGCAATTGTAACGTTCAAGCTTAGCAAGAGAGAGTGGATCATCAACACTGGGTAGCCCTGGTACTTTGACATGACCGCTCGTGCTAGAGGAGAAATGATTCCTCCGAATACAAGGGGCAGGTTGACGTATAAATATTTTCGCTCATATGCTTTGGACGGTTGACCCCCACTTTGTCCCGCTGAGCTCTGAGCTGAACCCTCCGCAACACCATCACAATGGCAGACGCCTTGAACACCCTCAAAAAGAGAACCGCTCCCCTCGCGACGTCCCGCCTTTTTTGTCCCGTTGAACTACTCGGAAGGCCGTCCTCTAGCGCTGAACAATGGCCCTTGACCGTGCAGAGGGCCATCGCCCTTGTTAAGGCCATGGGTGCGTCTACTTTATACCACGAAGGGGATCCAGTAAACCGACAAAAACAACTACACTCATTAGACTTGACTTTGGATGCCATCCAAGGCCTCACAGAGGAATGGTGGGCAGCACAACTCGACCCCATATTCACAATCGACCCGGCTATTTGCACTGTCGTCTGGATCCAATTGAACTTGGTCGCAGGAACAGTGGCCATGTACTCGCATAACAGGCCAGAGCTTCGGCTGGTTATTGACAAAATCCTCAATTTCGATGCATTGTACGCTGATCGTACCTCTACCCCTCACTCCGGATCTGATTTGATATTCAGCGGTCATTTCTGCCTCACGGAGCTCGATCACGGTTTAGACGCCCGCAACCTGGAGACCACCGCAACACAGCTTCCAGGGGGTGGATTCGACCTCCACACTCCTCACCATGGTGCTGCAAAGTACGGAATATTTTCGGGATTCCAGTTCGTTGACTTAATTTTCCCTTCTTCAGGTTTATGCCTCCCACGGCTCCGAGTGGTCTACCAAGTATCGCTGTCGTCTTTGCGCGCTTAGTAGTCAGCGACAAAGACCGCGGCATACGCTGTTTCCTCGTAGATCTCTCCGACGAGAAAAGGGCGTACCCAGGCGTCACAATCAGGTAGGCGCATCCTATTCAAACGCAGCCAGCTTTACATCTCATCGGGGGTCCATGCTCAGGATTATCCACGGTCGCGCGGGATGCAAGCCCGTGAAGCACAGTATCACTTCGTTCAACCACGTCAAGCTTCCAGCTTCATCTCTCCTAGGCGTGCCAGAAGCCTCAAGTCTTCAAGCGAGGGATAACTTCAGTCGTCTCATATGGAGGGTGGCAGTCGGAACTCTGGCATTCGTTGGACCAGTCATTGGCGCGCTCAAGGTATCTTGCTACATTGCTGGGAAGTACAGCCAAAGACGCACTGTGGCCGGGTCCTCTTCTGAATCGAGGATCGGCGCCAAGGAACACTCAACGTCGGTACTAAGGGTGCCCATTATCAGCTTCAGCACCCAATACAGGCCAATCCTCGTGGCGATTGCGAATGCATTCGTGCTGGAGGCATTCTACTGGCGCTCTGCGAAGTTCTTCTCGGACCCGTCTAACCCATACGAGCAGCGGCACGCAGTTGCGACCATCTTGAAAATACTGTCGCAACGCTTGGTTCAAAACGACTTGCTGTTCTTGTCAGAGCGATGCGGGGTGCAAGGGCTGTTCGCCCATAATCAAATCGCATCTTTGGCGGTAAGATAGAATTATTTCTTGATCCTTTCGGCCCACCTGGCTGACTGAGTCATTTGTAGAACGAAATAAGGGGTGTTGGTATTGCAGAGGGAGACGCCTTCGTACTCTCGCTTAGTATGTGAAGCCTTTCAACTCAACCCAGTCAACGGCAGGGAGTCTAACCTGAATCTCCAGGGCTTATATCTGAGCTCCTCACCGGAAAGTATTCTCTACCGACTCCAGATGATCCCAAGAACATCCTCTACACCCACGAGGAAGGACTCTTCAACGAGACAAGGGACGTCATTCGTACTATCGGGCACCATAGGTCAGACGCCTTCAACCAGTTAATCCTCCCTCGATGCGAAAACATCGCACTGAGCATCGGCCATCGCATGGCTTACGAAGCGGCTCTGCAGGCTGGGTTGAGTCCTCAAATCACTAACCTCTACCTGGCCTCTGCTGTGCAGGCGAACGAGGGGTGGTTCGCGGAGAAGATGGGGTACAGTCGGGAAGACCAATTTACCAGCCACGCCAGGGCGGTGCAGGGGGCACTACCTTGTTTGGACGAGTGGTTGAAAAAGCTGAACGTGGAGGATTATGCCTGGGCGCCTATTGTGGATCGTGATAGGTGGATGGCTTTTTTCCATAGTCTGGAAATTGCACCATCCCACCAGGTGGCGCAAAGGGGTACTAGTGTGTTGAAAGCCCGTCTATAATCAAGTAAAATTTCGTCCGCCCACCGCCCACGACCCCTGTATCCCTAAATTATTATAACTATGTGATCGTAAGTTCGACGTTCAGAGTGAGAATCAAACCCTCGAAACGGAAGAAGGGCCCCGGGGAGTGATGAAGATCGAAAGATGAAATGTATTACAAGACGCCCTCAAGGCCTCACTTCGCTTCGGAGCAGGATAGTTTCAATTTCGGGCCGCGGTCGCTGAGAGACAAGGCGAAAACGAGATGAGATACAGGGTGGATATCATACTAAGCGAGTAGTAAAAGGGGGAACGCCGGTCCAAGCAGCAAGCAACACCACCAAACGAAATGGGGAGTTTCCATACTAATCTCAGATCTGTTCTTGTGCTCTTGCTTTCCAGTTGACGAATTTAAGTGAGGGGTGGTGAGATGGTGGTGAGCTCTTGGAAGCAGGCAGGGCAAACGGTCGGGTTATGCTTCTGTTGATTGCCTTGTTTCTAGGTGCATAACTTTAAGTTTCCACTGGTGCCTCAAGTCGACCTTACCATCGCAGACGCCGCATGAATGGAAGACAAACCCGATGCGCTCTAGTCCAGGAAGGGCGAGAGTGCTTGTCAATCAGGGGGGCATGTGACTCCAAACTTGAAGTTATCCTGCTAAATCAGGCAGTTACAGTCGACTCGGAGTTCCGCTCCTCTCGGCGTTAAACAACGTCGAGCTTCCACTGCAAGAAGACATCAAGAAAACCGCGACTTCTCCACTCGCTAAATTGTGTCTACATTGTGGCAGGCAGCTTGTTTCCCTCCAATGTAGCAAAGGAGAACAAAGGATTGGTAGGGAAAAACAAATCGTCTGGCACGATTTTGCCAGCGTGCGTCCGGCGGATACATGGGCCAATTTTGCAGCGTTCACTCCCCGACAGCTTAAACATTTCCAGCATGGAGGTTTTCATTTTACTGTAACCCTGCTTCTCATTTACCTGGACCTTTCTTCGGTCGGTGTCTTCAGACGCGAAAAGCTAGATGACGCGAGTGTCATTAGCTCTGGGTAGCTCCTGGTATTTTGACATGACCACTGGTGCTAGCCTGAGAGGAGATGAGTTTCTTCCGAATGCAGGGGGAAGGTCGACATATAAATGGGCTGTCTCTCAAACGCCCTGGACAGCTGTGACCCACAATTCGCCCCGCTGAGCTCTGAGCCGTAACCTACGCAACACCATTGCAATGGCAAACCCTTCAAAGACCCTCAAAAAGAGCACCACTGCGCTCGCGACATTCCACCTTTTTCGTCCCATTGAACTACTCGGAAGGCCGCTGTCTAATGCCGAGCAGTGGCCCTTGACCGTGCAGCGGGCCATCGCCCTTGTGAAGGCCATGGGTGCGTCTCTCCTTTATATTTGGCCGACGAAGCGCCTGAGGCGATTTGCATCCATTAGACTTGACTCTGGATACCATCCAAGACTTGACGGACGAGTGGTGGGCGGTCCAACTCGACCCGTTATTCACTATGGACCCCGCGGCCTGCACCATCGTCTGGATTCAGTTGAACTTAGTCGCAGGGACACTGGCGATGTATTCACACAACAGGCCAGACATCCGCCCGCTTATTAACAAGATCCTCAGTTTCGACGTATTGTACGCTGAATCATACCTCCATCCCTTGCTCTGAACTTGATTTAATATTTAGCGGTCATTTTTGCCTGACGGAGCTCGATCACGGTTTAGACGCCCGCAACCTAGAGACCACCGCAACACAGCTTCCAGGGGGCGGGTTCGACCTCCACACTCCTCACCACGGCGCTGCAAAGTATGTGCACAATCATATTGAAATTCGAGTCCATTCACCTGAGTCTTTTTTTCAGGTTTATGCCTCCTACAGCTCCGAGTGGTCTATCAAGTATTGCTCTCGTCTATGCGCGCTTATTAGTCAGGGATAAAGACCTCGGCATACGCTGTTTTCTCGTCGATCTCTCAGATAAGGAAAGGACTTATCCGGGGGTCACAATCAGGTGGGTGCATTCTTCTCAAAGGAGGTCGGCTTTACATCTCATGGGCTATCCATACTTAGGATTATTCATGGTCGCGCGGGATGCAATCCAGTGAAACACAGCATCACTTCGTTCAACCATGTCAAGATTCCTGCCTCGGCCCTTCTAGGCCAGCCAGGTGACTTGATTCTCCAAGCAAGGGATGACTTTAGTCGCCTCCTATGGAGAGTAGCAGTTGGAACCCTGGCATTCGTTGCGCCGGTCATTAGCGGGCTCAAGGTATCTTGCTACATTGCTGGGAAGTACAGTCAAAGACGCACTGTGGCAGGGTCATCTGGGGCGGGTGCAAACATCAAAAGTCCTTCAGCGTCCGTGCCACGGGTATCCATTATCAGTTTCAGTACCCAATATAGGCCGATTCTTGGGGCGATTGCAAACGCATTCGTGCTGGAGGCGTTCTACTGGCGCTCCGCACGTTTCTTCTCCGACTCATCGAACCCATACGAGCAGCGTCACGCGGTCGCCACCGTCTTGAAGATACTGTCGCAACGCTTGGTTCAAATCGACTTGTTGTCTTTGTCAGAGCGATGCGGGGTGCAAGGCCTGTTTGCTCACAATCAAATCGCGTCTTTGGCGGTGAGATAGAATCCCCTCACGATTCTCTAGTCCCACCTGGCTGACTGAGTCATTTGTAGAACGAAATAAGGGGTGTTGGTATCGCAGAAGGAGACGCCTTCGTACTCTCGCTTCGTACGTCCATCCTTTCAAGACGCAACAGGTTGTCTAACCTGAATCTCCAGGACTTGTATCTGAGCTCCTCACCGGAAAGTATTCTCTACCGACTCCAGATGATCCCAAGAGCGTCCTGTACTCCCACGAGGAAGGGCTGCTCAACGAGACAAGGGACGTCATTCGTACCATCGGGCACCATAGGTCAGACGCCTTCAACCAGTTAATCCTGCCTCGATGCGAAAACATCGCACTGAGCATCGGCCATCGCATGGCATACGAAGCGGCTCTGCAGGCCGGGTTGAGTCCTCAAATCACTAACCTCTACCTGGCCTCTGCTGTGCAGGCGAACGAGGGGTGGTTCGCGGAGAAGATGGGGTACAGCCGGGAAGACCAATTTACCAGCCACGCCAGGGCAGTGCAGGGGGCGCTTCCGTGTTTGGATGAGTGGCTAAAGGACCTGAACGTGGAGGATTATGCCTGGGCGCCTATTGTGGATCGTGATAGGTGGATGGCTTTCTTCCATAATCTGGAGATTGCACCAACCCATCATGCAGCGGACAGGGATACTGCGTTGAAAGCTCGTCTATAATCGAGTAAATTTTCATCCAACCCATGACACACGACCCGCTGTATAATACATTTCGTCTGTTTTAATCTTCATTGACCTGCCGACCCCTTCGGCCGTTCGGGGGTCGATTTTCACCCTGAACTTATGATCGCTTTACCTGATACTCCTCCCAGCCGACTTCCTTCAGGGTTTCGACCTTTCCAAGCACCTCGTTTTCCATCTTCCTCATGTATTGCTCCATCCCGGCGATGAGGCGGGGGATGCCAGCAGACAGAATGCGGACGGCGAGAAGTCCTGCATTCGTGCTGTTGTTGATAGCTACAGTTGCGACAGGGATGCCACGCTAGAAGGCTCGTGGTTAGCAAACGAAAGAAGAAGCGGTTATTATTATAGTGACGTACCGGCATCTGAACGATACTGTGAAGCGAGTCGACTCCATCGAGGGTGCTACCCTTGACAGGGACGCCGATAACGGGGAGAGCGGTCATGGCAGCCACCATACCGGGTAGATGGGCAGCCCCACCCGCACCAGCGATGATCGTCCTCAACCCCCGAGTAGCCGCTGACCGAGCGTACTCGACCATCCTATCTGGGGTCCTGTGTGCCGACACAATCGTGAGCTCATAGGGCACCTCGAACTGGTCGAGGATCCTGGCAGCAGCGAGCATCACAGGCAGGTCCGAGTCAGAGCCCATGATGATGCCCACGAGTGGGTTAGGGTCGGAGTAGCCTGCACCGGGAACTGGTGGAAGTGCAGCGTACTTGTCTGCCTCCTCTTGCGTCGTATCGGGGAGCGAGAGGAGGAGTGGGCGGAGGCGTTCGCGCAGTTGGGTGTCAGATTCTGCAACGACCGTGATATGGCCCATCTTGCGACCCTTGCGGCACTCGGCTTTGCCGTAGAGATGGACGGAGGTGCCCCCGATAGCGAGGGCAACGTCGCGCGTCTTTTCGATCTCGTCCATCGAGGAGGAGTGTCCGATAAGGTTGAGCATGACGGTAGATGGCACCTTGAGTGCGGTCGAACCGAGGGGGAGGGAGAGGATGGCGCGGAGATGGTTCTCGTACTGAGAGGTCTCACAGGCTTCGATAGTGTAGTGGCCAGAGTTGTGCGGGCGGGGCGCGATCTCGTTGATGTAGATGGCATCTGGGAAAGGTTAGAACTGCTCATTGAAGAGACTGTGCGACTCACTGTCCTCTGTCAAGAACATCTCGACACCGAATACACCTGCTCCCGTGAACGTCTTCACGGCATCCTCTGCAATCTTACGCGCCCGGTCGGACAGAGAGGGATCGCGGCTCCGCAAGGGGGCGAATACCAAATGGCAGATGTTCTCCTTGTGCACAGTTTCGACGACGGGATAGGACAGAACCTCGCCCGATGCTGACCGAACAACCATCACGGCGATTTCCTTGGTGAAAGGGACCCACTTTTCCGCGTACAGAGGTCGCCCTCCGAGCGTCGAGATGGCTTCGGGGATCTGGTTCGCATCCCGAATCGCAAAATTTCCCCGTCCGTCGTAGGCAAGTGTCCGGCTCTTGAGCATCAGAGGGAGGCCAAGCTTCTCCACTGCAGCTTGCACCGACGCCACTGTTGGCTCCACACCGAGAAAATCACCCAGAGGTAGCTTGTGAGTCGAGAGGTGCTCCTTCTGTCGGTACTTGTCCTGGATGACGTGGATCGTGGAGGGGCTAGGATGGATCTCGAGGTTCGTGCTTCCCTCTATCTGCCGCAAAGACTCGACATCGACGTGCTCGATCTCCATCGTCAAAACATCGACCTTTTTCGCCAGTTCTTGAATCTTCTCCGCGTCGGCGAAGGATCCATCGACATGGGCCAGATGAGCAGCTGTAGGAGCCACAACCTGCTTGGCGGGTGCGTGGCTTCCAGAGTCCAGGATTACGACCTTGACATTTAGGAGCGAGGCCGCTGCAGACAACATACGGCCGAGTTGGCCTCCCCCTGGAGCAATACGGTTGGTTGGGGATCATTGAGAGTAAGATACACTAGAAATGGTTCAGATTGAGAATTTGGGTGAAGATTATACCAACACCTACACCCACCGAGGATACCAACAACCTTCTCTGCCATCTTGCTCGTCTGGATGAGGGTAAGAATGAAGGAGAGGGGCAATGATGGTATCACCAAAATTCTGTATAACCCTAACCTTAACCTCTGTCAATTAGCGCGCATGAATCCGGTTCAGTTATCCAGTTCTCCTCCTGACCTTCATCATGCCTCCTGCCGCCGTGGCAAAACCAGCTCCCAGAAAACGAGTGAGGAAGAGGAAACGTAGGGCGGCGTCTTCAGACTCTTCCTCGTCGTCATCTTCGTCGGATTCAGAGGACGAAACCACACCGCCGGAACCTGCACCTCAACCCACCAAAAAGGCACCTACTCCATCTGAACACGATTCTTCGGATTCAGATTCATCCTCTTCATCATCCTCTTCATCGTCGTCTGAGGATGAAGAAGACGTAAGACCCTCACAACGAAGTACAAAACCAACGGCTTCGGAGCCGTTCCAGAAACCCACCCGCAAATTCTCCCCATCCCCATCACCACCACCCACCGAGATCCCTTCATTCCTGCCTACAGCCAGTGCCGAGGAGAAGGCGAAGAAAGACCAGGAGATGAAGGCACGGTTCAGGAAATTTTGGTTGACGTCAGTGGCGGATGGGTTCAAGGACGATTTGGAGGAAATTCGAAAGGTGGGTAGCATCTTTGTCAACGGACCAGGCACGGCCTAACGCGAATTTTAGGAACCTAATCTCAACACTTCACGACTGGCTCTCCTCATTGACTCATTAGCATCAGGGGCAGATGTTTTCACCAGCCAAAAGGATGGAGGTGCAGGCGATATGCAAACCCTTCTCCCGTAACGAC
Source organism: Coprinellus micaceus (assembly GCA_951394405.1). NCBI lineage: Eukaryota > Fungi > Basidiomycota > Agaricomycetes > Agaricales > Psathyrellaceae > Coprinellus > Coprinellus micaceus. The sequence continues at coordinate 874,736 of OX596337.1, read as the reverse complement.
TTGTCATGACATCCACTATAATATCATGGTTCGTTTATTACCCAACGCTTGATTAAAATAATGCCGAAGAGATTAGCTGTGCACTACACCTACAGACTATCCGCAGATTTCTCCTGCAAATTCACGCTTACGACCGCGATCTCCTTCTCCTTTTCCGTCTCAACCTTTTCGACTGACCCTCTCCTCCTCGAACTCTTACTTCTCTGGCTCTGGAAGTGCTCATACACCTCCAGCCTTTGCCTTTTCCTCCCTCTCTGCTCCGATGTGTCACTCTCCGGCGTTCTAATTCTTGCAAGAGCAATGCCATGTCCCGCTGCAGAGCTCCCCTCACCCGAGGTCATTGTCGGTCTGTCCGCCCGCCCTCCGTGTCCAATGTGCAGGAGCCCATGGAGGCTGCCTCCTGGGTGACCGCTTCCGTAGCGCTTCAATGTCCGGATAATCATGAACAGGTATACTACCCCGATCGCGAGGACGGCTGTTATGGCAATCCGAGGTCCCAGGGCAGCTTTCCGTGAAAGAGGTGGTCTGACCTCTGGATCGTCCTCCGAACCCGATCTCCACACGAAGGACATGATGGAGGAAAGGAAAAAGACCATAGCCCTGTCAAATCGACCACACAGCCAGCGATAAGTCCGCGATACGAGCGAGCCACTATGTTTGCAACGTACCAGGACATCCACACGGCCGGCATGGCGAGCATAACCCAGACGTTCCACCAGATGAGGGTTTTTGTCTTCTGGGCCTGCTCCGCCCATCTAGAAGCCCTGAACATGCTCCGCATCGTTTGAAAGCGTATAATGTACATGCATCCGTATGACAGGCTCATGAGCGCTGAGACCAGTGACAGAAGCGCGAGGGTCCTTGTTACAGGATCCTCAGCTGCCTCTGGGACTTGGAAGATGCTCAGGATCGCTCTAATAGGACGACGTGAGTCAAATGGACATGGTCATCTTCGAGGAAGACATACGAAGATAACAAAGCGGATACTATGTTGAGTGTCTTCCACTCTCGTATCAACGAGTCAATGAAGACCTCCCACGAGTGTTTGAATCGGAAGAGCGAAGGCGAGACGGAGGTCGGAGTCCACTCGTCCGGGAAGGGCAATGGTGTGTCGAGTGGCACGGGCGTAGGGGATGCAGGCCCAGACTGGTCAGCAGTGTTGACATACCGAGTCGCCGAAAGCGTGGGCCCAACGTTAACTTGTTCCTGTTGTTGTCGTCTCTCCTCGTCAGACTCGCCCAGGTTCTTGCACATCACATCTATCATCCGCTGTATTTCGGGCCTGCTAACCTCCGCATCCTCAAATATCCTCGCCACGCGGCCGAAGTACATCGCGGGTAAGCGGAGCAGCATGTTGAGATACAGCTGCCTGGGGAGAGTGTCTGTGACGAAGACTCGGACGTCCTCCAAGACCGCTTTGATGTCCGTTATAGGTATAATGTCTTCACAATCGTACGCCCCAGAGCTCGAAGACCCAACACTTCCTCCACCCTCGACGTCAGGGCTGGGAGGTGGAGAAAGAATTCCGGATAAGGTGAACTTCTTTTTCCTCCGCCTCATCTTGAAGGGATTCACCGGCACAAACGGCTCGTCTCTCGCATGTCTGTGGCTTCTACCCATTCCTGAGGACCATTGGTGTAACATACGCAGCGGAGACGCTGGGCGATGGTGGTGCGGAGGATGAGCACGTGGGCTTGGGGATCGGGGCGGATAGGGGTTGGGAGATGCTGAAGGGTCGTTTGAACGCCCACTCACGAGCTTGGTAAATCCTTGGGTTCTGGGGTGAGTTATGTAGTGGTGATGAATGGCTCTAGGAAGCCAACTCACCTTTTGCAACCCGCTTAGGGGTTCCGTGTGACCCTCTCTCGCTGTCGAACGAAACGCGCTGCTTTGGGGTTTCCCTGCCAGGACCAGGAGAGCTATCACCAGAGCCAGGGGCTCTGAAGGACGTGGGCACGACCCTACCTCCTTCTTCAAGTCTACTCTGACTACCCGACGGGCCCCAGGAGGATAGGTTTCGTATGCTTTCGAGTTCGTCAAGGGCATAAGACGGGAAGGAAACCGCGGCGTCCAGGCTATGCCGGTAGTTTCGTTGGAATCCCCACCTCTGGGTGTTCTTTGGGTCGGCTGGCAGCGTAGGTAAAGCGGAAAGTTTGTCCGATGAGGTCAGCTTGGACGATTCGGTTTCTGTGAGCGCCGGACCATTTGTCAGTTGTCTGGCGCTACCCAAAGCATCCAAGCGCGTACCGTGGGCCGAATTCTGCATCTCTTCGATCGCAGACAATCTATTCTGCGAGCTCGATGGATCGCTGATAATTGGGAACGGTACTTGCGGGTCGTCCATGGAGCTTGTGAGGATTTTCGGTCTGCTCGGCGAGCTCGACTGGCAATAGCAGAGTCAAGATTGATTCCCTGATCCTAGGATTCGAAGAAGCGTTATAAAGGCCGCAAGCCATCCTTACAGCACCCAACCCGACGTCTCTGAGCCGTGCCGGCTGAGTATGTTCGCGTCTGCGAATGAAGGAGGAACAGCAGCATGATCATCCTGACGCGCAGCTGCGAGCGGCTGAGTCACAGGTTCGTGGTCACGCTGGCCAAGAGCGCCTAATTTGGATCATTGGCGCCGGTTGGCGAACAGCCGGCGAGAAGTATACGCTAGCCGAACGAAATCCACTTCTCTCCGTGGGGCCTAATATCGAAATAGAAGAGCTGCATTCATAGTCTGTAGGTGCTTCCCTTAGGTAGCACCGAGGCCGCATTTCTATGTGAGCGTCAAGTCAGATCTGCAACTTGGTGGGAGCACCCTCAGTATTGCACTCCCGGGTCTCTGAGCTTTTGATGATCTGACCTATGCAATACCCCACAGCAATAGGGCTAGTAGGTGAGTGTGTGAAACGAGATAATTCACACCTCGGCACACCAGCCGCGTAATGACATGTCATAGGACGTTGGAACCGAGGACGCAGTGGGATCGTCGAGGCAACGAGATCGCAAATGAAACGTCAGCGTCGGACGCTTGTCAAGAGAGCAAATGGCTCTGTCTCTGTCAGCCTTTCCCGTAGCGCCCACCGCGAGCGCTCCGGGAAAGGTGGCACCATGGTCATGTTGTGTAAGCCTGGGAGGGACGAGAGGACCGATCGCCGTAGCGAGGACAAAAGGAGCTAAAATCAGAAAAGCCCAAAGCGTATCACATAATGAAAGATTATCGACAGGGCAAAAGATCACAAACCCCGAACCTGAGGGTTTTCGCCGAAGGTCAAGCCTCACCTGCAGTGGCAGTGGGGACTCGTGCCCCCACAGCCACGCTTGTCCGAGGATGACGTTGGGCACATAGACGAATTTTGGGGCCTACCGTTCGTCTATGAATGCCTCAAAGACGCGAGTCAAAGCGGCACAGGGGGCCTCCCAGTCCCAAATATGGAAATATACGCATCACATGACTTTCCACTTCACATCAATGCCTTCCGTTTTGGGATGCGGCCGTTCTCTTCCCCCAACCATCATGCACTCCACCGAAAGTCAGATCACCCTCTCTGAATTCCCCAGGGAGCTAGTCTATCATATATTCGATGAAGGAGCCAGAATGTCGCCCAAACTTGCTCATACCCTTTGCCTAGTGGCGCACTGGACCCGAGCTCTCTCTCTCCCCCATCTATATTCCGGTGCAACGTTGAAGACCGTGTCCCAATCGACCAAGTTCTCCGCATGTCTGAAGAAACCGTTCACCATCAAAGAGCATCCCCACATATTCAATCCCAAAGACCATTTACTGGGTATCTGGGTTGACCCTGCGTCAAGTCGGATCGTTGAGATCTTTCGCCTAGCCGACCATCTTACCAGCCTGGCCATCTCTGTGGACAACTTAGAGTGGCTTATCAATGGATCCGTGCGGCTTCCCGTGCAACGCAGGATGATACCATCCAGGTCGTTCAAGGCGAAATCCAATCTTCGACTCTTGATTTTCAACGAGGCGCATCACGATTCGAGGTGGACTTTTGAGCCAGGCACGTTGGCACCGGAGACAGATGGTTCACCCCTATTTCCAAAGGTCACTCATATCCAGCTCTCCGAGTACCTGTGCCATGAGGACGTGGACCTCGAGCTCGCCCACTTTGTCAACCTCTCGCATCTCGCAATTCCATACCGACCAGGCGCCCTCGATTACCCAACGAACACATACCAAACCTTCCTAGGTTCGGAGTCTTTGATTTCGACCCTCGTGCTGGTGGTTTACACGGACGTCCTTCCGGTGGAGGGACAAGTGAGGGCGATGGAGGAGATCAGGGCGTTTGGACGGTGCCACCCAGGCCGAGTGGAGTATGCTGTTTGTAGGCGGCAGGACCTACAAAAGGACTGGGAGTATGAACAAAGAGGTGGGGCTTCGATATGGGACAGAGCACAACCACCATTAGAGCCCTAGGGCATGGAGTGGGGCGCGTCTCTATTACACGCGAACAAAGCAACGCGTCAAAGTAGGCTACTACGTTATAGTAGCGTTTCGCGACTACGCAGATACCCCTTCTGATCAAAGAGCACCCCCTCTGCAGCCAAGAGCGCTCGCTTCTGGTTTACACGAGGGAGACTTTCGTTTTGCTTCGCCCACTCCCCGCAGAACCCCCCGATATACAGGTCCGACGCGATGATGCGGTGGCATGGGACATACGGACTGAACGGATTGTTTCTCAACGCGGTTCCCGCTTTCCAGGGATTCATACGTTAGCTTCAACTTACTTTCGTGTTCTTCCGAATGAACGTACCGGATCTAGGAGAACCACCCACGGCCGAGGCAAGCCCTTTATACGTGGTGATCTTCCCTCGCGGTATTGTCATGAGGTAGTCGTATACCTTCCATTGATATGCTGTCAGGCGCTGGTTTGATGCGCGTTCGTTGAGCGACGCCGTGGGGGAAACATGCAAGTCTTACCTTTCCAGACGTGTTTCGATACTTCTCTCGAGCTGTTCCATCAGTGGGATACTGGGCATGAACTGCCTGGGAGTGAGAAGCATCGTCGTCGGGTATTGTTCCTGTTGAATATAGAGGTCGACCTATGGATTCGATGTCCGGAGTAATAGGTGTGTGCTCTGACTCGGCAACAGAAGGGGCCTCAACGTGTTCTTTCTTGTGTCCCAGAGGCCCAGAGAATCGATATCTTGACAGGTCGCGCCTTTCCGCTGGCATTGCTAGAGTAGTCCTTAAGAGCGGTCCAGGAAGTACTCAAGTAGCGTAGTCATGTCCGAGTCATGTTCAATTCGGGAGCGCGCTTTGGCCAGCCTGAGCACGCGTGACATGAGTGTGGAAATATCGCGTCGGGAAATGCCGGCACCAGCGCTTAAATTCAGGTTGGACAAAATGGGCCTTGACCTGCTCCCGCTATTACAATGCACTCCCTTTCTCCCCTATACGCTCCCTGAGCACTGCGACCACGACCCGAAGCACCTGGGCACCTGATCGACGGGGCCACGTACCGTGTGATATCCATCCACGGTGCAGAAGAGAAGTTCTCCGCCTTCTGCCAAGTATCTCCGAGCTTATTTCTTTTGCTTTACACGGGCTGCTATAAGATATCTCGTCTCAGGAACGTTCCCTCCTTATACCCCGCATTTCCTGTTCTCGCGCAGGAGCGATGCCGTTGGCGGGGGCTCTAACCCGTCCATCACCTCTGCCACTTTACTGGGATACCCTCACCGCATTCGATTCATGGAGAGGAACACTGTCCGGCCCATTGGACCACTCGGAGGGTGTGCTTAAGTACGTCCCTCGCAAGCTCATCCAGGACGACGTAGTGGGGAAGGGCAAACTGCTGGTATTTGCGCCTTATCGTTATCGCAATGATTGCTCCCGCTCAGCTCCTCCTAGGTTTCTCATGATTTCAAGGTGAGGAAGAGGGGCGAGGCAAGGGCCTGTGTCTCATCACTATTTCTTAGGGGGGATACGTTGAGACTCCATTCGCGAAATCGTACACCTTCAACTGGTGGTCTTCGACGGACACATTCAACTAGTAAGCGCAAAACACAGAATTGACATCCGTCGACCAACCGTAATCGCAGCTTCTCCCACCACCGAATCACTATTCCTCCCCCGGAATGGATTACCGCTGCTCATCGTGCTGGAGTAGCGATGCATGGAACGCTGTAGGTCGTCGTCTCGCCTCACCAAGCCACCTACACGCTAACTCCGTCGCCACCAGCATCTTCGAAGGAGGGAGCGAGATCGACATGCTCCGGATGCTCATGGGCAAAATCCCGGGAGTTAACTCTGCGACTCGCGAAGCCCAGATCTTGGCCAACGCGACGATCCCTGTGAGCCCCTACTACGCGGAGGTCTTCGCCGACATTGCCAAGGAGCGAGGGTTCGATGGTTACCTGCTTAACATTGAGATTGGGCTGGGCCGTGGAGCTGAAGAGGCTCGCGCTCTGTCGTCCTGGATCACCCTCCTGCAGTCGGAACTGGAAAAGAAGGTCGGCCCGCATGCACAAACCATCTGGTACGATAGCGTCACGATTCGCGGCGAGCTGTGGTGGCAAGATAGGTTGAACAGCGCAAATTTGCCGTTTTTCCTGGAGTCGAGTGGGATCTTTACCAATTACTGGGTGCGTATCTCGCGTTGTGTCTGTTCGATCGCGAACCTAAAGAGCTTCTTAGTGGTATAACGACGTTCCCGGGAAAACTATTGGGTACTTCGCCCGGATTGATCCTCAGCTCACTGGACAAACAGTCGATGAACACCCCCATATCACTAAGAAAACTGTGAAGGATATCTACATGGGTGTTGACGTCTGGGGAAGAGGTAGCCATGGTGGAGGAGGCTTTGGCTTGTATCGAGCCCTCGATCATATCGCCCCTCAGACACTCGGGCTGAGCACGGCGCTCTTCGCGCAGGGGTGGACATGGGAGACCGAAGAGAACAACCCGGGGTGGAATTGGGACCAGTTTTGGGACACCGATTCCCGGCTCTGGGTCGGGCCTGCCAGCGGGAATGTCACTGTACCCCCCCTCGGGATCAAGGGAGGGGAAACGCCGTGCACTCACGGGTTGTTCAAGCCCATCTCCGACTATTACCTTCACCTCCCTCCTCCCGAGCCGCATGACCTCCCTTATTACACCGCCTTCAGCCCTGGTATTGGAGACTCGTGGTTTGTTGAGGGCAAGAAGGTGTGGCAGTCGGTCAGGGGTTGGACAGACATGGACAAGCAGACGCTTGTCGGGGACCTCATCTGGCCCCGGCCCAAGGTGACTCGGCTCGATGGGAGAACCGACGCACCACCCATCGGGATCACCAAGTTCAACTTTGCGGACGCCTGGAATGGTGGCAACTCTGTGAGCATTACCCTCAGCATCCCTGGCTCCAACAATCCCAAAGGCGCGTTATGGGTGCCCATCCAAACTATCAACTTGATCAGCCGGCGGAAGTACGAAGCTTCGGCGGTCTACAAGGTTCCGGACATCGTCAACGCGAGCGCAGAGTTCACGGTGGGTCTCCGGTCCACCACGAACCAGGACTTGATGTCAATTACCTCGAGTTCGACTATCAGCCTTGCCAATGGCTGGTCGAAGGCCGTGATTCAGTTCGAGATCCCCACCCCTGCAGCGGGTGGTCCCGTCCTCACCCAAGGCCAGCTCGGTTTGATCGTTGCGGTTGCGCTCAAGAACCCCGCACCAGCAGTCGAAGTTCCCTTCCTCGTTGGCCAGCTCGCGGTGCATCCCGATACCCCTCCAGCGTACCAGGAATACGACATCATTCAGCACTGGATCTACTTCGAGCAAAGCCCTGGAACTACAAAGGTTGATGGGACTCTGAACTGGGAAGTGGCAGTAGCTTTTGGCACTGTCCCCCCGATCAACATCAATGACCCGGAAGACACTCGCATCCCGTGGAGCCTGCAGCCTACGAAGAAGCACTGGTTCCCCAGGTTCCTCTACTTCAACGTCTACGTCCAACAGCTCCCCAACGGTCCTGGCTCGGAACCCGGTCCCCTCACATGGATTGGAACGTCGACCTACATCAACATTGGTGACAAGAAGACGTTCCCTATCCTGCAGGAAAACCTGCCCTATAGCTCTGGGGAGCGCCGTTACGATTTCAAGGTCCAGCCTGTGTTGGAGACGGGAGAGATATACCCGGGCTGGGTGAGCTTCGAATCGGCACGGGTGGCTGCGAGGGACTTGTCGATCGAGGAGGTGGTGGATACCGCCGCGGAGGAGGGTTCTGCTTCGCCACGTGCAGAGACCAGTTCTTCGGAGTCATCGGCGCGAGAGGAGGGCGACGGCAAGAAGAAGAGGCCGAGCGTGGCAAAGGAACAGGGCCCCTGAGGAGAACCACGCGCGGATAGGATATGTAAGTTTACAACAGGTATCTACGGTAACTACAGGGAGGGATATAAAGGTTACATGTAAATAAAACTAAATACAACCAAGGGACCTGAAGGCATGAGCGGATCGTTAGTGTGGCGATAGGATATAGGGTGACAATAAATGTGAGAAGTTAAAACCAGGTGAGGGTCTGACCGGAAGGTTCGGCTTTGCCGCTGATATCTTTCCATAGCCTCGACTCTTTTGAGTTGTCTTTGGTATCTGAGGTATCTATGACCGACGCCATGAGGATTGAGACCTAGAAGGACAACCGTGGGCCTCACCTTCAGAGTAATCGCTCGGTTTCCACCGCATGCTCGCTGTCGCATCCCCGTAGAAGCACCAATAATAGGGTTCGGCGTCCCGTAAGAGGTAAGGTTTCCACTTCTCGCACAGCTTTGAAGCTCGAGATCGAAAGCGGAATACACGATCTCCTGGAATGCGCCCTGCACTTCTATTGGAGGCGCTCCGTAGGAGGTACGGAATGCCTCTTCTCTACAATAGGGCCATTTCAGCTTCGTAACACACAGTGGAAAAGTCTAGACATACCATAAATGGACGGGTATCATGCTTTTCCAAGTCAAGATCTTCTAGCTGCGACAAGAACTTGTTCATCTCCAGGTGTAGTTTGGGGTTGAAGTAAGCGCGCCGACGATGCCACCATCGATTGAATTGGGAGTCGAGGCTGAGCCTCGCCCTTGCGGCCAGCTCTTCCGTCGCCGTCCGTGCGATGTTGAATGCTGAGCTCTCCTCCGACTGCGTATCCGCCAACTCCATGAAAGATATCTGAAGTTGCAGCATCTCCGCATCGTCCCAAATGAATGTCACCTCCTCGAGTGCCTGCTGCGTCCCTTCAGGGAGCCCCTCCGTCCGCGACTTGATGACCCTCATTAGCGCCGAAGCATCGAGAACCCTGCTCACGCCATCGATGTCGGAATTTCGAACGATAAAGACCTTTAGCTTGGGGAGCATGGGGGATGGGGACTCAGGATCGTATATGAGGGTGTTGAGGAGATCGCCTTCGGGAGACGCGAGTAGTAAGTGCGTTAGCTCGGGGCATAATGCAAGCAGCTTGGAGCATGGCATCCATTGGCCACTTGTGAAGCCCTCCGATGCGTGGATGCACAAACATTGCAGGGAGCACTTCGACCTGGTCACCAGACTGAGGACTCGGTCGTAGAGACGGTTCATGGTCGGCGACGAAAGGCCACGGATCTCAAGGTGGGTTAGGGCGGGGAGGGTTAGAAGGTCGAGGTGAGCGAGAATGTCCAGTTCGCTGTTGAGCTCGTATGTGCGGAAGATGAGTTTTGTGAGGTTGGGTAATGTGAGGGGGCCGGAATCGTACAGCAAGTTGGTGGTTGATGCGAAGTACTCCAGCCGGCGTAGATCAACCGGTTCTGCTTGGAGGATGTCGTGATAAGAAGTATCGCACTGGGCGCTGGCATTGAATTCGTGGAGCTGCGACCATGGGAGAGAGAATTGAATAACAGTGTCGGGTTCTGCCCAGCTGGTTCTGAACGCATAACGAGTATCGTATGTGACCTTCCGCAGTGATGGCGCCTTGGCGAAGCAGTCGATGTTGAGCTTTTTGTCGGTGGGATCGTTGTCACTTCGCCAATCGGTGTCGATTTCTAGCTCTCGAAGTCTTGGGATCTTCCCTCGAATCGGGGTCAGATGCTCGTAGAAGGCGAGAGGCGTTCGCAACTCGACGACATCCCACCGATGGGACTGGTCCATGAGTAACTGCACTGGTTCTTGGATGAACTCCTTGGTCGTTTCCCATACCGGATGGTATAGCCAGAGCTTGAACGATATGGGTAGGTTCCCTGAGCGAGAAAGGTAGAGTTTGAGCCGATTAGTGGTCTTGCGAATGCGATAGTGTCTGGTGCTCCGAAGGTTGATAGGGGCGGGCTTGGTCCAGAGGATACAGTGCCCGGTAGCGGCCTGCCGCCACCGTCTCGATACACTGCATAGGCGTCGAAGTGAGAGGGAGCTGTGATTGCCATCCTCGTTGAAGACCACGAACTCGAACACCGTCTGCAGCAGCTCGTCGGGCAGCGACCTAACCCCGCACAGCAAGGTTCGGCGGAGTTGTATCGCCTTGTGTGGCCTTTTGGCGGCTCTTGGGAGCTGGCTCTCCTTGAGTTCGCTGCTAAAGGCCTTGCCTACGATGAGCTGGAACTCGACTTCGAGGTCCCTGAGCCTCGTCGAGAGAACGACGCGCTGGTCATCGGAGGGTGGGTCGTTGTTCTTCAAGAGGTTGGCAATTACTTGGGTATCATTCCCCCCTCGCTTCATCCCCAAAGCTTGTAGAGTTGAGTGAATACACTCAGAATTCGGCGAACCGAGGGAGTATATAGAGCGTACCAAGTGTTTTGGCCACGATGAGTACGGCGTTGGTGGGTGAAAGAGTCCGCACCGCCAAGCATCGAACAGAGCATAATATAACAACATCATAGGGGCAGTGCACCCGTGGGTGCTGGGCGCCTACGATGGAAGAACCAATCATCGTTTCAAGACTTTCGATGAGTACCTGGGCACCGATAATGTCGGTCAATGACGAGTATATATTGACATTTCATAACTATGCGGGCTTCCTTGTCACTCGCAATCTCATTGTCAGGTCTGCTTGCAGGCTCACGGGAACTGCGTTTATCGACTTGCGTTTGCCTCGGCTGAGTGGCAATCGAGAATGATCCAGGCGTTTGGCACGCGTCCAGGGCAGGGGTGCGGACGGAACTCGTCGGCCTGTGTGGGCGCGGTCTCTCAAAATTTCGGACAATTCATATGAGCCTTGGCAGCCTGAGCGACGATCAGAGGATACGATATGAACAGGGCTGAGGGGTGCTCAACAATCGAGGAGATGCATTCAAGGTAAGTTCTCGGAGTAGTGTATTGAAGAAAGGAGATACCAGTGGGTCGACGCAATGCCGTGCTGCCTAAGGGGTGTTCCTATAACCCATGAGATATTTCATGCTCTGGAACGCGGCCTATGGGATCGCAGTTAGCCCAGTGAACCACGAGGCAGGAATAGCTTTGGGCTTACAACAGGCGAGAATTGCGGGATCCTAATATAGCAAGGTCAGCCCCTGAAGCACTACAAGGGGTGAAGGAACGCACATATGTCCAGAAAGGACCACCTCGATGTAAGTCAAGCCGCGCTCGGTGTGCGCAGTACCCATCGCACCCATTCCGTCGACGATGAGGCTATCGTCAGCGATGGGCTGCTGAAACCCTTGCTTGTTGTTCCAGGTCATGCTAGTCGAAGGCCTCAGTGACGTTGTCCAGATAGCCTTCAGAAACTCACTTTTGAATGGCAATCCTGGTCCCATCGGCCATAAGGATGAAATCCGCCAAGCCATGGATAATGACTGTCCTCTTGCTCTTCTCGATCACACCGGGCAGAACAGACAGCGCTGATGAGGGACTCTTGTCTCCCGTCGGGAAGACGTTCACGCTAGAGCACTCCTCCCATTTCACATCGGTAGGGGCGTTGATGGCCTTCTTGACTTCAAGGCGGTCGAAATAGATGGGGGATTGTTCGTCAGGGAAGGAACCTCTGTAAAGTGGCCAATGGTGAGATGAAGTCGAAGCGTGCGTGACGAGGAAAGGGCTAACGGGAATCCAAGGACGTCCCATAGGATGGGGTATGTATCAAAGATCCTGTAGACGTTGAAGGCGGGGTTGACATTGAGGGCCGCCTCGAATATCAGGTCCCAGACGTCGCATTCGGGGGAGATTCGACTCGTCTTGTTGGGGAGGGGGAGCAGGCCTTTGGGAGGGTACGTCACGTATTTCTTCATGTAGTCTGTGTATCCACATTTCGCAGCCCTCTGGTCGAGGGTTTGCATCATGGTTTTGCTGTGGAGGTGAGCCTCGGTTAGCGAACGGATATTGGACCGTGAAGAGCTGCCTACTTGAGTGCAAATACGTTCTCGAACTTATGCACGTAGTCGACGGCAGGAATCTGTTGCTGGACCACATCGTATGTCAGGGATGCTGGTGCATTCGTGAGCTAGTCTTTGCGTGGAAGGGGAGGTTTGACTTACGATCAGCGATCCAGATTCCCTGCAAGTCTAAAGCCAAGCTCTTGGGGTGGGAGTAGATGTAGTCGGCAATGTCTATCATGCATGATGAACCTTCTGACAGGGAGCACGCCACGACACAACTTACAAGGGATGTATTTCCCAGCATACTGAACCAGAGGGGGATCAGCAGGATTCAACCAGGGTACTGGCGTGCGAGGCTTACGCTTTCACCAGAGAGGTACAATTTCTTGCCCTTCAGTTCTGAAAAGACCTCCAAGAACTGCTCCATAAACCCAACAACCTGCGCCGCCAGATCCTTCTCGTCCTTGATGTTCGGCTTACCCTGCGAGAAACCCGTCCCAACGGGTTGCTCAACCCAGAGCACGCTGGAAAGGTTCGTCCAACTCCACTCGTTCTGGGTGGGCTTGGCGCGTCCCCAGCTCAATGACATGGGCTGTAGGTAGGGTTTATCTGTATAAGCATGCTGGAATATTCATAAGAGGTACACTGCTTACCCCGTTCTCTTGAAACAACCCCTCGAGCGACGAACACCCCGGACCTCCATTCGTCCAGAAGATAAGATCATCCTCGCTTCCTTGAGGGCCGGGAGGGAAGAACCAGAAGTAAAGCTATAGAACGGCTACGTGTCAGAACAAGGTCCAATCCCAGACGCAAAAGCGCACGCACCTTCCTCGTCTCGTTCGCGTTCCCGCTGATTGGAAGCAACCCAGCATAGCTCGTCCCAACATCAAAATCAACATCGGGTATCTTCGCCCCATCTACCAGGAACTCTGCTGCTTTCGGGTTCGAAAACGTGAGTCCTCGACGCGTTTGTTGCTGGAGAGGCTTGTGGTCGCGAGTGTGTGCGGCAGCGCGTTCCCAGTTCTCTGCAGCCTTGGCTTGCCTCGCGCGTAGTTCGGCTTTGGTGACCTGACGCGCGTCGGCGGTTCCCAAGAGGGTGAGGGACGCTACCGCGACCCAGACGTTGAGCAGTGTGAGGCGCATTGAAGGGAATTCAGGGAGGGTGGAGCGCGAGGTGCGGTCGGCTCAGTGTTATATTTATGTCATTCCCTTCCTTCATCGTCGGGATTGACTCCCATGCAACGAAACAACTCTGACATGAACGGTTGAGAATTTGTGAGAAGAAGCACATGGAGAGAGAAGCGCTCACCTATCTCAGCGAAGATCCATATGTCTATCATCAGTAACGCTAGATGATACGTGCTTATTTATGGATAATTCTATTGAGAAACCCCCATTTCCCATAAAACCCCAGGGTTTCTCGATAACCTATTGGGAAACCCTGGATAACGCGCGGCCGGCTCCCCAAGGGTGATCCGGTACCGGACCCGGAGGCCATCCCAAGGGCGATGGGATGAGCGGGAGGTGGTCATTCTGGACCTCTGATTGTCGCTTCGAGGGAATGTGGTGGACTGAGCCAATATATTGTGTTGCGCATGTGGACGTTTGGGAGGTACATGATGCTCGGATATGGGTGGACTGTGTGTCACTCTCCCGGATGTGTCGGTTCAATGATATAGGCCCAATGGTGTAGCATACCTGGCTGTGTGGAAAGGCGTACTTATACCCCTTGCTCGATGTCTCCTTTGAGCTACTGGGTTTCGGGGGAATATCTCCAAATAATTGACAATGTGGGTGAGCATTGTTGTGAAGTCATAATCACCCATCTCAGGGCCCATGCGCAGTATCTTCTCCTACTCCGCCCTCCCGTAATACCTTCCTACAAGTCAGTGGTCCTCGGTTTTACTAAACACGGTTAGGGGTCACCGAGTGGGCTCTCGGCGCTAATTCACTCGTACACCTCTCTCAAATTCTCAATGGCCTTTGATACAGAGAAAGATGGTGTTGGGGGTCCACCAAAGATGTCCTGGTTACGTACTGATAAGTCGGGAGTAGCCTCCTCACGGGTGAACTTGATAACGAGGCTATGGGCGCCTAAAGTAGCAGGCCGCCAGTCCCCGAAGCACCGGCCGTTGGTACAAAGGTGTGCAAATATTGTCCCCATCAAACGTAGCGATGATTGCAGAAACCCCCAGGGTTTCCGGGAAACGGGGGTTTCTCAATAGAATTATCCCTTATTTATATACCAGTGCAACGGAAGCATGGTTCGCAAACGTGGAGATGGATACCAAGGCTGAAGCGCTGAAGCTGAACCTGGGGCATTCCTCAGTGAAACGAAACTCGGAAGTGAGCAAATGGCTTACGAGACTCGGACGATGGCTAGCTGGTAATCCAAGAGGTGAACTCATTGCAAAATCTTAATAGAAGTCTATCCAATACATACAGTGTAAATAAAGCATGGTTACGTGCCTTTAACCCTTCGGAGAGCGTTGGGGGAGCACGCACTCTCCAACAAAATATTCGTGGAACCGGTCGTCACGGGTCAATTCGGGGTGGAAAGTCGTAAGGAAGTGAAGGCCTTGTCTCAGCGCAACGAATGTCCTGGGTTCGTTGGAATGGCCTGGTGCTGAGAGGGCTGGGGGTAACAATTCGGGTGAAAGGGACGCAACGACCTCGATTGGCGGGTCGTTTGCCGTGGGTTTGAGTTCGATTACCACCTGGGAGAGCATCAGCACCAAAATAGCATCTCGAGCACAAGGTGACATACAGGTGCGCGAATGAACACACCCCGGAAGGGGTTCTCTGGATCTTTGAGGCCGCTGACCGTGAGGTCCGCCTCGAAAGATTCGATCTAACCCAGAGTTAGGGTGAAACATGCGACGACCCACTGGAATAGAGCGCACCTGGGAGCCCCATCCATTCCTCGCGATGCCGATGCTCATCCCACCGAGAACCTCTTGTCCCCCACGTTTTGTGTTCTCGACGGTTTGCGAAAGAAGAATAGCACCAGCACAGGTTCCCCATACTGGTCGTTCCGAGACGAACTTTTTGAGGGGATCCACTAGGCCCGATAGTCGTGCGAGCAGTGCGATCGTTGTGCTCTCTGTAGAACCAGGTGAGATATTGGAATTCCCGACTTCGGAATGGGTTCGCGCACCTCCTCCAGGGATAATGAGCGCGTCACATTTTTCTAGATCTTCTGGAGTCTTGACCAGAACGACCTCTATTGTTCTATCCAATCTCTGCAGGGCCGCCTCGTGCTCCACAAAGGCACCCTGGAGAGCTAAGCAGAAGTGAGTTGCTGTGATTGTTACCGCCAACGACGACGGCACGCACCCAAGATCCCTACAGTCACAGACGTCCCTCCAACACCCATCGGTATCTCGTTAACTTGAACGTTGAATTGAGTCTTGAGCGCGGTGTATCGATTAACGGAATCGCCATTCCGGGTCAAGCACCGAGAATATATTGGCCCGGAACCGGGATGTGCCAGGAGATATTGCGCAGATAAGCCTCCGTGGCGCGATTATTGACCGAACAGACAAGGTGCTTGGTGTGATTTGAGAGAGTGTTTGGTCACGGAAAGGTGTACATGCTATCGAGGATGCTGCTCATCGCGGTCGACGGCGTCGAGGAACGTTGGACGATGGTCGGAGTGACCAAGCTGGTCCGAGCGCGGGTATCGGCGTCACGGGCCGTGACAGCAGGGCGTGACTCATGGGGCGAATCCGTGTCACGCACCGACCATTTCTTTGCTCTTGACCATCATCATGTCCGACCTCGACGCTGATTTGTACGGTGGTGAGTACAGCCATTCTCTACTCAAAACTGTGGCTTGAATTCTCTGGAACAGACCTCTATGGCAACGACGAGACCGAATTTGCCGCCGACCAAGTCGGTGAAGAACTGGCGCTGGACGGCACGGTGTCAGAGCCTGTGACAGAGACCAGCACACCCGCACCGACTACCTCGACAGACTCGAGGCAAAATGGCTCTACGACTTTGGAGACCAATGGTTCGTCATACAGCACTCAGACCGCAACGCCTACCCCAGTACAGTCTATCACTTCCGCGATCCCCACCTACTCGTCAACGACGACGCAGCCCCAGAAAATTCCAACGTATGAGCAGCCTCTCCCCACCAACGCGCCTTTGTCGAGACCCGACAGCGATCTCCAAAAGATTCCCGTCAACGAGCGCTCAATTCGACCGTCAGAGATGAAAGATGAAGGGTGAGCATTTACTTTCATTACTGAACTGCAGCGGCCCCACAAAGAGAGCGAACTCGACGCGTTGGGAACCATCTCGTACCTTAACCGCCCTATTAGATGACCCCTGGGTAGTCGGTTGCATCGTCTAAGCTAGCTCTAGCGTATTGCAGCCTATTTATCTCCTAGGCTAGGCTATCACGACACCTACTCAACGCGCGACAGTAGAGTTCTCTCCTTTCCTCCTCATTGTCATAACTTCTCTGTCTAGCATACCCATGCTAATAGCGAACTCTGCTTCTTTTGCATGTCACTTAACTTGTCGCCGTCAATCTTCACGACATATTCGATACCTCGCATGCCCAACCTCGCCTTGGTGTCTTCAGCAAAATGTTCATTGGTGGCCTCAACTGGGACACCACAGACGGTACATACTTTACCTCTTCGACTCTAGCGCTTTGTACTCAGTATTTTGTAGACGGCCTCCGGGACTACTTCACGCAATTTGGCAAGGTCGACGCTTGCACCATTATGCGTGATGCTGCGGGTCGTTCGAGGTGCTTCGCTTTCTTGACCTTTGACGACCCCGCCAGCGTCAATGCTGTTATGGTTCGAGAGCACATCCTCGACGGTAAAATCGTACGTCCCGGCGATATTCTACTCCCCTTCGCCAGACTGAACGTCCTACCTCCAGATTGACCCCAAGCGCGCCATCCCCCGCCAAGAGCACCAAAGAGCAACCAAGCTCTTCATAGGTGGACTCCCTGGGAGTGTAACGTCCGAATCCATGCGCGAGTTCTTCTCGCAATTTGGTAAGGTTATTGATTCAACTGTCATGTTGGATCGCGAAACGGGACGGAGCAAGGGCTTCGGCTTCGTCTCGTTCGAAGACACGGACGTGCGGCCATTCCTTGGCTTTGGCAACCTTGAGATTGACGGAAAGCTCGTACGTACCGGTTCCGTTCCCTCTGTACGACCTGCGGTTAAAAATAATTCTTTATGTAGATTGACGTCAAGCTCGCGCAACCCCGATACCAACGCGACAATCTGCAGGAAGACCAGCAAGACGGTGCGAGCTACGGTGGGGCAACCAGTGGAGGTACATACACCGCACGGACCTCAGGCGGTGGGTTCAACTCCACCAGCACCACTGGGGCTGCTGGCGCTACCGGTGCTGTAGCCGGTGTGACCACTGGTTTCGACCCGCAAGCCCTTGCCGCTCTCTACACCCGCATGATTCAAATGAACGCTGGTATGAATCCTGCGATGATGGGCGGTATGGGAGGCATGAACCCCATGATGGGCGGTGCTGGTATGAGGCCTGGGATGGGCATGGGAATGGGTATGGGGGGTATGGGAATGGGAATGGGTAACCCTGCGATGGGCATGGGTATGGGTCGGGGAACTGGTATGATGGGGGCTGGCGGTGCGGCAGGTGGCGCGGGAGGGGCGGGGATGGGTGGAAATATCCCCCGGGGTCCCAGAGGCGCGGGTACGCCTGGTCAGGCTGGTGGTGCCGGGATGACCAATGCTGGCGTTGGGCCTCAAAGGAACCAGAGGGGTGGTCACAACTTCCATCCTTACGCCCGGTAGAGGGTAGACGCTTCGCTCCTTATCGACCCTTTCTAATGTTTCGCGCAGACGGTGCTTGTTTGTAAATCTAGGTTTTTATCCGTAGCCTATCATTCGACCTTGAGCTCACTAATAACTACATACTTATACATATATGACCTCGTTCTCATTGACGACCTACGTATGTTTGTAGCCGTCTATGTATTTAAACAGTACGCCCACCTCACCAGTACCACCTCTC
This sequence comes from Coprinellus micaceus, assembly GCA_951394405.1. Taxonomy (NCBI): domain Eukaryota; kingdom Fungi; phylum Basidiomycota; class Agaricomycetes; order Agaricales; family Psathyrellaceae; genus Coprinellus; species Coprinellus micaceus. The sequence continues at coordinate 856,475 of OX596337.1, read as the reverse complement.
AGTATATTCTCTTCGTGTACGATAGAGCAGGACAAAATATGTCTTCCATAAAATTGATATTTCCCTTATGTTAGACAACGTCGAACTCGGGCTACATACCACATGACCCTTAACACGGGTACGACGGGGAGGAGCCTAGGAGGTGGCGCCATCAAAAACGCCATCGGCACTTTCCGAGTCCAACACGTCAAACAGTGGGCGCTTGTTTGGATCCCTGGCGACTTGCTCTTCTACCTCCATCATCCTTCGCGACATCGCTGGATTTGGTGCTCAGCGGTACACGGCGGGCTCTCTTCGTCGTATCCTGGTCGTACATAGCGACACGGATCGCTATAGAACGTCCTGGCCAGCGATTGCGAGGGTCTGGATCAAGCTTGGCACGCCAGCGCATGGCGCCTCGTCTCAAGTTCTCGGTCCCGAAGCACGCGTCGACAGTGGGGTGTTGGACTGGCAATGCAAATCGCAACAATTATTGTACGTGGATGAAGTTAGGTCGCGATGGGTGGACAAAGAAAGCGTCATGGTGGAACGCCGACCGTCGGAATCTTGGAGGGGGCGCATGATCCCCGGTTATTTTCCAAGAGGGAATGGATATTCGAGATCCCTAAAAAATTTGAGGCTCGAGAGGCTGCCGTGCGCAGAGTTGGGGCGGGGCCAAGCGCACCCACGATGGTTCCGGGTGAACGAGGGTTCGAGTCCATAAATTTCAATTGCTCCATTGACCTCTCAATCAGGAACGGCGCTGGTACCCACCTTGACCCACTCCCTCGGTTCCTCGATGGAGGTGAATAGTTCCTGTGGACCTGGCGCTCATCATACCAGGTCATACCTTCCGGTGGGCAACGGGCATCGGGGCGATCTCTTTCCAGGCAATCGCTTCGCTTCGTCCGACGTCCCAGTCCGATGAAAGTAGGATACTCGAGTCTCCTGTACGTCACCTTTGCAGGTATTCCTTTCGCCAAGTGCTTACCGTGCCTTGCTCATGATCACATCATGGAAGCATACCAGGTTCAGTGTTCAGAACGGTCTTTCGGAAATAGGTTGAATCGAGTCGGCTGAGGACTTCTTCTTGCCTTCTATAACAATGTCCAATTCATTGCCAATTTGTTCCGAGAGCGCTTCACATGGTCTGAAACAGGACCCCCGAAAACTGGGGAGGAACTCTGATCCTGACGCCAAAGTGGTGTCCGGTCCAGAATGGGGGGTTGGTGTCCGGTCCACACCTAACTCCAGGGCGAAAGCACCCAGATTTCTGTCCGGTCCGCCAAAATATTCGATTTTTCTCTCAATTCCCCCATTTTTTTTCCTCCGGCGCCCACCAACTCTCCCTCAGATGTCCGGTCTGGCACCTAGGTCCACCACCAAAATGGCCAATTTTTGTCCGGTCAGGACCTAAGTCGCGCGGCCTACGGCCGCTTTTGTGTCCGGTCCAGGATCTGGGCTCTCCCCCAGTTTTCGGGGGTCCTTCTGAAACCAGGTCGAACGACTACAACTCCGCAGTTGGCGAGAAGGTGCGTCCTTCGCACCCGGTTTGATGGTTCTTTCTGTGCTGAAAGAACGCTTTGCTCAACGCTGGGCGCGATCTTCATAGGATCTTATAGAGGGTAACCTGGTGCGCAAGATGTAGAAGCATCGGATCCCCGTAATTCTATTGTTCTCGCGCTCCGACAGCCTAGGCACATCGAGCAAGCGCCGCCGCGCAGAAGATCACACGAAGGTGAGGTGGGGCCTTATCTGATAAGACGATCTCCCCAATTTTTATCAGATTAAGGTCTAGGCGCCCGCTCCCTATAATCAGGTGGATTCCAACCCGACTGGCCTCCGGCCTGAGCGCTCCAGCGCTCCGTTACTTTGGTTCGCGCCTAAGAAGCCAGAAAATATATAAGACGGAGCGCCTTTTGACGAGGAAGATCGAACCTTGCAGCTTGCTTCCTCAGCTTCGGTTCGCCCCCTTTCACCCCTTCCGCCTTTCCCTCCCTCCCCCCAGTCGAGGCTCCCCACTTCGACATGGCCATCGCCCTCTTCAACCGCATCCGACCTCGCGCGCAGGAGCCGGTCGTTGAAACCGAGAAACCGTCGCAGGACGCAGAAGTCAGTGCCACCGGCGCCACGGCCCGTGCCAGTCTCGACGAGAAGGACCCCAGCCGTCTCGCGCACAGCGACGACGACGCGTCGACAGACGATGGTGAGACGCAGGATGGTGTCAAGGGCGTTGAGGCCATCACCAGTGTCTGGACCAAGAGGACCCTGTTCTTCGTCTATCTCATGTACGTTCTCCTCGACCCCGGGAACGACTCGTCGCTAACATACTGTCCCATCTAGGATTTGGGTCATCTACTTCGTCGACACGATGCAGCAGAACATGTCCAACTCCCTCATCCCATATGTCACCAGTAGCTTCGGCCAGCACTCTCTCCTCGGAGCCACCCAGATCGTCTCCAGCATTGTTGGCGGTCTCATCAAGCTTCCACTGGCCAAGGTGCTCGATATTTGGGGTCGCCCTCAAGGTTACTTCGCCATGGTGGTCTGCTTGACGATCGGTTTGGCCATGATGGCTGGTTGTAACAACGTGAAGACCTATGCCGCTGCGCAGGTGTTCTACTGGGTTGGGTGAGTTTACTTTCCTCTGTCGCTTATTCCTGAATTGATGCTGATCATACCCATTCTACCAGATACAACGGCCTCACCTACACGCTCGGCATCTTCATTGCTGATACGTCGAAGTTGCGAAACCGAGCCTTCATGTTCGCTTATGCATCCTCACCGTACCTTGCCACGACCTGGATTGGTGGACCCCTCGCCGCCGCCTTCCTCAAGGGCCCTGGCTGGCGTTGGGGCTTCGGTGCCTTCACGATCATCACTCCTGTGGTCACCCTTCCTCTATCCTACGTGTTCTGGGTCAACTACCGCAAGGCCGAGGAGTTGAACCTGGTCCCCAAGCAGCCCTCCGGTCGCACCGTTTGGCAATCTATCACACACTACGCGGTTGAATTTGACGCCTTCGGTCTCTTCCTCATCACTGCCGGACTTGCCCTCTTCCTCCTTCCCTTCTCCCTCTACTCCTACCAGGCCGATGGATGGCGTTCTGCTATGATAATCGCCATGATCATCATCGGTGGCCTCCTCTGCATCGCGTTCGTCATCTGGGAACGCTTCTACGCCCCCAAGACCTTCATCCCCTACAAACTCTTGGCCGATCGCACGGTCCTCGGCGCTTGCATCCTCTCCGCATCCCTTTTCGTCAGCTTCTACTGCTGGAATGCCTACTTCTTCTCCTTCCTCCTGGTCGTCAACGGCCTCACCATCACCGAGGCATCCTACGTCTCCAACACTTATTCGATGGGCTCCTGCTTCTGGGCCCTCATCGTCGGTGTCCTCATTCGTTACACCGGGCGCTTCAAGTGGCTCGCCGTCTGGTTCGGTGTTCCCGTCACCATCCTCGGTGTCGGCCTCATGATCCACTTCCGCCAGCCCGACACCAACATCGGCTACGTCGTCATGTGCCAGATCTTCATCGCCGTCGCTGGTGGAACCCTCGTCATTTGCGAGCAGATGGCCGCCATGGCTGCCACCACCCATCAATACGTCGCCGTCGTCCTCGCCCTAGAGGGTATGTTCGCATCCGTCGGTGGCGCCATCGGTTCCGTCGTTGCCATCGCTGTCTGGACAAGCGTGTTCCCCCAAAAGTTGGCAGAGCTGCTGCCTGCTGGCACCGACGTCGCGGCTGTCTACGGAGACATCACGATCCAGCTCTCCTACCCTCCTGGCTCAGCCGAGAGGATTGCTATCAACGCTGCTTACGGTGCGGCTCAGAAGTGCCAGTGCATTGCCGCAACGGCGGTCTTGGTCGTCGCTCTGGGATCCGTGTTGGTGTGGAGGGATATCAAGGTCACAGACTATAAGCAAGCCAAGGGTATTGTCATCTAGCCGCGCAAGCCTGCGCACTTGAACTAGCTTTTCTTTATATCTTCGTGCTCGCTCAACCGGCCTCCATTTAGGGATAGCCCTCCAAAACTTAGCTAATTAGCTTCGAACGGATCGTCATATTTTAAACCAGGCTGGCCAGACGCCCAAGTCAGCCGCCAGGTGGCCTTCGAGATAAATATGTTTCACAATTCGCAGTTCCACACCCCCCGCCCGCACCCCTTCGAGTACTCAGTGCATTATAGATACGAGATATGCCGGTTCGCTACGTACGTTTCTGTGAGAATAGCTTGCTTACTTGGTGTCTGACTGCTCCCTTTGACACCCCTAGAACGAGGCTCTCCTTCTGAGACAGAGGGAGCGCCATCAGACGGATCTCGAAAATATGCCCGACGGCGGGCCCAATCTCCCCGCTTCAACCTGGGGTTTGGTCTCCTTGGCACGGAGATTCGAAATCAACCAGCAGTTAGATGATAAAGGGCAAATTCAGCAGGACGTTCCACACGGCCACGACGAAACACTCCAAAGGCGTTGGTTACACCACGACTGTTAGCTTCGGGAGGGGTGGGCCAGTATGGGTCACGCCTACAAACGACGCCGACGCCTTCGACAAAGATCGGATTTATCGAGACATACTGGAATTGGTTTCGGCTTGAAGCTTGAGGAATTCGGTATGGGCAATTATTCACTGTGCGCTCCAAATTGACTCAAAGCTCTCGTAGGGTCGCCAGCTTAGTCTTAACAGATTGTTGTTACCTCTGTAGGCTCAGTGGCGTTTGAAATTTTGAAATGCAGTGCCCCTGGTTGACTGAATACATTGGGAAATCATTGGCAGTGGTGCTGATATATATAGAGGTTTTCTCTTCTTGGAGGTATCCGAGTTGCTAGAAGTATCGAGTAATCGAAGTGTGGTTTGAGAGTGTATTAACCTGAACATGTTGCCGCAGTGGGTGGTCTCAAATTTGAGCTACTCGGATCTTTTTTGCCTTCCGTCGATAATCGCCCACCGTGCTCACTGATATCTTGAACGCACGCAACGACAGTGGCACACTCTCCCAGGGCAAGCCTAGACGGAGGAACGTCCAAACCGTGCGCTCAGCGAGTCATTTCGTGCGTAAAAACTATGAGTCCCCTTATCCTGCGCTGAATTGGGTAGCGGTTACCTACAGTACGAAGTAAGATTAGGCGGTGCGCAAGTGCTCTAGCCACCGGTTGTACACCTGATCGGTCCCTCCCTCTCCGCATTTAAGCCCCGATGCTAAACACCACCATCAGAGTTTCCACGCCCCATAGATAAGGCCATATAAGGCCTTATAAGAGCTGTAATTGCTGAAATATATATCATTCTGATATGTTGGTAGATAAGGCCTTATCAGCGCTGATGTACCTTGCAGCTTGGGGTAATGTTCTTTTTCTAGGAGCGTCGCCTAGTGACGCGGTTGTGCGCCCCGCGCTGGCAATAAAGCCGAGCCAGGCCAGGCCTCCAATGACCCCCAAGGAGCTTCAGGTGGGGTTGGCACGAGCTGCTCTAGATCACTCTTGAACGGTCAAAAGAAGCGCCTCTTTTTGACTCGTGCTAAGCGTTGAACAGGCTGACGGGACACAGGAAAGTATTGCTCAGGCGCCGGTGAGGCCCAAAGGAGTAGTGCAACGGTCGGGCCACCCTATAGGTAGGGAGAGTAACTAATCTCCCCACACATCGCGTTGGCAGCAGGCTCCGGGGGAAGAAGGCGGGACTCGACCTCCCGGGTTGCCCCATACGCCCAAAGCAGGAGGGTCGCCATGCGTCATTCCATTCGCTTTCAGGCTCCACCATGTACTGGGATTTGGAACTGAATGGCGGTATTGCGCCCAGTCGGAGGTTGCGCGCGCCCGCAAGTAGATGAGCTTACTCGTCCCATTAGGGCTTCTCAATTCTAAAATGCGTCGTTTCGTTTCGCCGCTCGTCCAAACCGGGACGAGGAGAAAAAGGAAACGACGGTGATGGGATTGGCGAGCGTGGGTGCGGGCGTTGGAGGTCACCTCCTTAGAGGCTTCGTGTCCTGATATGCAATGCTGCGGTAGAGCGATAAGGAAGGCATCTGAATATAGTCCAACGGACAGGCTGGGGAGGAGGGGGAAAGTGGATGGCCGCTGAACGATGCTTTCGAGTTCGCGTCGGGGGCGGTAGCGAGTCATCACAATATTTCTTCTCGTTCCAATTTGGACGAGTCCGAACTCCAAAGGTCACCAGCATAGGCCACTTGAATGTGCGCAGCCTCTACAGGAATAGGGGAATCACTGGCTCTAACATCGGGCGCCAGCTTACCGTATCATCGAACCGTTAGAGAACAGCGGATGGTTCGGTCAAGCCGGCTTAGAGAATGGTTGCAGATATGACGATGGCAGGACGAACCAAAGCGTGGTGGAGAAGTTACACCTGCGCAACGTGGTAACATGAAGTAGCGTGAGTGCAAGGTATCTTCGTTTACTGCTCTATAAACGCTTTTCGCTCCTCACTTATGAGACGATCAATACCCTGTGAGTCGGTTTTGCTCCAAAAACGGCTTATTCAAACCATGGGAACGATGAGAAGCGAGGGAGGGAGCGGCATAGCTGTCAGAATGATGTACATTACAGCTCTGATATTCTCCTTGCAGCACGCACCGACTCCGTGATGCTTTCGAAGCCTTGGCACTCAGAAATAAAAATGGTGATGGCGAGTGTTGATAACGTTGATTCCCACCCAATTGACCAGTACGATGGAAACAGAGGGCGCGGGATTGGTAATTATTAAGTTGTCTGTGCCCTGAATGTCGGCATCGCCTGAACAAGTTGCACAGTAGAAGAAAGCAAATGGAGCAGATGTTTGGACTGCCTTGACGAAGCGCCCCTGGTACTCCACTGCTCCTGCCAGTGTGCTACCAAAAGCGAAACAAACAGGCCCATGCAGCACAAGTACCGGGTTGACCAGTCAATGCACTCTCCATGACAATGGCAATGGTCGGCACACTGCGCCGGGTGCACGAGTCATGAATGCATGACGAGACCCAGGCGTGGGGGACTAACCGCCTCTATACGATATGGACAACGAAGGTACCCAGGTGATTGATGGATAATAAAATCCGGTCGTGGACAAAGGGAATGACGGTGGGCATTGCCATGAAACTTGGACATGAGGGAGACGAACAACCAGTGAGGGGTAACCACTGGGCGGTTGACGACGACGAATGACTGAACAGGGGGAAAGCATTGATTTGCAAAGGTGTCTGTATGTCTGGGTATACAAAGTAGGACTACAGGAGGGGTAGAGGATACAAAGTAGGACTACAGGAAAGGGAGAGGATACAAAGGAATGACATACACAGGGGATCGCGTCGACACTGCTCACCTCTCCCATGCGATGCCTCGACCAGGGGGGAGTGGGGGAGTGGGGGGTGAGACGGCGTTAGCGCCAGTATTGGAGGACAGGGATAATTGACATACCCTACGGACATTCATGCTGTGCGCCGTTCCCGCAAAGGCTGTCGTGGTGGAAAGGAGACTCTGAAACGTCTGGGTGGGTGAAAACAATTTCAAAAGACAGAGAATGGGGGTAATAACGTACATCGGCTGAGTGTGCTTGGACAGAGGGGGCAGAGAGTGGACCCAACGAGAACAGTGTGAGCTAGGCAGTCATGTGGAGAGGAGAATCAGTTTCCCACCCAATGCATATTCGGTAGACAAACGAGGTTGATGATGAAAAAAGAAGTGGAATGCGTGAATCCACGGGACGTGTCGGACATTCGGAGGGGTTACACATGAAAGGGCGGAGAAGAGCATGCGTAATGACCTTCGCAACAATTACCAACGCATATCAAATTCAATAGGGGTCATGCGGGTGTTGGAGGAGAGGAAATAACGTACCGTGAAGTAACCCCTCAATATCGGCACTTACACCTTCCCGACCAGTGCCTACTAGGATTCATCTAATACGGGAACTCCATGAACCACCAGTGTATGATGACGAGTGGGGGCGGGCAGCCTCCGAGTGACTCTTGCTGGCACTCCTGTGAAGACCTATAAAGGTGAGGTGAGTAAGCCTGTGGTCGGAGAATGAGACACCATTCTTACCCTTCCGCGGAGAAAACGTAGACGACCTGCGGAGCGTTCGAGAATGCGGCAAAGCTCGAGGAACCCAACCAGTGCATGGTGGGAGAGGCCAACGTGGCGTGAGGCGTGGTTCAAGTTTATATGAGAGAATTGAATCGGAGTTAATTTCCGTTCCCACACCGGCAACTAAATCCAACGCCGGCTATTCTGTGCCCTGGGTCGCGGTGAAGATGAGGGACGTCCATTGAAACGGCTCCAGCAAACGTCTCATCGATGTAGGTACTTGCGGAAGGGGACCGGCAATCGCCTCGAGCTGCTTCTGCTTGCTCGCGCTCATTCTGTAAAACGTCCTGCGAGTACTCGAGTGACGGGATGGTCTGGTTAACGGGAGACCAGAGCTTGTCCTTGTCGCCAGCCCCGAGCCCGTCGTCCTGGATCGAGTTGCGGGGGTTGTAGGCGTACGACTCGAGGCCGTTCTTGGTCTGGATACGAGCAGCAGCAGCCTCATCCTCAGCCTTGAACACCATGCGGTCAGTATCCTTCTTGGAGAGACGGCCCTTGTCGTTGGTGATGGTGATACGGTTGGACTTGTCGATGATCTTGTCACGGTCGTGAGCGGAGACGCTGAAGATGCCGTCGGCGTCGATGTCGAAGGTGACCTCGATGTGGACCTCGATGTGGGGAACACTTGTAGAATTGGATCAACACACCGAGCTGGTTGTCGGCGTAGGTGGAGAAGATCTCGAACTTCTTGGTGGGGGTGTGGTGTTACGCCGGTGGTCATGACACCACCACCAGTCTCGATACCGAGGGAGAGGGGGGCAACATCGGGGAGGAGGTCCTGGGTCTTCTCGGAAGTGTCACCAGAGAGAATGGTGGCCTGGACAGCGGCACCGTAGGCGACGGCCTCGTCGGGGTTGATGGACTCGTTTGGCTCCTTGCCGTTGAAGAAGTCAGAGACGAGCTTGACCATACGAGGGATACGGTGGAGCCACCGACGAGGACGGAGTAAGGGGAATGTACAAGTTGATACCTTCGTAGAGAGTCGATTTCGATGGAGGTCTGGGCGGCGGCGGAGAGGGTATGCTTGGCAGGCGGTACGAAGACGGCGGACAGCACGAGAGTTGACGGAGAGAACTGAAGGGCACACGTCAGTGATCGGAGCGGAAATGAAGATGAGAAGCACAAGAACGGTACTTTCCGCCTGAACCCCTGGATGAAGTGGTTGACGAGACGGTCGTCGAAGTCCTCGCTGCCTAAGCCCCTCAACGGTGGGGAGAGACATCGGAGGCGGCGACGGTGACGACGGCGTTGTTGACGGTGGTTCTGAGGTGGACTCGGAGTCTCCTTTATCTTGAGGAGGACGTGGAGGAGATCACCTCGGGGAACCAGAATGTGACATTAGATAAAAGATCGGCCACGGAAAATAGTGCGTACGCACGAATTCCTTGGCCTCGTCGAGGTATTCAACACGGACGCACGATTTGTCGCCCTTGTTGAAGGCGATGAAAGGGAAGGGCTTCATGTCAGACTGATCTCAGCGTCGTCGAACTGGCGACCGTGGCGACGCTTGATGTCGAAGAACCTGAACAAAATGTCAGCGACCGCCACAAGGTATCAAAAGATTGATCTCGGCATACCTGCTGCGGGGGTTCATCGCGCTCTGGTTCTTGTGTGGTAAGAGAAAACGAACCGTTTAGTCGACCTCCTCGACGGTGGGGCCGTCGTGCCAGGCGCCAGCATCAGGGAAACCACCGGGAGCACCTCCAGCAGCACCGTCGGGGCGCTGCATGATGGGGTTGGTGACGGCCTCGAGCACCTTCTGCTTGGACTCGTACTCGTCCTTGAGTTCTCGAGCGACGGTATGGTCTGGTGAACGGGGGACCGGAGCTCGTCCTTGTCGTCAGCCTCGAACTTGTCAGCGAGCTTGTCGTCCTGGATCGAGTTGCGGGGGTTGTAGGCGTACGACTCGAGACCGTTCTTGGCCTGGATCATCCTCAGCCTTGTACTTCTCAGCCTCGGACACCATGCGATCGATCTCCTCCTTGGAGCGACAGCTCTTGTCGTTGGTGATGGCGATACGGTTAGACTTGCCAGTGGTCTTGCCGTGAGTGGAGATGTTGAGGACGTCGTCGGTGTCGATGTCGAAGGTGACCCCGATCTGGGGAACACCACGGGGAGCGGAGGGATGCCAGAGAGCTCGAACTTTCCGAGTAGGTTGTTGTCCTTGGTGCGAGCACGCTCGGATCAAGACACCAGGCCGGTTATCGGCGTAGGTGGGAAGACCCCGGACTTCTTGGTGGGGACAGTGGTGTTACGCTTGACGAGGGCAGTCATGACACCACCAGCGGTCTCGATACCGAGGGAGAGAGGCCAACATTGAGGAGGAGGTCCTGGGTCTTCTCGGAAGTGTCACCAGAGAGAATGGCGGCCTGGACAGCAGCACCGTCGGCGACGGCCTCGTCAGGGTTGATAGTTGGGCTCCTTGCCGTTGAAAAAATCAGAGACGAGCTTGGCGATACAGGGGATACAGGTGGAGCCACCGACGAGGACGATCTCGTGGTCCAGCACCTTGTCGATCTTGGAGTCGTGCAGGAACTTCTCGACGGGCTCGAGGTTGGAGCGGAAGAGATTTTGGCAGAGCTCCTCGAAATGAGCATGAGTAAGGGAGGTGTAGACGTCGATGCCGTTGTAGAGAGAGTCGATTTCGATGGAGGTCTGGGTGGTGGAGGAGAGGGTCACTTGGCACGCTCGCAGGCGGTACGGAGACGACGGACGGCACAAGGGTTGGCGGAGAGATCTGAAGGGTAAATGTCAGTGATCGGAACGCGAACGAAATTCGACAATCACATACCCTTCTTGTGCTTGCACTTGAACTCCTGGATGAAGTGGTTACGATACAGTTGTCAAAGTCCTCCTCCATATCGTCAACGAGCCCACCGCTGCTACTATCGCCTACGGTCTCGACAAGAAGGTCCAAGGCGAGCACAACGCCCTCATCTTCGATCTCAGCAGAGGAACTTTCGATGTCTCTCTCCTTAGCATTGAGGAGGGTATTTTCAAGGTCAAGGCCACCGCTGGTGATACCCACTTGGGCGATGACATTCATTCGGGATATGGTACCAGCGTCCTCGGTGGCCTGACGCTGGTACTCGTTGAAGTAGGCGGGAACAGTGACGACGGTGTTGTTGATGGTGGTTCCGAGGTGGGACTCGGCGGTCTCCTTCATCTTGAGGACCATGGAGGAGATCTCCTCCGGGGACTAGAAAATACGGTTAGATCAAAAATCGGCCGCGAAAAATAGGATGGACGCACGAATTCCTTGGACTCGCCGCGGTACTCGACACGGGTGTAGGGCTTGCCGCCCTTGTCAAGGACGGTGAAGGGGGCATGCTTCATATCGGACTGGACCTCGGTGTCCTCGAACTTGCTACCAATGAGACGCTTGGTGTCAAAGACTCTGAAAAAGATATCAGCAAACCCCACTGGATATCAAAATGTAATCTGGACGTACGTGTTGTAGGGGTTCATCGCGGTCTGGTTCTTGGTGGCGTCGCTGGTGAGACGCTCGTTCGCGGAGGCAGACATAGGGAGGGGTGGTTCGGTTACCCTGGTCGTTGGCGATGATTTCGACACGGTCGTTCCGCCACACGCCGACACAGCTGCGGAGAACGGCCGGAATCGGAAATATCGATGAGCTCGCGAAATAAAGAAAATATACGTATGAGTAGGTGGTGCCGATACCGATAGCGATGGCTTTTGAGGAAGACATGACGAGTTAGGGATGAGTCTGGAGGGGGATGAGCAGGAAACTTGGAGCTCGCGAAGGTGCAATTGATGCTTACGATGAAAGGTAAGACTGAAGATGTGATTCTCGTGCTCAGCTATTTATATGCCACACCTGCCTATGGATCCAGCCAGAATGTCGGCCAGATGTACGCTTGGCAATGATGCGGGGGATATGGTGGAGCTGGCACCGTCGTGGGGCTCATGACAACACCAGCGGTCTCGATACCGAGGCAGCGTCGAGGAGGAGAATATCCTGGGTCTCGTCGGCGGTGCTGCCAATTGTAGGCGTACGACTCGAGACCGTTCTTGGCCTGGATCATCCTCAGCCTTGTACTTCTCAGCCTCGGACACCATGCGATCGATCTCCTCCTTGGAGCGACAGCCCTTGTCGTTGGTGATGGCGATACGGCTGGACTTGCCAGTGGTCTTGCCGTGAGTGGAGACGGTGTCGATGTCGAAGGTGACCTCGATCTGGGGAACACCACGGGGAGCGGAGGGATGCCAGAGAGCTCGAACTTTCCGAGTAGGTTGTTGTCCTTGGTGCGAGCACGCTCGGATCAAGACACCAGGCCGGTTATCGGCGTAGGTGGAGAAGACCCCGGACTTCTTGGTTGGGACAGTGGTGTTACGCTTGATGAGGGCAGTCATGACACCACCAGCGGTCTCGATACTGAGGGAGAGAGCTGGGGCACATCGAGGAGGAGGTCCTGGGTCTTCTCGGAAGTGCCCCAGAGAATGGCGGCCTGGACAGTAGCACCGTCGGCGACGGCCTCGTCAGGGTTGATAGACTTGTTGGGCTCCTTGCCGTTGAAAAAGTCAGAGACGAGCTTGGCGATACGGGGGATACAGGTGGAGCCACCGACGAGGGTGGTCTCGTGGACGTTGGCCTTGCCGATCTTGGAGTCGATGAAGACCTTCACAGGCACGGGGGTGGAGGGGAAGAGATCCTTGTGAGAAAAGCCAAAATGAAGGCTCCTCCACCGGGATCGCAGATGAGGACGTTGCGCTCGCCCTGGACCTCCTTATCGAGATTGTAGGCGATAGCGGCAGTCGTGATAGGCTTGTTGATGATATGGAGGACGTTCATGCCGGAGCTGGTACTGGCACCCTTAGTGGCCTGACGCTGGGAGTCTAAGTAGGCGGGGACGGTGACGACAGCGTTGTCACGGTCACGGTAGTTCCGAGGTAAGACTTGGCGGCCTCCTTCATCTTGAGGAGGACCATGGAAGTACTGCTAGTCACGATTAAATTAGAGGCGATTGCAATAAACGTCTGAGGCGGAAAGAAACGCACGCACGAATTCCAGATGCTGCGCCTGACGAGGGAGGCCGCGACGCCAAGGAGAGAGGGGCTTCCTGCTGAGAGCGATGTTCTGCGACCAGGGATTGAGATCTTGTGGTCTATTCTATCGTCGTCCCGGGATACTTGGCAGGCCTCGCTTGCTCCCAGAGGAGAGAGAGGGAAGGGGTGGTTCGGTTACTCTGATTGTTTGGGGACGATTGCGACGCAGTAGTACTGCCATCCACTCACCTGAGACCCCTCATACACGCAAGGTTGCTTCGCCCATGACATCTTTGAACCAATAGTCGACGGCGTTGGAGTCGAGCAAGACGGTTTCCACGCTCTTCTACTCGAGATACTTGGCGAGGGAGCTGACAGTAGGGGTTCTTGTAAGACGCCCATCCGTGACGGCCTTCTGAGCTGCGGTCGTGTGCGCGATGAGCTCAGAGCCCAGAAGTCCCCCAGCGGCGAGGGAAATGTCACTTGAGCAACAGAGTAGGGAGACTGGAAGAGGCTGAGGATTGGAAGAGGTTGAGCACTGGAAGAGGTTCAGGCACTTTGAAGAAATCGAAAACACTCTCGCGCCCAATCAATCGCGAGAAGTTGAGGGCGCCATCAGGCTTACGCTGGCGCGCCCCTTCATAGATGCCAGAGCAACACTATTGGCTGATAAGCAAGAGAAAGGGATGTGAACACAAAATGAGAAGGGGAGCAAACTCACCCTGTGAGTGTCACTTTGAGACAAGCCACAACTTCTCCAGTTCCAGAACTCCTTGGAGACAACCCCGATCCTCAGCCTACTCTCCTTAAGGTTCGAAGGGAACCTGGGCGGGACGTTGAAGGCGGCATTCGATTGGCAGACATGCTCCGAGCGGCGAGTCACCTCGTCGACGTCGTTGTTGGTGCGAAGGAACCTGACGACCATCCGTTCGCCCGTTTGCCGCTCGGATCACGTCACCCATCACCAACACCGCCACGGGCTACAATTCTTGAGCTTGATCATCAAGCGCTCATGAAGGGACGTGCTTCCTGTTGACAAAGTCGGGTACTATCGATGGCCAGTTTACCACCTTTTGTGTCTATTACGCAAATATTCACTACCACATGATGCAGGCGCATGATCGATTCCGAGAACGTTTATTCAAACCGGTAATAATAATGTAGTTGAAATGGGAAGTCTATGAGGATATCAGAAAATGAGAAGAATCTATACTCAAATTTCGAACTAGAATAGGAGCAGGAGGAGCGGTTGGTCAATCGTAACGCTCTGGTTCCTGAGACCCCGAACCCGTGTCCGAACCTTCCTCGTCGCCCACCTGGGTTCTGACGTTCGAAGTCACCCGCCGACTCCAGGTCTCTTCGAGAATCGTCATAATCCCGGGAAGACTATCATCCGAGCTCAGGTCGGGAACATCGTGCACCCACCATGCCCCCGCTGACCCGCCGTTCGCATTGGTGGCATGGCCGGACGATCGGTACTCATCATCTGATCCCAAGAAATCTTCAACTTCCTCGTCCGACCCTTCCTCTTGGGCGGTCTCGAATCCAGCACCGTTTGAACTTGACTCCCACATTTCTGGGTCAGTCACCGAGATGTCCTCGGGGTCGTAGTCGTAAGTGCTTTCAGGAGTGACGGCCCTTCGTGTGATTAGGGAGCGCATTGGTTGATATTGAGGTTCGTCGCCGACGAGGGTGTCCAGTCTAGCAAGGAGGCGCATTCCTGCTGGCCTGTTGCCATCGACCACGTTTCGTCGATAAGGGTGGTGGCGTATGCTGGGGTGCACCCTCTCTTTCCTCAAGCTGGGGTTGGCCATTGAGCAACCAGGTGCGTGGCTGACGGCGTAGTGCTCTCGAAGCGTGACTTGGTTGCACTGGGCGCACTGGACAAATGTAGCCCAGAAATCGCCCTCCGACATCCCAAGCATAAGGCGTGACCACAGGCCTCGTAGTGACCCTGCCTCGCTTGGAGAGACTCACTTAAGGCCTGTGGAATGTTAAGACAACTTGGGAGGCAGTGAGGGATAAAGAGACCCGTACCTTTCCTGTTCCCGCGTAGGACGACGTCGGGCATCACCTGGAAAAGACCGTCGCCACGGCGGAAAGACTTCTCGATGTCCGAAACATGAACAAGATCTTGAATCGGCAATGGAATGGCTGATCCGCGCAGATAGTTCAAATGAGAATAAGGATTAAGATGATATGAGACCCCGAATGCAACTTACTGCGACGTTTGCATTGCCGGACTGCTAGATGACTCAGCTGGTAGAATCGCTCAAGGCAAACTGTTTGATGGGGGGATGGTCAAGTCAGTAAGAAACCCTCAGAGACGAACGGTAGGAAGTATGAATGACGCACCAAGGTAACCGCAGCGCTGTTTGGGGCATTGGGCCACAATCTCTCCATTGAGAATAGAACGGTTGCGATCCCCGTCTTTCGTCAACACTTCAACAACGGAGATCTGAGCTTCGGTGTACCCCTCCCCGTCGATGAAGGCGCACAGGCAACATGGAGCGAGGAAATGGTGGGTGCGTCTGTGGGACTCGAGATCACTTGGCGCGACGCGCTTGACCCTATCCAAGGCAGTTTTACTGTCTGGGTTGGGTTCGCAAGGCCTAGCGGTGGTAAAAGGATATGTTGAGGTAGAATGAGTGAAATGCTAAGGATCGGCAAAGAGAAGCCTTGGTACTCACCAGGAGAATTCGCACAGCTCTTCGGTTTCCGGGTCGTAGTGGAGAGGCTTCGGACGGTGAGTCGCCGTCCTGACGTGACCCAGCTCAATTTGGCGTATGAAGTGCGACAACGCGACGCGAATATCGGGGGTTTGCATACGGGGCACTTGAGAGATCTGGGAGAGCGGCATTACTGTGGATGGGGAAATTCAAGTTTGAGGTTGGACGACTTCAAGAAGGGGGGTTTTGGTGATGGGCGATGGGCGATGGGCGGGAGCTCGGTGAGTCGTTTGGGGGGTCGATTAGTACTGAGTGGGTTGCTGATTGTCTTCCCCAATTCCAGCCCAGTTTTATATAGCACTCTCGTCCAGGCCCATTGGGGATAGTAGTCGAAGAGATAGTTCAAGTCGCCGCCCAGGGATGTAGCAATTGTCATCCTCGAGCATCAGGTAACCACGCAACTCGACGAGAGGCGACAGCTTCCTCGAGAGCGAAGATGGGTCGCTAACTGCAACTCATACCGTTACGGCTTGGGTCTCACTTCCGGAAGTTAGGCCCGGATTCTATTAGGCGCCCGAAAGCACGGTAGTTACGGAAGTGTCCCTGGCGGGGGTCATGGTGGTGGCGGGGTGAGATGGGAACCGGCTACTACCCCACCCCATTGAATCGTGACGTGACTTTGATCCCGGCTGTGTGGCCGTGGGCGAAGCCGTTTCGTAGTAGGGATGGTTATTTTTCAGGCGTGAGCAGGCAAACTCCGTTGGGCTCGCGATTCACATCATCGTTTTTTCTACTTGCCAAGGACGTCAATCGGTGACGGTCGCGGCGGTGAGGTTGCCCGGGCTTCACTTCAATGCGGTGCTGCAGGCGCTGCACTGATTGAGAATCCTATGGGAACTCGGGTAAGTCAGGAAACCGTCTAATGCCTCTGGCGGCGACCAGGGTCCAGTGTCTACCACTGGCATGAGACGAACGGTCTGTTGACAGGTAGTATCGCAAGGCGACTGTTGCCCCAAATTTCGTTCTGATGGTCAGGGTGGCCCCGCTCCCCTCTGTCAGAGCGCCCATTGGAGTTAAGAGAGCAGCGTCGGAGTGGAGTACCAGCAGCAGCTGACTATGCGGTCCCACCACAACGTCGGGCAGCTCAGTTTCAATTTGGATTTGAATTCTGGAAGGACGTCCGACCGTGACTCAGGCTCTCTTCGGAACCTTCTAAGAGCTGTATTGTACATTCATATGAACCTGTGCCACTTCGAGGGATCACGATTAGTAGGAGCCTATTCAGATCGTTCGAGTTCGAGCAGTAGTAACCTCAACATGCGCCCACCGACGTCCACTCGAATCCATAGTGATTGTTGCCATAGCTTTCATAAAGCCGCTACCGTATCTCGGGGGGTATAATTAAAAGAGGTGATCAGTCAGGGCCAGGGCCCCAACGGATTCAGGGTCTACCTATCAGCGTTTCCATAGTAATAACGCGTGAATGAGCCCAGGCGGCAATGCCCTCTTGACGAGCATCATTGGCATGACTCTTCAAGATTAGCGACCTCGGCAATCTAGCGATAGGCGCCCGGCACCTTTGGTTCCCATCGTCGTAGGCGCTTACTACCGAGCACGCCTCTACTCGCGGGAAGTTGTAACGAGTCTTTTTACTTGACCGTGTGCTACTGGGGAGGGGACGTTCGTAACTGGCGTAAATTAGATAAAATCATACTATTACTAGTAGGACCCAGAGTTGGTACCCAACAAATTAAGTGTAATCTACCGTTCGTACGTCAGGCGTCGAGCGTCAAGTTGGCAATAACGTGAGATATAGTAATCCGGAAGATTTGGCGGAGACACTGAGGTAATCCTGATATTACTCGGACATCTGTTTATCACCTCCTAAGCCGCAGCCCCGGAACCAGTCGCGTTTGCGCTTGAACTTGGAGCTAAACCTTGGCGTTGAACGGGGGATGGCTTTTGGAGTTGGCGACGACGCTCCTTGATCCTGGCGATGACCGAATCTTTGTGGATAGAACGGGTCTCGCTAATGTACGTGGGGAATATTTGCCTATGAAAGGGGTCCAATCGAATGAGTTGAGTCTCGCAAATTCTATAGTGGGCGAACTCACTGATTCCACCATCGCAAGAGCGACGTGACCTCCTCAGATTCTTCGGGGTCATCCAACAAGTCGATTACGAGGAAGTAGAAGTATTCGGAGTCGGTCACGGTATCAGTACGAGAAAACGTCGGCGCCGAGCTCAACGCGAAGCGAACCTGGGGAGAAGGAAGCGTGTGCGGCTTGTGAGTCAAACTGAGGCAACGCAACCACCGTACAAACCTCACTCACCTGCGTAGCTATATAAGCAATAGACGGGATGGTCACATGTGTCATCCCGTGAAGACGAGCGTTAGAGGACTTTGTGCACTTCGAGGAACTTGAAGCTGGCTCATCTGCGAGAGCAGAACTGGGGGAGGTGAAGACATGTTTGAAAGCCTACGCGGTGGTAGACAACCGTCATAAACACGTTGCTCGAACATATGTCAGGCGACGTACCATAACCAATAGGGAGCTACGAAACAACCCTTCCCAAGGATTTTCCGCATCGTACATGTAACCTCGATAGAGGAAGCGGGGCCAGAGGTCTCCTGACGGGGTGAGGGTTCCGCTCATTAAATCACGCCTGATCCTAAACAGTTGGAATCTAAAGTCAATCCCTTAAGCTGTTCGATCACGGTGCCGAATTTACTTTGTGTCAGACCAATCCAGATTAACCAGGCAAAGCAGCTCTCCTGTGCGCTCGTGATGGAACCCGCGACCCGTCTTCACGTTGCGCGGTAAAGGCGGGCTCAGGACGCTGTTTGGCGGCGTAATCCAGTCGATGATGGCAGATTTCAGCGATCGCGTGTCGGCCGACCTAGCGCTGGACGATCCTTTGGTGATCTGCGTGGCAAAGGAGATGATCAGCAAGGGTTGGTCGCTAGGCCCGACGGAGAGAGCAATGTTTACCATATCCGCGATGTAAATTAACTCGTTGTTTGACCCGGTATTCAACCTCTCTTCCAAGTTGGGAGCTATAGCAAGAAGCCGTTTATAGATGTTGTGCTCAGTCCTCTCCCTGGAAGTTAAGTAGCCCGAAGTCAATATACGCTTAGACAAACACTTGACTAAATCCACTTACGCAGGGTCTAATTCCGCTTCACTAAGTCGATCCAGCTCGATTTGCATCGTCCTATTTACGCCGTTGGTGAGAAGGGTGTGGACCCTGCAGAACGCGCGAATAGTTCGCCCAAAATGGCGTCCGTAATGAACCAATGGGTCCGTTCCTTGACTACGAAATAGATCAGAAACGGGTGTGTTAAATTAGCGATCGTCACGGTGCCCGTACTAGTAGGTAATGAAAACTCACTGTCGCTTTCTGCCCCTGCCGGTATATATCGAACCATCCTGCAGGTCGCCTATGGCCCGCTGTCGCTTCTCTCCGGTCTTTGGGGCAGCCGCCGTTTGAGAGGCGGGAGGCTGGTTTTCTTTGTCGCGGGAAGAGTCTGCAGTGCTGGCCATGATGAAAGCTATCGAGTGGTAGTGGAGGCAAGAATGTGGCGGAAACCGAAAGCAGTTCGAGTGTGTGGGGGGGAACGGAATCGACCTGGAAGACTTGAAGGCGGTCAGCGCTTATATTGACGTCGGACTTCACAGCCTTCAGTGAGCGCTTACTACTTGCCGGAGGTATCCTTCGCGACAGCAGATTGGCGCCGAGCCAGGGACCCGATGTCAATGTCAGAACGCCTATCGCAACCATTTATATTGTTACTATGCCGCCATTATTGTCCTTAGGAGCGCATGGATGCCCCATGGAGGCATCGAATGGATTCCCATCGGGATGACATCCCCGCTCCGTCGTCCAGCTGCTCGGAGAGGCGTGCTTAGCGAGCCAACGGTGCGGCAGTGTTGATGGTTGAGTGCTCGTCAGTCGCTGTTGCTACTCAGCTCGTAGCCCTGGCTCTGGTCAGACGATTCTTGAGAGCATTTGCTTTTTGTTTATGGTCGTCGCTGTCACGGTCTCGAGGGTCTGAGCACGATCCCCCGGTCGCCATGGCAGAACAGCTCCTTACTCAGAGCATTCGGTACCTTGAATCCCCTAGCAGTATCCACAATATCGGAGGGTGGTGTTGTAACGACTGGACACGGGAGGGTCGGAATCGCTCGTCAGGACGGTGCTAACTTGAAGGGTGATGGTGAGGAGCAAAGCTTAGCGAAAGGATGAACGAACCGTCTCAGTGCCGACTGACGCAATTCAGGTTCAAAGTCCGCCCCAAATTCGCCGGACATAGCCGAGGACTCTTTGGAGAGGCGCGGTCAGGCAAAGTTGAACCGCCCTCCTCAGCATTTCGCGTTCTCGTTCATTGTATTCAATCGGAGGACAAAAGAAATCAAATTGGGCCTTATGTTAAGTATGTTATGTGAATCCAGGAATGCGATCATAAGTAGAGTAACAGGTTCAGTAATCATCGCAAGATGATCGTTCAACAGACCAGCTGCCGGAGCCCTCAGGTGCCCATCCTCAGACCTGGCGGCCTTTACCCTTTGGGTCTGCGTTGCGGGCTGGAGTACTCCCAGCACTCCCCGTCTGGTTGGTACCGACCCCCGATGAACTACCGGCCTGACTTCCCGACGCAGAGCCAGCATCCAGATCTGTTGTACCAGGTGGGCTTTGAGTCGCTGCCTGGACGTCGCGTTGGTGATTAACGAAGACCGTGGAAACAATAGAAAAGAGCTGTGATATTCTCGTAACCTGCGCCCTCTCCAGCTGTGTGAGAAGGTCGGGTAGTGGGATTTCGAAGGCAATTGGGATGGGTGTAGCGCACGGAAGTCCTAGATCCCGGTGACGGGGGTTGATACAGGTCACAGACGCCCTGACAGGGATTGACGTTGACGTGGATGCCCCAGGCGTCGCTAGTGGGGAGGAGGCAGTCCCCGCGTGGCCCGAGTCGGCACTTCCAGTCGCGATGAACGAACAGAGGCCGATGAGCCTCATGTAGAGTTCGACCCAGTGTTGGGGGTTCATGGCGAGGTTGGACTGTCCAGAGCCCGCAGTGGTCAAGAGATCCAACATCAGTTGGATCTCGTTGGCTTCGGCGGCAGAATCGCCTGGGTACGACGGAGACCTGGGATGGCGAATTGACATCGGGGATGGAACGGACAAAGACGCGGACGTTGGGGCGTGAGGTCCAGTTTCTGGGCCGAGCGAGCCCGTTTGCGACAACTCAGCTCGGGCAGGGGGTGTCGTTTGGTGGATGCGCATAATTCCGCTGCTTGCGGAAGGATAAATGTTCTGGAGAGGACCCGGAGGAGCTGGGGTTCTCCTTGGAGGAATCTCCCACGGAGCAGGGCTAGCGGTGACAGCCTCCTGAGAGTAGGTCGCGGAAGGATTCGAGGTGCCATCGGTGTTGCGGCCTTGATCATCTCCCCTTGCGGCCGGAGCGGAGGTAGGGGTCTGAGCGGTGGGGCTAGGACTTGGGGAGCGGGAAGAGTGGCGACTCGGAAGGTGCACGGCGTTTCGGAGAATGTCCTGCAGTCGCCTCATTTCTGCCTTGGCCCGTTTCCTAACTCCGCCAGTACCTCCACGTGCAATATCGGCGAGGTTTCCAACAGCAACATCAGCGGCTTGCGCCATATCCTAGGGTGAAGCAACGTCAGTATGAGGCGCGTTGTACTGTCGAGGAGATTAGAACTCACGGCGACATCTTGCTCCGTCGACGTTCTCGAAGTTCCCGCGTCCGTTAGTGTAACGTCCGGGGTAACGAGTTCCAGTTCCAGGTTGCGCAATCCTTTAAGGACTAACTGACGATCTTCCTTCCCTTCATCTCCCCTAGGCGTGCTGAGCCACTCCGGTGGTGGCACAAATGGGCGGGGTCCCAGACTCCTAGGCCCACCGACGGGACGCCCTCTGGAGGAGAGCAATCGTGCAGAAGGAACGCCTTGCTGACTGGTATCACCGAGGTTGACGACCTCTTGAGGAAGTGCAGGGAGCGACGATCCAACTCCACCAGCAATATCCTGGTTCGGGAGGGAGAACAGAGGAGGGGTGCCAGTGTGGTTCTGACGACGGATTATCGATGTCCTGGATGTGCCAAAGGATGTGTCGGAGGACGCGGAGGAGGGAGGCGCAAGCGTCGCCTCGATCGGGTTCGAGTCAGCAGGGGTGTTGTCAGAGACGATTCCATGAGTGCTACTCGGCGCTGTGCGGGGTTGAGAGGTCGTAGATCTCTGGATGATCGCCGGGTGTATCGTCGATTCCCAGTATCTTGAGACTAGGGATGCGACGCTATCGACAAGCGCTGCAATGACCTCCTCCTCGGTGTCTTCAGGATCCCCATCCTCGGTTCCGAGTTGTCGGTCGATGGGGATGGAGCTCCTAAGTAGTACGATTAAGTTGGCGAGACTAAAAGGGACGAAAGACTCCGCGACTTACATAAAATACCTCCATCCCATCGCCGCTGCCCTGGCGTTGGAAGGAGGCGGCCACACCCTCGCCAGTACGCTAACCACATTATCAGCGGTGACTCGATCGCGCACTATGTTGATGAGGGAGGCCTGTCGAACAGGGGGGAGGACGTTCGCAATGTTGCTCACTCCGACCTGAACAAAAAAAAATTAGCGGGGGAAGATGATGCTCGATTGAGACCGTCGACGCAAACCTGGGCTGCTTGGGCAATCGCGTCGGAGAACGGAATAAGTACGGTGGGGGGTGGACCATGTCCGACATCGCTAGACAATCTGTGTAAAGTTCGCGGGAAGTGGTAATCAGTAAGACTGGTCGTAAATTAGTAAGTCAAGGGTTACCGGAAAGAGCTCTGCAGAGATAAGTTATCAGATTCTGTTCCGCACTCGCTGTGTCCAGCAGAGGTCGCCGTAGACCTCATACTCGGCGCGTTGTTGGGACCGCCGAGGGGGGTAGTAAGTTGAATACTCCCCGTTTCCAAGGAGCTAGTAAAAGTGAGCATCGTTCCCCCGCCTTCGTTTCTCTGGAGTACGTCGTTCCCGCCCAAAGTAGGGGTAGGAGTCGAAGGGAGCGTCGTAGTTGGGGAGGTGACTGTCGTAGAGAGCATTTGAGCATCACTAATGTTGACCTGGATTCCCGGTGGCGGGCCTCGTCGTGGAGATGACATTGTGGACAGACGGCGAAGTATTTACGCAGTGAAGTAAAATCGGACTTTGGGATGGGATGTGGATGCAGTAAATGCGACAAAGGCGGCGGATTATAAGGGGTGAAGTCTCCTCGGAATCGACGGTGCGAAAGATCGAAAATTGTGAAGTCTTTGAACACCCTCCCGGTAAATCTGGTGACTGTGCCGCTGGAACCTTTCCAGACGTCCTCACATCTTCGCCGGCCCAATTGTAGAATGACATCGTTATCGATGGGACGAACTGAGCGAACTGGGGGGATGCGATATCTAAGGAAAGTAGATTCGGATACACCTAGTCCGAGATAGTACCCAGTGACCCCAGGCAACGGGCGGAGAGATAGAACACGTCAAGAATTCAGAGGCACAGTGGCGATTCTTGTATATCATAGACGCAGAATTGAGAACCTCGGACGTTCAAGGCATGGCAGTAGGAGACTGGTGGCGCTTCGGATTGATCATCTTGCTCGGCGCTTAACTTCTGATCTCAGCAAGAACCACTACTACTGCCTCCGACTCGTGCAGAACGGGACTTTGGCGCGGAACGCCACCGCAACATGAGAAGAATCACTAACATGGGCGATTCGGACTTCTGAGAAGACGCCCAGTGCCTTGTCGGTATTGTTTCGAGCTCATCGGAAACAAAGGGGTGGATCCCAGAGAGGTATTGATGGCCATGGCTTTCGACGGGTTGGAAGACGCCAGGATGATCGCGCGATAACTGGAATGACATTTACTTCCGCGAGTCCAGATGTCACATTTTCACAGCCAAGCCATGTTGGCAGATGCTTTGCAGTGAAGGTGGGGCCTTTGTTCACAATCCCAAGAAACTTATGCAAACTTATTTGACCTTTAATCATGTAGTGATGCTTGAGCATTCCGATCCTTGTTCCCAAGTTCCGTGACTTGATGTCTACATACTCAGGTTGAAGAACGGACCAGCTCCTTCGACGTAAGTCACTCGACCTCTCGGACACACAAGCGCGCCGGTCGAAGTCGGATTTTCCGCCGAAGACTTCACTTAGTACCCTTTCCCAATGACATCCGTGCGAGATTTACCTGTCGCACCAGACTGGGGCTGACACTTTCCAGAGGGTAGACGCCTTGAAGGGGCATATAATTCCGAGTGAAATGTGAATCCCTTGTCTGGTAAGAAGACATTCGACAGCAGGAACGCCACCATTCATATTATCTGACTGCCCCACCGTGGGCTGCTGACCTCGGAATCTCAACAACAACAAGAACCTCCTACGCCATGGATTAGGATCCGAGAACAATCCGAGCTTGCGGGTAGAGCCACCGTGACCGCAAGACTCCCAGACCATTTTTCGACTCATGATTCTGAGTATGCACAATGATCATGTGGACGTTCAGATGGCGGGGACAGTCAGCCCGGTCGCAGTGCGGTCATACAACGGGTTCATCACAATCAAACGCTAAGGTTCCCACCATCCCATGAACGGTTGAGTCGATTCCACACCTCCTTTCTTACCAATTTCTTTCTTCCCCTCACTGACCCAAATCCCGGTCTTGACACACACTCTTCTCGCTGACGAAGCTCGCCTCGTATAGTCCCTCCCCACGTCACATCATGAGTCCAGTCTCGAATGCCGGTGTTGGCGTGCCCTATTTTCCCCTCAGCGCGTAAGTTCACAACATATTCATGTTTATTGCGAGTCCTGACCCTCAAGTAGCGACCTACCAGCCACCGGCGCTACTCAGTTCCTCTACGTCAACAGCTTAGAGTCATGCGATTTGTCCAAGCTTCATCCCTCCGCCCCACCCTTGACCCCAACTGTTACCCAGTTCACCACCGAAACCGTAATTCAGCTCGACCTTCCCAATGTGGTGAAAATACTCCACCAGCACCAAAAGATTTACAACGCATCTATGGCAAATCCCCATAATTCGAGCCTCCGACCTCGTCTAAAGGTTCTGACCGAATGGGTGGATATCATTATCGAGAAATACGACGAACTCGACGACGAAAGCCAGGTGGTGGTTGACATGTGGGTGCAGAATTGGCGCCCGAAAGGTATGTCCTCCCGTCGTCCCAACCTCAGACAGAGCTAACGGGATGTTGACAACATAGCCCTACGCCAATTTGGCGAAGCTGCGAGTGCATAAACATCCGCGAGATTGCGCGACGAGAAGGCTTTGACTGGGACGACGTATGTATTGATCGACGGTGCTTACCACTTCCTCTCTGCACGGTATCTTACTCCTATACCCCTACTATTAGACTTTGTATTCTGCCCGCTATCTCGTGTATCCTCTATCACTTTTGTCGTCTTCACCCCATATCCTTCGGAGCAAAGGCTGCTCGGCTTCCGGGGCATGATGTGAATTTCTGGCTCGGCAGGAAACTTGACTCTAGGCCCTCCTCTGTCGTCTGCCAAGAGGTAAGTCTAGCGTTTCTCGCCGTATGTTCCGGTAGTTCTTTACTCCCCACTCAGGGTCCAAACCCCGAACACATGCGATCGGTTTCTACACGAGAACCGCAACACTCGGAATGTCCTTGAACTGCCAGTGGAGGCTGTCCGTTGACTCCTCTCCCAAGTCGAAGTTGCCATCATGTCATGGCACCTTGTCAGCAACTGCGACGACGGCTCCTCGGAGTCGTTCGTGTAGTCGTGCCTATGCCGACTACCCAGGGACTCGTCGCCGTTCTTTTAGCTTGTCACCAAGAGCGCCAGTGTTAACAATTGCATTGGGCTCCCTGGGCTGTGCTCGGAGCACCGCGACAACTACTCGCCCATCAAAGCCAAGAAGTTGCCAATTGAGGGGGTGGGCGCCAATTTTGCCCACCACGTGTATATCGTGGATCCTAAAGCGGACCTATGCCAGCACCATCCAAGTTGGACCTCAACTCGACTTTCACTAGTAATCGGCCGTACGGAGGCGCAATATACTAAGTCTTTCCTTGAGGTGAGTCGTTCCGGAATTCATCGATAATTGATGCCGTTTCTTGAGCCAGGTTCGCTGCTATGCAACCCACCATCGTTCAATAAACGTCAAGTCCAACCTCGGTCGCCACAGCTCAGAGGAGCCGACGTCCAGCGTGGCTCGAACGGGAGACATTCCCGGACACTACGAGCGTTCCCATGGAAAGGACACAACATACCCGACGACCGGGAGTAGGCCCATGGTAATACGGTGTGATAAATCTGAGGCGCCGAACGCCTCTGCCCTACCAGTATAAGACCACCGCTAACAAGCTGGTGTTAGATATCACAGCCCACCTATCCTCTGCGACCAGCCCAGCTCCCAACATAACCATCGACACCCATTGCATCTCTGTACCAGAACTTCGATTCCTCAGTTCGCCATGCCCAAAGTCAGTTCGACCATCTTGGACCGCCCTCGTCGAAACATCCGACTCCCCAGCCGATACCGCCATCACGATACCCCTGAGCCGTTCACAGCTCCCCCAGCCATACCACCCCGGGCAGCAGAGTATCGCCGTCGCAGTCCCGCGGTGTCAGCTCCCGTTGCAGGTCGAGTCGAGCGAAACAACGGCGGTGGGAGCTCCAATGAACCTACTTCGGATCGGAAGTTGGAGGGTCGGAACGCCAACCCACTGGCAGTTGCTGGTGAGTCTGAAATTCCTCACCGATGCTACCTAGATGGTTTCGCACTGGTTCATTGCTGACTGTTTGATAGATTTACGTACCTTGTCGCTCAGAACTGGAGAAGCTGCCGTGGGGAGGGATTCAGGGCCGTTGAACACTGTCCAGGCATTCCAGAGCGCCTTGAGAACCTGTCAGTGCAATCTCCTGCCTTCCCTCGCATTCCAGTGCCCTAACTCTATTTTGTGCCTTCTAGCTCGCTTAGCCGATAGGTTGAGAAGGCCCCTTGAAGATGAGGTCGGCCGCAACGATCGTATCAAGCGTAGGCATCGACAGCTACTCGAGGAAAAGGACGCCAACATCGATGAACTGAAAGGTCGAATTCAGCGTCTGGAGCGATCTGAGCGGCTTCTCAAAGCACAACTGGTCGAAGGCAGGGACAATTTCACCAACAAGGACGCAGAGTTGGGCGAAGTAATGCGAGCTCTACAGATCGCAGAAGAGACCTTGGACGAAAAGGAGGAAACCATGCGAGGGCTGATACGAGAGGTTCATCACTACCAGGGATGGTGGTTGAACGAGTATTACTGCCTCAAGGTTGCCTTGAAACTTGCCCGAAATCAAAGCGATCGGGGGGTGAAGGCGATGAGGGAGGCTTCTCAGGCTCGCTTCATGACATGGTCTGGGAGTGATCAGTCGTAGATTATACGTATAGTGGTGCGGCTCAGACTATTCTGTCCGATGTCGAGGACATTGACCCAACGGCCCTGAGGGCACAATTTCTTACTGCTCTAGTCGTATCAATACTCTTCCTTTCTTTTTAATGATCCGCTTCTTACGAGGACGAAACGTCCGACGATATTTTTGTGACGAGATTCGTGCTTATAAGTTATAATCACACTACTTTCCCTTCCAGTTGAACAATAGGCGCCCTCAACGGTCGACCGAGGAACCCGAAGCCGCCGTTTGATGCCGGTGCACAGCATCGGATTGCCAAATCGAGCCTCACTCGCTTCCTTCGAGTCATTCAGTGGAAAGCCTTGCCGCTCCTCTCACTTCACGCCGCCACCGCAACTGTCAGTTAGGTTATGGAGAGATAGCTCGCAAATGAGTACCACCTGTGGAAGGCTTAGATGATAAGAGACTCCGTCCGAATCCACAGTAGGTTCGACGTCTATGGCTTGAAATGAGTTCACGTTAACCCCCCAGTGCCAGCTTGAATGAACTTGAAGCCTCCCCCTTATGGTTCCACTGACATGAACGCCACCAAGTTGTTTCCAACAAGCTCGACTCACCATTCGGGATTCCTATCCGAGTCGACGCCGCCACCGTGTACGCCCTCGCCCTGAACTCCGTATGAATCACCCCATCCGTGCCCGGCAGGGAACCTAGGTCCTTGAATTCGATTAGGCCCCCGTTACCCTATTCAACAGTCAGCCATCCCCCATCCGCATCAGCAGCGCTCCGGTCAACGGGCACATCCTATCGCGATGAATACGTACCCCACTAGTTGGGACGGGGAGAACTTGACGGCGAAGAGGGTATGGGGAGAGAGGCGGAGGGCACCGGGGTGCTTTTTTGAAACAGGAATCACGGCCATGTTGTCCCGACCACCTCACGTTCCACCTATATACGCGATGGAGGCCGCGTCACGACTCCAAGAGACGCGCACATGCAATTTGTCCGCCGGAGCCTGTTCCAACAAATGTGCTACCATCTACGACGACTTCCCGAGCAGTACCGTGCCTCCGTCGCCCAGGAGGATTTCTTTCGTTCAATTACCTTCGAATCTCCTGCTCATGGCAATCGCTTGTCACTCGATCCGTGGCCTGAAACCCCAAATGTGTCCGTCCGAGCGCAAAGGAGGGACCCTATTCTCCGCGGTTTCTCGCTCACTCTCGAAAGGTGGCCACATTGTATTGCTGGAGGACCTGGCGTGCCAGTGAGAAAGGCGATGAAGGATTTCTGCACCACGTTTGGGATGGTGGATCTGGCTTGATCTAGAGATCCCCGCCGAGGTGGAGAAACGCATACTGCCAGTATCGACAGCCCGCGAATTGGAGGACTGGTTGGGCGTTGTGATCGCGGTTGTGGGACTGACTCCGAGTCTCAGCTCTTTTTTGACTGCTTTCAAATTCGTTCGGTCGACCGACCTGGAGCTGATCGCCGTAGGTTCAGACACCTTTGAATACCCCAATACGCACAGCAAGAGTATGCGTCCGTTGACCGGAGAGAAGTTACGACATGCAATAGTCGACGCGATCCGGGAGATCCTTCCGGCATGGCTTGGGCTCACCACGGAATCGGACAAGCGCAGTCGGGCACGCTCATGGTTTGTGTGTGCCGCTGTGCGTCTATTAGGACCCCACTGCCTCATGATCACCGCCGAGTCCCTCGTCATGTGGAACGCATATCAGTGTTTCTGCTCAGCAGCCTACGTGGAAGACATCAGCAAGTTCTAAACATCCTTCGCCATCCCTTATGACGCCATTCGAGAGCTACCTAGCTCCTAGCTCGTCATGAAGTACTGGACGACTCGGATGAATCCGAAGTCGGGAGTCTGTATGCACAACACTTTGTTATATCGTGACTTTGGTCTTTCTAGACCTTGCCGCTTAAATGACCCATCCCTTCGTTTAGATCCTTACTATGTTATTTCACCCATCTCACTGCCCCTACCTCTGCTTCTGACCTTTGTTGCTTGCGAGATCAGCGACAACAATTTGTCGAACGGTGCGAGCGGGCCCTGATATTCACTCCGAGTCCGGTGATGATCCGTGACCCCCAGCTCAGTTTGGGAACCCCTTCCCGCGATGGGGTTCAAGCCTGAGAGAGGCCAACTGAATTGGCAGACTTCAGCATCTTCTTCAAGTTCCAACGCGCTCTGAGCCTAGCCCGGGCTTTCTTCCACTATGCATGGGCGATTGCGTGTGGATGTATGCGAAGTCGAAGGCTCAAGGCGCTGCTAGTCTATCACCCCTGTTCCCAAGTTGAAGTCCGTCGGTGCGGCAACCTCCGATGATAGCCCTCAGCCTCAGGACCCCGGTGTGTACCACGGCTGCGATGACGACACCCGCTCTCAGCAATGGCGACTATCAGCGTCACTTGCAGAACTCGATGCCCACCAACAGACCGTATGAGGCGGTGTTGACGCCCGCCGCAACCGCGACGGCTGGTCGCTACCGCCTGCCATGCTGCTCCATACGGCGACCGCTATGTTTCCAAGATGCCTTCGAGGGTTGAATGCCGGAGTCGCGGTGGCGACACGTTCGCATCCGATATCATAAATTCTCCCCTCGAATTTCCATCTTCTTCACGCTCGTTCTCTTCGCTCTTCGCTCTCAAGTCAGGACTTGTACTGCTGCCCCCATCCGACCTCCCCGGGCCCATAGTACAAAAACGAAAACTGCAACGTAAAAGCCATACCAGAACTTTCAACTCTAACGATCCTAAGGTGAGTCTGAGTCCTTAATACGTCGACGCTCAAACTAAATTACAGGCACTAGATACTGTTGATACCGGGCTTCCGAAACCTAGTAGGATTCTTCATGAACCACTGGCAGTGCGACAACTTTGGGGGAGCCTGCTCAAATCAGGAGTTGGGCGCTCTCCCAGTCACATCCAGGCCGGCACGCGATTTCTACGTACACCCCCAAAGCGCGTCATACGCTTGCGACAATTGTGGTCGAACGTATCTCACACCCCACCACCTTGCGACCCATGGACGGTCTTGTGATGCCGGCAAACGGAAGGTTACCCAGATGCTCGAAGAGTCGAAAAGTTTCTGGGAGATGCGGAAACGGCGGAAGTTGGAGAGGCAGGCTCAGGCGACCGAACAGGCAGAGGGGAACACGCAAACCACCCAGCAAAGCCCGACGGCGTCGACAACCGCGACGATGGGGGATGCCACACTCGACGATACTGTAAGCAACCCTCTAACAACAATTGGCCTTCCCCGCGAATAATGCCTTGGAATGAACAACTCCTTTTCAGAACGAACAGGACTCTCGCCACACTGCCTCTGGGGTCGCCGAAAGAGGCGTCCTCGAGACCATATATACAGGAGCTATGCCAATCGAGGCAACCAACCCAGAGAACGTCAGTGTCATTGGTCTTCGGCAGGCTCTTTGCATTCAATGTTTAAGTCCTCCCACCTTTGCTTTGACAGCCGACACAGGATCTCGATGCGCCTGTTGCACAGCGCAAAGGAAAGCGAGAGCGCCGACTTCCCAAGAGGTTCAGACAAGACGACATCCTCCCTTCTACCCGCGCGACTCCAGTACCACCAGCTGCGGACAGTCCAGAAGACCGAGAAGAACGCAATGGTGAGTCGGCGTGGCATTCTTCGAGTCAGCAACGCCCTCGAACCAAGTTGCGCAACATCAGAACTCACATAGGATTCAGGCACTGGGGTCGCGAGCCCCTCGTCTGCAGAAGCACCCAGCACGACCACCAGCCCTCCTTCTCAAGCCCTCCCCGCCCCACTGCCGCTGGTACTCCACCGAAACGATCCGGACGCCTTCGGGGTGGTGAGGACATACGCCTTACCTCCCGGCCAACAGCTCACTTCCATGCACAACCCCGACCGAGTTATCACGCTTGAAAAATCCAGCGACATCCCTAAAAAGCCGAAGGAGGTCGTCAAACCGTCGTATGGGCCATTCAAGACTAAAACGGCTTTCTCTCTTGCTGATTGGTACTGGGGCTCAACCAACAAGTCGTTCCTCGATTTCCAGAAGTTGATTGCGATATTCAAAGACGCCGATTTTTCCCTAGAGGATGCGGTCGGTGTCAACTGGAGAGCAGCGTTCAAAGCTCTCGGCGCCAACCACGACGATCTGGCTGAATCGGAGGACGCTAGTTGGATCGCTGACGACGGGTGGACGACAACGCCCATCAACATCGACATTCCGTTTCACAAGAAGATGAAAAAGAACAAGAATACCACGACAAGCTTCTGTATCGGCCAGTTCCGCCATCGTCGAATCGTTTCTGTGATCAGAGAAAAGATTTCAAACCGCGAGGATAGCCGCAGCTTCCACTACGCCCCTTATCGTGCAACGTGGAAACCGACTGAAGAGTCTGCGGAGGTCGACCTCTATGGGGAGCTATACGCCTCCCGGGCTTTTAGGGAAGCCCACGAGCAGGTGCAGGAGCTCCCACACACGGAGGCGAATCGGGGTCTTGAACGTGTGGTGTTGGCGTTGATGTTTTGGTCTGACGCGACTCAGTTGACAGCATTTGGAAACGCAAGCATCTGGCCTTGCTATTTGTTTTTCGGGAATGAATCAAAGTATCGGCGATGCCAGCCATCTGAACGTCTCGCAAATCAAATTGCTTACTTCCAAAAGGTGCATACTACATCCCCCCTTTTCTTTTTGGCTCGGATCCATAGCTAATGGTGCTTGAAGCTTCCCGACACGTTCTATGACTACCTCAAGGAACGCAACGGTGGCAAGATACCATACAGCGCCCTGATTTCTTATTGTGCAAGGGAGTCCTTCCATCAGCAGTGGGCTGCTCTACTCGACGAAGAGCTTCGTGATGCGATGAAACACGGTATTTGCCTTCCCTGCCCCGACCAGAAAAGAAGGTGCTTCTACCCTAGAATATTTACATATTCAGCTGACTATCCCGAAAAGCGAGTAGTTCCTCTTCTCTTCTGCTTCAACACCCCCAGAAATCTAACTATGTCAACACAGGGTTCTATTGGCAGGGATCCGTAATAATGGCCTGTGTCCGTGTCATCGGTGCCTTGTTCGCAAGGCGGATTTGTCGAGGCTGGGTGCACCGAGCGACGTTGAGCGCGACTCCCCTCGACAGGAGTCTGGGATCGTGAGCCTGGTGGAAAAGGCACGGAAGGAGATTCTGGACAACGGATTCTCCGTAGACTCCGACACAAAGGTCGAGGTGCACTTGAAACCTCAGTCGCTCGTCCCTTGTAAGGTAGGCAATACTTCTCTCTCCTCCCTAGTTTAGACCCTTCTGAACGCCTAGCATCCCAGAACGCCTTCTCAAACTTCGCCGGCCATCAGTTCGACATACGAGAAGCGCTCGTTGTTGACCTGCTACACGAGTTCGAGATCGGGGTCTGGAAGAAAGTGTTCATCCATGGAATACGGCTTCTCGAGCACTTTACCTCCGCTACGAAGACCCTGACGGCCGAGTTGGACGAGAGGTGAAATTTTGATCTTCCATGAATGCCACGGTCGGTGTACTAACGTGAAGGTATTCCCGGCCCCAGGTATCGAGCGACGCCGCCATTCGGAAGGGACGGTATTCGAAAGTTCGGTCTCAACGTTTCTGAAATGAAGCGGAAAGCCGCCCGCGATTTTGCCGATCTTCTGCAAGTACGTCGGGCCTATCCGAGTCGCTCTCTTCCACGATTGCAAGACCTCACTGCTGATTGACTTACAGTGCGCAATACCAGCGTTTGAATCTTTACTGCCCGAGCCCTACAACGCCATGTTCATGCAGCTTCTGTATATCTGTGCCCAATGGCACGCGCTCGCGAAACTTCGGCTTCACAACGACTTCACTGTTGAGTTCTTGGAGTACACTACGAAGATCTTGGGGTCCCACATGCGCCGCTTCTCCCAAGATGTTTGTTCGAAAATACCGACGAAGGAGTCATCGAAGGAGGCCGAAGCCAGAGCGCGGAAGGAGGGGAAGAAAGAGACGTCTAAGAAATTAGCGAAGCTCGCCGTATTCACCATCAAGTGGCACTTCTTAGGCGACTATGTGTCGACTATTCGCTGGTTCGGCACCACAGATTCATACTCTACAGAGACCGTAAGTTTCGTTCTCCTTCTTTCGAGGCCCTCGTTGACGATTGATGTTAGGGAGAACTTTCACATCGACTTCCGAAGTCCTGGTACCCGCGGACAGACAAGCGTGATTTCGAGGCTCAGATGTCCCAAATCGAGAGGCGCCATGCTCGCCTGGGCAAAATCCGCTCCGAAAACAACTTCGCTGCTTTGCCGCCCCCTCCAACCGTAGCGGGTGAAGCCCGCCCCAAAAATAACACGGACGACTCGCCGCCCCCTCCAACAGTAGTGGGTGAACTCCGCTCCGACAAAAACAATAACATGGACGACTCGCCGTCCCCCCCAACCGTAGTGGGTGAACTCCGCTCTGACAAAAACAATAACATGGACGACTCGCCGTCCCCCCCAACCGTAGTGGGTGAACTCCGCTCCGACAAAAACAATAACATGGACGACTCGCCACCCCCTCCAACCGCAGCCGCACCCTTGGAGCCCTGCCCCGACCGTCGCTACGTCATGGCACAAAACCAAGACAGTCCCGTGGAACTCTCAGTGTTTCGCGACACCCCAGGATGGGAATACGAGGTGGATAGGTACACGAAGGTGGGCCGATCAGCCTCCTGAAAGTATGTCAGCTAACCTTGTGGTACTCATCTCCTCGCCGTACAGGACTTCATTCCCAAGTTAAAACAACATCTCCTCCCTCGCATCCTGGAGAAACTCGGATACAAGGCAGACTCTGCCCCCCTCTCTGAATATTGCAATGTCGTTCTCGGAGGTGACCGCATTTACAGCCACCGCCTCCTGCGCATCAACTATACATCATACGACGTTAGAAGAAACGAGGACGTGATCCACATCCATACGCCCCAGTGCAACGTCATGCTACTGATGTCAAGAATAGAAAAGAGGGTAGAGAGAGAAGCTCAGAGATGAGAGAGATAAGGGGCACACACACAAACACAGAATGGCCACAACAGAAGTACTTGGTACAACAGCAAGGTGTATTGATGGGAGTTCAGCACAGATCAAACCAAACCCTAACCTAAGTCGCAATACCCAGCATGTCCAGCCGCACCAGCTGGCACACACTAACTACACATCCACAACACCAGATAGCTAAAATCCAACACCACCTCCTGGCTGGCATGCCGGGAGAAACAGAAAGAAATCCAAAACAATACCAAGCTAAATGTGAGGTGCCCTACGCACAATCTTCTCTATCTCAGCCTGCACCTCTCTATCCACCTCCTCATCCGAATAATATCCACCTCCTAATTCAGCATCCGGATCTTGATAGTAGTAGTTGGGAGCTGAAACAGTGAAGGCCTGCTGGGCTGGGGCCAAACCAAATTTAGCATGCTCCAACCGAATGTCGGTACCACAATTGGGACAGTTTGGAAGAGAGGGGGATGACACTGAAGCTGAAGCTTGATTTGCGTGATGAGGGGGAGGGGAAGGTGAGCGGCGACGGAAGGGGGAAGCGAGCCAGTCCTTGACCTTCTGGGGCATGTTGAACATGCAGCGCGCAGCAGTATGGCCAGGGCGGCCACAACGATGACACACACCAGTAGCGGTGGGATCGCACCAACGGAAGCCTTTGTCATCGACGGGGTCGGGTTCAACACGAGAGGGGTGAGTAGAACGGGCGGAGAATGCCGCAGGGGAATGAACCGGCTGGATATTGATAACGCTAGAAGCCGAGAGTAGAAGGTTCTTGATATCCACAGTATTGGGCTCGGGCTTCTGGGAAAGAATAGAAAGACGAATGGGGTGATAGGAGGGGGCGAGGCGCATAAGGAGGATGTCCTTGAATTCGGTGTCGTCAATCTTGACTCCAAGGGATGTGAGGGTGGCTTTCGCTGAGTCGAGCGCATGAAAGTAGACGGATAGGGGTTTAGAGGGGTCATGGGTGACGTCGTAGAGCGCAAGACGGGCGTTCATCCGAGTAGCCATGGATGTATGCTCAAAGTGTTCCTTGAGCTTGACCCAAGCAGTAGATGCCTTGTCCTGGTCATCTATGAGATAGCGGAGGGAAGGGGTAATAGCCATGAACAGGAAGGCCATCATCTTCTTGTCGTTCCTCTCCCAAAGCACCAGTTCCTTCGACTCCTCAGGTTTCTCTCCACCAGCAATTCCTTCCAAATCCACAGTCAAAAACACCATTGACATGCCTTTCTTCCACACATTCCAGTTCCCTTCATCCAACTTCTCCATCTCCTGAATCATAGGGGCAATACCAGAGAACGAGTTTGACATAGCAAGTTGATCAGATAACAATCAGATAAGAGTTTGAGTGAGTTGGGGGGAGAAGTCAAAGCACGGGGCTCATAACTTGTCAAGAATAGAAAAGAGGGTAGAGAGAGAAGCTCAGAGATGAGAGAGATAAGGGGCACACACACAAACACAGAATGGCCACAACAGAAGTACTTGGTACAACAGCAAGGTGTATTGATGGGAGTTCAGCACAGATCAAACCAAACCCTAACCTAAGTCGCAATACCCAGCATGTCCAGCCGCACCAGCTGGCACACACTAACTACACATCCACAACACCAGATAGCTAAAATCCAACAACTGAACGGTGACTACACCCCAGAAAATCGGCGATCTGCTCACCCATACCTCTACGGTACATGCGTTGGTGTATTTCACGCAAACGTGTCCTTCGTCGGCCGCCTGCCGGACGGATCCCGCTCCCACTCATCGCATCGCATCGACTTTGTGTGGATCCACTGGTATGATCACGTACCAGCGGATCAGCCCTTTGCCCTCGACCGCCTGACTTTGGCGTCGTTGGGTTCCTCAGATGGAGTGGGATTCATCGACCCCGCGGATATTTTACGGGGTGTGCATGTCATACCGCGGTTCTCTAATGGCGAGGCGGACGTCCAGGTACGCTCCAAATGGGTCCCCAGTCCTCCTCAAAGGCAATATAAGGAGTATTATCTTAACCGGTAAGACAATGCTCGCTGCATTCGATCGGTTCGATGACTCATCATTCTCCTTCCCTCATACAAACAGGTTTGCAGACCGCGATCTCTTTATGCGATATCAGTACGGAATGTCGGTTGGACACTCCTATATGCGTAGCGGAAACTTCCCTCCCCCAAATGTCCCTCAGTTACCGCCAGACTTCGGGCACTGGGATGGGGAGATTGAGGAAGATGGTCAGGATGAGGAGGATGGCGGCGAAGAAGGAAACCCGATCGACCACGCTCCTGGCGACGAAATGGACGCACGAGAATCTCGCTGGTATTCAGAAATGTATGAATCATAGACTGAACGATTTGTTTCGAATTTGACGGGGTGAAATTGGGCATATTTTATTGCTTTCGCGTTGGGCCCATCCTCATCGCTCAGTCGCCCGCCCAGGTATATCGGCTGAACGCTAGTTGACGTCAGTCCTCCGGAAGCCCCTCCAATTCGGTTAGGCACGGCTGCTGGCACTGGCTTCGAAGAAACTTGGGTGGCGTGAGGGCCCAGGGCGCTTAGCAGTGACGGAATCTTTCCGTGACGTGGTCAGGTGACCCGTCAAACCGGAATGATGTCACACGCCCGAGCCGTTCACTGATGACTTTCGACTACTCTCTGCCCTCCTCACTCTGCGTAATTCAGCTTCCTAACCAACGATAGCGCAGGCGCGTACTACGATAGCGTGTGAAGGGTCCAGGTCGATAGACATTCTCTTAGGCTGTGAGTATCCGACAGGACTGTATATCCCGAACTTGAACTTTCGAGTTGCTGACAACTTCTCATGGTTTCTAGGCTGCCACCAGTGGTATCAGCACTCATAGCCTCGCCCATGTAGTGGAAGCCCGACCGTCATCTTCAGCCGACATCCGTTAGCACTGCCCTCCAGCAGTGGGCGCGTCATGACCGAGCTGGCAGGCAGTTGCTGGGTATCAGAGGCGGATGTCACCCGTCGTTAGCCCGGCCAGTAGCTGTCAGTGCAAGTCGAGGAACTCTATGATCTCGTTTCCGAACGACGACCTCAGGGGAGGGCAACCACTGTGAATTGCCGTCGAATGTTGTGGCAACAAGGGTTCGGGTAGTAAGTCACCACTGCATGATCACTCAGGTATCGTGACCGTTGCGTTGTCTACTAGCGCCAATGTTCGCCACCCTGACCAGCACAACGAGTCTGAGTCGCCGAGTACTACCAGGAGTGGCTAGGATGCCGCTCCATCTCGCTAGCTAGCTGTCGGTCGGACCCTCACGACGGTTGCCTCAACGTTCCACTGGTCTAGGTGCCGTGACGCGTCCTTATAACACGCTGGTCTCGCATACCCCGACGCACGCCGTGCTTCCCCCAACCAAGGCTCTACCCCCCTCCGAGTACGAAGAACCCAGCCTCGACAAGTGAGCGCTCCCGGGCCAGCAACCACAAAAGAAGTTCTCGTCAAGTCACTTCTACCAGTCCACTTCAGATATCGCAAGCGAGCCCATTGGACTACTTACCTGGAGAGTTGGAGATGGACAGAGTCGGCGGATTGAACACTGGTGGTGGGCGGAATATCGACTCGGTGGGCTCGGAGGTACATGATCGAGATGAAGCTGGGAGACGGTAAGTACTTAACACGATACCGCTCGGTCGATAGTGCGCTCACAATTTCCATTTGCAGGATTTTACGCAGCCAAGAGGCGGAAGTCAGCGACCTTGGGCCCTCACAAGAGGAAATGGAGATCGTCAACGGTCTCCTCGACTTTGGCCCGAAGCTGCTTCTCGTATCCCTCGAGAAAGAACTCGCAACCCGATTCTACGACGCCGTCCCTGACGCCGCCAAAGATCGCGTGTCGGTCCACCCAATCAACTCCAAGTACTCCCTCGTGAAGTGGTGCAACACTGTCGAGGAGTACGATATCATCGACCCCCTCATAGGCCCCATCCAAAAGCGTCGGAATCATCGCGTCGGGCCTCGAGCGCCTCGAGCTCAACATAGCGATATGCCCCGCGAACTTGAAAGCTCCGAGACAACTGCTACTACCACCCCGTGGCAAGACCACGCCGCCCACTGGGGACAGGAATTCGGCGATAACCTCCGGCATGCGAATTCCGACGACGATACAAAAGGCAGGTTCGCCGAGGAATGCGACATCCACGCTGGCCAAGAACGCACCCTTGAAGAGCCCATACCTGAGCACGACATCGCTGGCACCTACCGCCTCTATCGCCTGACGCCTGTCATCAATTGCGACGAGGACCCCCTTTCTGCCGAGCATGACCGAGTCAACTACGAGCAGGCACCGGTGGATGATCCACTCAGGCTTTCTGAGGACTTAGACCCGGTTTCGGCCTGTTGTTCCACCGGAGATGGTCCCTGCGGAAACCATGCTACAAGGCATCCAAGACTCGTCGTTGGTGTTATCGCCCTCTCGACCACCAGTGCTTTCATTGGAGGGCTCTTGGCTTGGGTCGTTTTAGCGTACGAACCAATTGGTGAGCCCGTCGTTACCTACAGATATCATCAACGTCGCTCACTCGTCGGAACGGCCTCCAGATATGACCGTTTATCTTAGACTATGTATTCTACCAGTCAAATTGGCCTTGGTATGGTTATTGTCCTTGGTGGCGCGGCGCGTACTTCGCCTAGCTCATGGAATGAGGGTAATTATCAGGTCCATTATATCATTCTTCGAGGTCGCCGCTTCGTCACTTGGGCGAGGTTTTCTTCGCATTGTCCAACATGCGCTCCAGGGAATGATTCAGTGGCTCAGCCAACTCCACGGTGAGTTCTGCGGCACTTATCCTGGAAGCTTGAAAATGGAACTCACATACACGGTATCCACAGATCGAACTGCTGCTTATTCGAATAACCAGCCTCAATAGAAGTTGATTTCCGCGAATCGGTATCCTTGCCCACAATGTTGTTTTTCCCCCGGGCCCCCGAATGTTCATTGTACCCTGTTTACTTCACTCTTCTCGATACCACCTTCCTCGTTTACGACTCATCTATTAATTCTAAGGTTTCCTCGATCATCCTGAGTTGTAGGAAACCCTTAGATCAACAAACGCGTGACTTTGATCGATACTGCTTATTTACGGGCTTGCAAGGCGTTCTGCAACGTTAGCGCCAAAGCCGTCGCGCTCACCTCTCAATTTAGGATGCCATCCCTTGAAGTTACGTCCGTCGTAGAGGCGGCTAGGTCGGTCTACAAACCGACCCGTCAGGCGCTCTGAACCTGCAGAGCCACTGGAACTTGGCAAGGCGTATCATTCTGATATGCCTCTCATATTCTCATTACAGCAAATGATATGGCCTGACAGCACCCCATCAGGCCATATCAGAATAATACCATCCTATAAGATATATAAGGGCATATCATCGGACCTCAAAAGGTCTGATGACCAGAATCAGTCATCAAAGATCGCGCTTATGTCTACCCCCCATCCGTCAGACTCCTCAGGGAGCACACGCAAGTCCCGTACCGCCTTGTCAACTCTCCCATGATATACGTTAGGCCCCACCACCAGTGGAACATCATCCCCCACGCCAGTTCGCACTGGTGTTCCGCCATTCCCCTCGGCTCTCAATCGCCAATACGTCTCTCGAACCCACTCTTCCACACAAGCCCAGTTATGCAGATCCAAGCATATCGCCTCGTGGAACTTGAGATAATACGTTGCGTCCGAAAATAGCGATGTGCGAGCCAGATCCGTATCGCCGTGAATTTCGCTCAGGTGAGTAGCATAACATGAGCCAAAGTATGCGCGGAGGTAGAAACGGCGGATAAGGACGGTCAGGACTGGCTTGTAGTCCATCCCCTCACACCCTCCCCATTGGTTGTCCTCGTCTGGGTATAGCGAAGGGTCGCCAATTGAAGTCCAGTCGTACGGTACCGAGCGCCAGGTGGCCTCGTAGGCTAACTCGGGGGGGTTCTTGTACAGGGGGCGGAACGGGGTGTTGGCGTTTGACCAGAGGTCGGCTGGAAGAACAGCTGTGAGCATGAGGGGGAGGACCTGGGCGCCAGACCAGTCAATAACGCCTGTGATCCTCGGCGTTCCCGACGCGAGCGACGCTTCGTCGAAGAGGATGTTCCGCAAGGCAAAGTCGGGATGGTGGAGCACGAGGGTGCTATAGGGCTTGGGTATTTTGAAGTGAGGGATGAGCGAGGACAGAAACCGGAACATCTCCGAAAACGTGCGGGGGGTGAGGCCATTGGGGATGCCGTCGCCGGGTTCGTGGAGATTATCGGACACCATGGCGCACCATCTCTGGACGACATGCAGCATGCGTCGCTCTTGTAGCGCGTACCACATCTCCTGGATGGATTTGTAGGGTCCGCCGAGACCTTCTTCACCCGCCTCGTGGTTAACGTTCATCAAGGGGCCTACTGAGAAGCCGCTCCTGGTCGCGTCGGCCACTATGCTCCCAAGCTCCGTGAAAGGAACGGGCCTAGAGAGAGACGCCTTGAACCGCGCCAGAGCTCTAACGATTGCAAGTTGAGGGGCTTCTGGCAACACGTCGAACTTGCGGATGAAAGGACTCCCAGGATCGGCTCTTGAGGTATCGACGTTAACTCCATCGACAACGTCCATGAGAACGTATGGCGCGCCAGCTGGGTTCTTGAATGTCGTGTCCCACGCGTGTACCTCCGGTACTGGGATATCAGGATACAATCCCGAGCTACGCACGAACTTCATCGTCGCGATCTCGGATTCCCTGCCTTCGGGTGAGAATTTGCTCTCTTTGTCCTTGGTGACGCTGGCGGCGAGCTTAGTCCCGTCACTAAATTCAAGTCGGTAGACATGGTTGAAACTCCCCGAACCGAGATGGGAGATGGAGAGACAATGGGGGTTGCCGCCTGATGCACGAGTGGCTCGAGTAGCCAGATGGGTTGTTGCACACCCAATCAGGCCTTGAAGGTCGACCCACTTTGCCTTCGGAAGCTGGGCGACCTGGGAAGCAATGTCATCGAGTGGACTGGAAGGTACGGCTATGGCGGGCGGGGAAGGGCGCAGTCGGTCTGTGAATGCCGCCCGATCATCAGGTTTAGCGTCCCCAAGGAAATCCCTACGGTCGGCATGTATCTGGTCGACCTCCGCTTTGCCGACGGGGGAGACGCTGAGCTCCCCACTTCCGTCGGAGACTTGTGCTGTTAGGCCTCCGTGGGGGATAACCGCGACTTCCTCCCCTTGGAGAGTTTTCGATGCTGCAAGCGGTAACCCGGAGCAAGCGAAGTCGCTGTACACCTTCCCAGGGATACCTAGATAAGATAGGTCAGACACGCAATTCATATACATGGATGGGCGGACAAATGACGAGAGCCATTCCTGGGCCACAGAGAATGGCGGACCACGGGAACAGGAAAATCACCAATGTATGGAGGGAAGACCAGCAGCCATGAAGCGCTCTCGAGCAAGCCAATAAAAGGCTGCGTGACACCTTATATGCACTATTACCCCTACGGACTTGCCCCTTGCGGTTCCATAGAAGATGAAATCTAAAGACACACCTGGTGCAAGCGCATTTACCTCGAAAATCGTCGACATTGCACTTCTAACTCCCTTCTCGGCCACGGCGTTGGTATTGGGAACGCCCGGGGTAGGCGCGTATGCGTGGAGCTCAAGTTGTGCTTCGCCGAGCTTTACGTGAAACAAATCCTGCTGTTGCTGGGGCACTTGCCCCTGCGGTTGTAGATGTTGAATATGCTGCTGACCGTGTTGCGGCTGGTTGACTGGCAGGAGTAGCTGCTCCTCTCTACTCGAGTCTGGATTGGTTGAATCGTTTGACACGGGAGGCTGCCTGTTCAGGACGAGACGAGATGCCATAGAGCGAGTAAGAAGGTTGACTCGGAGCGCCTGTTGATCCGCTTCGTCTCAAGTAAGCGCCGGACTTGGAGCGAACTGGGGCCAGCCGATATTTCAAAAGTCCATTATTTGGATTCCAAACTTTGGAAGCGACTACCGTAGCGGACGGAGAGCCGCTGGAGCGTGCCAATTTGGTGGTGAAATTAGGGGGTGATGTGTGACTCAGAGTTGGGGACAGAGCCATGGCAGGGGCAGGGCCAGGGACTGGCGGGGAACCTGGGGAACCTGGGTAGCAAATTTTGGCAGGACGTTCCTTACACTTGCGCCTCCCTTTTTCGCCATGCGGGGGAGGTGGTCACCCTCAATTCTGCGTTATAAGGACTTGGCTATCAAGTAAAACCCATCGTAGATGTTGTTCAACGTCAGATCTACGGTCATCCGCTACAACGTCCCCCAGAAGACGTCCAAATGGAAAGAGAAGATATTACACTACCAAAAACTGCATGCAAATACAAGGATGTATCAGTTCGAAGTAGGGGACCACGCCTGGCCAACACAGCAACGGGGCAGAAGTGCGACACCACATCTCAAACTCAAGGCGCCATGGTTACTTGAAAAAGGCGAGCTGCTTTAGGCGAGCATTCGAGCACCTCTTCAAGGTATATGATTCGTCAGGATGCTCTTTCTCAAAGTGGACTTGAATTGCTGCGTTGATGTTCTCGTCGTCGTCGTTGAAGGATTTGTAACTAGCATTTGGCCGCGTTCTAGGGCGACAAGGAATGGCGTTAGATCATGCCTTCTTCTACTGTAGGGAGAAGCGTGAAAAGCTCGCAACGTACTCGCATATTACGCATTCCAGGAGCCTTGTTCCCAAGAATTTGTTGAACACGGCTTCGTTCATTTCTTCCCGCCACCAAACCTCTGATGGAGATAGAACTGGAGGGTCTAAGAAGGGTACTGCAGTATCAGCTATTCTGTCGGTGGGGTCGGACAAGGTCACTCGGACCTCACGTACCTGGACTAGCTTCGTATTCGTGTTCGTTGTCAGAGGTACCTTGTGGAGGTACGCTTGCGTCTTCGGTTGTTGCTGCTAGTGCGACTGGCGAGTCCGCTATGTCCAAGATTACCGTGTCTTCCGGCTCTGCCTTGGGAACCAAGGCCATCTCTCGTCCATCGTCGCTTTGTACGCTTGCCTCTCTTAGGAGCAATGCGGCTTCAGAGGGGTGTTCCGTGACGGTTGTTGCGGGACTAGTCCTTGACGGACTTGTAATATCGTCGAAGAGAGGGGTCGGAGAGGTACTCTTCTTTGGAGACACTGAGTGAGTGGTGTTCTTAGATTGCGGAAGTTGCAGCTCGTAAGTCTGCTCGCGGTCGGGTTGTGGAAGTGTATCTTCGTCAACATCCATGGGCACCGATGTGTGGCTGGTAGGTTCGGTGCATGATGACGCCTCGTCTGGGGGAATTGGTGAGGGCGGCCTAGTTGGATCGGAAGGCCTCTCAGT
The DNA here is from genome assembly GCA_951394405.1 of Coprinellus micaceus. Taxonomy (NCBI): domain Eukaryota; kingdom Fungi; phylum Basidiomycota; class Agaricomycetes; order Agaricales; family Psathyrellaceae; genus Coprinellus; species Coprinellus micaceus. The sequence continues at coordinate 812,983 of OX596337.1, read as the reverse complement.
GGCACTGTCTGGATTTTGCGGGCTTTTTGGAGTAGGCACCTTAGGGGGGTTGGTGATGATAAGTCATAAGCGTCGCGCCTGTCCGATAGCATCGTGCTAACCTTAGACTGCTGATACATATCGTGAAGTTCTTTGGGAAAGGTTAGTGAGGGGCAGGATACACAGCTATCCTTGTGCTTTGTGTACTGTGCGTGACACTCAAGTATCGAGCGAGTCAGAATCTGGTTCTGCCTTTCGAGCAGCGTTCGCTTCTCGGCCTCAGAAGTGTCCTCTGCCTGTACCCCGGTTGAGACAAGCGATTGGGTACCTTTGACCCCACGCGGCGTAGACGGCTTGAGTTTCGTCTGGGTAGAACGTTCCTCATACCGCACACCTATCCTCGCTTCTTGGGAGTTACCTCGAGTGAGGAGATCGTACACAACCCTCAACAGGGTGTCCACATTCACGCGAACCTTCAGAGTTGCTGACGACGCCATGACAGTGGGTGGCTCAATCTTGATGGTGTTCGATGAGAGGAGAGTCTTCAACTAGGAGGTCGATGATGAGAGATGCCTCTCGCAGGGCCGAGATCGAACTCGCTTACACTTTCGGCCCACTCCTCGTCTGACGAAGTACCATGTTCAGTCAACGTTGCACGCCATCTCTAAGTAGTTCACGCTAACCTGATGATCTTTCTCCCATGGCTTCAATTTCGAGATTCTTAGCGTGTCCGGGGGTGACTAGAAGGAGATGGAGTTAGAACGAGAGGCACACGAATCAGGGAAGGTCGTGGTTGGTGAGAACGTTTAAATAGGCGCCCATCAATGCCACCGCACAGGTAGTCGGAAGCATTTGCCTTTGCCCCCATCCCACCATCATGTCGCGAATTCCCACTTCCAACCGTCCCCCGCGCTCACCGTTGAAGCCCCCGAGCTCAACCATAACGCCTTCGACACCCTCCAGGTCGTCACGCTTGACGCCGGCCACGCCGTCAAGCAGGATGAAGCCGCCAGCAGCGAGGGCCACGACCCCGACGAGGAAACCCAGGACTGAAGAGCCTGCGACAGAGACCAAGCCTGCGCTCAGCATGAAGGACGCCATTGCTTTGAAGCGCGCTGAGGCCAAGAAGGCCCAGCAGGGGAGAGGAGGGGGGCTCAGTGACATGAGCGCGCTCGAGGACGCGTTGCCAACGAACCACCAAGTTGAGGAGGAACCGGATTTGCTTGGTCGTTTACCACTCCGAGAGACTATTGAGAAGGCGAGGAGCACAGGTGACTTCGATTTTTGCTCTTCTGTGTTGTACTGAACTCAATGGAAAGGCGTCAAGGCACACTCAACCTTTCGTCGAGGTCGCTGCCGTGTTTACCCTCAGGGCTTTTTGAAATTCATCTCAATATCACTCCGAATCCCCTGAAGTCGGTGGAAAATGAACCAAAACTTCCACCGCCAGAGGAAGAACCCGTCGTGCGGCGAGGTGGCAAGCGGAACACCCCGGCGTGGTTCGAGGCTCAGGATCTAGTCGTGCTCAAAGCTATGAACAACGACATCACAGAGATCCAGCATGAAATATCGTACTTCGGCTCCTTGAAAACCATCGATGTGAGTACTAATGCATCGTCATCCACGCCATTTACTGAACCCATTGAAGTTGCATAAGAACCTGTTGACGAGTCTGCCAAAGACCTTCGCCGACTTGTCATTCTTGACGATCCTGGATCTATCTCAGAACCAGCTCACCTCTTTGCCCGACAACCTCTGGTCTCTCCCCGAACTGACGACGCTCAACATTTCCGACAACATGTTGAAGTCGCTCCCCTTCACTGCCCCATTCCATTCCGCCTCCAAGCGAACAGGGCCCAACTCGTATGCTAGCACCGACTTCTTCACCCCGGCCGTCGTCCGAGCCGTAGCACCCTTGCCTAAGCTTGTGAACCTGAACGCATCGCACAACAGGATCTCAGCATCGACCATTGACCTGGATATACCCTCGTCAGTGGTCAAGCTCGACCTGTCGGGAAACCCCATCGGGGTTGCAACCACCCTCTTACAGAAGTTGGCAGCACTCCCAAGACTTAGCGAGCTTCGATTTGAAAAGGCGGAAATCGCCAATGACTCGATTACCTCCGGCCTTTTCTCTTCATTCACGTCCTCGCCGTTCCCTCAACTCCGTCTCCTTGACTTCTCGGAGACCACTGTCACCCTTCCCTCTGTCGAAGCCGCTTTCTCGTCCTTGACTCAGGAACTCGAGCACGATTTCACGAACGACGACCCGGCCCCGGGCGTCGCGAGAATTCTAGTCGGCAAACGTGTAATCAAGGAGTCTTGGGAACTCGCGCTGGAAAGGCGGGCACCCGAGAGGGTTAACAAAGGGAGTGGGCTTGGAGATTGGGAGCCCGAGACTCCGAAACCTCGCACGAGAACCCTTTCCACTGCCGCACCTGTACCCGAAATTACAGCTACCCCTGCTTCACCGCCCCCCGTCCCACATGCGAAGCAACCGAGGAAGCCTCCATCGACTCCTATTTCCCGTAAAGAGACTGTAAAAGAGGCTTGGGAGATCGAGGCGGAGCAGGGACTCTTAACGGAAGGTGGTAAAAGGCGAGCTAGGGCTTTTGCGGCTGCTCGCGAAGAAGAGGAACGCTCCGCTGCCTCGTCTCCTACGAGCAACGGATCGTCACTCAGTAACCCGAAGTACTACAATGCCAACACCCAAACCTTGACCCTCCCTGCATCCTCCCCGGCTCCAAAGGCCACCGGTGTGCACAATCGCTCCTTCTCGCTCGCGTCTTCCTCTTTCGCGCCGTCGTCAGCGGCTCCCCGAACAGAGAATCTCGCATTGCCCGCTCCGACGCTGCCGTTGTCGGCCATCCTTGTTCAGCCTTTCGCCGAATCGTTACGCGTTCTGATTCTCACCAACCGCCGACTGGACCGGTCATTTGCGGTCCCGAATGACATCCCCTCTTCGGGGTTCTTGCCCTGCCTGGAAGAACTAGATCTCGAAGGCTGCAACTTGGATGACACCGTCCCTGTCCAGCGCGTCGCTCCGTGCGAAGATGGCACTACCGGTATATCCATGTCTCCAAGCTCCAGCGAACAACTCCTTCCAACTCTCACCAAACTCTTCCCGAGCCTGCGATCCCTAAACCTGTCGTATAATCGCCTCTCCAACGCCGCGCTTACCTCCGAAGCCCTATCAGGGCTCATCCTGCAGTCCTCCGAGAGGAAAGGGCTGCGTGTCCTCAAGTTGAGGGGCAATAGGTTGTTTGACTTGGATGGATTACAAAAGGTGGCTGAGCTGTTCAAAGGGAATAGGGCTGTGCCAGAGTGGAAGATGGAAGAACTCGATCTGAGGGATAACGAGATTGGGAAGCTGCCCGCGGAGTTGGGGCTGCTGCCGCTGGATGTGTTCTTGGTAGAGGGCAATACGTGAGTGCTGATCTGTAAATTTCGTCATCGATCTAGTGGCTGATTTGTTTCGTTCGTCTAGATTCCGTGTGCCTCAGCGACGTGTTTGGGAGAGGGAGGGCACCAAGGGTTTGTTGAGCTGGCTAAGGGGCCGTATCGAGTGAAAGCCCGTCAGAAGTTGAGGGCGCCGTATACCACGTTGGATACCAATCGGATTTTTTCGCGTTTCGTTACCGTATGGCCTTCTATTGCCCATAGGATCGCATTCTACATACTTCAATCCTACCCATTTTGCCTTTGGCACCCGTATTACGTTGGTCTCCCACAGGCTACTCCCTGGCATCCTCGCCCGGTGTTCGCCTCGTCTCTTGATCCCATGGCTTGAAGGGCCGACGAGCAGGCCCATCCCCACGGCGGACGCGCTACTCGCCTTCAGGATCGGGCACTTCAAACATCTCAGTCTCATCCTTCCCCCAGTCATCCGCCTCCTCCGTGAACATACGCAGATCCATGATTGGTTTTCCGATTTTTCCGTGGTAGACGTTGGGACCGACAACCAACGGAGGACCGTTGTTGGATCCTCCAGGTCTACCGGGAGGTGAAACCTCGCCCTCGTTTACTCTCAGTCTCCAGTACGTCTCCCGCACCCAACCTTCGGCAGAGAACCATGACTGCACATCCGTGCACATGACCTCGTGGAACTTGAGATATTCCGTCGCGTCCGAGAAGAGCGTCGCTCGAGCTAGATTCCTGTCTCCGTGGAGGGCGTACATCTGGGAAGCGTAGCAGAAGGTGAAGTACGTCCGGAGGTAGAATCGCCTGATCTGGACGCTCAAGGCGGGCTTGTAGTCGACCTCGGGATTCCCTTCCCATTCATCTTCCTCGTCAGGGTATTGCGTTGGGTCTCCTATGGATGTCCAATCGTATGGGACAGACTTCCAGGATTGGAGGTAGCGCTCAGGAGGGTTCTTGTATAAGGGTCGGAATGGTGTCGTGTCGCTCGAAAATAGGTCGCCAGGGAAGACGGCTGTCAGCATGAGGGGCAGGATTTGGGCACCGGACCAATCGATAACCCCAACCACTTTCGGACTACTTGAGGATAAGGAGGCTTCGTTGAAGAGGATATTGCGGAAGGCGAAGTCGGGGTGATGGAGAACGAGAGAGCTGTACGCAGCGGGAAGTTTGAAGTGGGGGATGAGGGCGGACAGAAAGCGGAACATTTCCGAGAAGGTGCGAGGGGTAAGATTGACGGGGAATGCTGAGTCGGGATCGTGGATATTGTCCGTCTCCAAAGAACACCAGTGTTCAAGTGCGTGCAGCATGCGTCGCTCCAGGAGTGCATACCACATTTCCTCCACTGATTGATATGGTCCACTAAGGTGTTCCTGGTTGGAGTTCTGGCCGACGGTCATGAATGGGCCCACTGAATAGCCGCCTGTCGAGCTCGTGGTAGAGGTAGAGGGTATGATACTCCCGAGCTGAGTGAATGAGACAGGCCTAGAAAGCGCTGCCTTCAGCCTTGCCAAGACTTTAACGATGGCAAGCTGCTGTGCTCCTGGGTATACATCGAATTTGTGGATGAATGGGTCAGATTTCTCCACTCGCGAGTTATCAATGACCACCCCATCGACGAAGTCCATAAGAACGTAGGGAGCCTTGACCGGATTCCTGAACGTCGTATCCCACGCGAACACCTCCGGGACAGGTATCTCTGGATAAAGCCCAGATCCGCGAACGAATTTCATCGTCGCAATCTCGGATTCCTTCGCCTCGGGAGAGAAACCCCCCTCCTTGTCTTGGGAGACGCTGGCGGCTAGTTTTGTACCATTGGTGAAATCCAACCGATAGACGTGGTTGTAGCTCCCAGAGCCTATGTGGGAGATAGATTGGCAGGATACACTGGAACGCAAGTTGTCTGGACCCTTTGCAGGACGCTGCCAGAGGTGGGAGGTGGCACAACCCACGAGCCCTCGAAGGTCCACCCACCTTTCCTTCGGCAGGTCGACAATCTGGGCGGCGACAACGTCCGCGACTGTGCCGGAGGTCGAGGCCATGGTGGGTTGAGAACGATGGAGAGTGGGGTTTGAACTGATCAAGAACAAGTCGAGGGCTGTCGAGGGTCTGCTCGTTAGTGTGAGGGGATTCAGACTCCGCAGTCAGGGCGCTCAACTTCTCAAGCGCTCAACGAACCTTATCCCTGCAACCACGTTTCCGTATGTAAGGCGAACCATGCCGTATACACATGACCTCCTGGATTGTTTTATCACCGGTTCTATCCTCCAGTCTAAGAAGGTCGGATCCAGCCGCAAGACGAACATGGCTGACAGCATTCTTTCCTACTCTTTCAGCCAGAAGCTTGGGTGTTCTACGCTGTACCACGGGAGCACCAGCAGACAGAAGGGGTGCTCGGACAATGGGCCCCACTTGCCCAACATCTATTGAAATGGTTCGAAGCTCGGTCATGAGGTCGACTGTCCCGTCATTGAATACAAACCTTGGACATCTTGATTGCACAGGTTCGGTATATGGAAGTCTGGAAGTCTCGCGATATAAGTAGCCCTGGAGTGTATAAAAACCCCACCGAACGCCGTCCGGCTTTACTGCTAGGCGATGGCATCGGCTTCAACGTTCGACGAGGACCAATATGGAGCCTAACTTTTCGGTGAAATGGGTCAGTCGAACCATGTACTGTCATGCCAGCTAACTGAAGACCATGACAGGCCAGCCCCTTGAACAAGGCCAACAAGAGGAAGGTCCAAGAATACCTCCAAAAGATGCCCGATAGCGCTAGTCCTCTGTCCCCTCTCAAGGTTGGGGGCAACCCTTGGCACGGTGACACTAAATCATCGACCCAGACGGGGACCGGGAAGTTCAAGACGTGGACAACCAAAGGATCGGTATCGCCCACTCGATATACCACCCAAATCAAGTTCAACAAGACTGGGTTGTTGGAGCACATCTCCAGAGTCGGCCCATTCGACAGAGATATCGTGTACAAACAGATGCTGGATTTCGTCAACGCCGACCTGGGAGACCAAGAAGTGGCCCCCCCAAACACGAGTGAGGAGCCCCCTCCCGACCGCAATCTCCTAGACGGCCTGCACCCTACCCCGGTGAAGACCTTGCACAGGCAGAGCCGCGATGCCCGCGATGAAGACATCAAGATTGAGAATGTGGAGTATATTGGGTCGTACAGTTGGACTGGGTGTGAGAACCCCACTGTCATAGTACCAGGTGAATACCCATCGTCTCGATCGTCCTGACTCTGTATTGACGCCACGGCAACCTAGGCGCCCCGCGCCAATGGCTCAACCGCGCAGCGCCCTATAATGTCCAACCTGACATTGGGATATTCTTCATCGACCAAAATGGTTATCGTATGCCAAACGCCCCCCTCGTCCCGCTCGTCGCTGCAGTGAACAAGCGCTCTGAAACGAGTCCCGACTTCGACTTTGACTGGTCCAAAGTTGACTTTGTCACCGATCGTAACGCTTTGCGAAAGTTGTTGAGGTGGGTGAGGAATGGGGAGGGGACGAAGGATTTTAGGATTGATTTGGAGTTGGCGGGGGAGAAGACGGTGTTGGTGAATAGGTGGGAGGCGAAGACGAGGGAGGTATGCAATGGCAGGACGTATGGGTATAACTTTGAAAAGGTGTCGACTGAATCCGCGCCTGGGTGTCACAATGGGACTGGACATCACAGAATCATCTCATATGTGGGTTCACCTTATTAACCAGATTACGATCTCCAATTCAACCTAACTCGCAATAACAGGACCTAAGCGGCTTGAGGATGGCTGTCAGATTTGAAGTGGACGCATGCCTCCCGCCCACTCGCTCTCGCACAAGTATCGGCGACGCCACAATCGACGAAGTATCCAACCTCTTGGGAGCTGTCGACCTCGCCAGTGGGACCTCCTCCACCAGCCAGACGCCCTACAGCCTGAACATCCTCAATGGAGGCTACGAAGCCAAGTCTGCTACGATCATGGAGCTCACGACGTGGTTCGAAGACCGAGTGGCGCAGTTCGACTGGACGGACAAGTTCACCCAGATCTACATCTCACAGACACCTCACCATGTCCTGGCGGTGCATAATCGGGGACGGTTCTCTGAGATTCGGAGGAGCAAGTTGTCGGAGTTCCAGGAGCTGGAGGAGAAGTTGCAGCCGGACATAGAGGCTCTGCGCAGGGCCTTGGGTGCCATCCAGCAGCTTGTCATCGAGCACGGACAACGTGGAAGGTTGACACTGGTGTGCAAAGGTGGAGTTCTGAATGTGTATGAGAGAACGAGCCAAGATAGCTCTCTTCCAGACCACATGATGGCTCTCTTTGACCGTGACTAGTTGCCACAACGCTACGTTTGGGTTTCCACCATGGTTGCTTGGTATTTTATCTGTTGTGATGGAGGCTATACCCGAGAATCCTTCTTTTCGCTCATGTTCTACGTTTTGGCGTTGGAGCCCTTGGGGCTCTGTATCGATTTCATTCTCCACAGTGGAGTGCTCCCCCAGCTACAAAACTTATATACCTTCTCCTCGATTTTTGTTCGTTGTACATTATATTTCCCAACTCTATGAGCACGACTGGATCCATAACCACGACAACCGAAGGCGGAAGCACGACGAGGAGGAAACCAGTTCCCCCCGTAGTATGGCTCGGATGGCCCCACCGGGACCCACAAGCGGCCACACGGCGGACCTCCCGCCTGCAGCTGGAGATGCGCCAGACCTTGAAGGGAGTGATGATGGGAGCTCGACGTCGACTCGGGGAGTTCTGAGGTCAGCGAGGCAAGGCCAACAGTTGCTTTAGTCGCCAAGGACCTGCCGCTGCTCTCAGCGGCTCCCAACCCCTCCTTCAAGGGCACCCAGACATTGTGAAATATGTCAACGGTCTGAACGTGACATCTTTCCATGGTTCGCCCAACGAACATACTCTGTAGTCACCGTTTTGCGGGTTTCGATAGGCTTCAAAGCGGGGAGAGGAGGGGAGCAAAGGGATGCATTACTTGGTACAATGCCGGGGCGCCATGAGAATTGTATTGTGCGGGAAGGAAGTGCCTTGCTGTATGAGCTCCCCCTTCCAAGATCTAAATCGGAGCCACGCCTTGGGGGGGGGGGGGGGGGGGGACACCTGAAAGAGAACCAGAGGTAGGTCAATTAGTCGAGATAATATACAGTTGAGAAAGCTGCGACGAAAGCAAGACAGTTCAGAAATAAACAATAGATGTGGCCACTATCATACCACGGCACGGCGAGGTTGGGTTTCGCAAGGGGCGCCATGCCTGAGAACAACACAGGCCCTCTCTTCATGCCTTCTTCGCTTTGGTCGCCTTGCCCTTCGCGGCAGTAGCACCAGCACCAGCAGCCTTCTTCTTCTTCGGCATCTTGATGAGAGAGTCCTTCGTCACATCGTCCTGGTCTTCCTTCCCCTTATCCTCATCAACATCATCGGGCACATCGTCATCGACCTCGAAGGCATCCTCAATATCGGGCGCTGGCCCCCCAACAGCCAGCTTCTTAGGCGCCTTCCCGAGGTCAGTCGCTTTGTGGAAGGGAATAGGGTGCTCTGCCGCGTTGTATTTACGCGTAAAGGCGGACTTGGCTTGGGAGGTGATCTTCTTGAGGACTTGGTCGTCCTGGTTCGCTCCGACACCAAGCTCGACAATGGTATCCCATTCCTCTTTTGACAGGAAGTAGTCATCCATGCGTTGGATGACATCTTCAACAGCCTCCTAATACAGGTCAATTAGCGACAACATCCCATAATGAAAGTGCCTATACGAACCGCTCCTTCATCCACCAGGGGCTTCACAACGTGAGGGAACAGGGCCGGGATGTAGGACTGTCGAATCTCGTTCTTGTCGCCAGATACCTTCAGCCTCATGCGGATTTGAACATCACCAAGCTGGCGCATCAGCTTGTTCTGTTTCGAGTTCTGGCCGAGCCATCTGCGGTGGGAGAGAGGTAGTCAGAATTAACCATTCTTCCCACTAGAGGTGCACTCACTGAGGGAAGGAAATAGGGTTCCCGGTACCGTAGTGTGCACCTGCACCATACATGCTCGACGCAGGCCGCACGGTAGAGCACACTGCATGGAGAGGCATCAACGACCAATGTTGTTCCGGTCTATCAACCGTGTCAGAGAAATAGATGTAAGGTCGAGGAGGGGAGCGTACCCATGAATAAGAGCATCCACAAGGTCGCCATCGGAGATGGACGAAGCTGCAGCATCCATAAGCTCCAGTTCTTTCAGCTGCCGCTCCACACCATCGAAGTTCTTTAGCCGTGACGGGGTGGGCTTTAGGTAGTTCTCTTGGATAAACAGAGGAACGAAGGAATGGTCCTGGAAGTAGTACTCCATTTTCTCGCCAAGTGTCTCTCGGGCTGTCGAAGAGAAAAGGTACGGTCCTAGGACTTTGTTTGTGATGTCAAATGGGCTGAGGATGTGATACTTTTCGTTCATTTTGACCCTGGAAGGAAATTAGACGTTGAAAAAGGGCTATACTCGGGTGGATACACACATGTCTTTACCCTCGTCGAATGACATCGTCGAGCTGGATAACTTCCATGTTGAAAGCATGTTCAGCACCTGCCGAATATCCGACTGTGCACCAGTAATTAGCTGGTCAACGACATTGGCTGGGATCTTGAGACCCTCTCTGAAAGCGATGTCAGCACTTTGAAGGAATATCAGGTCCAAGGTTGAAGGCACACTTGAAGATAATAGTCATGATGCGAGACCTGATGGTGTTCACTTGAGGTTTCTGGAATGGAAGGTTGAACGTCGTGCTGTACAGCGGCTTCATCTTCTGCGAATTACGGTCGTTCGCTATACAGATGATTGGAATCTGGAATGTTTACTACAGTTAGCGAACTCGGGGAGCTAAGTCGAGCACCATCGAGTCACCTTGGTCTTCTTGATCATAGCATTCAAGGCACCAACGCCGCCTCGATCACCAGCAGACATACCGTCAACCTCGTCCATGATGAGACATGTCCGGTCAGTAAGAGGAATATCGCCAGAGCCTCCGCTCTAAGAGTATAGATAAGAACCACTGAAAGTGACCGAGGCAATTGCGACCAACCTGCGTGCCTTTCATATAGCCATCGAGCGACGAATTGTTAATGTTCATGCCATTTTCGACGAGTTTCTTGCTTCTAGTATCGCTGGCATTCAGCTCAATGGGAGTGTATCCGGCCAGTTTCGCGCAAAGGTGTGCGCTTGTTGTCTTCCCGATCCCAGGAGAGCCCGAGATGAGAACGGCGCGGTAGACGTTCATCCCGTTCTTGCCTGGTTTCTTGAAACCCGACTTGTAGCTGCTTTGCCTGAGGATCACTTTAGAACGACCGGAAGGGGTGGACATCTCAGCGGCTTACCAGTCCATCAGCCACTGCTGGAGTCGCTCAACGGGGGCCTTATTGCCACAAACTTCCTTCAAGTTTTGCGGAGCGTAACGCGTCGTCCACAACTGAGTCTTAGGATTGATACCCCTACCCGCCTTCGACGTGCTCTGGTCAGCTTTCTCGCGTTGCTCCATCTCTTTGACCGCTTTCTTCATTTCCGCGCGCTCCTTCTCCATCTTCTTCCTCGTCTTCTCGTCCAAGTCGCTATCCTTGACTTTTCGAGTGGCAATCAGTTTCAAGAAACCATCTTCGTCTAGAGTCTTCAACTTGTGTTTCTTGATGGCCTCCATTTTCTTGGGGCCAGCATCCTCACCCAGGACAACATAATCGGTTTTACTTGAAGGCTGAAGAACGACGCGACTGTGGGTTGGTGAGAGGTGTGTCCACGGAGATAGATAGAAAGGTAACGAACCCGCCAAATCTCTTGGCCATGTCAATGGCTTCCTCTCGAGCAAAGGCCGTCAACTCGCCGGTGAAGACGAAAGCGAGACCGGCCAAAGCGTTAGGGTCGCCGTCGGGAATGGGCTTGGACCCTTGGGCGACGGGACCATTGGCCAGCTTGGCTGCTTTCGCTGCCCAGCTAGCGCAGATGTCAGTCGGGATACATTAAAGTCGGTTGCATCTACTTACTTGGCTTTGGGTGCCGGTTTCGTAGGCTGCTCCGACGTACTCGCCTTGGCCTTGTTGGCGGCTGGCTTTTTTGGTGAAGCTTTCTTGGGGGGTAGTTTCTTCTTCTTGGGTGCTTTACGTGGTTTGTCTTCGTCGTCGTCGTCATCCACAAACCCATCCTCCGACGGTGACTCTGAATCCTCCATGTCGAAATCGGCATCTTTGTCGGTCTTCTTCACCTTGGACGCAGACGGCCGTGGCTTCGGCTTATTCGTTTGCGAGACTGCCTGCTTTTTGGGAGGAGGTGTATCGTCGTCGTCGTCGCTGGATTCAATCACGGCTGTCTTCCGCTTTCTTGAAGGAGCGACCTGGGTCGGAGCGGCCTTCGGTTTAGGCGCTGGCTTCGGGGGTGCCTCATCGTCACTGTCATCGATTGCGAGGGCGTTCACCACCTTCTTTAATCTGCATACATTCAATTAGCATCTTGCATCCCCTAATACCAGCTGTAACTCACGAACGAGGTTTGGGCGGCTCGTCGTCATCACCTGTACTATGGAGTCAGAATTAAAGCACGCCAGCATGTTGCACACGCACTAATCGCTATCGCGGCAGATTTCTGCGACTGAGTTGCCTTCAATGTCTGTGAGGTGCTCTTGAGGAAGCCATGACGTTGTATGTCTCGAGAACACACACCTGGGATGAACCACTGCGCGCCACCGCTGTCGTGGACCCTGAACTCTTCTGAGACGAAGCCGACGGCTTGCTACCACCAAAGAACATGCGGAGGTCCCCAGACTTTCCGGTGGCCTTCTTTGCCGTTGCTATAGGAGGCATGGTGGTGGACGTCGAGCACAACGGCGAACAACTGGCGAGCGCGCTGTGGACAACAACGGTGACGCCTCAATAATGTGCGTGATGTGACCTCACGCGTCTGTCACTCCACGCGGCGTCACGCTCCTGGAGCACGTGAGTCAGGGCGCTTGATGATCTCGCAGCGCGCCTCGAGGCTTGTTCTCGAACCATTACCACCGCTTCTACCTGTTATGTCTTCCATTCTAAGGGTCCTTTCGCCTGTTGATAATTTGACTTCTCCCCAAAGGACACCTCCCAAGACTACAGGAGGGTCGCCCAAACTGACCGAGAAGCCAGGAAGCCCAAATCAACCCAAACGGAAGAGCTTGAACCCCCAGGATGAGAATCCGACTTCAGATGCGGTTATTACCAGGAAGGCCCCACCAAAAATACTCAGCAGTCCAAAAACACAGCCCAACGACGGCACTCTACCTTCAGGAGTCCCAGTCGTCAATTTAAAGGTGGATTCGGTCACAGATGTTGTTGCATCTCGACTCGCAATCTCTTTGCTGGGGCATGTACTGTTTTTGAAGAACCAGATTCCTCTGTGAGTAGCTGGTTTAGCATCCCAACTATGCACGATTCTAACGGTTCACAAGGCCAGTGCCCCAACTTACTCGTCTGACGTCCACAAAGAGTGTAAGTTTTGGTCTTGGATCGGGATTTGGTTTGCATTCATCTCATGTTACGTCCAGCCAAACTCTCGTGGAGCGAAGCAACGAGCAGAACTGCTCGCATCTTTCGATACCCTGACTTCCCATCTCACCTCAACATTTGCCGCTCTGTCTCTTGCCCTGTACAAAAGCTGCAATCCCGAGAAGCTCGAGAAACTCGAAAACGGGGATGGATCTCTAATAGACTGCGCATACCTCGCCGTTGTGTTGGGTCCGAGCCTTGGAACTGCCAAATCAAGGACATTCTTAGCTGTGGATGGGTTCGAGGGAAGGCTAAGGGAACTCGGGGAGGGGAATAACGAAAATGACGTGAAGAGGGCGGAATCAGGGCATGAGGCACGGATAAGGAAGGTAGGGGATGGGATCGAAGTTGAGGACGAGGAATGTGTTGACGACAACAGTGGCGTCGAAGAACCAGAGGACAGCGACGATGAGCCCGATGAAAGCACATCTTTGGAATCTGAAAGTGAGGACGAGCTCCCTTCTCAACCTTTGTCACCCCCGCCACCACCTCGACTGTCTTTCGTGTATCGCGATCCCCCTCTCACTCAAGCCTCCTCCGCCGAACCTCAACCACCACTCCGACCTTCACCTCAATCCATAGTCACACCCCTCAAACACCGGGAACCGTTGCGCCCATCCCCACTCAAGCCTCGAGAACCGTTGCAACCCTCGCCTTCTAAACTACGGCAAGCGTTTCAAACTCTACCCCTGCCATCAACGTCCTACGCAGAAGAACAAAAGTTCCTGCAGAACACTGAGCGCTTACTTTCTAGAGTTCTAGCATCAGCCGACGCAGAAGGCTACGGCTTTCAAAACGAAATGGGTGGGTCCCACTTTACTTGTTATGTTTAAGCTCAAACCCTCGAACTCACTCCCAACCCTTTTGCAGCCCCAACGCAAACACACATTCTTATTCGAGCCCCACGATGCTTTGCGCACCCAGCTTGGATTCCCCGGCAGAACATCACCGCGTCCCTAGAATCTAGCTTAGAGGACTTCCTAACCAAGTCGAAAGCGGCTTATCGAGACCCAGAACCTACACACACGAAACGGCCATTAGGAATGAAGAAGAAGCAACAGACCTCAGAGGGCGTTTGGATTGCTGCTCGCTCTGGGCTGAAGATTCCGGAGAGTCTGGAACCTCAGACGGAGGAGGAAGAGATGATCTGGTGGAGTTGGGATGGAAAGATTGTTGGATTCTCGGAATGGTGATACGCTATATATTGTGCTTATTTTTGTACCGCCTAGTGAGGGATTGCTCTGGTTTAGCACCCCATTTCTGAAACGGTACCCCGTAAACTAATGCTCCTCATGGGTGCGATATGGCGCCTCCTCAATACTTCGACGTCGGGTCTTTACTTAATTTACTCGGCTTTGACACACATCGAATAGGTAGGACCGGCAAAAGGTCCTACAGGCTAGGGCGCTTGCCTGGAGGTCGGGCGCTTCCAGTGGACCAAACGGGGGCAAAATCGGGCCGCCACGGCGAAAGTCAAACTTGGTGCCTCTTCCCGCCGTCCTGACCCCGGCATGGGGCCCACAGTGGACCCTTGCAGCTCTGCCAAGTATCGTTCATTTTCGTTTTTATTTCTTCAAGCACTTGGGACGACGCAACATAAACATTCTGAGCCGGCCCTTCGAACCGGCCTGAAACTTAACAGCAATCATCTCATCTACACCCCCGATCCAGGCTCCGGGCCAACAAAAGGCTTTCCTCCACGCTTTGTTTCGGTCAGCCCATATACCTGACTTGAAATTCGAAGTCGCCGGTGGGTGGTTCACACTTTGCCTCTCCCAGCGATGGACAAGGTCAGCCTCTCCTCCGTATATATTCGGGCGAGCGACGCCCACGAACTGAAGCTGCGCTGACATTTCTATCCTCCTACCAACAGTTTCATTCTCCTCTACTCTAACACCACAGCCTATTCGCCTATCGGGACGCTCTTTATCCTCTCGGAAGCGTCCCCGTACCATCAACTTCTATCACACCACTCTCCTTTATCCTCGGTGACTCACCTTGCTCGGCCCAGTTGACAAACACTTCTGGGAGGTCTAACAAGCGTGCTTCGACTTTCGCCTTGGCCTATTCTCTCCCTTGCTTTATCTATCTACTTCCTGGTTCTTCTCGGCCCCTGCTCAAACAATGTCGACTTCTCCTCCGACGGACTTGACTCCCTGCTGCGAAACTTGGTCGGGTTGCCCAGGATGTTCGTGTGATCACGATATAGAAAATCCTGTTAGGCGTTGCTCGGGTGGCACAGGCGAGGCTATAGGCGAGGTCCGCGACCCCTTCGTGTATTTATTTGCGTTTCAACTAACGGGTCGTTGTTGAGCAGGAAATTAAACTTCCGAGTCCTCGCGACGTTATATTCTCGCCCTTTCAGGAGACATCCCTTGGCTCCCTGGGTACCTCTCCTGACCATCCAACTTCGGAGCCTTCGTCTCTTTCTCCCTCATGCGTCCCTTCCGCGGCCCGCCTCCCCGCAATCCCTACGTTCGATGGTCCTGAGAGCGACCTCCCAGGCATATCAGAACTCTCCCTGTGGGGCGCGGACGATGAAGGCTCGGACGACACCCGTTCCCCCCTGGACCAAAGCCAAGCTGTGCTTGACTACAGCCCCAAAGATTCGACCGATTTTGGTGATGACTCCCGGGATATATCGTTCGCGAGCAACACGATGGATTCTACCGATGTGAGCAGTGACATGTCCTTTGGTCCCTTCACCCCTTCCACCTCTGGGGCGAGGGTCGCGCTCCGTGACTGTGGTGGGGCGGCTAGGAAGAAACGAGGACTCCCGCGTGGCGTTGGCTTGGGAATTCTGGGATTAGACTTCGACCCATCTTTCCAGTCAACCTTCGCCGACCCCTCTTCCTTGAAGGGCACCCAAAGGCAAGGGCCCGACCACGTCATTATTGGAGCGGAAGCTTATGGCTCTGACGTGCCTTGCGGCCTTAAGAGTCCTACTGGCACTTCATTCGGCTTTAGCGAGGAACCTTACTTTTCCTCTGGGCCGACCCTTACCTCGATCCCGGAATGCGATTCGTGGAACGAGCTTGGAGATGTATTTCGGTCTCCGGGACGCCAGCTGGAAGGCTCAGACTCCGCAAATACATCATTATCTTCCTCCGACTACAACGACCGCTCGCAAGGAGAGGACGATGGTTCTACCTATGGCCTCGACCTATCGTTCTCCTTCCCTGCTCAGAGAAGGCCCTCTGGCTCCGACGCCGGGCACTCGACTCCGCCCAGGAGGAGCAGGACCAAATCGTTCTCGTCCCCAACGATTAGCTCTGACCTCAAACGCGCGTCGTCGTTGGGTTCAAGGTCAACCCCGATCTCCCGTAGTGGCACATTACTGGCTCAGCGGTCGCCAACGATCTTATCCATCCTTTCGTCTTCGGAGGAGTCCCCTTTCGAAGAAGTTCCTTCCGCCTTTTCTGCCATCTTCCGGTCTAAGGCCTTGTCTTCCCCTTTCTCGTCTGTCGATGACGACGAATTCGGGGGGCTTGAAGGCGTGGTTGGGCAAGGCCGTCCTGTTCAACATAGCGTTGCTGGTATGCTGCCTCAGAGCCCCATTAGTCACCCCAAAACGTCTCATAGGCGATGGAGAATGTAGATAAGCCAGGATCCGACGCTTCGCTACCTCGCCTATAATGTAGACATTCAATTCGAAAACCCCTGCCCATTCGCACCACGAGAATGATATATACAAAACCCCCTCTGGATTAGATACGAGGGCGAGTCCTCGTTCCCCTGGGCTTATAGACTCGCTCTTCGACCTCTTGCTCAGGCTCGGACTCCGGTTCATCGTCATCGTACTCTTCCTCAGAGGATACATCGTCGTCATCTGAATGCAACCCATCGACGTCGATGACATCCTCTTCGAGCTTCTGCCGCTTGGTGGGCCGTTTTTGGCCAGACCCTCCCTTCGGGTCCCCGCTAGCCTTTCGCTTCCCCGAGCCTCTGGGTTTTCTCTCAGAGGGCACGAAGGTGGCCCATTTCTCCATCACTTGCCTGGCAAATGGTATGTCGTACCCAACACACCTCATTGTGTACAGAACCATCGTCTATTCCTTGTCAACCCTGGACGGCACAGAATATTGAGGGACGTACCTCATCACCGCGCGTGAGGGCGAGTGCAACCTCTTGGACTCCGATGGAATCGTAGAGCTTTCGAGTGCAGATATCCTCCCGTTCGCTCTTGGTGGGTAGCCTACCCCACTCATTGATCGCATAGATATTGACTCTCATATCGATTCCCCATCCCTTCTTACAAAGCTCCTTCGCCCAGGTGTTCCTGACCTGCATCGTATGATATGGTCAGAGCCAATATTATAGATTTGAGGAAGGACAAGGGGTCACCGAGGGTGTCTGGGTTGCCCATTCCTCCTTCGTCATAGCCCTTGCACTCTTCATTTCATACTGTCCCTGATACACCCATAGAGCGGGACCTGTTTGAATTCTGGTGAAAACACGCTTGATCCCCGACCTCCATTCACCTTCATGTCCATTTTCGGCGATCCAAATTCCTGGTGCTCCTGGCACCTGAGGTGCGACTGGCTGATAATTGTCTGGAAGGTACATGAAATCGTTGAGGCCATGCTCGGCGAGCTTCGCTTTCCCGATTCTTGAGAAGGTTTCCTGTGAGCTTCCACCCCACTTGTTGGATATGAACTCCCGGGATACCGCAGTATCCAGTATGTCTTTATCACAGTCGATGGGGAACAGATCCATGCTAATACCTGCTTCAGTGAGCCGCGCCTTGATAGAATCTCCGGTCAAGGTCACAGCTTCTTTCTTGACCTTCGCCATAGGCTATCCGGGAAGTGAGCCCCACAACCCGAGCTATGCGGAAAGAGGTTGGACGTACATTCTTCCACTTCTTCATCGCTTCCTCGTCGGCTTTTTCGAAGGTCGATGAAGCAGGCGGCGTCTGCTAATAAGGAACTACCTCAGCCGAGATCCTGATGTATTTGCACGAACTTAAATGAACGTACACTATCCAATGTTATGCCGGGCGACTCCTCCCGCATCTTCACGCTGCTCTGAGCGGGTGCAGGAGTAACATCGCCCCGCGGGGTGGCGGACGGTGATCGAGTTGGTTCCCCAGCTAATGACATCGGCGAACCAGGAGCCTGCTAAATATTGGGGTACATAAATCATGTAAGCACGACATTGTCAGACGTGGACAGTGGAATTACTGACCACAGAGGTGAGTCGCATATCATCCTGAGTCTCAAGTTTGCCACGAGGAGGCTCGGCCTCCGTGAGCCGCTGTTTGGGGCCTTTCTCAGCGCGGCGGCGGGTTCTTACGGTTGTCAAAGGGGGTGACGGACTTTTCTTCTTCACTGTCGTTGGGGAACGTGGAATAGGGCCAGCAGGCGTTAATAACGATGCCATCCACTTGTAACGACGGTCGAAGCGAGCTTCAGGGTTTTTCTTAACGATGACGACTGCGTCCACGAAGAGACGAATCCGCTTTCTGTGGTTGACCTGCGGTATCGACAGCATAAGCGATGTAATTTGGTAGCTGTCGCCATGGTACGACGTACCACGGGTTTACTATCATCTGGTACCCCTAAGTCGTGGACAGGCTTAGTATCCGGCATGCTGGGGTCATCTATCATGGGAGTCAACCCAACTGGAAGGACAACGTCCGTCTCTTCCTCCTTCACAACTGCTAAGAGACGCTGGCTCTGTCGTTTAACTCTCATCCTGGTTCTGGTAAAGTCAGGGGTCAATCCAAGTTACCCGACCAGTTGCATTGACTCGAGAGAACTTACCCTGGGCACAGACTGGTGCCTCCAGGTGCGACGGGGTAGTTTGAGGTGGCGTGATGTCCTGTAGAGAACACCTAAGTCTATCTGGGGGGATCGTTGGTCGACTACCCCAGCCTGCAGGTTGTCACAAGGGAGGACGGGGGCTGTTTTGTCACAAGTGACCACTTGGCACAACTCGGAGCTGAACCCAAACGCCGTGACGCAACAACGCTGTCGGCGTCTATTTGGTTTCAAGGTCCGGGCAACCACCGGAATTTGCCGACGGGCGCTTATTGACAGCTCGTATCATCGCGTCACTCTCGAAGTCCAGTCCGAATCAGCGGCCATGGTGAACGTTGAGGCGAGAGTTCAAAACTATTCTAGGAATACCAGTATAGCCTGGTCCCGAACTCGTGTCGCTACAGGATGTGTGTACTGGAGTCGTCCGGCTGGGCCGTCGCAGCGCCGCCTCTCCCGCATCTAGGAAATCCCGAAACCCCTGGACATAATCTTGAGGCTCGTGATCATGTTGAGCAGCCTTCCTATCTCCGATACGTTGTCAAGGTCTACACCTTTAGCTTTCAGAAGCTTGAGAGCTTCGTCTGGTGTCATGCCATCGGCCCACAACTTGGACCAGGAACGCTGCCCGAGTTGGTCCTTCAACGCGCGAATCGTGACGCAGACTGCCTTGTGAGGTGCCTGTTGCATCTTCCAGGCCTTTGTTTGACACTTTGAGGGATATCAGCGTTGTAACGAGGAGGCGGTAGAATGCGCACACATACATCTTTGCTGCAGAACCTAGCAAGATCGCAGCCGCCGCACCTCGATGCGTACGCAGTGTCCTGCGTCCGGGGGCAAAACACGTAGTTGCAACCACCCCTCTTGATGGAAATCATTTCTTTTAAAGCCCATTTAGCCATGTCCTCGCGGAGAGGGGGATTAAACTCCTGATCGTTCGCGATGGATAGTGCAAGCGTAACCATCTCTTCCGGGTTGTACGTCCACGTACCGAATCCGGGAAGCAATGGAAGCAGGCGACGCAGCCTCTCAAGGGCGGGTGTAACCGTAGACGCCATGTCTCGTAGAGCCGCAGTGAACTGCTCTGAATGGGGGAGAAGCATCTCGAGAAAGTCAAAAGTGGCTCGGATGGGGTACTCGACTTCTTGCTGCATAGTGGCGTATGCGGCAGGATCCTTCTCGAAATCATCCATCACGCTAGTGAGGATTGACATTGGTCGACGCAGAAAGAAGGTGTAGTCAGGAGGTTGGATGATCGCTCTCGCGAGAGGATCGTAAAAGGTCCCTAAAGCGGCGGCGAGCTTGTATATGATATATCCTGCAGCGTCCGAGGTTGCCCATAGATCCCACGCCTGGATTGTATCCTCAACGCCGTAAGGCAGGAGATCTTCGGGACTGAGTGGCCACGGCTGGCTGGGTTCAGCAAGAGAGCGATCCCTGCTGTGGAACTTGTTCTTGGTCGTCGCTATCAAAACCATGTTGATGCATTCGATGGCGGCGTTGAAAGTGTGCCTCATTGCATACATGCTGAGGCCTTTAGAGGCCCTTTGCCCAAGGATATGTTGTTCACGCATCCCGGGTTGCTCAAAGTCGCATTGACAATCTACGAAGTGGTTGATGAGGGCCGAAAACTCTGATGGGGACCGCTTGAGTGTGAGGAAGCCGATCCCAGCTCTGAGAAGCTCTGGGTGGGATTTCGCGAACTTGGTTTTACCGGCCATTGAGCTGCGCGACTTGAGTTCCGCCGTGATGCGTGCCTCTGCGATCTGCAGGCGACTGGCACAGACGTTGGAACCCATGGGATCTTGCAGTGTCGACACCAAGATCCTCATGGCCTCGTCCAGGGACCACGGATTCCTGGTGAGTGCCATCGTATTAAGATTATCTCCGTTGAAGCGGTCTGGGAAGATCTACCATCAGTTCAATCTCTCCTGCAAAAAGTTGCCTGTCATACCGAAATTTTGCGAGGGACCTCAATCCAGGAGGGGATTGACTCTCGAGATGATGAGCGGAGCTAAAGAAGCGTCCCAAGGACAGTGACAAGGGTTGAACCACGAATCCGTTCCCATCGGTATAAATACAACCAAAGAACACGCCCGCAGGTCTACTAGTAGCCCCTACATGAGAGAACCAAGGAGGGGCAGCTGCACCCTGTTCTAAAATCTGTATGCATACAAGATAATTCGTTATTGGGGCGATTGAGCTTTATCTGGATTCGGCGAGTGAATCCATTTTCTCAAACCTGGACGCCCTGAGGAGGTCCCCAATGATGATGAATTTTAGCTTATCGATGCGCTTCTTCTCCACGAGTGACTCTATTTGATGGTCAGTGAACCCCGTAGTCCACATTTTTGACCAGCCTTCTGCGCCAATCTGACCCCTCATCTCGCGGACCCTCACACAAAGGTCCTTGTGAGGAAGGGTAGGACAACGCCATGCTTTCTTCTGGCACTGTTGTATGGTAAAGCGTCAGTGTCGGGTGTCCATATTTCGTCGTTGTAGCGCACCTCTTGGCTGCAAAACCTCACGACATCACACCCAGTGCATCGAGGGGCGGGGACTACGTCGTGCGAAAGTGGACAGACAGCACAACCGCACCCTCCTTTCCGAGCAGTCACCATCTCCCCAAATGCAGAGGCGATGTAGTTCACCTGTAGTTGAGGTTCCTGTCCGTCCTCTGCCATCGAAATAAAGGTCGCAATCCCATCTTCAATTTGCTGCCTTTGCCTTGCATCGGCAAACGAAAGTGAGGGCAACAGCCTGGATACCCTTTGAAGAACGGGGCAGAGCATCGACCCCACGGCTTTCACCGTAGACTTGAACTGAGGCCTGAAGAGCAAAGGGTACCAGAAACTAAATGTCGCCTCAATTGCACTTTCTACGGATCCGGGGTCCCCGCGGTACTTTGTCGGGTGCTTCTCGTACAGGTCCATGATGTTCGTGAGCACGGTCAAGGGGCGACGGAAGGCGAAGTCGTAGTCCGGTGCATCAATGGCTGCATCCGCAAAGGGGTCGTAGAACCTTGCGAGAGCAGCAGAGAAGGCCCAGATCTTGTAGCCCCCGATTTCCGAAGACGCCCAAGCCCCTAACATGTTCATGGAGCCTTTGATTCCAAAAGGTAACAAGTCCTCCGGGCTGAGAGGCCAGGGTTGGGAGTCCTCAGATAGGGAAGAGTGGACACTGCGGAACCCGCCTTTTGTCATTCCAGCGAGCGCCATCTCCAGTACTTCAATCGAAAGCCAGATGGTCCCCGTCAAGGCATATAGGTCCGTGCGCTTCTGCAGCTGGGGCCCGAGATAGTCTTCCTCCCCACACTCGCGGCATGGGCGGGTACAGTGGTCCACTAGCTTCGCGAAGTCGGAAGGCGTGCGCTTGCGTGTCAGAAAACCGATGATTGCGCGGATGAGCTGGGGTTGTGATTTCGCAAGCTTGAGTTTCTTGGGGAGAGACAGCAGCGTGAGCTCATCCTGAACGCGATACACGGCGACAAACAGATTCTTCGTGCAGACTGGACCCTCCATGGTGTACTTGAGTGTTTTTGTGATGTAATCCAGCGCGATATCCAGAGACATTGGATTGTTGGCGATGGAACGCCTCAGCTCGTCGGCATTATCAGGGACTGGAGGTGCATATACTCTGGACATGTTGCCGCGTATGTCGCCTGGACGATTTGGTGAGCGTTTTCACCGAGGCATGGACTGACATGGCATACACGGGCTGCGGGTTAGTGGAGGAAGTTGGGCGGAATTGGAATTTAAGGAAATAAAATACAACCAGCAGGTTGCAGATTCATCACTCGCACGGGACCGGGTCGGGACTCGGAAGTACTCTCAGCCGGCGTTGGCTTAGTCCCTTGTAGTCAGACTGTACGATTCCCTGTGTAATCCACATCTCGATTCCCAACCTTCGTAGTAGATAGCGGTATCATTTATGCGTTTATACGAGTGACACATCTTGGAATCTGAGACTAGTACAAGAAAGAGTGGTGATTTATCCGTTGGGAAGAAGAAAGAATCCGTAACAGAATAGTACAACGACATTATACGTCGCGAAATTATGCAAAACATGGTGAATCTCTAAACGACCTTTCCAAGAACCCCACCTTTAACGGAGGGTGAATGCGGCGCCAGACCTCCGAGCACCTGATTTAAAATCAAAGACATCTTCTCCTTGTCACCTTGCATCCTCCTCATTTCCTCCTGCCACCTGGTTTCGCGCATCTCGTACATCCCGTTGAGCATGCTCAAGCTGTCAAGCGCGACACCTAGGGCCTTCCTAAGATCTTCCGCTCTCGACTCGGTACTGCCATCAGAGCCATCTCCTGAGATGCTCTGGTTCTCGAGCAATTTCTCTAGGGACTGGTGTTTAGCAGGGCGGAGGTTCTTGCGCTGCGCTGCGAGCCGCTTGAAGCCAGATCTAACCTCCCTTAGTGCGGTAGAATTGCGAAGGACAGCGGTCCTGCGGATGGAACGAGATCGAATAGAGTAGAGCTTGGTCGAGTGAGGTGGGGATGCGAGGACAACCATCGTGGTGTCCGTTTGGCGATCAAGGTTCTGGAACTGTACGGAAACCGTGGGTGAGGGTGGGGTGACCCGTGTATGCAAAATCAGACGTACCGCTTGAACCAAACCTTCCCACCCAACCTCCCAACGACGACGACGCTTGTCGGAATTGGGAACATAGTTGGGATGATATTCGAAGTCGAGGAAATCATTATCGTCTGCCTCATCGTCCTCATCAAGCCAATCCTCCTCAGCATCATCCGAGTCCACATCCTTTGAAGCTACGTCGGCATTCGTCACCTCAATATTCCATGTACCCGCCGGCGATGAAGACCCGTCGTCGTCGTTTCTCGCCGGGGCGAGGGTCTGTGACGTCGAATGAGATTCGGTGTGCGCATGCGAATATTCTCCAGCCGTTTCCTCGCCTGATGATTCCGGCTCGGGGCTGGTATCTCTGGGCTGGGTACTCGCGACCCTTGGCGGCGCGGGTTGCTTGCGGCGAGTGCTTTGGGTACGCTGTTGCTGTATCGTCGGCCGAGTGGTATCCTTTCGCTGAAGGGTCGGTGCGACAGGCAAGGGGATGGGCTCATGGCTGGGGCTAGAGCGGATGCTCATAGTATCGTGCGCCTGGCGGGTGAGCCTAGCGGTATGCAAGAACGTGAACGGGTTGTAATTCGCGCCTTGGAAGGGAGTTGCTGCGGGGGAGAAACTCGAGTCGGTCATATTGCCGTTGACCTGGTTCTGGAGGTAGATCTGCCATTGCTTGGCCAATTGCTCTTGTATAGCAGCTGGGTGGTTAGGGTCATAGCTGGAGGACTGGGAGAGTGCACCACCAGCACCGGCACCGGCGCCAGCACCACCAGCTCCTGCTGCACTTTGAGCGGCGAGGAGTGGGTTGCGCCGGACATGGGTAAAGGGGTACGGGTAGGGCGATCCTACGGGCATGACAGGAACATATGCGGGCATGCCCTTGCCCCCGTAACCGTTCGGGAATGGGGAAGGAGAGGGAGCAGCGGAGGCACTGTGAGGAGTTGGCGGAATCGGCGCATCCGGGCGAGGAGAAGCGAGATACGCGTGGAGGTAAGCTAGAGAAGCTGGATCTTCACTGTAGTTCTGAAAGTCGTCAGGGTAAACGTGTGGTTGTCCGTAATATGCATTGTGGTAGTCGGCGGGTGTAGGGGGTTCCTGTTGGTTCGGGCGATTTGGTTGCAGTGGATGATGCGCCTGCTGTCCGTTGGGCTGCCCGTATTGGTGATGTTGACTTTGCTGCTGTTGCTGCAGCACCTGGGGGTGATACCTGTGTTGCGCTTCTTGGTACTGGGGATTCTGGGGTTGGCGGGTATCAACGCGCGGAGAACGCTCGGGATTCGATGTTGCAGGCGTGGCCAGTGGCTGGGAGTTGGGGTCGAACACGGAGGGGTCAATTGTCCTCAAGCCAAGGCTGTCGATGGAACCGTTCCTGCTTTTCACTCGGGAGGGATGTTTCGGAGACAACCTATGGGCCTGGGGTTGGTAAAACTTCTCCGGCATACGAGAGGTGTCCGGGAGGTTGGCGGTCGGGGACCGGGGGGTGTAGCTGCCGTGGCCCGAATCGTCGTCACTGTATCGGTTTGAAGAGTCGGTTGTGGAGATTACTGGGGCTTGAGAGCCACCATCATCGCCGCGACGCCCATTTCGGTTATCGGTAGGCTGTCCACTCTGAATGGGGCGGTCGAACCGCTGCACATTGCCATCAGGGTTCAGGTCGGACGAGGGGGTGGGGGAGGGAAGTCGATGCTGGTCGAGAGGGTTGTGTTCGCTGTCCTTCCAGTGGCCTTTAGGGTGGAATTCGTCCTCAGCATCTTCGTGCTCTTGGACAGGGAGAGACCTGTCACGGTCTGGTGTCCTTGCCGTGATAGACTGTAAAGGAGGGGTTTGGTTATTGTAAGGCCCATTCGACCGGGGATCCAAGCCGATGTTCGCAGGTCGCCGAACGACCGCAGCACCGTCACGCGCCGCGTAAAGATCGCGGCCATAGAGACTACCAGGCTGTTGGCTCTGCTGGTCGTTCGAGGGAAGAATTGGTGGCTTAGGGGATTGCCGGCGCTCTGGGGTCGGAACACCTGAATGCTGGTTTTGCTGAATAAAAGCGGCGTTGGATGGGGAAGTCGGCTGACGCTCCCTGGCCTTCGGGCTCTCCCTGGCGAGCTCCCTTTGGCGCCTCGACTGCAAATCCTGGTTGTCTGGACTTGCACGATCCATTGCACGAACACGCTCGATCGGGTTCTTGGGGGGTGAAGGGGTCTCGGACCTAGGCTGCCCATAGACACCTGGAGGGAGAGACTGGTGGCCTTGGTGTGGCATGGGCAGCTCTTGTCGCTCGATATCGGCCAAGACCTCAGTCATCTGCAAGTGCTCTTCCATCGATGCCTCGGAGAAAGTCTTCAAGAAAGCGGTTGCGGGGCGAATGGCTCGGGGGTGTATCTGGTTAAGTTGGCTTTGTTGCAGGGGATACTGTGGACCGGAGGACGGCGACATGCGCGGCTCAGAGCCAGTTTCGTGGAGGCTTTGGGATGCATGGTGCGATTGTGGTTGATCAGATGGGGGGATGGGAAGCATTCGAGAGGGTACGCTATTGGTCGACATAGTCGGGCTCGATTGCTGTTGACTGCCGCTCGGTGGCGCAGCGCCGTTAGCGGCGTAGATCTGTGCGACTGAGGGCACCATCGGCATTGACTGGGCCTTCAAGGTTCGGGGCCTCTCTCGAAGAGAAGGCGATCGGGAGGTTTCCCTCGGCTGCATGTTGTGGATATTTGCTACTACAATCGCAATGTCAGATGAGAGGCCCTGAAGGAGAAGACGTAATGTAATCAAGCAAGGTAGGGCGATCGTCGTTCTCGATTAAAGCGAGACGCCCGCTGGAGCTTTTCCAGAGGGCTTTTGCGATAAAACAGACAGCCTTGCTGCCGCAACGTCCCAAGAAATCAACATACCTTGACTGGGTGGCAGCGGCTGCGTTCGTCTTGCTCGTACAGGGGACTGACTGGCCATTATCCTGAAATCAAGGTTGCGGCAAGGTGAGGGTTCAGTCGGAAAGATAACGAAGGGATACTCACCGAGGTCGTCCCTTTAGACTGACAACACGGTTTCAACGTGTATAACGTCCTGCAAGCCACATTCAGATGTGCAACGAGGTCGGCAACCGTGTTTGGAAGCTGTTCTGCCTCGAGGCAGAAGCGAGCTGCCCAAACCAGAACAAAACAGCCGCGAACTCGGCGCGAGGCTGTTTCCTCCGTTGCCTATCGTGTCACAGCCATTCGTCCGATTCTTGGTATTAATTTGCGAATATTGCAGCGCTTATTGTATATCACTGACCTCGACAACGGTCGAAAGGTAGAAGCCCCTATTCTGGCTAGATGGGTTTCCGGTGTTATGGGTTTCTTGTTGATCCGGCCAGCGACCTGGTGAGTGAGAATTGGAGCTCTGCAAGTAAGCTACGAGGATTTCTATTTACAGAACATAAATTTCACCTATATGCATATATTCCTGCACCAGGGATGGTGGCAGAAGAAAAGGAATGAAGAACGGGGTGCCTAGCCAGGTCTGTCGGAGCTCAAACCTCTCGGCAAGCGCCGAGGGGTCCATTTGGCGCCGGCGTGACTGCATACATCCTGCTCAAAACGTCCATGTCCGAGAAACTAAGCGCCCGGTAAGGCTTTGAGATAATAGGTTCGAAGGGTCTATTTGACTGGGAACAGGTTCTCAAAGGTCTTCAATGACCTACCACCAGAGGCACAGCAAACACTGCTGCAGAAGAGCCTGGGTGACGTCCTCGACCAGCTGCCTCAAGAGGTCGCCAAAAAGGTCTATTCCTCCGCCTTGCAGGTCCACACAAGGCACCAGAACGTCCCCAAGCTCGACCTGAGGGGGAAGCGGAAGGAGGTCAACGCGTTGCTCGACCTGCTCAACCGCGAGGTCAAAATGTCAGCCATGTTTGGGGACCGATCCAGGCGGGAGGAGATCGTGTCCGAGATCATCCAATCGCTGACGAGCTGGCTGAACGACGTCTGGAGCGCGTTCTACGAGCATCGCGTCCAGTATGCCCAGGTTCACGCGTGCCTGGTGTTCGTGTCGGAGGTGGTGGCGCAGTTGGACACGACTCCAACCCCTGGAGGGTGAGTGTCGTGGCTTTTGCTTGAGGGGATGTGCTGACTTTGTTCAGATGCAAATGTGAGCTCATGAACATGCCCATCCGCATTACGATCAAGGACAAGAACGGCGTGTGCCTGACCAAGCTGCGAGTCCGCGGCCCACCCAACGTCGACCGGCTGCTCCTGTGGATATGGCGGGACTTGGCGGTGTGCCTGCTCTCCAAGGACGACCGGAAGCGTGTCAAGGACATCATTGCCGATCTCGAGTCCATCTACGGGTTCCCCGTTCTCGAGCGACTGTTGCTGGGAGGAAGGAAGAGCGGCAGGGAGGAAGCGGAGGACGAGGAGGAAGACATCTTCCTTGAAGACGAGACGTACTCTGACATGGAGGACGACGACGACTTTTCGCTGGTGAACGACTTTCATTCGGTGCACTGGAAGGGCAAGTTCGACAAGGAATGCAAGGTGCTGCGCGGCATGATCGAGGACTTTCTGTTCGAGATCTTCACGGTGGCGCCGAACCTGCCTTTGTACGACACGATCCTCGACATCACGCTGAACGGGGCATCGGCGAAGCTGCGCGCGTCCGGGATTCTGTACGAGGTCGCGGGGAACTCGTCGGACAACCTGGCAGGGGCGCTGAACATCGAAGTGTCGAAGAACAACGCACCGCGGATCTTGTCGCTCCTCGACGAATACTCGTACCTCCTACGCCCGCGGGACGCTGTGACGCTGCAATGCGCTGCAGGTGTTCTTGGAGATTCGATGTACCACGCACGGGGCCTCTCCCTCCTCGAAACCGGACTCGAAGAAACGATCCTGGCCATCCAAGTCGCCGTTCGCGGTGCCTTCTCCCGCATCAACGAATCGACGCACAAGAAGGAGCTCATGGAGATCCTGAAACTGCGAAGCGGGCACCCAGACCGTCGAGACAGGATCGAAACGTGGGCGGGGGCTATCTCGAGCTCCAGCTCGACGGGGATGGGCGGCCCCATGGCGCTTGCGGCGATGATGTTCGGGATCCCTATGATGCCTGGGATGCCCGTCATGCCTGGGATGGTGGATGATGCGGATGATCAAGTTGATTTGTTGAGTTTCATTGACATGGAGGCAGGGACAGATCCCGACATGGAAGACTTGAGGGAGGACTTCAGGCCAAAGTTGAAGCAGAGGTTTGATGGGTGGACTCAATTGGCGACTGTCATGAAGGGAGGAGCGGCTACTGCGACCAAGGCGTACATGAAGGTAGTCGAGATGATGCCATATATGCGCGGAGCGGATGTTGTAACAGAAATGGTCAACAGGTTCGTCACGTTCACCGTGCTTCTGTACTAACGATGTGCTGATTTTCCTCTTAGACTCGCAGACCGTCCAGGCAAAGGTCACATTTGCGACGCCCTGGAAGGCGTATCCGCCTTCTGCAAGACCCAAAGCAAAAAGATGCGGCAGGCAAAGAAAGAGAAGGACAAACAAGCCGCAGCCAAGGCGGCCAAAGCCACTAAGGCCAGGTCCGGCGCCTCCAGCTCCTCTATATTTTCGCAGCCCGCTGCACCGACACCTTCAACTTCGAGCGCACCAAGGGCAGGACCATCGATTGTACCTGCGCCTATGCCTCGCAGTGTAACCATAGAAGATGTTGATGAGGACGAGGACGATGATGACGACTTGCCACCGCCTCTGATCCCAGCTGGAGGGCCTTCAGCACCACCACTGCCAGGACCTGCCCCTGCGGCGAGCACACCAACGGGAAATACGACTCCGTTCTTTTCGTTCTCGTTGCCATTTCCTTTTCCTGGTCCGGGAAGTGGGGCGGATGCCGGGGGCTCGGGAGGCGCAGGACCAAGTGCACCTTCGACGTCGAACGCACAGCCCGCGCCAACGCAAGCGCCGTCGATGGCGGTGCCTCCGTTGGTTCTTGCCCCTGTGCCTGCTCAGTCTCCGCCGCCGCCTCCGTTGTTTGAGGGTATGGAAGATGTTGACTGAATCATCGCTCAATGCAGCCCGTTCTTCTCGGTTCCTTGCTCAATTTATTTGACTCTCGTTACACATGCATATTCCTTCACGCCTCCTTCATGTCATCTCGCCGACCTTCGCACACGTTCCCGTCCATCATTGTAGCATTATTCCATTCACCGGCAATTTTCACTCCGCCGATAAACCACTTCGTACATCCACTCATTTTTAGATCGCTTGTCGTAAGTACGGCAAGTTATCACTAGGTGCGTCCTCTTTCACCACGCCTCGATCCCACTTCCGTTAGACTCCTGACTCACTACTTATCATCTTTGCAGGTTACACTAACACTCCATTAATATAACGCGGCCGACTCGGGGTAGCGTCGTGCTACCTGCCCCACTCCTGGCGGCTGCTCGGCCCCCAACTGAGACGTCAAAGAGCCTGCAAGCCCGCAATTAACAAGAGAGCGTGGCTTTGTGCTGTCGCACTCAAGGGCCACGGCGGTGTGTGGTGATTCGCCCTGGGTCTCTGGTTTCGGCGACGATTTCTCCCCTTTTGGTCATGATTTTCCTCGTTTCTCCCATGATCTCTTCGGTTGGGCTTATCAAGGTGGGCACGCCTCAAGGCGATGGCCCCGGAAAGACCGACGTCCCATCGAGATGGGCGCACAAGCGTGCAAGAAACGTGCGGTGCACCCAAGGTATGGAATTCGAATGTGATTGCGCGCGGTCGTTGGAGACATGTCGTCGGCGATCGTGAACGACATTTAACCCCGGGGTCCATTGGCTAGGGGCGACACCCATCCCCACTCATCTAACGGGCGATGCCATTCTGTCTCTCAGCTACATCGCACTAATGCGGCATCCCCTCCCCCTGATTGTGATTACAGGATGTGGAAGGGTACTGTGTTGAAGAAATGAGCATTCGAGGCTTCAGGAGCATCACGTCGGCCAAATGAACTCGTACTCTGACGAGGACTCGCCAGATCAACTCGGCTTTGTAACTTTGCACGGGTGGAGTCAGTCATGCACTTCCCAAACTGCGACAGTACTCCACTAGCGTATTCACACAGAACCTATACCAGTCCTGGGAGCCCGCACACGACCAAGGAAACCGCGCAGTATCACGAGCATCCTTGCGGTGTATCCAACAAAGGTAGGCCTCCTTCCTAATCCGTCAGTTGATGATCGTCCTTGCTGAGTTCGCTCTGGCCTTCGACTAGCATCCGATTGCAAATTGCATGGTCCCGCAGGGAATTGCGGTGTCTGCAGGCAGAGTTCTTGCCGAAGCTTGAAGTACGGGGCCTACACCGCAAAGCAGAGTAAGCGGACATACTTATACGTGACGTGCGTTCAGCCCACCCCGGTGTGACACTCTTTCAGCATAGACCTCCCTGTGTTACCACGCTTTTGAACCGGCATTCGCTTTTGGTTTGTCACTTCTCAAGCCAAGCCACCATTCTTGCGCACCATGGCATTCTCCCGTTCGATGAACTCCAAAGGTCAATAGCTAGGGAGCTACATAGTGCACAGTAAAGGGAACCTTAATAACGTTTCGTCAGCCCTTGCAGCTTCATACAATGGAAAAAAAACTGGTCGAAGAACAGGATCCAAACTCTGGCTTGAAGTGAATATGGGAACGATGCGAAGCTTAAGAACATCCGGCGAACCCTCATCCCTAAGCCTCAACCTTGACCCTCCGACGCTGTTTCTTCGCTGGTTGAGATATAGCCTCCTCTAACTTGGGCTTCTTCTGCCCTCTTTTCCGTTTTCCTTGGGGTTCCTCCTCGTTTGACTCCGATTCAGCTTTGTGGGCCCTGGCCAAGTGTTTGTCGATAAGGTGCCTTTGGAAGTTATCTTCATATCCAACGCATTCCATGGTGTAAACTACCATTTTCTACCGGGGTATCGAGTCAGGACAGCGGAAGGGGAAAACCAAACCAATGACTTGCCTCCTGTCCAGATTGAAGCGCTACAGCAATTTCCTCCTTAGTGATTTCCTTGTCGAGGCCCCGCTTCTGGACATCCTTAATGTAATCTTCAGTCATGTTGGGTTCCAGGTTCTTTCGGCCGTAAATACGAGCACGCATGTTTGTGCCCCAGCCCTGTGACTTAAGGTCGGAAATCCATTTGTTTCGCAGCTGGAGGTACGTCAGAAGGCCGCGTTTGAACATTATCCTTGAAGGGGGACTCACTGATGGCGGTTGTTGCTCCCACTCCGCTTGAGAGATCGGACGGGAACGGCGTAGCTTGTATTGACCCTGGTACTGCCACAGCCGAGGTGTGTGGTCCTGGACTTTCGTAAAGGTACGCACAATCCCGTGCTTCCAGTCGTCTGACGTATCAACGTCCACACTTATCCAGAGTCCTGGTGAGCCCGGAACGGTTGGGGCGCAAGGCTGGTAGTCACAACCAAGATACATGAACTTTCCCGTAAATCCATGCTCTGCATACTTCTGCGGACTGATCGGGGGCAGCACGAGTTGTGAGTTACCGCCGTATGTGTTAGCCAGGAACACCCTGGAGACCAAGCCATCCTCTGAGTCTCGAAGGCCTCGAAGACTTTCGTCGATGTTAAAGCCATTGGGGTCGATACTGTGCTCTGACCATCGATTCAAGCGTAACTCCAGTCCAAACATCTTCTGGTCGGAACCCTTCCCCTTCTTCACCAGGTCCTATTCACACGGGAAGCATCAGCCACGGAGTCAGGGTGGTCCTGAGTGAAGCGCGAAGGAAGACATGACCCACTTTAATGGCAGGCATCTTCGCTGCCTTGTTATTGCTCGTTGGAGGAGTACTACTAGTACCATGTTGAGGTTCTTCATCTTCAGCCTTCACCACCAGGCCCGTACTGTACTGAGGCTTTAAATCTTCAACGTCAACGACTACCTTAACCCTCTTCGCTGCAATTCTGGAACTTTTTCGAGGTTCAAGGGTTCCACGCAGTTCCGTCTACAGTACAGGGATTATCAACATACGGCCCCCCTTGTGCCAGCTCAACAACATGATGGCACAACGTACGTCCATCTGATCCATCGTCTCTTCCTTGACTTCATGCTTCATCTTCTCCTTTCTTAGTACCGGGGGGTGGAGAGTAGAGAGTGAACGTTTGGACGTTGGGTGTTAAGCCAAGCGGAGGCCAGCAGGGCAATTTCTGTCGCGTCGGAGTTGCCATCGTGGGGAGCGGCAGGCATTATGTACAAGATCAACACGAAGGAAACATAAATTCGATGCCTAGCACCAAGGGCTCGTCTCAAAGAATGTCTAGGCGAAGCACCCGTGTACTGCTCATCGAAGATCCTGTATTCTATAGGCCGTATGTAGATCAGGATGGGAGGCCAAGGGTTTGGAAACTCAATCGGGCATCGAACCACTTTAGACCATCTGATCCTCCTCCTTGACCCGCCGTTTCTTTGGCTTGGGTGCAACGCTTTCCGAGTCCGATTCGCGCTTTTTTGTATTCTTGGCCTCTGCTTTCACCTTCTTTTTGTCCTCGTCCTCATCCTTCAGAGCTGTGGTGGAGGCAGCCTTCGCGAGTAAATGTCGCTGAAAGTCGTGGTCGTACCCGATGCACTTCATTGTGTATACAATCAGTCGCTGCAACCAGGGGTCAGATAAATGGTTGGAGAACCGACACAAGTGCTGCTCACGTCGTCCCCGCGATTCATTGCGGAATGGATCTCATCCTCGGTAACTTTTGTGTCAAAACCTTTCTCGATGATGGTATCGACATCCTCCTCCGTTGGATCCGCCTCAAGGTTCCAGTATTTGCGACCATAGATACGGGCACGAATCCACGCACCCCACGGCTTGGTTTGAAGTTTGGTTACCCATGTATTTCGGACCTGTGAGCAAGCAAGAGTTAGATGACAGGAGGCCACTGGATAAAGCAATGAACTTGTATTCACCAACGTCGTCTGGCCCCTCCACTCGTCGGCCGAGATAGATTGTGCGGGCCGTACTTCGTACTGGCCCTGGTACTGCCACAAGCACTTGGGGTTCTCCTTTATCCGAGTAAAAACACGCACGATGCCATGGTTCCAGTAACCCCCTTCATATCCAACACTGAACCAAATACCAGGAGCCCCGGGGGTCTGCGGTGCCAGTGGTTGCAAGTCGAGTCCGAGATACATGTACTTTCCCCAGAAACCGTGCTCTCGGTATTTGGTCATGCTGATGATGGGGATTGAATCTACGAAGCTTCCGCCGTAGGTACGAGCAAGGAATGTCCGGGCGACGCATCCCTTCTCGGCATCTCGCACGTCTCGAAGAGTGTCGTCCAGGTCGAAACCGGCGAGGGCAACACCCGCTTCCTCCCATCGGCTTCGGCACAAGGTTGTCATCTGGGACTCAAACTCTTCCTTCTCCTCTTTCTTGGTTTTCTTTGGTGTCTTTCTTGCTTTGTTGTCGCGGATGTCCCCCGCCAGATGCTGTTGGCGTTGTCAGTGAAATCTATTGCGTGGCAGAAGCGATGTGAAGTGACATTGCCTCCTGTGTAGGTAGCTTTACATCGGCACCCTCATCCTTGACTTGAATAACGCCGTCTTCTACTTCAGCAGAAGCTCTCGATTTCTTTTCCGCAAGTCTCGAGCTCTGTCGAGGGACGACGGCATCGAACGTGATTGACTGCCAAGGTATGGGAGATGAGCTCATTGACCCCTCTGTCCCTGGCCCTACGCCCTAAACAGCACCGCAACGTACCTGATCTAAAGGTTCCTCCTTAGGTTCTTGCTTGACAATGACCCGGCCCATCGTGGATGTAGGGGGTACTAGGATTGTCGGTGAGAGGCAAAGGAACCAAGACGGCTGTCATATGCATGTCACCTCGTGTTTACATAAAATCGCACGGTTCCGCTGGGCTTCCTCCAGAGATATATTGTGTCTTCCACAGTCTATAGACCGAGGTCAGAGCACAATTGGAATTGAGGGCCCGTATACTCTCAGGTCAAGCGGAGGACAAGAAGCGGCAAGGAGAGACGGCAGCGAAATCATGCCTTCATTGAAGAGGAACCCCCTCTCGCTCGAGGCTGCCATGGACACACTGGTCGCGACGTTCCAGGATCCACTCAAGTCCCGCACTTGCGCCAGCAGGTTGAGGGTTGCAGCAGACAGAGTTGACTCTGAAGTCGGGTTGCGTAAATCAGCCTCAGAGAAGGCCAAGTTCGCGAAATCCCAATCCAAGCTCCTTCGCAGCGGGATCAAGTTCTTCACCCTCAGGCAATCACCTGCAGAATATATGGTCATTTTAAATGTCCTCCTGCGTTGCACTTGTAACTTCAAAGACCCGAAGATACGTGATCTACACACTCCCGGTCAACACGCTCCCGACGGGAAGATATACGCCGACGACATGTATTCCCTCCGCTTGACTGTGCGCATTGTTGGAAGGTGCATCAGTCTCGCATTGTCTGGGATCACAAAGAGCAAGTTCAGAAACATAGAAGAATCGCCAAGCGAGATTAATCGAACAAAGCCATGGCCCCTCGATGCGGACGACTTACTTCCTTCTGGAATACAAGATTCCATCGACACCCTCGCCCTTTGGGCAGCCGAAGCTGGTGCATGGTCCACCTACATACTCGCGACGGCCCTAGGAAGATTCTACCAGCCCTTTCTAGACGCCCTCATCCAGCCTCCCCAGTATAACCTTGCTCTACGGCTTCCTTTGCGAGAGATATCCACCGCACTAGGCTGGTTCGAGAAGGACCCTTCAACATACAACGCTACCCCAAGCCTCATTAACGACCCTTTGGACGCCATATTCGACTTTATCCTCATGCTTGTCCCGGATTCCAAGTTCAATGACATGGTCCGGAACCAAGCTTCGGCGGTGGTTCCCGTTTTCGAGCAGCTAAAGAGGCTTCTCCCATCCATCCCCGGAGGCGAGGCATGGCGGAGTAACATCGGCGTCGGATGCGAGATGATACTCTCAATCGCGAAGGACGACTTGGAAGACCTCCAATCCCGGACGGCTGCTTTGGGGATCGCCGACCCAATTCGTGATTCGCTGACGGACATGATAGTCGCACGGAAGGGAGGTTGCGCCTACGTGTTCTGTCCTCAAACCCAAGATACTACCTATTCGCGCTTGTGCACCACCTGTGATGTGCTTCGGTTCTGCGGGCCTGAGGTACGAACCACTCGTCTTCCGCCTTAACGAAGAGTTGACATTTTCCCCATTCTCCAGTGCCAGAAGTCCGCCTGGAAGGCACAAATCTATCCTCACAAAGCCCTCTGCCAGAAAATTCACGCGCTCAGGGAGCAACTGGGGCCTGAGGTTTGGGAACGGCTATGGAAGGAAGAGATGACAACGGACCAATTTCTTCAGCTTCGAACGGCACGCCCCCTTGACAAAGGCAATATTTGTGCGATTGGACGTGAGTTACACGCACTTAGGACTCTCAGAATCGTGTCGAGGCAATCCGGAGTGTCATAAGGGGCATACCATATTCATATGAATAACGATTGGCATTTCTGTATTTTTCTGGGAGATGCACCCCCTATTCGCAGCTGAGCGTTATGAGCTTCGTAGCGGTCGCGGAAGAGGGGAAGCCTTTGCATGCGCCGCCAACGGTCGGACGGGCCGGCATTTCGGCGATGGTCCTCATGGCGGACGCCTTTGTTCCCTGCTACCACCACCACCACCTCTCCCCTCTATTCCTCTGGCCTAGAGAGCGAAAACCTACGTCGACGTGGTGAGTGGCCTCAGTGCCGTGGCCACGAGAACGAAAACTTACGGTGTAGAAAGATGCCCCAAAGCTCGTCCAAGAAAAATACATTGTCGCCGCCATCGACACCCCCGTTAAAACATTCGAGGACCCATGGAAAACCGACCTATGCGCCAGCAGGCTGCACATGGTTGCATACCGCATCGAGCGGGAACTCATGCCACGGCAACTCGCTGAACAGATCAAGTTCGCCAAATCCCGTTCCTACGGAGTGGGATGAGGTTACTTACCCGCAACTACTCGCGCGCCGAATATAACGCCATGACGACCCGTATTATGATCTGCCGCTGCAACTGGGCAGACAAGAAGATTCGCGATCTCCACTGTCCGGGGCAGCACGCCCCCACTGGGAAAGTCTGCCAGGACGATATGCTCTCTTTCCGTGCTGTTGTGCGCACCATTGTTGATTGCATTAATTTCGCGCTGTCGGGGATGACGATGGGCAAGTTTCGCAGTCTCGACGAGTCGGTAGCTCAAGCTGGTTCGGTCAAGCCATGGCCTTGGGATCTAGACGACTTGTCCCCCTTAGGAAACAATCCAGATCTCATGATCACGCTTACTCGCTGGGCAGCCCAAGGCGGCGGGTTCTACATGTTCAGGCTCGCTAGTACCGTCGCCAAATTCTACCCTTCATTCGTGCACACACTCGTCCAGGATCCCAAGCTCGAATTCGCAATTACAAGGCCCATGATAGACATTACGACAGCCCTGGACCGTTACAAGCGGAACCCGAACGAGGCCAAGCAAGGGAAAGAAGGCGAAGCGTCATTCACGACCGCCCCATTGAACATCATATTCGACTTCTTCTTCACCGTATTCCCGACCCTGGAATTTCAGTACGGGCTCACGGTCCAAAGTTCCACCGTTATACCCGTTATGGAACGGTTAAGAAGCTTGATGCTACCTTCATTTTCCGCGCCCGCGGGGTGCGAAGGGATTCTCTCTACTGCCAAAGGCAAGGTGGCAGGTTTGGATGACGGTGATGATGAAGACGATGAAAGTGACACACCGGCACATAGCCTGCGAAGCCCTCTAGACGAAGCACTGGGGGAGCTGGCTGCAACGCGCAAGTCTGGCGGTTGCCTCAACCTCGAGTGCCCTAAAAGTGCGGATACGTACGCGCGATTGTGCAGCAAATGTGACGTTGTCAGGTACTGTGGCCCAGAGGTAAGTTTTCGACGTCATCGTCCAGCTGTATTCCCTCATTTATTCTTGGACTAGTGTCAGAAGGAGGCTTGGAAGGCGAGGATCTGGTCTCACAAGGCGCTCTGCAAGAAAATATTTTCCGTGAGGGAACAGTTGGGACCCGATGCCTGGCCGATGCTTTTCACGGACGGAGTCTCTCGGAAAAGGTTCTCCGAATTTGTGAAGGACAAGGAACTTGACTTGAACAATCTCCAGCGGGTAGAAAGGGAGCTCTTCATGCTTAGGAAGATGAAGTACGGAGACAAGATGCTGGAATGGTCGCGGAAGGCCCCGCTCTCCTAATATATATGACGGTATCTGAACCCGCTACCATGTTGGACGATACCCAGCGCAAGGAGGGCGAAACCCAGGGACACCAGAGACCTAGTACGCTCCCAGGTTCAATCCAACGGGAACTCCGTAGTGCTGGCATGGAAAGATATATCAACTATGTATTATACAGGTACACCGTATTTCACTTCTTCGTTTCCCTTCATAACATACCGAATAACATTACAGGCGGTTGACGTTACCGAGGTCAGTGCAAGCCTCCTTGACACGAGCTGACAGAGTCTTCTCGCCCTCGCGAACCCAGACACGGGGGTCGTAGACCTGAGAAATAACTGTTAGATCGCGGCATAAAGGGACCGCTAAACACTGCACACCTTCTTGTTGGGCTTGTCAGCACCCTCGGGGTTGCCGACCTGGGACTGGATGTAGCCCTTCTTGGCATCGAAGAAGTTCTGCAGGGAGAGGTTAGACTACCAGGCGACCCAAAGCGAATGATGCCAGCGACGTACCCGGATGCCAACAAGGTAAGCGAATTGAGTATCGGTATCGACGTTCATCTTCACGACACCGTTGTTGACGGCGGTGGTGATCTCCTCCTTGGTCGAGCCGGATCCACCGTGGAAAACGAGGTACAAAGGCTTCTCGGCGCCGCCAATCTGCTTGGAAGCATACTCCTGGTGCTTGGCCAACAAGTCGGGGTGGAGTTGGACGTTGCCGGGCTTGTAGACACCGTGGACGTTTCCGAACGCAGCAGCAATGCTGAAGTTGGGGCCGATGGCGGAGAGAGCCTTGTAGACGTCGAAGACATCCTCGGGCTGGGTGTAGAGGGCGGAGTTGTCGACACCAGAGTTGTCAACACCATCCTCCTCACCACCGGTAATCCCGATCTCCATCTCGAGCCAGATGCCGAGCGGGGCCATGCGCTTGAAGTACTTCTCGCAAGTGGCGATGTTCTGCTCCTTGGGCTCCTCCGACAAGTCAAGCATGTGTGAAGAGAAGAGGGGCTCGCCGTGCTCCTTGAAGTACTTCTCGTCGGCCTCGAGCATGCCATCGAACCAGGGGAGGAGCTTCTCAGCACAGTGGTCGGAGTGCATCACAACGGGGCTAAAGGCGATGTTATCATCACGATAGGCTTTCGGACGAGGTCGGTTTCGGCTTACACTCCGTAGGCTTTGGCAACAGTTCGGACATGCTGAGCGGCGGTGATGGCACCGAGGATGGAGGCCTCCTGGTTGGTGTTGGAGAGACCCTTTCCGGCGAAGTAGGCAGCTCCTCCCTGGGAGACTTGGATGATAATGGGCGACTTGACATCGCTATTGGCCGGAATCAGTTCTGGACACTTTGGAAGTTATTCTGGGACCAACCGGGCAGCTTCGAGAACCGCGTTGGCCACGGATGTTGAGGTGACATTCTGCCAAGGATTAGGCGGGGCTGGGTAAATCAATGGAACCAGAACTCACAATCGCCTATTCCCGCACAACGACGACACCGAGTGTACTCAGCATAGATCCAGGTAATCACGTCGACAACCGAGACTCACAGGGATAGCGAACTACGTCGTCAATGTCAGCAACGACCTCCAGATAAGCGAGAACATTACTTACCTTCTGCTCCTTGGCGTAGTCGAAGAGCTTGCGCACATTGTCGCCAGTCAAAACACCAGCCTAGATAAATATCGTCAAACCGATCGAAGTTATCAGTACTGGCGCCCTTGGACGCGCTCGCCGTTGTGCGCGACGTTGGGAACTCACGGGGACGACGTCGAGGACACCCATGTTGATATGTGGATTTGAAGGGTAGGAAGGATTGAAGATCGGGTTCAAGAGGAGAGGTGTTCTGGGTGCAACTGGCCTTTAATATTGACAGAAATCCGCCGTAATCGATGTCATTTGGGTCACGTGGTGAGATCCCATCGGTGACCCGCTCCCCCCTTTTGGGAATGCCCCTGTCGACACGCCGAATCGTGCCAGTGGGCGCTTCAGCCTCGCTGGACTGAGTTTGGGATTTTTATGACCATCCGTGGACGTTCCACGCTCCCTGATACCGCTGGAGGATCTCGTTGGTGGGGCGCCTGTGATGGTGCACGGTAAGAACCGGATTCCTTGGTGTGCGGCCTCGGGCTACACAAGGTACCGCAAAACGGGCTTCGAAGCTGCGTCGGAAGACCACGGATGAAAATTTGGATGCACTAAAAGAGGTGACCCAGGCAATTAGAGATCCCAGAGCCCCATTCGTTGATAACCCCCACTGTGGGCCAAGGCGAGCCCCATCTGCGGGAGCATCGCACTAGTCGTGGTGGCGTACAATGTTGGAAATAGCCTCAAGACCTGTCGGCCGACGTTGACCAGCGGAAGGTCAAGAAAGCCCTTGGGGTTTGTTTTGGGCCTCGACAGCCGCCACAAGTCTCCTCTTGTGTGATATTGGAGCTGTGGCTACGCTAGCTGTGGTTGTGACTACCGACGGCCTGAGCATCAATGGGGAGTTACAGTTCGGAAGGCTCCACGTCCCGAGATCATAAGGGCCGTCGAGACATCGGTCAAGGGCCAAGGAGCACCAGAGGAGTAGATCAGCTAGGTCGTTACCACCGAAGAGTGTGAGTCACCTCTACGCCGCTATCTTCGTTCTCGGATATAGGGAGCGATAACTTAGACTAGTGACTAGTTTGTCACGAATCTAGCAGCACTGCTAGACCTAAATGGTTGCCAGCCAGATCCTTCGGCCTGCAAGGTGGCGATGGTGGTGGGAGTCTAGGTTGGATGAGGGAGAAAGAAATTGGGAGAACCGGGTGGAAAAGATAGGCCAAGAGGAAGGGTCGAGTGTCATATTTATCCTCCGTAAATTGGCTGAACGTGGCGAGAACCCAGGCAGCAATGAGTCAGTCATTGAATGACTGCACCACCGGTTGGGACTCGGATGGGAAGTGACGTGTCCCCGTGCTCCCATCGCGCAAGGACGGATACCCGTTTTAAAACTACCCATGCTCATGGTCCTGGGGAGAGGCAGTGAGAGAGATGGAGGCGACTGCAAAGT
This sequence comes from Coprinellus micaceus, assembly GCA_951394405.1. Classification (NCBI taxonomy): domain Eukaryota; kingdom Fungi; phylum Basidiomycota; class Agaricomycetes; order Agaricales; family Psathyrellaceae; genus Coprinellus; species Coprinellus micaceus. The sequence goes on along the minus strand of OX596337.1, from coordinate 772,458 downwards.
TCAGTGACTCGACGGTGAAGCCAGTCGACGCGTTACTTTGCTGAACGGGAGATCCAAACAAGTCCAAACATCACGCTCACGTGCACCAGACGATTGAACTTGACCCAACTTCCGGAATCTGTTCCTGAACCATCTAGATACCGACGTGACCTCCATCTAGTACAGGCGCTCACTCACCCAAGTCCCAGTCCCTGATGTTGGAGGTTGAGCATGTAGAACTTACGTCGTCTTGGGGCCTTGGGCTGTAGATCGAGGGGTTCAAGTTGACCCGGGACGTAGTCAGCAACAACGTTTATGCGAACAGTGCAAAAAACGATGACTTAGACCTCGCTTTACACAAACTCCACCATCTCGAGAGCAAAACCGACATGCCTGGTCCTTCGTGCGTCTCCTGTCCTCCATGCCGCTCCAGGCGCTGACGTATGAGTTAACTTACACTCAATAGTGAAATCCGTTTGATCCATGTTCCACCCATTCAACTCGTACCCACCGGGAACATGCATATACAACCCTCGACCAAGCCCGGGAACCCACTTTCGCTGGAGGAAGCTTTCGACCTTCTTACATCGACCTTAAACCACCCCACCGAGAGTCGAGTCTGCGCAAGAAGGCTTCACGTCGCAGTAGAGCGTGTACAGGATGAATGGCTGCCAATGTCTACTGCCAAAGCAGTCAGATTTGCTAAATCTCGTCCGCAATTCCTCAGGGCTAGCATTCGCCTCCTCACCCGCAAACGCACCCCTGCGCAGTTCTCCCACCTTGTCAGCCATCTCCTACTTTGTTCCTGCGACTTCAGCGAACCTGGAATGTTTACCCTCCACATGCCCACTCCAGAGTGGCACATCCCAGACGGCACGGTATACCCGTCAGACCTGAGTGCATTGAATCAGACACTGTGCCTCGGGATGGGGTTTATACGCGCGACGGTCTCCGGTATGACGACGAACAAATTTCGCAACTCGACCTTGGTGCCAGTCGCAGATTCCCAACCATGGCCACTCAACGCGGACGACCTCCTGCCGTTCGGGATTCAAGACTCGATAGACGCGTTGAGAATGTGGACTGCTCCTGGCATTGGCGGGTACGAGGTCTGGTCACTTGCTTCTGGTCTGGCAAAGTTCTACGAGCCCTTCGCCATAGCGGTTGCCAAGCCCCCAAACTACGACTTCGCCTTCTACCGCCCCCTACACGAGCTTAACACAGTCCTAAACCTATACGAGAACCGCCGTGATTTGTACCAAGCGTACGCTGGTACTGTTGAGTATGCTGTGGGGGATACCTTCGATTTCTTCTTGGCCCTCAAACTCTCCGCCGCCTCCGGAGTGGGGACTGGACTGAGGCGCGTCAGTCTGGTCCTCAATCCCATTCTCGACAGGGTATCTCGACTCCTGCCATCTATGTCTTTCGCCCCACCCCGGCGACGTCAAATGGAGATTGCAGTGGAATCGCTGAGAGCAGTCGCGAATGGACTCGAGGTTGTCCCTCGCCTTGATGGCAACCTTATCGCCCCTGCCTTCGCCGAAATCCTCGACACTGGAAGAGGTGGATGTGGATGTGTGACCTGCCCGTCAACGAACAACACATCGTCTGCCAGCCGATGTGGTGGGTGTGGTCTTTCGAGATATTGCAGTAAAGCCGTACGTCACATAATTCCTCTCTCCGTGTTTCTGAATCTCACTCGATGCTATTCAACTCCTTTCAGTGCCAGAAGGCTGCGTGGAAGTCACCCAACCTTCCTCACAAGCAGCTCTGCCCTCTGATAAAGGAGTTACAAGCCCACCTCGGTGCTCGCGCCTGGGCAAAGCTTTGGACTCCTGGGTTTCACGCTAGTCAGGTAGAATCGCTTCTGAAGGCGAAGAAGGTTGATCCGATGAAATTCATCTACATCGGAGGCTTGCTCGACATGACGAGGCAGCATAAAATAGCGTACAGAGAATCTAAGGAGATAGCCGACATAGACGGAGGTGGTGAGGTGGGAATACGTTGGTAGACGATGTTATCATGTTCGCCGTACCACCTTCCGCCCACTCTCCGATTCAAGTACTGTTCGGCCTACTTGGGGTACGTCCCACAACCTTGTAGTGACATTTATTTTCGCCTACAGTAGCAGAAAATGATGTATGGGCCAAATCTTCCTTACTTCACTTTCTTGATAGGAATCCAGACCCGTTCGCGTTGTTTATCCTGGACGATGAATCCAAACATCGCCCTTCCGCATGTACAGGCCGGAGCCTTTGCCACTTTCCACTTCGCCACCACCTTCAGGAGCACAACATCTCCACCATGGGGCCCTCACCCGAAGGCGTGCTTAAAATGAAACGGTCCCCTTCAGAAGACCCACCAAATCCCTCGGGCGTTCGTATCTTGAACCACTACGAAATCCTGTCGTTCGTTTTCGGGTACTTCGTTTTGAATGAGAGGAAGCAGCTCCGCGATCTTGCCCTTGTATGCAAAGCCTTCTTGAATCCCGCCTTGGATTGTCTCTGGGTGGATCTAGATAGCCCAACACCATTGCTGAAACTACACCCGGCGCTCAGAATCGTTGATAACTCTTACGTGAGTATTTTCAATTCGCTGATCACCCGCTTGATACTCATTCTCGCTTTACATCCCCACAGTTCTACCTCGGTGACATAGACGACAATTCTGCCTCTAGGTTTCACGAATACGCGCGCCGGGTTCGAAAGATACACCTCAACGACGGAAGAAACCCAAGAACACATTCAATTTCGCTTGCTGGATTCGCTTGGCTCGGCCAACAACTGCGGGGCTCACCTCTTCTGCCGGGCCTCCGTACCATCCGTTTCTCTAATCCCAACCGCGACTCTGTTCACATGGGTCTGCTGCCTCTCTTGCTGTCCCCCTCTATTCGGACCGTGTCTTTCGAAGGCCAATTCTTGTCGGCAGACGCATTCCTGTCCTACGCCCTCCCCCTGGCGTGTCGTGGCGCACCAGCTCTGAAAGAGCTCTCACTCAACGATAACACTTCCGTTTCCGGTGACCGAATATGGGATCAAATCTCAACCATTGCCCCAAAACTTCAGCTTCGTGCCCTCACCATCGCGTTCCCCAAAAGTCTTACACTCAAATCGGCCTTCCTTGGTACCCTTGGGCGGACATTCGACAGCCTCACCTCAATCTCCCTCGATGTCCACACCCCGTCGCACGGGCCATCAGGGGACGCCATGGAAGAAGGTCTTCTCCCCCAGTTGACCTCTCTTCACCTTGTTAATCGGTGTGAAGCGAGCCTTTGCCAATGCTACCCTACTTTCCTCGTCCGACGAGCAACATCGATCAAATTCTACTCCTGGACGCACATCCCGGACGCCAACGCCTTCTCAGATGCCGTTGAAATACTCTCTCAATGCAAGTCTTTGAAGAGAGTCGAAATAGTGGCCCTGATATACGGTAATTGGCACGTCATCCTCCCATCGGCCCTCCTACCATTCCTGGTTCGGTTGAACTTGGAGGAGTTTATTGTGGACGGCGAGATGCTGGAAGTTGTTGCCGAGGCAGGGGGGAACGACATTCAATGCTTCGTCGATGCGGCATTTGGCCGCAGCCGTCAGAGTCGTGGATGGACATTGAAAACATTGACAACGCCCTTGCTGCGCCTTTCTCCCCTGGATGGGCGCGGGAACCGACAGATAGGAGGGTTTCCCCCGATAGACACGTTGCTTTACATCGCACGACACGCCCCCGGACTCACGGAAGTAACAATCCCAATCGATTCCAGCGTTGTCGGGGCAGCCGGCAAGTCCCTATCATCCCTAATCAGCGCTTGGGAAACACCCGCCACTCCCAGCACCCTCCGATACCTCAATATTGCTGATAGGCGTACTAGCGAGAAGGAATTCACCCCCGCTGAATATCGGGATCTCGCTTGGTTGCTGGACACGATCTTTCCAAACTTGGAATCGGTCAAACCAATTGACTTTCCTGGAGGGCCTGTCAAGCTGAACTGGAATTCGCGTTGGCAACTCATCGAGGAGCATAGACGTATGCGCAAGGCGCTGAGAACTCTTGGGATGCGGTGGGGATATTGAAGGGTTTGGGCGGATTGGTTCTCTAATATTACCAAGTGTTCAGCATGTGCTCATGTCCACACCCTCGATCGATAGCTGGTGCTTCCGTCATACCCGTGTATCTGAAGGGGACCATTTGGCGATGAGGACGACGCGTGCGATGTCGGTTCGGAAGCTAGACCAGAAATCAAACTCGAGGTTGAGGAGCTTGTATATACACCGAGGGGCGCAAACTTGAAGTCCCACCCTCGTACGCGAGGTGATCGAACTTCGCATCCTTACGAATTTCACGGGGCTAGGATGGGGTCGGAAATTACTGTATGCTCAACTTTGGGCTATTTCAACTTTCGAGAACAATCTGGTCCGCATTCCAAAGCGCCTAATAGAACATCGCACGAAACTACTGAAGGCCTGTCGTTTGAATCCACTGACAACCCAAGCACGCGGCCAATCGCCTTTCTCAACACTTTGACCAGAGAGAAGTGGCATTCGCCTTATTCAGACATGTATTCGAGTCCTGTATCCTCGTCTTCCTCGCCTTTGACCTCGGCAACAGGCTGCCCACCGCCCTTCTCCTTGTTGGCCGTTTGCTTCTTGCGGCCTTTGCCCTTGGGGACATAGGTCCAGTTCGAATGCTTTGCGATGACTTGGCGCTGAAAGTCACTGTCGTAGCCGACACACTTCAAAGTATACACCATCAAGGTCTGGAAATTTATAGTTAATATTGAGTGGCAGGAGCGTTATTGTTGGGCTCACAAAATCTCCCCGCGTGAAGGTCATCGCGATCTCATCCCTGGTGACCTTTTTATCATACTCGTTGTCCAGGATGCAGGAGACTTCGCTGTCCGTGGGGTCCGTGTTTGAGTGAAGCCTTCTGTGGTATATCCAGGCCCGGACGTAGCCACCAACGTCCTTCTTGTGGAAGTCCCCAATCCACTTATTTCGAACCTGCATTGGGATAGCGGAAAGTTCACCAGCTGCATCAGCTCCAGGATCATCAAGCACGACAAGAGATAGAGACAGACCGCTGGACTTTGCCTTGCCCACTCTTCTCTGGTCATGGAGATGGACGGTTTAACTTCGTACTGGCCTTGGTACTGCCAGAGGGCTGGTTTGTTAGAGACTCGAGTAAGTAGCCGCATGATTCCGTGCTCCCAAGGGGGCACCCTGCCCATTCCAATCTGCAGCCAGAGACCGTGGTTTCCTGGAATGCGTGGCGCCTCTGGCTGACGGTCAAGTGCGAGGAACATGAAATCGTCGTGGCCGTGCTCAGCCAGCTTCTCATCGCAAGGGGTCGGGCACATTATGTTGGGGTTCCCACCGTAGGTGTCCGACATAAAGTATCGCGGCACCGCTCCAGCATCTCGAGTCGCTTGGTCAACCCCGACAGCAAACGGTGCCTCCGGTATTTTAGCGCGTTTAAACCTCATGTTCTTGAACTCCTCATCAAACAAGTGCCCCAGGCCCCGAGCGTTCTGTTTGCCTTTTCCATTGCCCTTCGCTTTAGCCTTCCAGTCGTCTTTGACTTTCGCCTCTTTCTTGATTCTTTGCCGCGGGCTAGAAGAGCGTGGCCGCCCATTAAGCTGAACACGGAAGTCCCTTGAGCACCTGCACTTCCACCAGAAGGTATGGTTGATACGTCACGTACCTTGGAAACAATGTTTTCATTCTCGGCATTGGGCGCGGCAAGTCTCGGAGATGGAGCTCTTCCCTTTATCCTGGCCGACATGGAGGAAACAGGTTTGTAATGGCGATCGAGACGGGCTTTCGGATGTCTCCTGACGATCACAACTGCGTCTACGAAGAAGCGAGTGCGCTTTGCGTGGTGAGTCTTTGAGATTGCATTAGCCATGACGACCCGGTTATCGACATGTTATTTCTCCATACCGGGGGTGCAGAGCCTTCTGACCGGTATCCTTCCGAGATACAGAACGCCTTGATGTTGTCTGTGATCGCTTCCACCTTGACCGTGGAGAGGACAGTCGGGAGGAGGGTGGTTTCGTCCTCTACCTGAGACTGAGATCGTTTTGTCGGTGGGTGCATTCTTTTCATAGTGGTGCTTCCTGCTGCAAACGCGAGTACGTTTGGCGAGTCCCGTCATCGAGACGGACGAAGGGCCAACTCACCTCTGGGTATGTGAAAAGGCAAACGGCCGCGTATTGGCTGTAACGGCTTGTGGGAGTGGATTTCAAACCCCAGGGAGGGAAGGTTGAATAGAGGGCACCGTTGGCTTCCGGTACGCTGGACGAGCCTCAAGGTCAGCGTGAGGAAAGTCGGTGGCACGACTCGCATTCGGCTGAGACGCCACAGGTTGTAGGCGTCTATTTGGTCGGATGTTGCACGCGGAACGGCTGAGCCCATGCCGGTGGACCTCGGTGAACCCCTTGGCTCTTAAATCTCCCAAGTCGTCAAACTGCTTCTTCACCTTTCAAGTTCTCGTCTGTTAGGCGCAGAGATCTCACTCCGTATGCGTGTCATGAAACTGCCTTCTCCAGACCCGTCAACCTGCTCGAGATAGAAGTACCAGGCGGTTGGATATCACCATCTAGGGATGGTCATTAGGCCTAGGGTCTGTTTGCATCATACGATACGAGCGTAAGTTCTCGATCCTCCTCAGGTTCTACAAAGGCGCCAAGCAATACGAGCGACCCACAGGATACCAAGGACAGAGTCCCACAATCCTTTGCACAAATCCCTAAGTTAGTTCGTTCTCTGGGGGAGAAATGGCCGAATATGAGCACCAGAATATTGCGGTGTCCACGACGTTGTTGGGCAGTTTCCGACCTCAAAAGTTTGGTTCCCGAGGCCGACCCTCCATTCAGAGCCATCCAGTCGGTTGAAATGCAAATAATGCGCCTCCTACAGACGTGTGGCGTCCTATATGCGCCAGAGAAGGGGTTTTCTTGAGGGGAAGAATGATGTTTGGAACGAAGCAAAGCCAGTAAGCTGGTCAGGCCGAGACTGACTGCCAATGGGCGGGTATTTGGATCCCTTGTGTTTGGTAAACAAACGACGTGGTCACGGTCACGTCGTGACTGTCGCGCTCAGGCCCGTCAAATTCAATCTTGTCTTTCGCCACCTCCACCACCACCTCCTCCTCGTCGTTGCCCAGGATGTCCTCAAAAGCTACCTCCAACGATTTGCCGTTAATTCCCCCTTCTCCAAAAGACACCATCTTCAAGAACCACGACATCCTTGCTCTCATCTTTAGTTATTTTACCCCACCACTTGTCCCCGTGAAGTCCGAGTCGGGACCCGATAAATCTTCACCATTTGGAGGCTGTAGGCAACTTCGCAATCTGGCTCTTGTATGCAATGCATTCTCGCGTCCAGCATTGGACTGTTTGTGGACCAATATCGATGGTATAACCCCGTTGCTCAAGCTACACCCAGGTTTGAAGGTAGTCGACAACAAATACGTGCGTCCAACCCTCTCTAACCTCCAGAACAGGTACTAACCTTACAGCCAGTTCTTTCTCGGAAATCCGGATCGCTGTTCGACTTCGAGGTTCTACGAATATGCGAAGAGGATCCGAGGAGTTCGTTTCGAGGACACAGACGACACGCGGGCACACGCCGTATCCCTAGCAGGTCTTTCCTGCCTCACTCAGCAACTCCAAGGTGCCCCGCTTACACCTGGGTTGAAGACCATCCACTTCATCAATCCCAATTGCGATTCAGCACATATGGGCGTACTGCCTTTGGTTCTCTCGCCCTCGGTCAGGAGTGTGAGGTTCCAAGGTTCCTTCATTCACAACGAGATATTCCGATCGTTTGCTCTGCCACAGCTGTGCTCGATGGTCCCTAGTCTTCAAAATCTCCATTTGTGTGGGAACGATGCTCTTGAAGGTGTATCGGTCAGCGCATGGGAGGATCTTCCAGATATCCTCGGTGAACTCCAACTCGATTCCCTTACATTGAAATTCCCATTCGAGCTCGCACTCAACCCGACCTTCCTGGCAATGCTTGGAAAGAAGTTGGAGAACCTCACGGAGCTTACTTTGGACTGTCACACCACTTCGCACGCACCGTCGACGGATGTAATGGGACAACAACTATTCCCTGCATTAAAGACCCTCCACCTTTACAATCGTTCCGAAGCCGAGATCTGCCATTGCTACCCATCCTTCCTTGTCAACAGGGCCACCTGCATCACTTTCTGCACTGCCAATGTCATGGACGCGGATGCGTTCTCGAAGACCGCCGATACTCTTTCCAGGGTTCAAAATCTGAAGTCGATCGAGATTGAAGCCAACCACCACATACTCCATACCGCCCTTGTGCCCTTGCTTCAAAACTTGAGCCTGGAGGAGCTCCACATCGACCTCAACTCAGCGTTCGAAGTGCCAGCTGGAGAAGGAGGTACAGATATCCGTTGCCTCATCGACACAGCCTACTCTGGGAGTGAGGGCAAAACGACACTTCGACTCCTAGCCACTCCGGTCTGGAGGGACACACCGCCTTTGAGCGACGGTGTATCACGAGATCCGGGAGGTTATGCACCCCTCAGCACCCTGGTTTATATTGCCAAAAAGGCCCACGGGCTGGAACGCATATCACTACCCATCGACTCTAGCGTCGTTGACGGGAGTTCCAGTGGACAAACAATTAAGTTGTTGCTCGATACCTGGTATACTTCGGAATGCGAAAGCACCCTTCAGTATTTGGATATCGCGGAACGACGTCCCGAAGAGAAGAAGTTTACGGCCTCCGAATATCGAGATATCGCGTGTTTGTTGGACACTATATTCCCGAATTTGGAATCGGTTACGCCAATGCAACACAGACGGCGAGACGTCGACAGCCGGTGGGATCAGGATTGGGAGTTGGTTGAGGACTATAGGAAAATGCGGAAGGCACTTAGACTATACCGCGGAGCGTGCTGAGCCCCAAACGGTTGGGGTGTGCTGTAAAATACATCTTGCGACCACGCTCCTTCCACATTTTGTGGGATTTACCAGGGCTAGCGATTGACGCAAACGTGAACGTTGAATCAGGCAGGCGCGCCTGTTCAATTCCGAACGCGACGCGATGTTTGTGGCAAACTTCCACGACAAACATTGGCGATCCAGCAGAAATTTCCGCCTGAAACCCATCTTCCTTCTGACCACCAAAGCCCTCCTCCAACCAAGACCTGCTGTCTCTCTACACATGCCAGGGACAGTGGAATCCTCACCACGGAGTATCGAACCGTCGCACACTGGCATTCAGTTTGTTGGGCCAACCAGCGCCTGACGCCGATGCCCTGATGCACAACAAAGGTCAACTCTACAACGTTGCGCTGGTCTGTAAAGCGTTCTCCGGGCCAGCACTGGACTGTTTATGGGCTCACCTCAAAAGCCTGACTCCTTTGTTGAAGCTTCACCCATCCTTTCAAGTGGTGAACGGGTGTTATGTACGTTGGACGTTCATCGAAGCAGGATCTCACTCACTCAGACCTCAAGCTTTACATGGGCCAGCTTCACAGCGACGAGGCGTCCACATTTTATCAGTACGCTCGCAAGGTTCGGACGATAGCGCTCCGGAGTGGCGACAGCAAAGCTACGCCTTGTGTATCGCTTGCTGCCTTTTCGTGGCTCGGTCGGCAAGTCCCCACTTATGCCCGGACTTCGAGCAATTACATTCTCCGATCCGAACACCAACTCCGTGCATATGGGCTTGCTACCCCTCATTCTCTCGCCTTCTGCCCAAAGTGTGACATTCGACGGCTCATTCATAGCCTCAGGCGAATTCCAGTTGTACGCACTGCCCCTTGTATGCAAAACGGTTCCCACCTTGCAACGACTTTCGCTTTCAGACAGGAGCAACATTTCCAGAGGGGTGGTCTGGGAAACCTTTCTCGATGTGGCTAGCGGACTACCCCTTCGACAATTAAGCCTCTCCTTCCCCATCATCCGCATGTTGGATCAGAGTCTTTTGGCCCAAATATCACGAAGATTCACCACGCTGACCTCTCTAACTCTCGATTTTCACACCTCTCCTCACACTCCCTCGGAAGATGTTACAGATCAGGTGTTGCTTCCAAATCTCACCTTCCTCCACCTCGTTAATCGCTCTAACTGCAAGCTCTGCAAGTGCTACCCTCCATTCCTCTTGCGCCGTGTCACAGCCCTTACTTTCCACCTCACGAAGGATGTCTTTGATCGTGGCGCATTCTTAGGTACTGCCAACACCCTTGCGGATGTACCATCCCTCGCGAAAATCCAATTTAAGGCCGACAAGGAAGCGCTCGTCCTCGAGCCTTCTTTGGTACCTCTCCTCAAGCGTCTTGATTTGGAGGAATTCCTCATCGACAACCCGCGAACGATTCTCCAAAATGAAGGTAGTCGGGGGGAGAAAGGCATTCAATCGATCATTGACGCGATATTCACCGGCCGTCCTGAGGGGCGTATCCCCCAACTCCAAATGCTTTCGCTTCCGGTGATGCAGCGATACCCGCGTTCATGGGATAGTTACAAGGGGGAGTGGGAAGACGGTGGAGAGGCACCATACCCGGCCATAACTGCCTTGTCCTACCTGGCGCGATGTGCCAAGGGACTCGAGCGCATCTGCTTACCGCTTAAACTCTTCCGTCGTCGGATATGAAGGCGAAACAGTCAAGTCTCTGGTGAGATCCTGGAACGATGGTCTGGATGACCCGAGCAATCTGCGGTACCTCGAGATCATGGAGAAACGCGCCGACGCTCAAGCTTTTGTCGCTTCCGAATACCGCGATAGCGCAACGCTGCTAGATGCGATCTTCCCGAACCTCTGGTCGGTCACCATGATAGACCACCCGGAACGTAACGGAAAGTGGGATGCAGACTGGGACCTCACCGAGGACCATAAACGAATGCGCAAGGCGCTCAGGCTGTGTGGAGTTGAGCATTGGTAACCGCGCAGCGACCTACCCGCCGACATGGTGGCCAGTTACCCCTGAGACGGGCGCTTAATTGTAGGTTATGTCCGGGGCCTATACCTACTTCACTTTGGACGTGGAATGCAGTAAAGGGACCAAACGAAGGTTGGTCGTTGTGGTAGGCTCTATCCAATGAACGACCAGCCCCAACTTCAAGTCATGACTCTGGTCAAAAACCCATCGCCCCTGAGCGTCAACCGGATGATCGCCGCTCGTCAAGGGACTTATCCCCATTCAGTTCCTTAGGTTCAACGAAGGTTGGGGAGGGTTGGGCTGGGTTGTGTCGCTACTCACCTCCATGTTGACTTCTTTCAACAATCTACCCCCTGGACCCCTCCACCTCGTCCGGTTCATTCCTCAGCTCGCCTTCCCGTCCTTCCTCTTCTACGCCTTGTCCAAGTTCGGACTGAAGATCTCCTTTTCATGGTCTCTGCCAGCCGTAGTGCTCGCAGCGCCTGGCTTCTATAAAGTACTTGTATGGTACAAACTATGGAAAGCCACCAGAGAAGCGGAGAAGCTAGGCGCACGTGTCGTCCCGCTTGTGCGGAGAAGCTCGAAGGAACTTATCCAACACGCGGCGAAGGCGCTGAAGGAAGGGTATCCAGGTGAGTACTAATAATCTGGAGTCCATGAAAACAAGCAGTCAGGTAACGAGGTCGCGAAGGTATTCTGGACGAGTTCGTGGAGGGGTATGGAACTGTGTTCGGACTGCGGGTACTAACTGAGACGAGAATTGTGACTTTCGAACCAGAGCATGTGAAGGCAATCCTGGCCTCGCAGTTCGAGACCTTTGATAAAGGTAAGCACCCCCTCTTTACCCCCCTGGAAAGTGCAGTTTTATTGGATGCTGAGTGTCGGGTTGAATGCTCTTAGGCCACATCTTCAAGTCTCATATGTATTCCCTCTTCGGAAACGGTGTTTTCAACTCTGACGGTACCTCAGCGCACTCAAATTATCCCAGAGCCACATACAACCTGACAGTTTATCCCTCCAGGCGACCTCTGGAAGTTCCACCGTACCCTCAGCCGCCCCTTCTTCTCTCGCGAACGTGTCAACGACCATTCCAGCCTCCTCTCAGTTGCAGACAAGGCTCTTCACATCGCATCCGCCCGTCTCAGCCAGGGGAATGCGTTCGATATCCAGGACTTAGCGATGCGCTATACCCTTGACATCTCAACACAGTTTCTGCTCGGAAACTCCGTCCATTCGCTTGATGGATGTTTGGCTTACCCACTGGCACACAGCACCTCGTCGCCGTCGTCGAGCGCTCAACCAGACAAAGACCCCTCGAACGCATTTGGTATCGCACTCTCTGAGGCAACGTATCTATCTGCGGACCGCTCAAAGTACGGGGCGCACTGGCCTATAGCTGAATTCTGGAAGGATGAGGTCAAGGCACGTCGAGACGTTATCGACGCATTTATTGAGCCTCACTTGAAGATAATTCTAAGTAATGTTGGGACTGGAAAGTCCAATATTGCGGATGCGGGAGGGGAAACTCTTGTGGAATGTTTGGCAAAGCAAACCCAAGATGCGACTATGATTAAAGATGAGGTTAGCCTATCTCCAATTCGTGGCTGGCGTCGCACCCGGCACTTATTTTCGCAACGAACTAGCTCGCGAACTTCCTGATCGCAGGCCGCGACACCACTGCTGCGACAATCACTTTCTCCGTTTATATGCTCACCCAAAACACCACCATCATGGAGCGGGTGAGGAACGAAGTTCTCTCGAAACTGGGCAAGGATAGGCAGCCCACGGCAGAGGACGTGAAGGAGATGAGGTACCTTCGGGCCTTCATCAACGAGGTCCTGAGGTTATACCCCCCAGTGCCGTACGACAGCAGGTAATGCATAAATCTGCCTCTTACCATTGACTCCCCTAACCCCGAACATAATAGGATGTCCAATAAGGCAACACTCTGGCCATCACCGACGCCAGGAGGGAAACCATTTTACGTACCAGCCAAGTCCAAGATTCTCTACAGCATGTGGTACATGCATCGGAGCACCGAGCTCTGGGGACCAGATGGTGGGTCCCGTCTCCCGCCCTAGAGTGGTCGAATCCAACATGGCTAAACGTCACCTCTAAATAGCCCTGGAATTCGACCCTGATCGTTTCCTCGATGACCGCTTCAGCAAGTACCTGACCCCGAACCCCTACCTCTTCATCCCCTTCAACGCTGGACCGCGCATCTGTTTGGGAATGCAATTCGCCTACAACATGTCCTCGATCTTCCTCATCCGACTCCTCCAACGCTTTGACAATATCTGCCTCGCTCTTGACGCCCAACCGCCAGATTCTCTGCCTCCAGCAGAATGGGCGAGTGAAGTAAGACCTTTGGACCCCAGGAAAGCGAGGGAAAAGGTTTTCCCAAAGACGAGTATCAACATGTCTGTCAAGGTCAGTGCGAAATAGGGCCAGAACTTGGGAAGGGTTCTAATGGGCTTGTTTAGGGTGGCCTCTGGGTGAGAATGGATGAAATTGAACCAGAAGACCAAGACGACTTCGAGTTCATTTCGCTTTCGAAGTCCCAACGAATATGATGTAGATAATTGGCAATGCGAGAAGTTGGCCAGATAAAATGGCAGGATGGAGGTGAAAATCGAAAGTCGATAGCGACGACGGAAGAGTGGATTTATACGCAGTACCTGCACACGAGGGAGTGGGTCAGTCAATCGTGAAGTAGGGGTTCATGAGGTAAAAAGAAGCTGCCACAAACGAGACCGACTCGAGAGGGCCGACGTACCTTCGCTCACCGAAGTCTCCCAAACCGGGAATAATGAACGCCTTCTCGTTGAGGCCCTCGTCAATCCAACCGGTAATCTACGCGCGTCACGACGTCAGTCAGTGGTTCAGCTTGAGAGCACGCGGGGTGACATGGAAGAGAAGGCCAAGTGACGCACCACTTTGAGCAGAGGATACTTGGATGTAAAGGTGGTGAGACCCTCGGGGGAGGCAATCTACGCAAAGTCGTGAGCAGCACCATGGGACCCGGGAACATGGGATAACTCACCAAGTTAATGAAGATAATTCGCTCCTCGGGGACGCCCTGCTCCATCAAGACTTCGACAGCCTTGATCGCGGAACCGCCAGTCGCTGGAGGAGGATCGTCGTTGTCAGTCGAGCTCATGACGCCATGGAGAAGCATAAGCATCTCACCGAGCATGGGGTCAAGAAGCAAGACGTATCTGCTTTTGATATCTGGAGGGAACTATGGCGGGGGAACGGTGAAGTCACTACTTGAGCCCACAAGAGCAAAAGCGGTCAGAGATAGCTACTTTTGAATAGAAGAGCTTGGGCTGAGCGGTTTCCTCGTCCTGTAATTCGAAATGCTGAGCTTTACTGAAGGTTACTGGGGATGATGTGGAGGTACGCACACGCTGGATGAGGATCTTGCCAATCCTCACACTCCTACACACCTCGCGGAGGCCAGCCTCCATCGCCTCGCCAGCCCTCAGAATCGAAACACCACAAATCTTGCCCTGGAAACCAACACCCTCATACGTAGATCCCTAAAGCGTAACCTTATCAGCATCTCAAACTCAAACCTCCATACATCCGCTCCTCATCCACCCGGCATCCACAACCTTCATGTCAGTCAACTCACAGTAGGCGTCTCGATCGTTTTCTTCACCACAGGAAGGTGGTTCAGACCTTCCTCCACGAGCAACCTGATAATCCTATCCGAATAGAACAAGAAGTCGCCCCTCGACGTGTTCTTATCCCTAATGATCGTGTACAAAGCCTCGAGTTGTGCGGTCTGCGGCAGCGTGAACACACTGGGAGGGAGGGGGTTCATGTGGGCCTGGTTCGTGTTTACATGGTTCGCAGGCTGTGGGGGTGCTGGGGCAGGGACGGCGGACATGACGGCAAACTGGAAGTGTGGACAATGAATGGAATGGGAAGAAGGATTGGGGATTGGAGGGGTGGAACGAAGATCGAGGCAGAGGGGCTGGGTTGGGTTTTTATAATCCCCGTTGATGAGATCGACTATTATCTAGCCGAGGTCCCACATGGCTCTATCTAATCTAAATTGCAATGAACCTGCTGATCTACCATGTTGCCTCCGAATCCTTCCTCCAGATACCAGCCAGACTCTAGATATAGTGGCGGGGAAATAGGCATGGGCCAGTGGGAGGATGAACTACCGATGGTTGAAGAAACGATCTTGTTATCAGAGACAACGAGGGGGAAGACCCTGAACAGTAGGGTCGTGTGATCGCCCTGCACGGAACCTGCATCCACGCTTGACCTTCTGGACAATGTGCCCAGGGTGCAATGGGCGTGGAGAAGGCACGATGACATATAGGGGACCCCTATATCTACAAGCCGCTCCAGACAGCTGCCTGAACCCTGGAACCGCAACCTGGAATACCGTCCCGCATCGTCGATAAATAATGGCATAACATCCAAAGAGTACACTGTAGGGTAAAACAGAAGATAGAAATAGAAGGAATGGATGAATACAAAGCGCACCCTCTACCACCTCGCTCAACCCCTAATCGCTATCGCTGTCGCTACTACTGTCGCTGTCGCTCTCCTCGTCCTCGTCCGTACCACTCTCCTCGCTGTCGTCGCTCTCCTCATGCTTCTTCACCTTGTCTCCTCTCATGGCAGCCATCTGGCCGGCGAGGGTGTCCTCATCGGGCTCTGAGATCTCATCTTCTGAGGGCTCGTTATCGAGTGCTGGAGGGTCCTCGATTTTGAGCTGGGGGACATTCAAATCATTAGCCAACGATTCAGGATAAGAAGTCAAAAATGAAATACGTACCGTAACATCCCGACTAGGGTCTTCAGCGACATACGTATCGCTGACAACGTACACCTTCCACGTGAACACACCGGTACTGGGGGGACCTTGGAACTGAATCTTGTACGTCCTGTAATCCCTCCCATCCTCCGCATCAGCATCGGCATAGGGCACATCCGTGATCCTAATTGGCGGCACGACGATCTTATTCTGCTTCGCATCACCAAGAACAATCCACCACGTTGGCTTCCTGCTCGCCGGCCATCTCGGTGCGTGTGCCCATCCAGAGTTCTTCGTCTTTGGCAGCTCCTCAGCATCGCCCTTCGACAGCAAGAAATCCTCGTCCTTCTTCTCATTGGCAACCGCGACGCGCTTGGTTTCGTCCACGCTCAAATCCTTTGTCTCGGTGTTTGTGCCGGGGGGTACGAGACGGAGCTTGACGACGAGGAAGATGATTGACGAAGGAGTTACGATGCGTTCCCCGATAACTTTGAACGCAGCGTCCACGATCTCGAGGCGGCCCCACTTCTCGATGGCCTTGCGCACCTGACCGACGCGCTCGTCACCCTTCTCCTCCAATGCGCTCAAGACTTGGGTCATCTCCCTTGGGCGGGGAGTCAGGGAATCGAGGTCAGCTTTCGAGAGGGCGGGGAGTTGTGTTAAGCGCACGCGAGGAGGGGCGTTGGGGGGAACGGCTTGGGCGAGGTAAGAGTTGAGACGCATGATTCCGAGGGTGGGCACGAGCCAGTTCCTAGCAGTGGCCACATTAAGGAGCGCGTTCAGGAGGAGGGGTGTCTGGAGGAGGACTTGGCGTTGTTCTGAGAAGAAGCTATGAGGTTACGAAAGTGAGAACGCGGATAAAACTCACCATTTTGGAGCTGAGCGCTCTTGATCTCTGTCCGCGTCAAATGAGCGTAAATGAGGATAAGCGCGCGACGTCTTGACTCGTGGAGTTGTCCCTGTGCGTCCCTTGCCAGTTTCTTGACCTCAGCGTACTGCGATCCAGCTTTTGTCGAGACAGTCTCGTCCAACTCGTCCAATTCGCCCTCATCAGTCTGCGCGCTCTTGGTTGCGGGGAGCTCCCACTCAAAGGCCTTGCCGAGCGCACCGACGACCTCCTCCGTGGAGGCTTCTTCTGAAATGGACTTGAAGAACGCAGCGGCGGACTTGGCGTTAATTCCATCTTTCGTCTTCTGCCTGTTACCGAACCACCAGCGGCCGACGAGGAGAGGAAGAGCACCGCCGAACAGGAGCCCATACACACCCAACACCCACACGTTGTTGCGACTCTCGACGATCCATGGCGGGAGGGCGATGCCCATTGAGGTAGTTTGAGGTCCGTCGGGGTTATTCCATTCGAGCCAGTTCTTTCGGATAGTCTCGTCGGTTAGCCTAAGCGCAAGTGAGTTGGCTGCCGGAGAAACGTAGGCATCCGTGACACGTACGACTTGTAAGCCTTGGTGATGGATACGAAACGCTCCTGGATAACTTCAATAGTGAGCTCGGCCGTTGCCTTGACTTTGTCGGGATGGCTGTGGTGCACGGTGAGGTGATGCAATGAGGCGGAATGAGATGAACACGTACAATTGCCGTGACAACTTTTTGTAGTGAGACTTGATCTCCTTCTCCGAGGCGCTCTATGAGTAGTGTAAGGTTGAATTTCGGTTCAAACCCGCGTCGCACACACCGAGTTAATACCAAGAATCTCAAAGGGGTCGTAGACCTTGCTGTTCACTTTCAGCTTGGAAGCACGCCAGCACGCAAGGCCGAAGACAATCCAGCCTGCGATGAGGAGGTACGTCCTATAAGTTTGTCAATATCGTATCCACCAATGAAGAGCACAATTACGCACCTTCGTGACCACTTGGGTGCCAACAACGACCCTCCCTCCAACTTCTGCGACCGACTCCGTTGCTCGACACATGCTTCGCAGTCGCATCCATGCGTTATCTTGTCTGTGCATCGCCAAAGGACCGCCCTCGTCAGCTCCACTCCTCCCCTTCACCAAGGCGGTACTCACCGGCCTTTCCTCCAAGCGACGACAAGGTGAATGGTACGAGGATCAGAGCAAGAAAGGTAATGAGAAAGTATGTGGCCATATCGCCGGTCTCGTCATACTCGTAGGCGGCCATGATGACTGGCTATGTCGTCGCAGCCTCTCCTGTAGAGTTTGGGGGGAGATTACCCTGCTCGACGCCGTACGATGACCGTTTCAGTGAGAGATGGGAGGGGAATAATGTTAACGACGACGTGTTCGCGCCCAAAGTGAGCTGGCGAATTCAGGGATCACATGACATCATCCCCGATTCCGGCGATTTGTTGCGGAGGTCGCAGCCAAACAATCCCGGAGTCATCGCTCGCGGGTCAAAGCTGGTCAAAGCTGGTCAAAGTCAAATGAGTGCTTGCTCTTCAGTGCCACGACCTCACAAACCACATCCTGAGACTGCTCGCAGGCCCCCTTGAAATATTACATTCTTGTCAATAATGCTACATTTCTCCTTGTACTGGTTTTCAGGACCATCCTCTTCCATGAATCCTCAACCAATCGGCTTCGAGTCGCCAAGTAGGGATGAGGTATGCCAGCATGACGTTCGTGTCAATACGCCGGAAACCCGTGAACAATCTCGAACCAGGAAGATGACAGATCTGAATCAAGACTAGCGTCGAAAAGGTACGAGTACCACATACAGCGAAATCGCGTTCACCTTTCAGTACGTACCAGTGTGAAACTTTCAAATGCGCCCCGACCGATACAACCTAAGCTCCTTGAACGACCTCCTAATTTCATCGATTGCATCCCACTGTTCATCCCATGCTGTATTCCTCTCTGGAGTCTTCACCACGGAAAGCAACTCCAAATTCGGGAATATGGCATCAAGCAGGAGCGCAAGGTCCTTGCATTGCGCCCCAGTTAGGCTTGGGACCGAGGGAGACCGCATATCAGCGAGCTCTAGGTGGCGAAGACTGCTGATAGTTTTGGGAGCCCATGTGGCAGCGAAGGACTTGAACTTGAACATTTCTCCATTTTCTTCCGCCGCGGAGGAGTCGATAGAGAGAGCAAGGTGGTGGAGCGTACTTGCTTGCTGTGCGAAATAAATGAGAGACCCTATCGGGGGGTAGTTGGCCTGTGGGACGTTATAACTGTGCCTTCCTGCGTTATAAGTATAATAGACGGCTCGGCGCCGCAGCGGAAGTCTCAAAGACCGGAGCTTACTCCCACCGTCAGCCGGAACACTTGCGTCCGCGAGCGCCTTCATCGCCTGCTGCCCGTGTGGGTTATTTGCACCCGGATCCAAGCCCCATATCCCCAGGTGGAGCTCTTCTAGATTGAGTCTCTGAAGGAAAGGATGGATGGCCAATGCGAGGATAGAAACTTCATGGGAAGGATAAGATTGTTCAATTCTAACCCGTTTTAGTGGCTGGATCGTTGAAAGGGTGTCCAACGTCTCCTTGAAGGCGTCCACGTCGGCGACGTTGGACGTGACGTATAGCGTGATTGAGGTTGCTCGTTGAACCAGTCCCCGAGGGTAGCACCTGCAGATTTTGGTATGGGCCCGATTAATGAGGTGTAAAGATGATAGGGCAGGGAACGCCTTCGCCAAGACCTTGTTGGATGCGACGTGCGATGGAGTATGTACGTCAAGTGTGAGGGATGTCAGCATTGTGAATTTGCTTGCAAGTTGGCCGACGAAAGAAGGCTGCATGGTCGGGTTTTCGGGGAAGCGAATGTTCAAGGTATTGATTGGAAGAGGTCGAGATACCCTCGTAAACGCATCCCATATCGGCTCGTAGCCACCTGCCGAAGAGTCCTCAAATGAGAGGCGTTGCATGGCGTCGGCGCCGGTGCAAACGAGGGGTAGGGTGCACGATGTGAAGGTTTCGTTGAATATGAGTGCACCTTGGAATTGCACCTCTTGTATCAAGGGGGATAGGATCAAGGAAAGCAAGCCCAAATGTTGCGTGTTACCGCCCGGGCCCTCAAAGTAAATTTGACGAAGAGCAGGGAGTAAAGGGAGGGTGTTCCGCTGCTGGCCCAGCCACGCATAGCTCGCAAAGGCGATGGGTAAGGGCGCATTCGGTCCCTCACCCAAACGTATGCCACGGACCCTCCGTGAAAACGTCTCAAATTTCCCTATCTTAGCTGCGTCGACCTGCTGGGGACACTGCAGTTCTCGTTAGCATTTCATCGCCTCCGGTGACAATGGGGGCTCACATAGGCTCCATCGATGACACGCAAGGCAGGATGCAGCTTGAGTAATGGCCCGAGTCCTGGTAGGTTGTACCAGAGACAGTCTAAAGCTGGCTCCTGGAACGCCGTGCAGACTTTGGACAGAGCACAGAGTTGTTTCGTCCCCTCAATTGCAAGTGGGAGTCCAGGTAGGTCGCCCTCCGCGAGCGGCGGTATGAAGAGAGAGAACACGAGCTTCAGTGCGTCGTAGTTCAGGACTCGCCGGTCTTGACTCTGGGCCGTGGTCGGAGATGCTGCGCTCTTGTTAGACGGTGTGGAGTGGGTCAAGGCAATGCCAGATCGCGGTTCGGTGGTCGTAGAAGTCATGGTCGACGGCCAAGAACGTAAGGAGACAGTCCCACTCGAGGTACGAGGATAGCCCTAAGCAGAGGGCCGTTCTAATGCCCGGGGGAGCTGGGGAATTGCACGCCAGATGGGACTTACTCATACCCTCCTGCCCACAATCACTTAGATTGCTGTGATTGGGCCATGTGTGCCACGATGATGCTGCTTCCGGACTTCCCGAGTACACCAGAAATGGGTCTCTTAGCGATGGAGGCGACAGCGAGGTAGAACACGAGGACAAAGGGTCACCTACAACCCAGAAAGAGCACCTGATGTCCATTCAACTGATGGCTCGTGCGCGGGAATACAAATAAGCGCTGGATCGTAAGTCCTTCAGGGGTTCAAAGTGGCGGTTCTCCTTGTTCACACTGTCTGTCACCTTGTCAACAGCAACAGCATGAATTCAATACCTGGACCCAAACCGTTACCTCCTGCTCTACCCCCATGCCGTCGAAACTGGATTGCCCAGAGCTCGAGCTCCGCCATACAGCGTCTGTGGACGCTCGAAACTCCCCACCATACCCCATTGAGGCGACGTCTATCGACCTGTTAGAGATCTACGACAGAGCGGTGGAGTCGCTTCAAGGCGAAGGCGCGAAGTATGAGAAGGGGTTGAACCACGAAGGGCTTGTGAACCATTTAGAGTCCTCAGAGGTGAGTGCACAATGCAGCGATTTCGAAAAGTTGAGCCAACTGAGCGAATCTTTCGCGCAGAAGAAGCCTCTTCTTCGTGTTCTGTGAGTGAATCTACTGCATTTTTCTCACCCCGAGCGCTCATTGCCGTCATTCCATCCCAACTCAGTTTCGTCAATGGGCGGTTTCTGCGCGTGGCGGGCAAGCCAAAGGCTGATACGATCCGTTCTGCTATTGCACCTAACACCGTTCAGTATCTCATTGAACGACTCGGAGTCTCCCCGGCGTTCATGGCTGTACTAACTTACAAGACCTGGATTCTCAAGACCGGGAACTGCCACAGAGTCAAACGCGCCCGCTCGAAAATGAGCGAAAGGCATTCTACTACCGTAGGTGGGTCATAACCGCAGAGCGTTTGACGCATGCACGGCTGACGTCCCTCGATTTTCTGTCAGAGGGATGGTACCGCTACTCCTGCGGGCTTAAAGGTCTCCCTTCGCATGTGTGGTTTTCCTATACTGCAGAGAGCGCGACGTATCTGGTCAGCAACTGCGAACACAACGACGTCCAGAGTGCCATTCTACGATGCGTTGTCGAAGGAATGGGAGACTCGCTTCTCCGCCCTATGGCCGTTGATGGGTTCGTTGTTGAGGCGGCCGCTGAAGAATGGGGTCAAGAGGTGTTACATCCCCGAAAGGTGTTGGTCGAATACGTGCGTCCCTGACTTGCTCACATTTGGGTTCACACAATATTTCTGACTACGCTTCCAGGAGGATATTGAACGTACCACGGTGTCCAAAGAAACGAGCCAAGCAATACGCGAGTTGCATGTCGTCTCCTACAACCTCCTGATCATCAAGGAAGACATGGTCGACCACATTGAGCGGTTGAAGTATCTGTTGGACGTGCGCAAGACACTTACCCAAACGTTCGGTGACAAGGTCGACGACGGGGTGGATGTCTCCCATACACTTTCGTTCCTGCTATCCGAAACGCAGATCCGCAGGCGATGGGTCCAGAGCTACGCCGACAGAATAGGGATCCAGATCAACCTATTCTACAACCTCTCAGCGCAGCGCGACAACAAGACCAATCTGAGGATTGCAGACTTCACGAGCAAGATCGCGACCGAGGCGCAGAAGGACAGTTCTTCAATGATAACGTATGTCTCTCGCTTTGACATGCCTACACGCGGGTCCATTGATAATTGAAATCTTCATTCTAGAATGGCAGCCGTAACTATGTTATTCCTTCCAGGGACGTTCGTATCAGTACGTTTCTATTCCATGCTTCATTTCCCGCGTATTCAGTCCGTTGTACAGGCGGTCTTTAGCATGGTGTTCTTCGAGCCTACCCCACCCGGAGGAATGTCGATAATCGGTCTCAGCCTCGTCAAAGGATGGTGGATCTTCCCTGCCATAACAATCCCCTTAACCATGCTCGTCTTCACCATCTGGAACGTCTGGAGGTTTCGGAGGAACAAGATCCAAATCAAGGAGCTTCAACCCATGAACTGGGGCCCCTCGAACCAAACATCTGCACAACCCCAAGCTGTGGGCCTTGGCCAGGCCGACTATTCCTCACTGCCCCCTCAACAACCGTTCATACCAGCTTACACACACCTCAACGGAGGGCAGTGCGAGAAAACCTCAGTGCCTGCCCTGGTCCCTCCCAATCCTCCCGTCGTGATAATGCCGCCTCATCGAGACGTACATTCTGCATCGTGCGGCTGTAGCATTTCCTCTGACTGGGCTCTTCCAACCAGGCCATCATCTCGCCGCACAATCCCGAGCAGAAGTAGAACGTCGTCGTCGTCGTGGACCAGAAGGCGACGCCGGTCAAGGTCGAGGTCGAGGGCCCCCTCTCTCCAGCTGGATACACCCGTCCTATCCTTCCAGGAGGGGCTTGGAAGCCATGGTCCATCCCAAAACAAGCTCGCGGACAGAACCGAAGAAAATCGCGCCTACTTAGTGGTTCAACCACCCGTCCTTGTGTCAGAGCTCTTTCCCGACAATCTCGAGGGCCGTGGGATGGACCTTCAGGAGTACAATCGATACATTGGGAACCACCCGTCATTGCGCCGTTCGAGTAGGGACTGCTCCGGTGTGCCGACCCGATTTCGTGAAGACGATTCTGGCCTATCCTCCCATGCTGGGCCAAGCGAAGTGATGGGTGAATCGAAGCCAAAGCCGCGGCCGTACATAAGAAGACCCCTTGGTAAAGCCGGGGCGGGACGGTGAGGGCCGAAGATTGTACATATCATCTTGGACGAGACATTAGAATTTACACAACTCCCTTTTGTACTTGTACCTGCACCGAAATCAGGGCACTTGCCGACTTCAATGCCCCCTCCCAGAGCGCCGCCATCATATACCAAGCATCCAGGATATCCAGGTCTTGAATTCATTGTTCGGGGTTGGATGAATGTAGGCCATGCCTTCCCTCCCAAATGTATGTGGAAGACAAGAGGAAGCCTAACGATCCGCAGTACAAAAAAGGAGGTCGATGCGATTCAGGAATAGTCCTTGGTCAGACATCCTCAAGTCCGGCGAGTTTGATATGCTCATAGTTACTTGCTCTCTGTGGGCGTACTAGGTTAAAGAACGAGAGGAGAGTTGTGGCTCGAATTGAAGCAACGGAACTTCAAAAGACCGAGAAGAGCATGAAATGGCACGGCCCGAGGCCGGGCCGCGCAAATCCAACCCCTGTTGTGGTCTTCTTCGGTTTGTCGCGAACCACGGCGATGGCGACGGACTTTTGGGCAAGTTCACACTAGTAAGCTTGAAACTTGTGCCCATTGATGTTCTGACGACGGTACCGTAGCAAACGATGGATCGTAGACAGAGCGACTCTCCGGCAAGCAAGGAGTGCAGACCTGGAGTACGTGGACGACGCGGAGCACCTTGATTTCCTCGCGTTCTTCTTCTCGAATGGTAAGTGTCTGCTAGGCTGCCTGAGTATAGCATGCTCACGATCGCCGTAGTTATCACGAAACTTGGAAAGAAACTCGGGCTACGACAACGAGTAATAGCCACAGCGACAATGTTCTTCCGAAGGTTCTACCTCAAAAACGCCTACTGCGAGACGGATCCGTTCTTCGTTATCTCAGCCTGCATATACGTAGCGGCCAAGGCAGAGGAATCCTCGGTTCACATCAAGAACGTCATCTCAGAGTCCAAGTCTTTGTTCGGCCAGACGTACGGAATCAAGAACTTTCCGTCAGACAACTCCAAGCTCGCTGAGATGGAGTTTTACCTTGTCGACGATCTGGAGTGCGACTTGGTCGTATTTCACCCTTATCGGACACTACTAGCCCTCTGCAAGAAGGAGACTAAGTCGTCTGGATCATCATCTTCCTTGTTTGGGGAAGAGGGAGAGGAAGGCGAAGCGGACGAGGAATGGGGGACTGACGATGCGTCGCGGTTCTGGGGGACGGGGCACGGTCAACTTATCGTGTCTGAAGCACAGTTGCAGTCCGCTTGGTACGTCCCTTCGTAACGCTCTATGCTTTCGTCATCCTGACCCTTCAACAGGTCTATTATCAACGATACATACCGTTCGGAGATCTGCCTTCTGTACCCTCCACACCTTCTCGCCATCGCAGCTATATACCTCAGCTTCATCGTCCACCCTCACGAAAAGAAGACGTCGGCTTCTGGATCTCAGGATGATCAAAAAGCACCACAACCACGACGGTCATCGAGGCAGGCCCACAACAACTCGAGCAACATCAACTTCTCAACTCTGGCCACCGTAGGCCACTCGGGATCCAATCCTGCGTTCCCCTCGGCGTCTTCGTTATCCAAGTTCAAACCGCCACCATCTCTTCCGGCGAAACCTGTTTTCGCGAATCCAGCAGTGACCCCTTCTTCCAGCCATCCGCCACCAGCTAGTTCGAGCGCAGGATCGCACACAGGGCCAAGCTCAACAACCGATCCGATATCATTTCTCGCTAATCTGAACGTCTCCCTACCTCTAATTGCCACCATTGTGCAAGAGATGCTTTCCCTGTACACTCTGTGGGATAGGTACAGGGACGACGCCCTCGAGTCAGGAATATCCATCACGTCCCTACCCTCTCGATCAAACAGCTTCAGCGACAAGAAAGACAAGGGTCGTAAAGGCAGTATCCCCATCGCCCACCTCGAACAACCATCTCAAGGAACCGAGTCGTCGTCTTCCTCTTCACCCACTCCTCCGGCGCCTCCTCAAGTCGTCACGCCGTCCTTCCTCCTCCAAGTGCTTATGTCGATGCGGGAAACGCGATTATATGACCTGGCTCGGAGAGGTGAGGGCGAATTATTAGGTTTGGCACCTAATCAGGCGAGTCAACTGGCAAATACGGGCCATGGCTTGGTGAGTCCCGGCGGGGCGGGGAGCTTTGGACAGGGGGAGGGTGGGGGTGTCAATATAGGGTACGGGGTCATGCCTCAGCAGGGACAGGGACAGATGCCGGCGTACGTCCCTGTCAATAAGGTGTTGGAGAGAGCGATGAACGCGGGTGCGGGGTATGGATGAAGACAGGGCGTTTATTATTAGTGGGTCCATATTGGCGCATATTCGTTTGCCTTCCGCACCGACCCTACCTTCTCTCTAAGGATGTATACGCAGAGTACAATCCGATTCTTTGGTTCTGTTCGGAGAGGCCGCTTACGCCATTGTGACCTGCGCGTTTTACAGATGTACCCTAGCTCACATTCTGGTACTCACCCAGCTTTCGGGGCACTTATTTTATATGAGGAGTTATGGGGGTCCTTTGCTGAAGATTATTCCTGGCCAACCCAAGAATTCCTGAGCGCGCAGCCACTCTGGGCCATCCTTAAAATGTTGGCTGTTGAGAGGTTGGCGGTCAGCCGCTCGCGATGACCTACGACACGTTCTTCGGATGGCAACCTTATTTGTGCAGAACCCGTTGGTAGCAAGCGTCTCCCTGGAATAGTCTTTCTGCACGGTTTGGCACTGGCTTCGTCGGTGTGGGAGCAAATTCTGCACGATCCACGGTTAGAGTTCCTTTATCTTGTGAGTCCGCCATTCCCACCCTGAACAGTCAACCCCATTCTGACCCTACCCAATCCGTATAGGTCGCCTACGATATGAGAGGACATGGGAGGACTGGAAAGCCAAAAACACTCGATGGAAACGCTTCCAAACTGTACGCAGACGATTTCGCTGCTGTATGCAAGGGCTTCGGGCTGAAGTCTCCTATTTTCAATGGATGGTGCGCATTGCCTCTTTTCCTTATTGCACTTCAAATGACGTCTTGGTTCACAGGATCTTAGGGGGTAAGTACTTGCCGGTAACTTGAGTTCAAGTTCAATTTCGTAGTGACTGACATTACTGCTCACCTCGACCCAGAGGCCATCGCGGGTGCCATCTGGTCCAACCCAATGCCCTACCTCATCGCGTCTCTCGCAAAGCCCGAAATCCTTGATCTCCTTCCCGGATTGTCGACAGCGGAAGACGTTCTTCTGGCCTTCGAAAGCCGGTTCAATTTTTTTGGTACCCTCTTCAACGATCCTCCGCGTGTTTCCCTCCAGACCAAGTGGAGCTGGATGGCGTCCAGCGCTTTACCGAAGCCCCAGCTTATCGGTCTTATGACCGGTCGTCCTCAGGATCCAACAGGGCTTTTCAAGGCAGGGGGAGATCGATTGCCCTTGCTTCTCTTTGCTGGGGGAAAGGATCGGCATTTGAGGGCGGGGGCGGAGCAAGACATTGCAAGGGCCCACTTCAAGGATTTAAGTGAACATGTCTACTTCGTGGATCCTTTTGGTTTACCATCTGTGCAACGTACCGTTATATGGGGACCATGAGTGTAAAATAGAAACTCAAGGCACCCTCTTTGCTGCGCCAAATTCTTGATGTTGGTGTATGGGAGTCCTTTCGAGTCCTCTCGAGTCCAAACCGTCAGAGCGCCTCGTAAGCGCCCGCGAACTGTGACATCACTTCCGGGCCGGTATCGGACCGACACAATTTGTCAGTTCGTGGCAGTTCTCCCGTTTTGTCTCTTTCCTCCAAACTCGAAGCCCACGTCGTCCCTCCGTCCCCTCTCCCCAAGCAGAGAGCTACGGTAATCTAAAAGGTAAGCCAGGTAATTCCGTTGCACTTTCTTGACTCACTCTTGACCTGTAGGCGGTCCCGAGATTCACCGTTCATCCCGGTTCACGCACACTTGAGGAGGCCACCATGTCTGCCGTTGCGAGTGGCTCTCAGGGCTCGCGAGAAGCTCAGTCGCTCGCTGCATCGGTCAAGGCATTGACCTTGATGCTGGAGGAGCCTACGAAGTCCACAATTTGTGCCAGCCAACTACACGCAGCATGCGTCCCCATCCAAAACGCCATCCACTCCTCCCCCACTGTTGCTGCGCAGGTTAAACTCGCAAAATCCTGGCCCCAGCTCCTGAGGGCAGGGATCAAGTTTCTGACTCGCAAGCAATCGCCAGCCAGGTTCTCAGCAGTCGTGGAGAACCTCTCACGGTGCCGGTGTAACCTCGACCAGCCTGGAATCAAGGCACTCCATTCCCCCGCATCTCTCGACAGCTCTGTCAGCGGCTCGGGCCTCACACAGTTTACGAACATGATTCACCTACGGTTTTCGGTGCACACGGTCATCGACTGCATTCAGCTCGCTCTCTATGGACAAACGAAGCACAAGTTCCGCAGTGAGAAGAGCACGACAAAACCGAATGAGGACCAACCATGGCCACAGGACCCCGAAGATCTCCTTCCTTTTGGGCCCGAAGACTCAATAGACGGCATCGACCTCTGGGCGGAGGGTCCCGGAGGATACTACATGTACAAACTCGCCACATCTCTAGCACTCTACTACCACCCCTTCTCCAAAGCCATGGTTCGACCACCGGACTACGCATTTGCCATGGTGCGCGCATCCAAGCATCTCACCGGAGTGATGGATTTCTACGATGAAGATCCCTCCTGCGCTGAGTCGCAAGACCTTTTCGAGTGGCCCATCACCGTCATATTCGACTACTTTCAACTCCTTGTGAACCACGACAAATTCTCCGCTATGATGAAAGCGACGGGCAATACAATCTCACCCGTCCTCGCTCGTCTATCGCAGATCCTCGTCGCTCTACCAGCGAAGGACTGGATTACCGACACCCGAGTCGGCATTGAAGTTCTTAGTAGTTTCGCCAACAATGACCTCGCTGGCATGAGAAGGAGGACTGCGCCAATAGCCAACACCATTCGCGACCCTGTCTACGACGCGTTTGCGGAGATGGCCATGGTTCGCAAAGGAGGGTGCGCTAACATGGCATGCCCAAATACTTCTGGCACCGTCTACGCGCGGCTGTGCAGCCAGTGTAATGTGATGAGGTTTTGTGGGGAGCACGTATGTTCGCAATCTAACTCAATATGTGCGTTTTACTGATGGTTCTATTCAGTGTCAAAAGGAGGCTTGGAAGAACCCTCTATTCCCGCACAAGGTTATCTGTTCAAAGATTGCGAAGCTGAAGGAACAGCTTGGGAAGAAAGCCTGGGCACAACTGTGGACAGAAGACATGACCACTTCCAAGTTCCTCGCACTGCCGAAGAAGCCTATGGATACGAAGAATGTGGAGGCGATAGGAAGCATACTCACAGATATCAAGGCTTTCAAGATGGCGTTGAGCGACGATGTCCCGTGGCCTTCTCGGACTTAGAACAACCCATACTGCCCGAATTGTTCTCCTTCCTTCGTGTGCTGCAATGTCTATAACCATCATCCCGTCATTCATTCAATGGTTCCTGTGATGGACGATGAAAGTGACTCTCGCGTCTTCAGTCTGTCACCTCCGGTGGGAAAAGGTCGATATCCATGCGTCGGCCCGAAATGACAGCACCGGCCTGAGCCAGAATCGTGACAGAGTACCCTTGGGCCCATCGCCCTTCTCTCCGGCCCCCACTACCGTCTACTCACCAATTAGAACCTACAGGATGCCTAGGACTAGGACCCCCACTACGCCATGGTGAGTGCATTTGCTCTTCTGCTGGCACTCTAACAATTGCACATCACGACCCTAATCCTCATTAATCCTCAGGCCGCGACCTCAACACGCTGTGTCGCCTTCACCGCTCGAGAACGCCGTTGCGACCCTGATCGGCGCGATGCACATTCCATTGTCCCCAATCTGCGCACTTCGAATGCGTTCCGCAGCTGACCGCCTCGAGAAGGAAATCTACGGAACCCATGAGCGGGAATCAGCGACAATCGCCGCCAGGATTGTCAAAACCTATCCCTGGTTTGGGAGAGCGGGAATTAGGTTCCTCACTGAGAAGCGCTCCCCAGCAAACCATCAGACGATGATCGATAATCTCAGCAATTGCCGTTGCCCACAATCGCACATGATGACCATCCTCCATACACCTACATTTGCCCGAGATCGTCAGAAAGGGTCCGAACCCGACTCAGGTCCTCCTCACCTATTCGTGATGGATGCAGTCGAGACCGTCTGTACTGTGCTAGCCCTCGCCCTTTCAGAGATGACCCAAGGCAAATATCGGATCCAGAGGATCGATGCGACCCCCAACACACAACCATGGCCCCACAGCCCGGAAGATCTTCTGCCCTTCGGGTGTGATGTATCTATCGAAGGCCTCGACATTTGGGCTGCAAAGCCTGGCGGTTGGGCTATATCCCTCCTCTCCACGAATCTAGCAGCATTCCACCAGCCATTTGCACAGGCCGTCCTCCGCACCCCCAACGATAGGATCCTTCTCCGCCGCTCGATGGCACTTATTACATCATCGGTGGAAGCGTACGACCAGATTCCCTCCTCCGAGGTGCACATCGAACGACGACACCTCGATTCCCCCATCGTCTACACCATGAGCTACTTCCACACACTGTTTGGCATGGCGTTAACCGAATTCAATGCGTTCCTGCGCGATAACAAGGCCGACTTGGCCCCTGTTCTCGGTCGGGCCCTGCGTATCATCAACGCCAAACCCCAGCGCGCTACTTGGGATGATATCCGGTTCTTTGTAACCGGCTACGTGCTGTCCGAGTCGACATTCGACTTCTCTCAATTCAGGGCCAGGTACCAGGGGGTCGAGTTTAATCCCCTGGCCGTTCTTGATACCGCAAAACGCCAGGGTTCGCTTGGGAACAACATCGGGACGATCGCAGTAGCGCGCAAGGGAGGATGCTTCAATATAACCTGTCCAGCGGCATCCGATACGGTTGGCCATGCTCAGCTATGTGGCAAATGCAAGATGGTCCGGTTCTGCGGAGTTGAGGTGCGCGTAAAGCCCACCTATTCAGCATTGGGCTGAACTCGATATAAACCGCGCTGACTACCTTTTGCACCTCTTAGTGTCAAAGGCAAGCCTGGAAGGACGACAGACTGCCGCACAAGGGTTTATGCACCAAAGCCTTTGCCTTGAAAGAACAGCTTGGCATCAGGGATTGGTCACAATTTGGGACGCTCAAAGATAGTCGAGAGACGAAGAAGATCGCTGATTTGTGCAAGCAGAAATCGGTGGACATCAAGGCTCTCGGCGAAATATCACGGATGCTGAGCGATGTAATGACCGCAAGGGATGCCTACCTACAGAAATCGGGCAGTACTGGTTCCAAGAACTGAAATTCGATTCTTGTTCGATTCGTTAACTAGCCTCGTCAGACCAGCTCTGGCCGTCGTAACGCATGTACACTAGTGAGGTTGTCAACAGGTCACGGTGTATTAGTTCCATGCATCCAGCCCGTTCGAGCCTCCTAGGGTCAGAATTTTGAACCGCCGAATTTGTTTCCAAGGCTCAGAACGCCACCTCCATGTTGCCCTCGTGCCCGGTCTTTGAATCGAGGGAGCCTCACGTGTTGTGTCCCAAAGGAGCCGAAGGGCACGAGGCGATAGAGAGGATACCGACAGATATCAAGGCTTTCAAGATGGCATTGAGCCATGATGTACCTCAGTGCCCTTCCAGGGCGTAAGACTTGGACAGTCAAGATTGCCCGAATTGTCCTTCCTCCGTCGTTTCGTTCCAATGTCTATCACAATCACCCCGTCATTCATTCAATGGTTCTCGCCGTGATGGACGAGTTCAATAGAATACTCTTCACTCCTGCCATCCTTAGTGGGAAAAGGACGATAATCTTCCGTCGGTCCGAAACGACGGCCTGGACCTGGGTGCGGACAAAATTCGCAATCGGTACGTTTTCCCTCCCACACCATCGTTTACCCACTGCCTGGATCGTCCAGGATGGCCACTAAACCTTCCACTTCATCGAAGTAAGCCTTTGGCCAGGCGACTTAGGCTTCAGGCACTCACGATTCGTGTCCCTCTAATCCCAGTGCTGCACCAGGGGCACTCCCAGATGCGAAATGGCGGGCAGCCATTGCAACTGTGGTCGACCCCTTGGTCACGGCAATGCAGGATCAAGCGTCATCCCGGATCTGTGCCCTCCAAATGCGCGTCGCAGCAGATCTAATCGAGGCGGACATCCGCTCGTCCCGCTCACGCGACGCGGCCACGGCCTGCACTAAAATCATCAAAGCTTTCCCTCAACTTGCGAGGGTTGGTGTTAGATTCCTCACTCTCAAGCGTTCCCAAGCGAATCACGAGGCGATGGTGAATAAGCTATGCAATTGTCGCTGTCCACCAGGGCCCCACATGCGCTACCTCCACACGCCTAGCTTTCCACGCGACCGCCCTACAGGGACTGGGATCGGTCGCGGTGACTGTGACCTTATGCATGCGGTGGAAACTGTCTGCACCGTCGTAGCCCTTGCATTGTCAGATCTGACCCGAGGAAGATTCCGAAGCGGGAAACCCGACACAAGCCCCGCTCAACAACCGTGGCCTGCGAGTGCAGAGGACCTCCTCCCTTATGGGTGTGAGGCCTCGATTGATGGCCTTGACGTATGGGCCGCAAAACCTGGTGCCTGGGCTATCTCCCTCCTGTCCACAGGGTTAGCGTCGTTCCACCAGCCCTTCAGTCAAGCCGCCTGACTGGTCCTCCGGCTGCACTCCTCCTTCATCGCACTACGGAGCACATCAACTCAGCATTGGATGAGTATGAACTCATACCGTCTTCTGATTGGGAGCATGATCACCAACGCCTTGACCGTCCCATCCTATACTCATTCAACTACTACCTCACCTTATTCACCGTGGCACGCCCTGAATACGATGCGTTGTTCAAGAGCAGCAAAGACAGCCTGGGACCAGTTCTGGCGCGAACTATGCGTATAGTGAGCGCCAAGCCCCCTGGTGCCCCTTGGCACGAGATTCAGTTCTTCATAGCCGAATTTCTGTTGCCAGAATCGACAATTGGCGCAGATGGAAAGGCCAGATACCGGGACCTTGAATTGGACCCCCTAAAGGTCTGGAACTCTGCAACTGGCGGCCCCGTACTCGTTGAAAATCACCTTGGGGTGTTTATCGCGGCACGCATGGGAGGGTGTTTCAATATTACATGCCCAGCGACGTCCGACAGCGCCGGATACGCTAGACTGTGCGGAAAATGTAATTTGGTTCGCTTTTGTGCGGTGGAGGTGCGTCTTCTCGTCGTGGCCCAGGTTCGTCTCATTACGAAACTTGTCGCGCTGATAACTGCCCTATGTACTACGTAGTGCCAGAGGCAGGCCTGGAAGGACGACACCTTTCCACACAAAGA
This sequence comes from Coprinellus micaceus, assembly GCA_951394405.1. Classification (NCBI taxonomy): domain Eukaryota; kingdom Fungi; phylum Basidiomycota; class Agaricomycetes; order Agaricales; family Psathyrellaceae; genus Coprinellus; species Coprinellus micaceus. The sequence continues at coordinate 739,960 of OX596337.1, read as the reverse complement.
CTTATGCGCCAAAGCTTCGACTCTGAAAGAAAAACTAGGAATCAAGGATTGGTCTCAATTCGGGAGGCTCCAAGATGTAGGCAAGGCGGAGAAATTTGCTGCGTTATGCAAAAAGAAGTCGGTGGATATCAAGACGTTTTATGAAGTAGGGGCCACGCTGAGCAACGTGCTTTCTGCGCGAATAGCATACCAGCGAACGTTGAAGAGTGCAGTACATAAGAACTGATGTATTTCCCAGCATTCCTGCTCTGACATGCTCCATGACATGGCGTGGAGGCTGAGAGGATCCATTCTTAGCGCCATCTCAATGTCCAACGGTGCTTCAGCTTCAATAATATTGCCCGACAGAATCACCGTCAAAAAACCTCAAAGGCGCAAATACCATACTCTTCTCATCGATGTGCCCGTATTACCTCCCCCAAAGTTCGGTCTCAGAGTCAAGGCCCATAAGCTCCTATCTCTCCCTCTTCAAATCACGCGTCGTGTCCCATGGACGGTAGTCCAGGGTCACGGACTGGTCGGACCATCGTTTCCTGGACCATGCAGCTGAGGCGCGCCAAAAACGCCCCCTCCTTCAACCGCCACGCCCACCCACCCACTCTTGGATCCCACAAGATCTGCACCTCCAGAACGCATAAGCCCTCCAACAGTTCGTCGATTCCTCTCCCGTTCACTCGCCCCGACTCACTGGTCATTTCGCACCTACTCACCAGCGATGTTGATTGATCAAGTCGTGGATACGAGGAGCATGCTGTCTCTCGAGTCTGCTGTTGAACTCTTGGCGACAACCATGGCCGACCCTATGAAGGCGACCGCCTGTGCCAATAGGATGCACGTTGCAGGGATGAGGATCAATGAAGGGCTCATGTCGTGCAACTCGACTGCCGCGAAGATGAAGTTCGCCGGATCATTCCCTCAACTCCTCAGGGCGGGCATCCGGTTCCTCACTATAAACCTTCCCCGTGACGAACAGCACAAGATGTGTTTTCATCTCTGCCGGTGCCGCTGCGATTTCAAGGAGTACGGCCACCTTCATGCTCCCGACGACCCGGAACTGAAGGCGCCGAACCAGGTCCACATCACTGAGAAGATCTTCTTCGATGACGCGGTTAAGGTCGTTATCAACTTGATCCATATCGCCTTGGCAGGCCTACCGAAACATGAGTTTTTGCAGGACCCCAAGGACGGCGGGGTACCGCCATGGCCGGTCAGTGCGAAGGACCTCTTCCCTTTCAGCCTTCCAGACACAATCCATGGATTGGACTTTTGGGCGGAATGGTTCGGGATCCAGGGTTGGGAAATATACCGGCTGTGCGACCTGCTGGTCGGATATTACCAACCCTTCACGCAAGCCGTACTCCGAGAACCCTTCGTCTTTGCTCTTATCCAGCCGCTGAGGATCCTCGTCGAAGTGATGCATTTCCATAGCCTCGACCCGAAGAAACATGCGAACTCTCAGGAATTCTTCATACTTCCCATCCAATTCCTCATCGAATGGTTCAAGACACTCCTCCTCCAGCACCCTCAAGAGAACTTCCGAAATATGATGAGGGATAATGCGGATACTGTCGTGCCAGTGCTGAGCGGATTGTCGGCGCGGCTAATCTCTTTTACTGGTACCCAATGGGAAAACATCCGTGTAGGACTCGAGGTTCTTGTGAGTCTCGCGGCAGACTCTGTCGACACACTTCATGAGCGGACCGCCAGCATCTCGACAACGAAGTGGAAACGTACCCCACAAGACGCCCTTCTCGCGATGCGGGCGGCTCACAGGGGCGGCTGTTCTAACCTTGGATGCCCACATAAGCATGAGGCCGTCCAGACACGTCTTTGCGGCAAATGCGGCATTTTGAGGTTTTGTGGTGAAAAGGTATGCCCTCACACTTGCACCTCAACTCGTCGTCGTGTTGACATCATATCAGTGTCAGAAGGAAGCTTGGAAAGACCCCATCTTCCCGCATAAGAAGTTGTGTTCCCAGACCCACGCTGTCCGACAGCGACTAGGCCCCGCCGCCTGGGCATCCTTGTGGTCAAACGACACCCAGACCAACGAGTTCCTGGCACTGCCCGCAGCCAAGGCGATGGACAGGAAGGCCGTTCTTGAGATCGGGAGTACTCTCGCTGCGATGAGGAATTTCTTGCAGTGAATCCGTAGATGCAGATGGGGTCGTTATATAAGGTCTCCGCTGTACGATAGTGTCCGCCACTCCGATCCCGACGGAGGAATGTAGGTAGCGCTGAACATCTGATTTAAGCGCCCACCCCGATCGCGAGGGTCCGCATGCAGTGGGGGAAGACGCCACAGGCACAGGCATGCCTTCGAGCCCCAAGAGTGGCAGGCTCTCGACGATTGCGGATTCGAAACTTCTCTGTTGATTAGGTGTCAGAAGTTCATTTGAGGGAAGGCACAGGAAGCTTCTTTGCGGTCGATGCGCTGAGCGATTGGATATCACGGGCTTCAATCGCTGCGTCCAGTGTTTACCCACCCTGGTACCTCCCTTTCCTGAGCTAGAAGCAATCTCTGTACGCAAAGAACGACGGTAAGGCCCCTCGCTCCAGGCCTAACCTCAGCCATCTCCGTGGAGGGTACCGAACTGACGCAGTGCCCCACCTACTCAATATAGACTCTTATCATGCCGGTCAAAGGCCCTCAAAACGTCTCCCTCAAAGTCGCCCTGAAGCATCTCACCGCAGCCCTGCTCAACCCCGAAGCAGAGAACGTCTGCGCAGTCACAATGGGTTTCGCAGCCCTCCGCATCGAACAAGAAATCGAACGCCATACCACCCCGTCCGGAAAGGCGAAGTTCGTCAATTCCCATCCCGACCTTCTTCGCGCTGGAATGCACTTCCTCACCGCGAGTCCGGGGATGTTGAGAGCCAAGGAACTCAAGTTCCGGTTGTGCTGTTGCAGGTGCGACTGGAGGCAAGCCGACGACACGCTCATAGCGTTGCATTCGATTGAGCATTGGCTGCGGGATTGGCCGAGGGGGGTGGAGATGGACGAGTTTCGGTTCCAATCGCTCATGCTGCACGCTGCGCTGGGCATTATCAGCAACTGCCTAGTTCTTTCTATCTCAAGGCTCACGCAGCACAAGTTTCGGGGAACACTTGGCTGTGAGGGTGGGAGCCGTGGGTCCAGGTGGCCCCAAGGACCGCAGGACTTGTTTCCGAACGGGTTGGAACGGTCCTTTCAGGGGCTCGAGGGCTGGGCTATAGACCCACACGGTCTACTCGCACACGGTCACTGGGAAGGATTTGTCCCTGTGGAATATAGCGTCTATCAGCTCATCGGTCAACTCGTCGCCTACCACGAGCCCTTCGCAGCCTCTCTCCTCGACCTCACCAAGATTCCCATCACCATCATCGGGCCGACAGGATACCTGGAAGTCGCAGGGCTCCTGCACAAGGAGGGGAACTTTAGAGCGTTCGAGAGGGTGCTGGGAATGATCCTTGACTTTTACGACACTGTGGAGGAGTACGATTTTGTGCAATTCGAGGAGCTAATGGGAACGCAGATTGTATCGGTACTTCTGCAGAACTGGTGGGTATCGCTCAACGAAGTTGTATCCACGAGGCCGGAGTGGAAGAAAATGCACAGACGTATATATCGCCTGGCGATGAATGCTACGCTCGTACTCCACGATGTCATTGGCGAGGACAGACCTACTTTCCCGATCGAAGGTATCCCGCAGCCGAAGCTCACCGAGGTGGATCGCCTGGAGGACGCGTTCAGGGCTATGGTCCGAACGAGGAAGGCGGGGTGTTTGAACCCGCGGTGCCCCCCCTCGGCTGGTGTTGCCCATACGCGTCAATGCAGCAACTGCAAGGTCGTCCTTTACTGTGATGAGAAGGTGAGGCGGCATCGTCTCGTCGTGGACATCCACAAACTCACCGACTCCCTTCGTAGTGCCAGAAACAAGCTTGGAAGACTTCCAAGTATCCCCACAAGGATTTGTGCGCCAAACTATATGGGTTGAAGGGGGCGATCGGGGATGGCGACTGGGAGACGATCTGGAGGCCTGGCTTCACCTTTGCTATGTTCCAAGCCATGATCGAGAGCAACGATTTAGCCGCCCAGCTGGTGAAGTCTATCGGAATCGCAATTTCTGGAGTACATCTCCAGAAGTTCGAGGGGAGGAAGGCTTACGTGGAGGCGAGGCGCAATAGTCCGGCATACGCCATGGAGCAGGAGGCGTCTGTGGCGAGATCGCACGAGATGGCGAAATCCACTGGGCTTTATGAGGCGCTCGACAAAGGCCCCATTAGCCTCAAATTGTTGACCCCTGTGTTGTAGCCGGATAGCTAACCATGTAATCTGCTCAAACTGTGTTCGCCCCTAAGCGGGATCTTCCCTGCCAATGGGCGCGTCAACGGATATTCTATCGTAGTACAATCTGTGATAGAATTTGATAGAAGCTCACCCTAATGAAGTGATTGGCTCTTTTCACGTCGAAGGACTCGAATATATATGGCTGGACGTCGTCCTTAACTCCCAGTCCCCCAGGATATCTCCTTCCTCTGGGCCTACGACCATCGACGAACCAGCGAGTTCAAGGTACGGGTCCTCCTTCACGGTCTCAAACCCCGTCTGCGCGACCACGAGAGGGAGATCGAACTGACGAAATTGATATATGCGCTCGAATCTACCAGACAGTGCCTCACCATGCCCGTCAACGGCGCTCCCGAGACATCCCTCACCCTCGCCCTCAAGCATTTGACGGCGGCGATGAACAACCCAGCGAAGAAGAACGTCTGTGCGATTTCGATGGGGATCGCGGCGCTCCGTATCGAAGAAGAACTCGAAACTCTCGAGTCCAAGGCCGCGAAGACCAAGTTCGTCAACGCCCATCCAAAGCTGCTCCGGGCAGGGATGAAGTTCCTCACCATGGACATCGGCCTCATCGAGTCGATGGACTTGAAGCAGCGACTGTATGCGTGCAAATGCGACATCGATCAGGAGTGGATCCGCCATTTGCACTACTTTTTTCACTGGTTGGAAGATCCACCCCACGGTGCAACCAAGAGCGATGTACTCGCGAGGAAGTTTGGCGCGCTACCGCCAATTTTGCTGTACGCTGCAGTGAACATCGTCAGCAACTGTCTCGTCCTGGCGCTGTCGCGACTCACTCAACACAAGTTTCGGAGCGATCCTTCAGATGACGGCGGAGAGGGAGTCGGCGCGTTGAAGTGGCCCCAGGGTCCGGACGACCTCTTCCCCAACGGCCTTAAGGCGTCCTTCAAGGGCCTTGCCTCCTGGATCATCGATGTGGATACTGCCATTCTCAACACTCAATGGTACTGGGAAGGCTACGTCCCGGTGGAGTACAGCGTTTTCCAGTTAGTCAGTCAGCTCGTGGCATACCATGACCCTTTCGCCTGGAACCTCATCCACCCTTGCAAAACCCATATCTTCCTCGTCGGATGTCAGGGACATCTCCGCGACGCGGTTGAGCTCTATAAGGCGGGCGAACTCGAAGCGTTCGAGAGGGTCCTTCTTATGGTCTTGGACTGCTACGCCACGGTTGAGGGCTACGACCGGGTCCAGTTCGAGGACATTGCCGAGCGCTCGGGCTTGGCGCTGCAAGACTGGTGGATGAAGCTCAATAACGTCCTGGCCACATCGCCAAAGTGGAAGAAGCTCCACCGACGGGTCCATCGCTTGGCGTTGCTTTGCCGGTCTGGGATTAACGTCTTCTCCGGCTACCCCCTTGGCGTAACATTCTCATTCGGGGACATCGTGGAACCGAAGTTAACTGAGGCGGATCGTTTGGAGGACGTGTTTGACGCGATGGTCCGCACAAGGAAGGCTGGGTGCTTGAATCCGGAGTGTTCTCCGTCTGCGATCGTGGCGCGTACGCGGTTGTGTGGCAAGTGCCACCTCGTTCGTTACTGCGGAAAGGAGGTACGTTGAATATTCGAACACCCGTCGGATGAAACACTTACCCTAGCCAGTGTCAAAAACAGGCGTGGAAGGACAAGGCCGACCCTCATAGGGAGCTGTGCGAGAAAATTCACTCGTTGAAGAAAACGTTTGGAGATCGCTGGGAAGGCGTGTGGTCGCCCGACTTCACTTTTGAAGACTTCCAGGTCATGGTTCGGGACATGGGGTTGGACGTCGAATTGATCAAGAAGATAGGAGCCAGTATCGATGCCATAAACGCCCGGAAGAACGAGAAGCGGAGGGTGTTCATCGAAAACAGGAGGCTAAACGACCCGGAGTACGCGAGGGAGGAGCGGGAGATGAATGCAGAGGTCTTTGGCGCGTTTGATGCTGGTTCGATGGGCGATAAGCTGAAAAAAGGTATTCCAGTTAGCCTTTCGTGTTTAGATGCCCCAGTATTGTAGTCGCTGCTGTACAACCCCAGAATCGAAACACTTTCCCCAGACGCGTTCGAATCGTGATCGCGGTGTGATTCGGGCAGCCGTCCGAGTCCGACCGAACGGGCCCTTTATGATGGCTGGCGCGTCAGACGTCGGAACTCCCGGTTTCTTTTCTACCACCACCACCTCCTCCCCAAAAATCGTATTGACGATGTTCTCTCGTGCCGCCATCCGCTCGCTCAACGCCTCGCGCACCTTCTCCACCTCTGCTCGCCGCGAGACCAAGGTCGCTGTCCTCGGTGCCGGCGGAGGAATTGGCCAGCCCCTCTCCCTCCTCCTCAAGAGCGATCCCTTGGTCTCTTCCTTGAGCCTTTACGATATCCGTGGTGCTCCTGGTGTTGCTGCCGATGTTAGCCACGTAGACACCGCCAGCGAGGTACGTTCTCCGGCTTCTTGACATTGGAACGCTTCTAATCCGGGTACAGGTCAAAGGCTACGCTGCTGACCAGCTCGATGCTGCCCTCGAAGGTGCCAAGGTCGTTGTTATCCCCGCTGGTGTTCCCCGCAAGGTACGAGTATCTTCTAATTGGATGTTGGGACGCGTGCTGACGATCTCTTCTCCAGCCTGGTGTAAGTACCGTATCCTCATGGCGTCCATCCCGCAGATTCTAAACCACATCCTCATCTTTCCAGATGACCCGTGACGACCTCTTCAACGTAAGTCCTACTCTGGTTCGGATCGCGGTACGTTACTCACAGCGGCTCCCAGACCAACGCCTCCATCGTCCGCGACCTGGCTGCGGCCGTCGGCCGTGCCGCCCCCGATGCCTGCATCCTCATTATCTCCAACCCCGTCAACTCCACCGTCCCCATCGTCGTCGAGACCCTCAAGAAGGCTGGCGTCTACGACCCCCGCAAGGTCTTCGGTGTTACCACCCTCGACGTCGTCCGTGCCGCCAAGTTTGTCGGCGAAGTCACCGACAAGCACCCAACCGACACCCTCATTACCGTCGTCGGCGGCCACTCCGGTCCTACCATCGTCCCCATCCTCTCCCAGACCGCTAACGCTAAGGGCGTCTCTGGCGAGGCCTACTCCAAGGTCGTCCACCGCATCCAGTACGGTGGTGATGAGGTCGTTAAGGCGAAGGATGGCGCTGGATCTGCTACCCTCTCCATGGCCTACGCCGGTGCCAAGTTCGCCAACTCTGTCCTCCGTGGCTTGAACGGCGAGAAGGGTGTTGTTACCCCCACCTTCGTCAAGAGCCCCCTCTTCGAGGACCAGGGTGTCGAGTACTTCTCCTCCAATGTTGAGCTCGGCGTAAGTATCTCCCCCCCTCTCTCATGGCGTCACGTAATTCGGACCGTTGATCCTTGTTCTTCTCTTCTTTTTCTAGCTCAACGGTGTTGAGAAGATCCACCCTATTGGCGCGCTCACCGCTGAGGAGGAGAAGCTCCTCGAGGCCTGCATCCCTGAGCTCAAGAAGAACATTGAGAAGGGTAAGGCTTTTGTCTCCCAGGCTTAAGCTCCTGGTTGAGGGTGAGAGAACGAGTTGGGGAGAGTAGGTGGTAATGGATTATATACGATATACACACGTCTACATAGATATCCTCACGGAATCACACTAATCTTGCACGTCATTTGATGTGCTTCGATCAGCCTGTGTCAGTTACATATCCGACAAGTCTTTGGCCTACCTCCCTATCAAGGTCCGTTCGGCGCTTATTTATTGGTAAGTAAACGCCTACAGCTACTTCTCCGTCTCGAGCTCAGCATTCCGGGTTGTAGCGCCCCTGGTGTAGCGGGCAGCCCGCGGAGTACGTAGCCAACTTGATTCCACCGGTGGAGGATCCACGAACCTTCCGGTCTTCATAGAAGTTGCGTATTCCACGACTTCGGTCTGCAAAGTGGCAGACGAGTACGCTGAATGCGATATTCACTGCTAAACTCGCTATCCTCATCCTTTGTTGAGGAACCATTCATACTGATGACTCCAGTACATCTCGCCGGGTATAGTAGGCCATCCTCTTCGATGTGGAAGTCTTGCTGTACCATTCGAGTAGAAACCACGGGGGAAAGTGAATGGAGGAAGGGTCCATGATCATCTAGTTATGTAGAGCGACGAGCTTAATGTCTTGTTCGTGGACCAGCGTTTGTACCATCCATAAATGTGTCGCCCCTCGGTTGACTCCCGCACCCACTTGAATATTTATTGTTATGGTTCAAGCAGTGGGCGACGCATGGTTACTTGTTGTCGCAACCCAGAGACGGTGGTTGGCCTGGACCTTTAGCCCCGTCCGTACTCCGGTCAAGTCAGATGGACGAATGGAGGCCACTATAGAGCTCCAGTACCACATGAAGGACCCAGTGCGTCGGTGGGTATCCGTTTTCGATACTGTTCGAGGTTCTGTGCGCGGTGAACCTCTGGCGAGTTCCAGAGCCCTTTGAGATGCCGGCATCCCTCCGTTTGTTCGTCTTGTGCGGGATATTGGGCGAGCCCACCTCGCGTAGGGAGGCGTCGGAGGAGTGTGACGAACTCCGAACGATAATTCTTCAGTGTGGGATTCCGTGCTGGCGAGAAAGACTGACGATCCTGTCTCTCCGGCTTTATAGTCAAGTATCGGCGCATATAAGCAGCCATGTCGAAACTGGAGCGTGGTAGAACGTAACGAAGAGGCGGAGGGGCGGGTCGCTAAGAGCGACTCTAATTCCGGCCGTTCTTGCACCAAGGGGCGGTTCAGAGCACCCAGAAGCGCGACGAATTCATCGTGGCTAGGATTCATAATGCAGCGATGACATCCTTGGACGAGAGACCGGCGGCCCTGTCACTCTAACCTTAATCATAGATCGCTGTATGTGAGAGGCTCCACCTTAGAGGAAAGTCTAGCTCTTTAGATAGCCGCGAGAAGGAGGGAAGAGACGCGACGCAGTGGGGAGGGGGAGGGGACGGAGGCTCGAGTCAGTGTTCACAACCCAGCACATCACAGGGCACGACGGATCTCGCACGGCGGGGGCTTCAACAACGCGGGATGGCATCCCCGGGAGGAGACTGATAGCCCTGTCTCCCCAACCTTCTAATCAGGCATCGCCGCGTTGTGAGAGGCGCGTCGTGGAGGGAGGTCTGAAGCTCTTTGCGATGGCGTGTAGGAAGGAAGAGGTGTGACTCGGCAGGGTAGGGGGTGGGGGAGAGGGATCTAATTCAAACCCTTCATAACCAAGCCCAACCGAGGCCATCCCAAACCACCCTGAACGACAGAGGCTTCACAACGCGGGATGCCATCCCCGGAGAAGGAACCGACGGCCCTGTTCCTCCAACCTTCTAATCAGGCATCGCTGCGTTGCGAGGAGCGTGTCGGGGAGGGAGGTCCGACGCCATGGATGGTGGGGGAAGGGAAGAAAGAGATGTGGGGGGATGAAAGAGGGATGTGAGGTTTATATATGTCGGCGTGGTCCCGGCGAGTATGGTTGTGTTTGGTCCGATCGATCGGCGGGGAGGATGCAAGGCCTTCGGGGCTCAGGGAGGTGGTCGGCGTTCAAAAGGAAGAGGAGACAAAGCCAACCAGCAGTGACGGATCATCCATTTCTTTCTCCGACTCTTATCAGTCATCAGAGCCGCGGAGTTGGGGTCTTACCACCTTTTCACCTAAGTGTCGGGGCGAGGCCACTGGTCGCTCTGCCCTCAACCGCGTCGATGACCGTTGCTCGATTGATTCCAACAGAGCTCACAGTACTCTGTTTCGCACCCCTTTCCAACCCGGGATCGAAGTAGTCGTCATCGTTCGAGCACATGGTTGCTATAAATCGAAGTACTGCTCCAGGACGTGTAGTGTGTATGCGTTAGGTCGCCCGTACCGTTTCTACCGACTACCTGAAGCAGGAGCCGGAGAAGTAGATGAATTTCCCTCTTGTGAGTCCTCGCCAGCGCCGTCTTGAGGTAAATTGGTCCCTTTGGTTCCGCCTTCCCTCCTCTCGGAATGACACTCCGTCTTGGCTGGCTGGCCTTTGCCAGTGGGTTTCGGGTGAGAACCTGGGATAGGAGGGAGTTTGCGATAGATATAGCCGATCTGTATCCACCAATGACGCGTTGAGGCAGCCGCCCGGACAACATGAAGAGCTCGAGGGCCCGAATCAGGTATGGGCGTGCATGGGGAACGAAGGCTAAGGGAACTGAGACGCTTCACCGTCTCGCGAAAAGTCGCCACTGCCGTTTCCATTTTTGGGCGCTTGCTGGGATCTTGCTGGGTCATGCTCGTAACGAGAGGTCGCAGGAAGTCGAAACCATAGTAGCCATTGCGTCCCGGGCGTTGGAGGTCGCCCTTGATGTAGAACGTTGAATAAACGAGTAAAATAAACCATACAAACACCTACATCGAGAAATTCTGTCCTGATCATGTTCCCGACGCAGTATACGTCGACGGCGAACGAGTCAATGGGGTGGGGATTTCCTGTCTGGAACTCGGGCACTGAGGTGTCTGTACCCGGGCCCCATACGTGATGAGGCTGATCTTCTTCGTACTGGCGAGCGAGTCCGAAGTCGAGTAGGTAGTACTTGGGAGGCTTCTCCGTACGAGTGCCTTGCGGTTCTACCTCCCCGCTCCAATCCAGCTTTTTATCTTTTACAACTGGGTGGAAACCCTCTGGGTACATCTCGCTCGCGTCCATCATGACATTGTTGATCGATATATCGCTGCGCTAGGATGAGAGTGGGTAACGCCGCGAAGAACGAAGTGCACGCACCCATGGATAATCCGATGACGGTGCAAAAATGAGACCCCCTGAAACGGACTTAAATACTACCTCTCGCTCTCAAGTGTTGAGAAACGCACCGTGATAAATTCGTCCAAGAATTGAATCGCCTCTCCCTTGGTTTCGAATTTAGGGCTATCGAATGGCCGCAGCAGGGGCAATACGAGGATTCGCGAATTCCTATCGTCGGGAGGCTCGAGCACCTCAAGGAGTGGTACGGAATGGTTGTCCGGATCAGACCTCAGGGTGTCTTTGGAGAGATAACGGGTGATTTCAACTTCCTCCAAGTGCGATGTGACGTCCGTAAGTTTTAGTGCCACGACTTTGCCGTTCGTCAGCGAGGTCGCATCATTGACCACATTTGACTAAACCTGAACGTTAGGACGATGAACACGTTTAAAAAAGAGTCGACACATACAAGACTGATCTCAGAATCCTCACAAAGGTATGGGTCGAGGTCCGTGCCAGCCCAAGATGGCTTCCAATTGGGCTCATATCGAGGCCGTAGTCGATAGCCTTGGTTCAGCAGCCATTCGTAGTGATCCTTCCAATAAACCTCCCCGGAGATGAGTTCGCCTTTGGTGACGAGATCGGGATCGAGATTTGGGGCCTTGGGTAGGGGCTCTTGAGGGCTACTTGCAGACATGGGGGTAGAGAGCGAATCGCGAGGTCGCCAGGAGCCTATAGCTGGCGACCCAGCACGAGGACGCCAGCCTGAACCTCTGTTTATCGTTGCTTGTGTGTGTGGGCGGCCATCAAGGCTGCCGGTTTCCAGTTAATTTCCAGTTTTCTTCCCAGCACACAAATGGAGGACGTGGTGGCTTTGTGCCGGAACAATACCTGCTTATTCAAATGGTCGTGACCACAAGATTCCACATCTTTCTTATACATTCCTTGCGTTAAAGAGCTCCATCAACCCACTACTTCAACGCCGCCAAAACCACAGCTCTCAACCCTTTGTCTAGTAACTTGACTATCGTTAGACCCGAGGCATCCCCATCAGCATCTCCTGCTCTAGCGATGCCATGGTTCCAGGGACTTTTTGGCACAACGAAACGGTCCACCGCACTCGGCGCAGGCGATGAAACGAGTGGGGAATCAACCTCCAGCGGACTGGTCAGAACCGTGTCGATGCAGTCCCAGGTTACCGTCGTACCAGCGATGGCAGTCCTTCGGGAGACATTTAGGGGAGGGGACACTGCGCGGAAACAGGACGAACTTGTTGCGAGGTTGAGAAAGAAACAGCAGGATGCAGAGAAAGAGTGCCAACCACTAGAAACCCTTCCCAAGAAAGATCTGGAACGTTATATGGTCCTCAGCTCGAGGTATGTACCAGTGTCCGCTCAACTTCTTCTTGGCAGGCCCTGATATCAGCTCAAGGTCTACCAACGCTCTGGCTGCCTTTGTGAAGTCAAAAGGCAGCGGGAAGGCCCACAAAAGGGTCAAGTCTGCTCGCGAAGCAGACCGGCGTATCGATGACCTTGTCATTTTCGGCCATGTGAGTTCTGTTCTCGAGTGTCGCCGCTGGGTTTGAAACTTATCATTGCACACAGCAAACCACGCAAGCCAGAATGAACGCGAAAGTGTCGACGCTCCTTGGAATTGGGCCTAAGCAGCTTGGAGAAACTTCCGGTGACCCCTTTAAGAACTCGGAACGGAATATTGGTATGCCAGCCTACGCCACTCTAAGAGTTTCCAAGGTATGCTGACCGTTCCATTAGGCCACGAAAATAAGTTTCGGTCGCTCGTACTCCATAGAGCCACCTATGATTTCGCGGGTCTTTCTGTCGCTGGGTTCCCTTCGTCTCAGATACCATCCTTAGAAGCGTCGATTCGGGACATCGCCGATTGGCTTGGCCAGGCGCGTACGTCTGACTCTTGCATCTATTGGCTGTGGCAGGAAAGACACGATGGCCGGGAGAACGTCCTGCGGTTCGTAGCTAACCGCTGCGGGATGATGAACGCGCTTGCCTCCTCGTTCTTCTGTTCCACCGTCACCAACCGAGAGCTCAAGTCTGGGTTCGCTGTGACCCTCGCCTCGGAGCTCATCCGTTATGTTGACGCTTTCCGAGACGCGTTGGCGATGGCATGCAACGTGACGGGAGATTGGGTGTTCGAAAAGGGTATCTTGACGCAGGTGTCCCAGCTCCTCATCAAGCCTTTCAATCGGTTGCCCTCGGAAGAGAAAACCGGTCCATTCCTAGTTGTCGTCGACAGCCTTGATCGATGCGACGAGCAGACCTTTCTTCAGATCATGTCTGCGGTTGAGAAGTGCATCGACGAGCTTCCCAATATATATTTCATTCTGTCGAGTAAGGACACCCCAAATGTGGCACGCTGGTTCAAAAACTGTAATTTACTATCCAGATCTCGTGTTGGCCGTTACGTATGAAAATCCATGTGCCATCACGCTGCGACGATTATAATGTCCCCCTGACCCCTCGATTCCTATGTTCCTGTGGGTATGGATGCCTCGCGATCCATATCCCAGGGGCTATTGTACTAGTCGCCTGCGGTAATAAATGAACCGGTCCAGCGAGGTTGGCGGCTCGGAGTAGATTCCGATCGACGTAGGGGTTCAAGGAGGTGGTCGACTTTCAAAAGGACGGGGAGACCAACTTACGAAGGAGCCAAGACGGATCACCCTTTTCCTTCTCCGACCACCATCCGGGATCGTCGCGGAGTTGTGTCTAATTCGAGTTCTGCCCGCAGACCTTACTAGCAACCGCTCTGGTGACCACGGTTGCCCGATCTATCCCTTCTCGGGACAGACCTGACAATATTGAATACCCTGATACTTTTCCTCGCCCTTGCTTCCAGCCACAACCCCAGTCGTTCAAGCGGGACATTGTCGCAGGGCAGCAGCAGTTGCTTGGGGACGTGCACTACATCTACCTGTGCAGACTCTGGTCCAGCGATTGCCGGATTTCTAAGGGGCCGGGTCGCTTTGCTAAGTTAGAACGCCTTCGGCCTTTGTAGAAGGTGACTCAGAATAAGACCACTGCTCTTATGTGGAAGTCGTGGGCAAATTCAACAGATTTATGAGTGTTCGTGGTCGCTTTGTTTATGCGCCTGGTTGACGCGTATTGTTTTGTAGATCGAGCATTCAAGTAGAAGTGAGAGCCCCCGAACTGGGTTTCAAGGGTCCTACGCAACCCTGAGATAGCCTGAGTGTTGACAGACAGGGACTCTGCTATTACGAGGAAGCCATCGCTTACCTTTCTTTCTCCCACTGGTCAAAAGCGGGCCCGTTCCCGGCCCATAGGCGTTTGGGCGGTGAGCTTACTCTCAACTGCGAGGTCGGACGTCCCCTTGTCAACCTATGCTTTCCTGGAACACCAGCGGAAGGGCAGCGCCGCCGCCGTGACCGGTATGCATATCGCAAGCAATACATCATCAAGAAAGAAAAGCATGAGCCAAGGTACGCCGCTCGCTATTCGTCGTCACCGCGTATTGTAGTACCGTCATCAGCTGAGCCCGCTTCCGATCTTCGTTCAACATCCTGATTCCCCTCCTGGCCCCGTAGCCAGTCCACCGTCACCGCATCCCAAGCCGAGGCGAACGGCGCGATGTCCACCGGAAGGACGTGCTGCATGAGGCCATCCGTTTGAAACCACTTATTAACGATGTTCCGTTTTGCAGGAGAGCTTGCGTCGGCGATAATGAAATAGACTGGGAGGAGGTTTACGCAGTGGAAGATGAAGTCTGTTATGAGGGCCTTCAGCGTCCCTGTCCCACATGTCTCCAGCCCATCGAGAGCTATGATGATAGGCTTTTCACGTTCCTCCCCTGAGACGGCCGGATCGTTGTGCGTGGGGACCAACGCCCTCTCGATCTGCTCTTGGAAGGTCTTTTTCCAGATATCGACGGGAAGGTCGCCATACTTCACGGATAGATGGTTTCCAAATGAGGGCAAGTAGCTCATTACCTGGCAGACCACTGTAGCGAAGAAATGTTGGAGAAAATCCTTGTGTGTGAAGCCCGATGTGAATCGAAAGCTGGCGGCGAGCGCCTTCTTGACGGTACAGCAGTGGGCGACGGAATGTAGAATCGTCGATTTTCCACAGGATCCCTCCCCTCGGAGCAATAAGATCCGACGCTCCCCCGGGTTTTCGAACCAGTTGCTGATAGCGGCCCCGATCCCTTGGCGCGCAAACCAATCGCAAGGCAGCGTGGTTTCGTTGTCGCGCAGGGTCATCCCGTCCTTGTTGTACTTTCCGGGGCCGATTTGATACACTATTCATCGATCATGAGTGACGTGGCTCTAGTGAATAGGCTGTAGCTCACCTTTCTGGATGTTTTTAAACTTGAGTGCGTTTATCTCACTGCTCTACATCGTGAAGTGAGGCCGCATCAGCCAATTAAGCTCGAGACCCAACGCAGCCGACATACGGTAAGCTTTTGCCCCAACTCCTGGAGCGAGAACCTGATCTCGTTTGCAATCTGACCCGCTTCAGCTTTATTCTTCCTTTCGGCTGCTGAGTGGACGTTGCTGCGTAGGGAGTGGATTCTGGACTCCAAAAATAAATGTCCGAAATTTATACAGAACGTACGGAGTGCTCACCGCCTCTCCCATTGCTTTATGGCATCTTTGTCGTCTGGAGAGATGGAAATATTTGGTTGTTCCCCCAAGAACTTTCTGTGCTTGTCTAAAAGGCCGGTCGCCTTCCGCACCGCCTTGTCTGAATATTTCTTGAAGTAAGGGTCCTTAAGCTTGTTGAATAGATTTTGCTTCATAACCGCAGCTGGGCCGTTAGGTCTGTCCTTTCTGTTGGTAGCACTGACAGGCTCTAATCGGGCGGCCAAACTGAGGTTAGACGGTGTCCGAACCAGTTCGTTCTGTAGAGCGAGGAGCTGATGCGGAGTGCCGGGGGACATAGTGGAGAGGAGGGGGGGAGGGGGGGAAGGGGAGGGGCGTAGAGGTATAAGCGCTCAATCGGCAGTCGAACCCAGATCGTTATATACTTGTAGGTGTCTTGGCTCGCCAGATCTGTGCGAGAGATGGAATTCAATTGATCTCAGAAAACAAAAGGAGAGTCGGTCGTCAACGCGGAGGGACTTTCTTGATCCTGAGCCCACAGCGGAGTCAGTGGTATTCCTCCAGTGGGTGGTAAACAATGGAATCCTCAGAAGGAGGACAACGTTTCCCAAAACGCAACAAGACTTTGACGGCCATTTCTTCAAGTCACAGTTGCCAAACCTGGATTCGATCGAATCGTGGGACAATCCGTACCCACAGAGGCACACAATGTACAACATTGCGAGGCGGCCTGTTGCCGAACTTGAACATGCGAACGGAGGTCATTTCCTTTCGCTTACGACGATGGTAGACGATGCAGATCGTGCCTCAGTCGCCCCAACCACGTCCACCCTCGGGCTGAAGGGTAATGCGAACAACTTATTCAGGCACGAGGAATACTGGAGGGACCGTTACACCTGGCTTCAAGAGCAGGGGTACCAGCTACGAAGGCGGTACACTGAGGGTTGGATCCCCCCACATCCATCAGTCCAGCTGGAGGCTGATGAGCGTGTTTCGCCGGTGAGTTCCTGTCCCCTTTCTTATGGTTCTTCGTCGAACTGACATCCGAGTTGGCTTTGTAGAAAGCTAGCCTAGTCGACGCCACCCGCATATCCGACGGAAAATCAGTGATACTGAAACGGATCGATCGCGAAGAATCCCCCCATGAGTTCAAGATCTTAAAGTACTTCTCACAGGAGCCGCTTGCCTCCGATCCACAGAATCATTGTTGCCCACTTCTGGATGAATTACATGACCCTGAGGACCCTGACCACGACATCGCTGTCCTCCCTGTCTTCCGTGTCTACGATGACCCCGATTTCGATACTATTGGGGAGGGACTTGACTTCATACACCAGATGGTTGAGGTAAGTCGCCTTTACATCAGCACATCCAATTGAACTCACACATTCCGCAGGGATTCGCGTTCCTTCATAGGCACAGGGTAGTTCATCGGTATGCCGCCCTGATATAACCCAGCATAAATAGCCACTCAACGTATTCAGGGACGTGCGAACTGAAAACATCATGATGGATCCTGGTGCCATGTTCACGGAAGGCTACTTCGCTTGGCTCCAAAGTGAAAAGGCAGACTCTCGTGAATATGTTCAAGCCGAATTCACCAGGACCCAGAAACCTCCGAGGTACTACATCATAGATTTCGGCTTCTCCACCCAATACGAGGAGAATGAACTCCCAGTTCTGGAACCCCCCAAGGCCGCCACCGACAACACATATCCGGAGTTCAAGAAATCGGACGTTCCCTGCGACCCCTTTCTGGTTGATGTCTTCACCGTCGGCGCTCTAATTTGGCGCGATTTCATGAAGGTACGCAAATCCAACCTCGTTCTTCAGCTGGTTGTACTCAATTTACATCGCCAGGGGAATGAACTCAGCTTCTTGCCCCGAGGTCGACGAGGCTACGGTTTCCTTCGCCCCTTGACGAAGGCAATGACTCGTCGGGATCCTGCTAGACGGCCGACCATGGAGAGGGCCCTCGCCAAGCTCGAAAAGGTCATGAGGCGTACCACGTTTATCAGGCTGCGGTCGCGATCGGCACCCCGAGGGTTTGAGAACCCGGTCACCTTCTTTCAGGAGGAATACGCCAACATCAAGCGTGCTTATAGATACGCCCGAGAGGGACTCCCTGCTTTGCCTCGGGCAACAGAAATGAAGCGCACCAACACCATTTAGACTGAAAGAGCATTACGGCCTCTGTAAGGACAGTGACAATGGACATCGCACTTTGACTATCCCCGCGAAGCAGGGAGGTACACGGAAAGCTTCTTCGAAGCAAAACAATACACACTGGGCTTTCAGTGTGGGTCCTGTGTGCGCGACGATAGCAGGGGTTTGATGCGTATAAGTAGAACAAGAACATCCTTGTAAACATGACAACCGAGCCGGAAATTAAACGCTACTGGTCGTGGGTGGACCTACAACTGCAACACAATAGGGCTTCCTCTTCGGGTGTCCAGTACGCGTCACCGTATACATACTCCCAAGTCAGGTATAGAAGGCCAGAATATCCTATTAAACAGGTGCAACTCCTGTCCACACCTCCACCTCCATCCAAAATGGCCACAGAATCACTGGATACAACGTTCCCCCACTCAGAAGTCAAGAAGTTGAACGATGAAATTGAGGAGGAAATCCCAGGAGTACGACCTTTCGATCTGGAGTTAGAGTCGAAGTTATGCGAACAGTACCACACGTGAGTCGGGGAACGGCGCCCATGGACCTTGGTCCCGGGAGAGGGGTTAACTAACGAGTCCCGCTTACCTGTAGATTCCTCGATGCAGGTTTGGGACAAAGAGGGGCACAAACCGCTGTCATAGAACTCATGGATGAGCTGAGGCCAACAGCCACGATGAATTGTGAGACTGAGCGGCAGCTGGTAAGCGCACAACTTGGATCACGCTATGATACATCACCTAATTCTCAACTCCAACCGATAGATCCTATTGCGAGATGCAGGCTCGCCTGTCGAGGATTGTGAAGACTTCTACAGCGAATATGACGAGAAGGCGGAACGACTGGCACAGGGCTTCGTTGGTATGTGTTTAATGATACCGCCGCTGGATGAGAGGGCTAATGGCGACCCGTACTCATTTTCAGAGACTCTAACCTGCAAGCATGGGCCACCCTGCCTGGATGGCACTAGTGTGGAGGGCACAGATGATGCTTGACTTGGAAGCGCGGCAGTCCTGAACAGCCCCCGAGATCAATTAATTAGCGCTCACAGGCATGCAAGTCGAATAAGATCAACTGGCTTAGGGTTCGTCCCTCGCATAACCACCGCGTCAGGATAGATTCTGTCGTTGGTAGGCACTCCCCAGCGCTCAGGCCGTTTAACATGCTCGACGGTGAGCTTGATGTGAATAAATGGGCAGTAATGTGCCTACTGTCGTTTAAAGACGGTAGGTAGTATAGTCACGGGGTACTAAAACTAAACCGCACAGCCCACAAGCGTGGACGTCCCATGTTTGCTCTGTACAGTATGCTAACCGACCTGACATCCACCGACGGAGACGTGTTCCACTCCACCTTCAAAGTCAGCACGGGCGTGGAACGCAGAATCCAGTTTTTCTAATCACTCTGTAGTTCGGGGTGTTTGGAAACCAAGCCCTGCACGACTGCTCTTGTCCACTTGAGCGCCACGGTACCATAATAATATACAGCTTGTTGTTGTTCCTTTTTGCACAATAGGAGGTTTCAAACTCCGTAGCTGCATTGACCAGTGGCTTCATACCTTAAAAGCCAATCAACAGGCACATCCCCCTCCAGCTTGAAACAACTCACCTCCTCATCATGTCTTCGCCCAACTCGGAGGAAACCCTCGTTTCTCAGACCCTCAATGTTCCGGAGGAGTACAGGCGGAACGAGGAAGAGCATAATGCCAAACCCCATATTTGTCCCTTTATACCAGACTCGAAGTTCAACTTCGCTGGTATGAGCCCAACGACGACCTTCATCGGCTCCAACCTGCGACCATCGAGCCTCAGCCATCTTCCTCGTCGGAACGTGTCGGAAACATTGGATCGTCTCCGTGAAATTCGCCTTCTGCACCACCCGAACGAGTGGCCCGAGAAGATTAGTGACCCCATTGTCGCGTTCGAAAATGCCCCGTCCTTGCGGGAGGTTCTGCTATCAAGACCCTTTCTGGTTTCTGCGGGCCAGAATATGCTCAAAATCCCATGGACGCAGTTGACGAAGATATCTGAAATCTTCGATAATGAGCGACACTCCGTCAACACAGATGCAAACCTCGTCCTGTCCGACTTCTTCAACCACTGCCTTCCCCTTTGCAAGAGCCTTGAGGAGCTCTCGATCCATCCGGGACCCTTCGACGGAGGCGACACCGGTAATTGCCTCACCTGGATCAAGTTGTCCATATCCCAGCGCAAAACGATGTTCCCGCCGTTCGTCCTGCAGAATTTGAGGCGGCTGGCGTTCCAAATCCGCTACACTCCAGAGGAAAAGCAGTTTCCAGACCTTCGATTCCTCGGGAGATTCCGGTTTCCGGGTATAGAGGAGTTCTGCGTCGACGCCTGCGGGAACCTAGAGTCTCCGGGAGACAAGCACACAGCGCGAACGCTCCGGCGGGCCTTTCCGAACTCTGTCCCGTTGTTGATACTGAGGGTCTCGTGCTCCACGGTTAAAGGGAGTCGCAACCTTTCGCGCATGTTAGGCGGTCTACCAAGAACTAGGAAGGTGTGGGTCCAGATGCCTGTACACGAGGCATTTTTCGCTGCACTGTTCAAACCCCGCAGAGAAGGAAACGTCCTTGTCCTCAGAGAATTGGGAGGTCTGCGATTCACTAACTGGGGCGAGGAGGGGACGGCAGAGGCAGAGCGGGTCCAGGCGGGTTTTCGGTCGGAGAGCTTTGCGAGATTTATGCGTGCCTGGCTCGCGACACCGTCGGCGGGGGGTGTTGCAAAGACTGTGTCTCTCTTTCAGCCCCCTAGAGACGTTTTGCGGGCCTTTGATACCTATCAGGGTGAAGAGGTGGACGTACATGTTGTGTCTTAATATCAGTTTGGCCTTCGTACACCGAGGTTCGGTCGTTCAACGCAGCCTTTGTTTACCGACATAGCTGTGTCAACGAAACATCTCCAATTATAACAGAAAGGGGTCGGCACCAGGCGTGCGGACAAGTTCTGGGTAGGGGTGCATGCCCTCCAAGGATCGACGAACTGGTATGTTGACTGGTGTCTTGAATGCGTTTAGGGTACAATCAAGGCCGCATGGGGACCGGGGTTGGCTTCAAACATTTTGAACTCTGGGAAAAGATAAAGAGGGGGTGGACGGACGGGCATTGAGGCCTCAGCTCCAACGACGGCTTTGAAGCTCTCGGTTTCAACAAAAACGAACTGTGACGTCATGCGCTAAAAGTCCTCAAACAAACAGCCCCAAACACCGATTTCGGATTTTAGGGCTGGTCGTGTATCTCGCCAACAACACGACGTTCTCGTGCTCAACTCCGTTCTTCCCCCGGAAAGGGGCAGGTACCTTTTTCTGCAGTGCAATCCGTTCCCCTTCGGTCGCATTATCCCGATCCCCTGTTGCTCATTCTCCACGGACCATCGAATTTCCTCGACCACCGTTCCAGCAACCTTCCCCATCTTTCTCCTAGTTGTCGGCACTACCATCTCTCCCCTCTGCCTGCGTCCTGACGATGAGGTTCGCTCTACACGTACAACCTACTCCGGCAAGGGCAACGGCTTGTCATTTCATGCCCCGTGCCCTGCAGTGTCGTGCTACGGAACATCGAGTTTCGCAAGGCTCTCACGTCGCTCTTCCAAGGTTGTGGCTCTCGTTCATCCCACTGTTCCTAGACTGTCCCTTCTGGCCCGGTTACGTGGATCTTCCTTTGATCTACGGCGTCTGTTTCACAAAGGGATACAAGGTCGATGTTCGTGGCCCGAGGACCGACCCCTATCCAACCTTTATTCATCATCTAAAAGATCCAGAGAACCGGCAGAGAACGCAAAAGGACCCCGCATAGCAACAGCGTGGGCCCAACATCAAGTCGTCTCCTTGGTCGTGTTTGGGCAGGAGTTCACCATCTGTATTAGGGGAACCCAGCTACAACATTGTGGGTTGTTTTGTGGGTGCCGAGTCGGCACTCCTTCTCTCAGCCAGGACACGAATTCTTAGCGGTTCTGGCATACGATGGGCGGCATGTGTACACTGGCGTTCATACAGCTGCTTTTTCCTCCACATCAGCCGGCATACGATCGTAACATCTAGCCTTGGTGTCAAAGC
Source organism: Coprinellus micaceus (assembly GCA_951394405.1). NCBI lineage: Eukaryota > Fungi > Basidiomycota > Agaricomycetes > Agaricales > Psathyrellaceae > Coprinellus > Coprinellus micaceus. The sequence goes on along the minus strand of OX596337.1, from coordinate 718,109 downwards.
ACCCGGAAATGCGCCCAGCCCAGCTGAGAAGTACCGACTTCTACCCTATTTCCCCACGACTTGCCTTGCCTCCACCTCCCAGTACTATCCGACCCTCGGGTGGCGTGTGATCGAATACGGACGACGGTTTCGACACTGGGAACGGAAGGTTGGGCATGTTGTTCCACCATCCCCGTTCCTTCCACAAGTTCCAGGATTGGCAGGGCAGGGACACCGGCGCCTATGACCCCGCCTTTTCACAAAAAGGACGATCTCGATAGAAGGTGTACGTTTTAGGGCCCGCGTCCTATCTGGGCCAGGCAAATGTCCGAATCCGCCAAACACTAGGCCATATAGCGATATCGGGAGTCCCCCGCCACCGGAGGAATCTGTATTGGACGCAACCGCAGCTTCCGTTAAAATAGCTTTCAGGGATCCCTGATGTCTGGATCTCGATGAGCATCCCTCTACGATTCGGCGCAAGTACATTAACAGTCTATATGTACAGGGTACATACGATGAAGGGTGGTACGTGGTAAGCAGGGTAAAACGTTGAAGGTTCTGGGTAGAGCGTTACAACGAAATTCCGCTGTCTGTGGTCTCGCTCATTGCGTCAGAACGAGATGAAGGGGCTTGCTTTACGGGGATTGGGGCGAATACTCTGGTCATCTCGCGAAAATCGGGGACGTCATTGATGTCCACCAAGCTTGCGAGCGTGCCTCTGTTTAAACAGGCCTGAGCTCTACTGGTATCCGAGGCAGCGAGTATAAAATAGATTGGGAGGGATGAATCGATAGTCTTTTGAATAAAGTCGAAAACTTTATCCAATGCAACAGAGTCGCAGTTGTCGAGGCCGTCCAGAGAGATGATGATCGGAGAGTTCCCGTCTCTCGGAACTACAGGGGAAAGCGCAACGAAAACGTCGTTGACCTGCTCTCCAAACTCAGTCTCCCTGATATATTTCTCGCGATCCCAGCAAGCACTGATTTTTGCAAACTCCGCCTTCACAGTGTCGAACCGATCGGCGATCTGGTGTATCACGGTCGCCAGGAAGTGGTTGACGAATGATTCGTTGTCGTACGGCTGGTCAAACGCAATCCCGGCCACCCACGCTGGGGTCAAGCCAGTCGGTTTTGAGATAGACTGGCATAGAGATGCCATCCGGTACAGAACGGTCGACTTCCCGCAGCCCCGAGGTCCGCGTAGCCAGTGGATTCGTTTCGTCAGATGCCCCTCGTTTAGCCATGCCATTGTATGCAAGGCTACCTCCGGAGGAATAACTGCGCTATTGCTCAGAATCTTTCTCCTTGGCGAGGTTAGGATTATGTCGTCCTTGCTGTTCGAAGAGATGAAGGTGTATGCTACAGAAGACTGTAAGTGCATCGCTGAACAGAGGGGGCGTACCTTGCTCACCTTCTTTAATCTTTGTCTGCTCCGCTCGATGCAATACAATGGTACGAGCGACGCTCGAAGCGTTCTAGGTAGGCGTTTTAGAGGTAAATGACCCCCACCTTCGCGCCGTATGGAAGGGAAAACTCACCGTGTGTGCCTTGTTCAGGGCTCGAACGCTTTCTTCTAAGTTCTTCACGCATTTCTGAGCACCTTCCTTGTCCTTCGCTTCGACAGCTTTCTGATAATCGCCCGTCAAAGCGTTGAAGCTAGGGTGCGTTTCAGAACATTACGGGGGGCGGATGAGAAGAGGCTCTTACTCTCGCATCGCATCGTTGATCATGTCCTTCTCTCTCGCTGGCATATGTAATAGTCCCAGTGCATCCGTGGCCAGCTTCAACTCGTGCGCTCCTCGTTTAGAGATCTCCGAAGCAGGTCCACTCCAGTAAGGGTCTTTGACCAACGTCCGCCAGACTCCAGGATACTTGATGGGCAGCTCGAACGAGCCAGCTGAGTTCGAGGGTCCCGCCGTAGAATAGGAGTAAGTCATGGATGGGTCGTGGGGTCCAAGTGGGGTCGTCGACAGGGGATGGTACGTGGTTTTGAGTCAAGAGCCGTCGCTCGCCCGTAGTCGCGTTATGTATCGTACCCTAATCAGGATAGAAGCCTCCGGTTACCTGTGATACAACAAAAAGTACCCAGTTAGTACAGCCTTATGTCGGCCTCATGTATTGGTCGCAGTGTGCGAGCTGACGTTACCGAAGTCAGATCCTCCCGAAATCGTGCATACCGTCGGGTCCTTAGTGCCTCGGTGTGGGTAGGGTGCGACTAGCTCATGGCTGTTATCAGAAGAGGTGCCTCATCCCCGCAGCACGCAAGACGAACGGTTACCCACTCCGCGACGTTCTGGTGAGCCCACACAAACATACACTGCCAAACAAACAAGCCCTATCGCCTCGTGGTACCCACACGCTCCTGAAATCTCCTCCGCTCTCTTTCAACTCGTCGGTCTTTCCCCAGATTGGTGGTATAATCTCTTTTACACCGCATTCACCGTAGTTTCCGCGCGCCTGTGGCCGACACAGCACAGCACTGCTCGATCGCCATTGAGTTTTTCGTTGACCTAGTGCGAACAGCACTCAAACCGATGATCGGCGGTCTTGCTTACCACAAATCTAGATTCGGCTGGCTATGGTATGTAGTGCCTACAGAAGCGTAGCTCCTCCAGTGTCCACAAACACTGACACCCTTCCTGTCGTCGCCAATCGAACCTGGACCCACTGCATCATGTCATTACTAGTAGGGCTGTTCCAGGTAGTCAGTACAATTGAAGAATGTAAGGCGTCCATCGATCACCATGGGGATTGCCTGGATTCAAGGATGGTTATTGTACTATCTGCGCCCAGTGTGCCGAGCGCCTTGTTCACCTTTCATTTCTTCACTGCCACTCCAGTGACTCGGAAATGAATGAAGTTAAAGTCACTCAGTGTCGTGCCATGTCCACATGGGCTATCTTAAGGTTTGTATCACCTATTCCCAGGAGTTCCAGGCGTCTGACACGGGTTTGCTGTTGGTCGCAAAGGCAGTTGCACTGGCAGGTCATGTCAAAGCACAAGGATCGCTCGATATGGACATGAAACTCGAAACTCACGACGAAACGCCCCCTTTTACCCACTGTCCGTGTTCGATTTTCTCGTAGGGTTTGCCAATGCGTAGATCAGACGCTTCCCTGAGCTCGAGTGACGAAGAAGGGACATGGATGCTGAGAGCACCTCTGCGGCCTCACAACTTGAAGTAGTGACGTCACGCGCTCAGCTTCGGACTCCGAAAGATCTTTCGAGCCCCGCAATGGAAGACGCCATCATCACTGACGACCTACCGTGACTCTCTACCACTCTCTACCTTCCTGACCACTGTCTCGTCCCGATGAAGCCCTGCGTATTGCTACGTATGCTGGACATCGGGCCTGACCGCGTGCCTCCTCCTTCTTGGTCCCGGCACTGGCAGCGTCAGGCTCCTGTTCATTCGTATTTGAGGTGTCGTCCCCTTGTTCTCAGACCAAATGGAGGGCAATGCGCCTGGTCTGCTATACCTCCCGTTGGTCCGGAAAATCAAGGCCGCGATGAGTCGCAGGCCTCAGATGCCTATCAATGCTTCGCTCTCTAGGCCATCCTACAAGCCATGGCGAAGTCATACCGCACCCCACACGTTTTTCTCAATGCACCAAGCTCTCGTCAACGTTCTATTGTCCAACAGGCCCTCATTTTTGGCTAATCTCGGACAAGGCGGATTTCAAGTGTATGCTTGCGACTGAGGTCGTGTATTTCTTGATGGCATGGGCGGAGATGGGGAGGAGGAGTAGGCACATGGCATGGACGGCGCTCTGTCTATCGCCATGCAATCCCCGTGGCCACGCTACTCGAAAGCGCCGGCCTACGGGTGTGGCCCAATGACGGTAATGCCGTGCAGCGTATTTTGCGCTTCTTTTCGACTTCGCCGTGCCTGCATTATCATCTGGACTCGCAGAATCACGAAACTGGCTCATACCTAATCCACTGGGCAGCTTCCCATCGGAGCCGTAGCCTTTCTCCTGGATTCGCGAACCCTAGAGGACGCATTCGCGTACCTATGTAGTGGTGGCCGCTGAACCTGCGCTCACCCAGGATTTCCAAGGAAGAGCATATGCTACTCACGATGCCTGGGATGCGCGCCTTCTTGGGCTGTACAGTCCAGGCTCTCATCTGCGTGCTCGGCCTATTGTGCGAGGTGCGCAAGAGTCCAAGGGTCCGGCGGGAGCGAGGACCCCGCTATAGTTCTTCCCATCCCCGAATGCATAGGACCTGTATATCTGGAGCGCCGACCTAATGCCAACTTTGGGTTGCACGATCAAGTTCGCCGACCACCAATTTCCCCGTTTTGACGTGCTTCTGTCGGGGCACCGAGGAAGATGCGTGCGAACTTATATCGCCCGTGCTCATTATGGGAGTTCTAATTATCCGAACACGGTCCAGGGCGCGTCGCCTGACTTGCTTCTTGTCTATGTTTCACTCGCTCAACGTCCGCACGACCTCCGCGCCAACAGCGATGGCTGGACGCGACACACAGTTCGCGTTGTCGGTGCCAGCTCGAAAACTTATAAATACAGGGGGAGCTGGCTGTTAGAAAGCATCGATCTACAGACCGATACAACCCACCTAGCCAGCCTCTTCTACCTCTACCTCTCCTACCTCCTCAGCAGCTATGATCGCCACTCTCGCCACTGTCTTCGCTCTCGCATCTGCTGCTCTTGCGGCACCCGCACCTGCCCTCGCTATCGAGGTTCCCGCTGCTGGACCCCCTGGATTCAACATGTGGGATTCACTTTGCATCCCGTCTACGTTTGACGCGTACTAACCCGTTCCTCATATCCAGCACGAGCATTGGTGTCATCGGAACCGGTTGCCCACCAGGATCGACATACTATGTCCTTAACGCCGAGAAGACCGCAGTCACCGTGACTTTCAGCGAGTTCTTTGCTGAGGCCGGTCCCGGTATCTCCATCAGCAAGAACAGGAAGCAATGCCAGTTGACTCTCGGCGTCAGCGTTCCCCCTGGCTTCACCTTCGGTATCGCCAACGTCGACTACGTGAGCTCTCCTGTTTCTTTATTGGGTCGCCTCAGTAGCTAATGTGAATATCTAGCGCGGCTACTACCAGCTCGACAACAAGGTCACCGCATCGCAGTCATCACTCTACTACTTCCAGGGAGAAGTCATCCAAGCCACTTCACGGTCTGACCTCGCTGGACCCGTTGACGGCGACTACTACACCTACCGCGACACATTCGATCTCGTATCAACTGTCCAGTCTCCTTGCGGAAAGTCGACCGTTTTGAACATCAACAGCGACGTCCGCGTCAGCAACTCGCAGAACACCAAGGGCCAAGGATACATTGCCACTGATTCTATCAACACTGGCTTAACCACGGTGAGTGTACCTTTTCTGTCCCTTGCCTAGTAACCTCTCTGACGCGGGTACCTTGCCTAGACATTCAACTTCCAATGGCAAGTTTGCAAGACTTGAGTGCCTTGAATCGAAATTAATTTTATGACCTCACGCATCTATTCCCGGGCTTCTCGAGTCTATTGGTACCTTGCACTTGTATAACTTAATGCAAAAACAAAGCTCCTTTTCCCTTTCTCTCCCAGTGAAGGCTTGTGTCTACCAGGTGTCCACCCATTACGGCTTAGGTCACATGCCCTCTCTGTTGATGGCACGATTTGATGAGCTCGCCCTTCCGTCATGCCGGGCCCTCTCCAGTCGAAATCGTCTCGGAAATAGCTCGTCACACAGGGCAACTGAACCGGATGTCGGTCTACTGGTGCACCCTAGTATATCGAGACATCTTCGAGCCGTGGATGTACAAGACTCGCCTTCGTGTACGAAGAGCCAACTCCAGGATCTGTGGCTGAGATCTTGGACGCTGGAACGTGCGTGACACCTCCCAGTTGCTCGACACGATGTCCATGCATGTAAAAAGTGGTCCTCATTTCCATAATTTGACCTGACGCTCCTTCACAAACCCTTCAGCAAACCAAGTTCGAATATTGCCCCGCATAAAACCTTTTGATTATTAATGGCTTGAACTCTTAATTGCTGCAGATATCGCGAGGTTCGGAAGTTGTGAACAGACCGAGGTTAGCATCAGTGCCTTCAAGTTGGCGGGTCGCTGCCCATCCTGGTCCACAATCCACCCTATCGAAAGTGTTAGCTATAGCCCCTTCGAGGTCAAGGAGACTCTTACCTGCACGTAGAGAGTCAGGTGCGTCTTGGGCCTGATTTTCTCCCTCCTGATTCTTGAATTCATGCTCGAGGCCCATTCCACAGGTGGTCGAGCTTCCGGAGGTTGTGCATCGGGAGCGAGGGAGATGGAGCAGAAGGTTTGGAGGAGGCGAACGAGGAAGAAGGAGGATTCGTGGTAAGCGAACTGACAGATAGGAACGATTAGCGATGGCGACGAATAACCTCGTCTCCCAGTCCTGGCGACGCACCTGCTGTCCTAGGCAGATCCGTGGGCCAGCGTTAAATGGCAGGAAGATGAATGGATTCGGAATGAGGTATTTCTGTAGTCGATCGTCGAGGAACCTGTCAGGGTCGAATTCCAGCGCTGAGCGGGTTGTGAGCTGACACTGAAGTAAGTCGAGCAATTACAACCCACCGTCTGGGCCCCAGAGATCCGTGCGTCGGTGCATGCTAATGACACTGTAGGAGATCCTGAGGGGAGTCAATTTTAGGCCAATATTGCCAAGTGCTATATGTTTTACGCACCTCGTATCGGGCGCTACGTACAGGGGCTTTCCACCAGGAACCAGAGGGTTGAGAACTGTTTCACCCTTTGAGCGCCTGTTCAAGGTTAGTTTGAGTGATGGGACGACTCGGTACGTCAGGTCTACAATGGCTTACCGAACATTGAATGGCCTGTGTTCCACGAGGATTGCATCAGCAAGAAGCCCAGTCGACAACGAAAGAAACGTACACTGGAGGGTATAACCGCAACGTCTCTGGAAGGCTGTCAGGGGAATCTCTGCAATTTAACAGAACGTGGACGTCTCACCATTCAGCACAGCTCGCAGATATTTCATCTCCCTGAAGTCTTCAATCGTCGGCCGACCGTTGGGCCCAACTCGCGACATGACCTCTTCCCTCAATCTACTCAGGACGTCGGGGTGCTCGGAGAGCATATAGACTGTGAAGGTGAGGAGGGAGGCAGTCTATCGACAGGCAGGTGAGAAGAACGCCGGATTAGTCTGGCGGATAAAGCGTACCGTATCGCGGCCAGCTACCAGGAGGTTCATCGTTTCGTCACGCAATATTATGGGATCTTATTCTCAATGAGTTACCTGCAGCTCAAGAGGAGAGTGCCCGTGTAACGTACCTTCAGTAGAGTTGACAAGGTTCTGGAGGAGTGTGTCATCCTCCTTCTCCTTGATGCCACTCGCCTCTAACTGCCTCTTCCTCTGAATCGCAGAAGCTACAATCGGGTCCACAAATTCGTGCAATACTTTCATGTGCGGCTTTATCTTGTCCCTGCGGAATGAAAGGAGAGGCCATAAGTCCCCGAACCTTATGCGGGTGATCATCACATCTTGCGCGGCTGCGAACGATCGCAAGACGTTGGAGGTGACAGGCTGTGATCTCCCATGAACGGATCGAGGTTGGGATGGGTGGTCGAATGGGTAGGGTAACCCCTCTGAGAGGGATTTGACGTCGTGGCCAAGCAAGAATTCGGTAGCGGAGTCAAGTGTAAAGCGTGCGACAACGTCCTGAAGTTGGCGTCAGACAGTGCACCTCACATTGCGCTGCTTGGATAGCGTTAACTAACCTGAAAGTCGACAGGAATGCCTTGGTTGAAACGCTCTCTCATTTGTGCAATGGCATCCGCAGCATGTCGGTCGAACACGTCGAAATGGCTGATGCGGTCCTTGGTGAAGTAAGGGCGGGTCATCGCTCGGTGGAACCTGTTGGTGGGTCAGACGCACGTCCCGGGAGCGGCTGAGCTCGGCGCTTACTTCCACATATCGCCATCGGCAGCGAAAACCCCAGTACCCAGAAGCGGGAAAAAGGTCCTGTTGGTCTCAGCACCTGACGATAAGTTTCAGTCGGCGCAGTCGTACGCTGATGCCTATTTGAGAACGATACCTTTCTCAAACTCGTCGAATTGGGTGGCGAGGACGGTCTGGGGCGGATTTCTTAATCATAGTTCACCCATAATAAGCGACTGAGGTCGCCCGTACCTTGATATGCTCGGGCTCCGTAGTCATAATCTACGATAAATATACCCTGATGAGAGTGCGTTACCCTGCACCATTCCAGTGAACGCACCCTGTTCTGGAAGAAAATGCGGACGTTGACGGTGTTTCCGATCTCCCCGAAGACATCGTCCAATCGACTCGCTGTGGACGTTAGCCATCGCACCCGACACAGATAAGCTGAACTCACCAGGATACCAGTTAACGGAACCTCTCCCGCCCCTCCCTCCCCTTAAGAAGGCTATCCAGCTGGGAACGCAAGGAGCGAGCTCTGCACCAAGCCGAGCGGCCCCTCGCCTGTCCAGGAAGAGTCGCCATTGTACGTGAACCATGAGGGCCACGGGAAAGCTGAGTAGAATGAATACGCAGAGCAGCCAGGTGGGTGTATCGATGCCTGCGTGAGAGCGAGCTAGGGTGACGAAGAAGTATGTCACTAGAGGCGAAATCGCGAGCTTGTGTGCACGGGCTGCGAAGAAGGCGATCCCAGGAGGTATGTCGATGGCGACCATGGTTTCCAGAGGTCGCGTCGTAGTAAAGGGTGAGAGGAAGGCTCTTGAATCAGAATCCGCAGTCAAGAGGCGTGTCTCATGGCCAATTGCGTGGGGAATCGTCGAGAATAACCTGCATGCAGGTGGTGGAGGTTTGAAGGAATGCCGCGATCTATTTCAGACTAGCCCTCACTTCACCCCTTGATAGGATCAAAGACGGCATCGGATGCCGTCCCCAAGAGAACCCGGCATTGGAATGCCGGCGTGGGCGCTTAAACTCTTCTTGCTGTAACTCGGACTGCACATGGCCACTTCGGAGAGCGTACGGAAGTTCCATATCACACTTACGGCACGAAGGCAGGAATGTTCCAGATATTCATCGAACACGATGCGAAGTGCTTGGGTTTGGAGCTTCCTAGTTGGGTGTGCTCGGTCTGGGCTCTGTTAGGATAACCGGCAAAGGCTGCAAGAAGGTGATTGGAATCCGGTATCAACGAACGGGGATTGGCAAAACTGCAAATCACTGACGGAAATTGCTTGCTATCGGCATACCACCTCGGCAAGTGTCCCCATCCACGAGAGAGTAAATCAGGAACGTGGGGCGGACGTGACAGCCGGAGGTAGACCAAACACACACCGCACTATCTTAAGAGGCACACACCCTGGCGCGGAATTGCTCTCAGAGCCAATGCCGATGAGCAGAGGATGATTCGAAGGGGTTCCAATATTTATCGAATTTCCGTGATTATCGCTCGTAACAACCTGAATGTGGTCAACCTCGCCATGATTTACTCTCTCCGCTCTCAGGCTATTGGCTAGGTACAGAATCAAATATGTACGTGGGGGTCGGGCGAGTGCGAGCGCCTAGACTCATAGACGATAGACCGGACACCTGCTGATACCACAGAATGAAGTGACTTTCCGTTCTGCCATGCATCAAGACATATGTACACACAAGGAGCTAACTCGAAATGGTTTATTTCGTCACGGAAGGGCTCACCTGTACTTGTGGACACTGGTGGATGCCATCAGAATATACCCTCTGCAATAGACACGATACGAACGGCAATTCTATCTCCGCGGGGAGGGTGCGTTCATTCCCTAGGTCCACCTAGGCGGACGTTGGAACGGGGAAAAGAGGCGCCCGTGACGGCGTCACATCTCATTTGTGTGACCTGTGACTCCGTCAGAACTCCGCTATGCGGCAATTGCCGCACCCAACCTCAGGAGTCAGGCCGTTGTCGTAAGCCTGTCCTGAATGTTCACCACATCCCGACGGCGAGGTTGCGGTGGATAAAGCATACGTCGGGCCTTTACTCTATAAAAGGTTATCCAAAAGACGGGATGTGCCGTTGTGATAGGTAAGCTACATATTCAGCGACTCCATTACGACTGACCAAAATGCAGAATGAAATCAGAGGTTGCTTCACATCCTCGGAACGCACATACACAAGAACAGAAACCTCTTTCAATAGAGATAGTGGACGCTCGTCGATCTGTCCTTGGCCGCTCAAGACTGGGAACGGGATTGTGTGTCCCGAATCTGCGTCCTAGCCTTTCGGATGACGCAGAGCGGGAGTGAGAATATGGATCTCTCGCACACAGGGATTGCAACCGCACAATTGGCTTCTGGCGCGCTAACCTCCTATGTCCAATCAGAATGGACAGACCTGCCGATTCCATTGGCATATCTCAAACGGACACGGCTGCCAACCTGTTATTTGGGATCTGCCACCGTTGAGCTCGCACTATTCGGCATCTTGGCTTAACAGCCTGCACCCTATAAGAGCCCTAATCACTTCTCTAAAGTTTCGTGATCCCCTCATCCTCGAGACTGCCTCATGAGCTCCCAGCCATCCCACCTCTCTTCTCTGGTTGCGCTGATCGCCAACGCGACCAAGCTTGTTGAAAGCCGATTCGAAACATCATCGCAACCCTATGTGCCCACCTTGGACGACACAGAGGAACATCCTTTGGACAAAGAGCTTTCCGACCCAGAGCTTCGTGCTGCTATCCAGACAATCGAGGGTGCATGCGCACAGCTCTGCGCCACTGTGGCCAGGCCAAGCCACACCGTGGTCAATGTGAGCAGGATGCCCTTGCTCAAGGTACACAGATGTTAATTTCCGATATCTCAACACCCTTATAGAGGCAGATGGAGGTGAAATGAACTCCTTGTTAGCTAAAATGCGTCCCCTTAATCATTCTCTTTCAGGTTCTCGCCCCTCATTGCATGAATGTTGCCATCACCTTCAAAATTGCGGACATCCTAGAGGAGCAGCCTGAGGGTATGCACATTTCGGAGATCGGGAAACGGTCAGGTATCGACACCGAGAAGCTGGGGCGGATTCTCCGCCTCCTAGCCACCCGCCACGTCTTCCGCGAGGGTGCGTCCACCTCCGGTCCACTCCTCCTGCCGCCGCTACTCACGTCCCACAACTCGCAGTCGCTGACGACGTTTTTGCCAACAATCGGTTAAGCATGCAACTGCTATCAAGTAACCCAATCTCAAGCCTCGGTCTTCACTTGTACATGCTATACCTTGTCACTGCGGTGATCAATCTTAAGCTTAGAGCTGACGTCTACCCAACTCTTGAACCTACAGCACCGAAGAGGCCTTCGGATCGGCTTCATTCCTTGCTCAAACCCTCGCTGATCCGGAGTGGGGTGCATCCCGAGACCCCCGTAAGACGGCATTCAACAAGTATACAAAGTATGACGGAGCACTATTCGAGTACTTTGAAGGGGTAGGTATCTCTTACTACATCTACACCTCCGTGCGCTTTATTGACCGGGCTGTGACGTACGTCAGGGGACGCCTCTAGGCGCGGCAATGGGCCAACGTTTCGGAGTTGCAATGGTAGGATGGGGAACTGCCATTGAGGCGGGGAACGTCGTGTTTGGTGCGTTCCCCCGTCCGCTATCTTTGGATGAGTCGCTGAGGCAGCTTGATCATCCTTCGTACTATCCTTACAGAGTACCCTTGGCATAAGCTCCCCCCTGGGTCATCCGTGTGTGACGTCGGGGCTGGCATTGGGAACATCACGCTCCAGCTTGCTAAGGCGCATCCGCACCTTCAGCTCAAGCTACAGGACCTCCCGGAGCGCGTTGTCCAGGCCAGGGAAGAGGTTTGGCCCAAGCAGTGTCCCGAGGCGATCGAAGAGAACAGGATCGAATTTGAGGCCATTGACTTCTTCACGGAGTCGCCGATCCCCAATTGCGATGTTTATTACGTGAGCGCTTTCTATTTCTCCGATTAGGTGGCTCAGAAAACTGACGTCGTCTGGTCTCCACTAGCTGAAAAATATCATGTACGGCAGACTCCATTTGCAACTCCCTGTCACTCTTCTAACGCATGCATAACAGACACAATTGGCTCGACGATGACTCCGTCAAGATCCTGACCAATATCAAGAAAGTGATGGGCCCACATAGCCGCATCCTCATTCGTACGTATCCCCACCTCCCTGTACCGCCTCCCTTCCTCAGTTTCCTCTTCCATTACAGACGAATACATTCTCCAACATGCGACCCCATCGGCCAACCCATCCGGGGATTCTGCAGTAGATGATCTCAAACACAAACCCGCCCCAGCCGAGCTCCTCTCCAACTACGGCACAGGGAGAATTAGGCAGTACAACCTCGACTTGGTGATGATGTCCCTCCTCAACGCCCGCGAACGCACGCTGGAGCAGTTCATCGAGCTCGGAGAGAAGTGTGGTTTGGAGTTTGTGAAGTTGTGGGATTTCGGCGAGATGAGTGCGGTGGAATTGAAGGTGGCGAAGGAGGAAGCTGAGGTCGACGTTGCTGCTTGATAGCCGCTTCAAACCCCTTCAGCCTGTGCCCCATCTCTTGTTGTAACAATACCGAACCCCAGGCACACTATGTACTAAACTATGATGTATAAACGAATGTATATTTTCAAGTGGCAACGCAAAGCCATTACCAGAAAAGCTTGACCATCATAAATAAACGATTCTACACTATGCTACGTCGCGATACAGAGATCCCATATGGTGTGGTACAACAAAGCACAACCAAGTGTCCATGGATGACCTTCAGCGCCAACCGTTTTTATTAAGCCTTCCCAGCAGCCTCGGGGTACAACTCCTCCGCGACCTTCGCAGCCTCCATCTCCACCTGGTCAAGCGGTCCCGCAGGTGCTGCAGGCTCCTCCTTCGCCGTTTCCTCGTCTGCCTTCTTCTCCGGCACACTCTCCTTGGTCGTAGATTCTGCGACCTTCTTGGGTTCCTCGTCCGTTGTCTTCTTCTCCGAGTTCCCATCTTCTTTGCCTTGCACCTGAGAGTCGCCCTGCTCCTTCTCGGATGTGGATGCATCGGCTTCAGCAGCCGTCGTAGGCGCGTTCACCTTACTAATCTCCTTCTCCACATCCCCCTCCTCTTCCTTCTTGGAGGCAGGCTCAGAGCTCTTCGCGTCATACACGGGCTGCTCAGCGAAAACGTCCCTCCCAGGCTCAGGCTTATTGATCTGGCCCGCGAGTTGCGTCGTGTCCTGGTTGACTACAAGGACAGAAATCGTCAGCCAGACATCGATTGGGGGAAGAAAAAAGACGACGTACCTCCAGCGTTCTGCGCCGCATGGTCGTCCGCTACGACCGGGATAGCACCCCGCCCACCAGGCTCACCACCGACGATCGAGACAGTGGGTACACCCGAGTTCTGGGGCGTCGCGTGGATCGGGATGTTGTAGTGGTTAATCTACAACCACCCTCATCAGTAACGCGTTCATCTCCACAACGCCAACGAAAGAATACTCACATCAGTATAAAAGTCGTTACAACTGAAATCCCACGTCTTCACCCACTTCGCCTTCTCACACTGACCCCTCGTCCAATCCAACCCGTACGCCAACGGACTCAGATGATAGAAATTCCAGATCGCGAACGCAATGAACACTAACGCGATCTGGAGGCGGATCCGCGGGCGGAGGGTGCTCGTGATAAGGTCAAAGACACTGCAGAGGAGGAGGATGGCGAAGTAGAGCGCGGGGAAGTAGTGGTGGAGGAAGAGCTGGCGTTGCATGAGGTAGAAGGGGAGGTAGTGCAGGGCCCAGCCCATGAAGAAGAAGCCGCAGAGGCCGTCGTAGCGCGTGACTTTGGCTAGGGAGAAGAACGTTGAGAGGGTAATATGAGAGTAGAGGAGAAGGACGTACTGTTGTCAAAGTCGCGGTAGCCACGCTTTTGCCTGAGGATGAGGAACCCGCGGACGGCGACGTATGCACCGATAGCCAAAGTGCTGAGGTACCAAACGAAGGGGTTGCCGATCAGGTAGATCTGGTGGTGGTCCTTGACCCAGAAGTTCTATTGACTATAGTTAGCGGCGTATTCGGTGGACTATGGGATGGGAGATACGCACGATACCGCGACTAAGCAAGGGCCAGGACTCCGGCCTGGAGTCATACGTATGACGGTCGGTGAGTCCAGCGTTGGTAGTCCACATAACCTTCTGCAGTTCCCAGAACTTGGCGAGGAAACCAGGAGATCGGTAGTTGACCTTCTCCGCATCGGCGGGGACTGTCGCGGTACAAGTTAGCACTTGTAATAACGCATACGAGAAAGGAGAGGACGTACGCATCTCGTGCTGACTCGTCTCCACAAACCACAACGAATTATCCTTCACCGCATTCTTATTGCACGTCACCTCCTGCTGCTCAAAGCCCCACTCCGGCAACTTGACCTTGTGCGAGAAGAGATAACATCCCTGCAACGCATGCCTCAACCTAAACTTCGTCCTCAACGTCCTCACCCGCTCCTTACTCTTCTTATCCCTCCTGTCCCCCTCGGAAATCTCGACGATCCAGTCATCGTTCGCATCTCCAACGAAGCCCTTGAGCCCGTACGCCGAGACCTCGTTCTGGAAATCCACCTCGGAGACCGGGGGGCGGTGGTCGTGCGAATGCAGGTGCTTCTCCGTCACGGTGTGCCGGAGCTTGATGCGCTGGCCGTTGGCGAGGTAAACCAGCGGGTGCTCCTTGTAGTCCTCGGAGGGGTCCCCATCCGCCGTCGCGTTCAGCAGGATCCAGTCGTTGTTGTGGTCTCGGTGCGGGTACAGCGTGATCTGTTGCTCTGCAACGGCGTTAGAACGGGCATGTTCCATCACAAAAACAGGGAATACGTACGCTTAGACCCCGTAGGATAGTTGTGCGGGTGCGAATGAAGGTACCCGCCCTGCGTATTCCAATGCCTCAGCGTCACCTTCGACCCAATCGCCACATCCGCGTACGTATCCGCCATATGCCGTCCCCCAAGCGTATGCTGGAACTCGCTGCTCATAAACCCGTCCCCGTCTCCAGAGTTCTGCAGTATCGCGAAATGGATGCTGAACATCATCATGTAAAAGATCATCGGCACCGCAATAAGGCATATCGCACGCGCGATGAAGTGCCTTATCCACAGCCTTGGGGATACCCTCAGGTCCCCGAGGAGCATCCAGAGCTGGAAGATCGTGCTGAAGCCGACGGTCGCGACGGTGAACAGGCCGACCCATTTACAGCTGAGCACCGCGCCGAGCGACAAGCCCGAAAGCGTGAGCCAGGTCCACCAGCTGTTCGTGAATGGCTTGTGTTTATCCTCGTTGCAAAACCCGACCCAGAAGAACACGGTGAGCGCGGTGAAGAAGACGAGCGGGGAGTCGAGCAGGATGTGCCGGGATTGGGTCACGAGTCCGTTTTCGAAAGTGATGAAGAGGGCGGCGAGGAGGGAGGTGGAGGCACGGCAGTCGAGCGCGCGCAGGGTGAGGTAGGAAAGCGGCACAGTCGCGACCCCGAGGGTTGCAGGGAGCATGCGCATGGCGACGTAGGGGACGCCTTCGTAGACCCTACGTGTTATTGTGAGCGGAGACACGATGGTAAGAGGGTGGATACGCACTTTCCGATGTCCTTGAAGTCGAAACCTCCGTTATAACCGAACAGCCAGCCGGCGAGGGTGATGAGCAGCTTGGCCAGCGGCGGGTGCACGTCGACATAGTACCGCGTCTTGATATACTTTCCCGCAAACTTTCCAAAGTGCACCTCATCGAATCTACAACAAATGAGCTCTCCATATCGATAACAAGATGGACGATACTCACACAACACTATTGGGCTTGCTCAACCTAAACAGCCGGACTGCGCACGCCACGAGCACAATCACGAACAAGAGCTTGTACTCTCCCTGCGTCAAATTCAAACCCCCAGGCGCAAAGTACTTCCCGCTCGCCCTCGCAGGCCCAAACCCCTTGCTCGCCGCCGCACGCCTGGCATCGGCGTCGAGATGCTCCTCCTTCGGGTGCGGGAAGCGCTGGGTGGACATCGTTGGCACGGTCCCAGGCGATGTCAAGGGTACTTGGTGGTGGTGGTGCCCCAGCCCTGCTGGAGGCGAGGCCGGACGCCGCGCTCTGACGTTGCCAGAGAGCGACATGGGTGTTTGTGGATGAGGAGGTGAAGACCGTCCCCGATACTGATTCTGGTGTGCTGCGTGGAATCTATTGACGTGGAATCTAGCTCAGAAGGGAAATTCTTCCCCTATCTGTCCGAACGGAGAATATAAGGTGGAATTCAAGGTGCCGCCAGGTGGAATTGTAGAGTGATGAAGGAGGTGGAAAGGAGGGTGGTGGTGGGAGGAGAGAGAGAGACGTTGGCGATGACGGACTCGTCGAGCCGGACATGCCTCACCGTGATTTGATTGCTTGGGCCTCAACGTCGAGATGAAGACTTGTGGGAATCTTACAAATGAGTTTGGAAGAAAGGCTTCTGCATGTGGTGAATAGAGGACTAGTCAATAGAGGCAGCCTCTACGGAGATGAAGTACAGGAGAGGATTGGAGAAGGTTGGAGAAGATTGGAGACGGGATTCAATAAATAGAGCGGTCAAACCAAGGCTATGCCTCCGAGGCGGAAAGTCCATCTACATAACCCTTCTCGACGTACCAGGGATATTGAACACCGAATCAACCTTCCCCACCGCCTCCTTAACCGCCGCCAAGAGCTCTGCATCTTCCTCCTGCCTACCCTCCAACCCAACGTTCCCGGAGCCACCCTCAGAAAGAGACGCAGGCACAAGGAGCGGGTTCGGGAAGATTGGGTCACATACTGTGCCTTCTTCCGGGAGTGTACCGTCCTGGAAATATGTCCGAATGTGCTGTTGGGCGCACAAGGAAGGTGCGTTCAGAGAGCAATGCTAGATGGAGGGTTGAATTTGGGTGAGCACACCTGAAGTGTGAGCGGCAGAGAGAAGAGGACGTACCCCTCCTGCGTCGATGGTCAAAACCACGGAGTCCTTGAACCCTTGAGCCATTTTCTTTGCCCTGAGATGCGCCTTAGTCCAACGGGAATTAATGTTTAAGTAAACGGCATACGAGGACAGAGGCGTCACCGGGTCTGAAAAATCGGTCAGCGACAGTATCCCAGCTCGAAGCAAGCTATGAACGCACCAGCAGTGTTCCCCACGAGCAAAATCGGAAAACTCGTATTTCCAACGAACGGCCCACGGAACGGCTTCTTATTCTTCGGCCAGTTCCTGACACACCCAGGTCAACAACAACATCGACCCCAAAATCTTCATGGTAGACTTACGTGCACCCCGCTCTGATAGTCCCCACATAACTCGCGAACGGCGAAACACCCGCCAACTCATCCCAATATTCCTGAAGCTCTTTCAACGACTTAGGGACCTCCTCACCATCATTACACGCCACCGTCGTCTGGCCCTCCGCCACCCCATCCCAATCGTGCGCATGCTCATCGCACGAGCACACATAGGTCTCTGGGTCCCCAAACATCGAAAACAAGGCCGTCCCGTTCCCCGACGCCAGCTGCGCCAGAGCATTCGCCAGGGGCTTGAATAAGCCATATGGGACGTAGAGAGCCCTGAAAATCGAGATGTCGAATGCGGTGCGGTCGATGATGCCGTAGTAGGTATCGGTCTTGACGGGGACAGGCTCGACGAGGAGTTTGTCTTGTAGGGCTGTCAGATTACGTCGGATATCGGCAGGGTCGGCGGAGTAGAATGGGCATTCAGTCGGCCCGGCCGCGGCACAGTTGTCGAAGAAGAACTGGAGGGCCTTGTCGGTGTCGAGGAGGGCGGTGAGCCATTTGGCTGATTTTTAAAACTGTTAGGGATTGTGTGCGGTCAACCTGAATGAGAAGACTTACTGGCGTAGTAATCCTCGGAGTCTACGACACCGTCGATGACCATCCGTTCGATCTTGTCCTGTTCGTCTCGCGACGTTAGCACCCCTAGGGCCGCATGATACAAAGGACCGTGCTCTTACAGGATACATGGCCGCAAACGTCGCCCCAATAACAGACCCATACCTTCAGAGCGTTATCACATTGCCACCGATACAAGGGACGCGAAACTCACGAAAATCCCCAATACTGCAGCTTCTCCCTCCCGTACGCCTGAACAATACTCAACATATCAGTCGCCGTATTCTCCGTCGTAATATGGCTCAAGTATCCATCATCATGGCTCGCAGCCAACGATCCCAGCACCTGATACCCAGCCCAAACCCGCTCGATATTCGAGGCCTTCCCGTCTTTGGCGAGAGGCAACGAGCTCGTGGCGCTCGCATAGAATAGGGCCCGTTCGACGTCCGTATCGAAATGAACGGCGCGGGGAGTTGACCTAGCTATACCTAGGTAAAGGAGAGACTGTCAGTAAGCCAAGAGCTACTGGCTATGCGATAAGATCGGGCCAGACGTACCTCTCGGATCGAACGAGACAATATCGAACTGGGGGCCCAGAATCGTGGCCATCGCGTCACCAATAGTGAGGATCCATTCTACTCCACTTCCTCCTGGACCCCCGGGGTTGAACAAGACCGGGCCACGGTAACCTTCCTGCGTCTTTGCAGGCTTGCGAATGAGTGCGATCGCTGCCTCTCTTCCATCGGGGTCGGAATAGTCGAGGGGAACCTAGACGTGACAGAGATCAAAATTAAGTGTTCTGAGGCAAGTTCGGTATGAGGTAGGGGGTAGGGACAAAGCGCTCACCTGAAGCCTAGCGCATTCGAAGGATCCGGCTTCGGGGTAGCAGGGGTGCCACACGAGGTCCTTGGTTGGGGTAATCTTCCAAGACGTCAAAAGACCTTCCACTACCAAGCATTGAGAGAGACTCACACCGCCCCAAATCTCTGCCTCAGTTTTCGTGGCGTTTGCCCGCTTTGTCAAGTCGCACGAACTCCCAAAGGCTAGGGGGAGATGGAGGGCTAAAGATATGGCTGACAGTGTCCTGAGGATAAGTTTGGGTTGCATAGTAAAGATTGGGCCGTAGAGACTTGGACTCTGCCCCTTCCTCTGCCATCGAACCTACCGTATATAACGGCGAAGACATCTACAGGATAACCTCATAGTTGGGAATTTGATGGCTTAGCGTACCGTCCTGTGACCGCACACGCCGAAGCGCCGGGTACCAAGAACTGATGGGAAGCTGTTGCCTCCTACGTTCATACCTGGCTCCTAGCCATGGGATGGAGGCTGCATAGAGGCCATGGTCCGGGTGGTAGAGATCTAGTCCACCTGCAGTCCATGATGCAGTTAGAGCGTTTAACAACTAAAGCAAACTGCGGAAGACTGCGGAGTGAGAAGCAAGGAGCCTCCACGAGGGAGCTGTCGACGAGGAGGCATTAACAGCAAAGTTGCCGGGGAAATTGCAAGCCCGGAGAATGCGAGAAGGACATGGCGGCTACTCAGTATGTGTCGAAGTGACGTGAAATAAAATGCATCTATTGGATTAACGCTTCCTCGTTTACATACCCTCACGTTTCCTAGGGGCTGCGCGCAAAATGTTGTCGACCCTGGTGATTCGTCAGCCCTGGATCGTCTCACCAGCCAAAGGCACTCACCGGATGATCATTTCCGAAGCTTCAGTCGCACTCGATACGACCTGCCTCTTCAGCTTGAAGCTCTCCGTAACACCCAACTCCCTCATCGAGCCAATCGTACCCTTGTCCATATCCAGCCCAGCGTCCTTCCTTCCAGCGAAATGCGCTGCCCTAAGCTGCGCGACCAAGTCCGGGCTATCCAGACCCGCATTGTCCGCAAGGATGGTGGGGATCTGCCTAAGCGCCCGAGCGAAGCTCTCAACAGCCAACGCCTTCTTGCCTTCCACGCCCCTCGCCGCCTCCTCGACGGCGCAGCTCATGAGCATCTCAGCGCAGCCACCGCCGAGGACTGTCCGCGTCTCCTTGACGGTCTGGGACAGGACGGAGAGGGCGTCATGCAGCGATCGCTCGGCCTCGTCGACCATCTGGTTCGTTGAGCCACGGAGGACGACGGTGCAGGCCTCACCGGCGGCGACACCAGAGAACTTGATGAGCTTGTCCTCGCCAATCATGATCTCTTCGATGACCTCGCACCGTCCGAGCTTGACAAGGTCGGGTCGGTCGAACGTGCTGGCAATCTCACCCCCGGTGACGAGCGACAGCCGCTCCACACCCTCGAAATCTGCGTGCTCGATGACGAGGATCCCTTTCTCGGTGAGGAGCGATTCAGGGTAGTTGTAGATGAGCTGCCGGTTAACGAAGCAGTTGATTCCGTGTGCGGCGATGGCCTCGACCTTTTCCTTCATCTTTTCTTTTTCGGCACGCTCGAGCTCTGCAAGCTTGCCAGTTCCGTCGACCTTTAGGCGTGCGCCAAAGATCTTGATCTTGTCCGTGTCCATGGCTAATAGGGCGTTAGTATACGGGGATGTAAAAACCAAGTAGATGCGTACAGGTATTGGCAATCATGATCTTTGCGTTTTCTAACCGCTTGGGCGAATTGACGGCGATGGTCTTGTCGAGGATGAAGCCCTCATCGAGGTACGAGTCAGTGAGCTTGCCTCCGACCTTTTTGATAATTTGAATGTGCTCCAGGTCAACCGATCCCCTGAGACGGAGGACAGCATCGACAGCGAGGTTGGCGAAGTAGTCCTTGTCTTGCGACAGGACCTTCGAGGAAAGGGTCGTCCGGGCAATGTTGAATAGATCTTCACGGAACTTGACTTCGTCTGACCTGTAAGCACCACGTAATACGTCAGAAACGTCTCAGATATTTTGAAGAGCATATACGACGCACTGATGGTCAACGGCTGCCTCCTCCAGCGCCTTCAACGCCGCCTTGCTTGCGATGCGATACCCATTCACGATAGTTTGAGGGTGAATCTTCTTGCCAATCAACCTCTCTGCCTCTCTCAACAGCTCCGCACTCAGGACCGTCACACTCGTCGTTCCATCTCCAACTTCATCGTCCTGAACCTTCGAGATGTTCACCAAGATCTTTGCGGCAGCGTTATCGAGCTGGATCGCCTTCAGGATCGTTGCTCCGTCGTTCGTGACGCTGATCTCGCCCGTGGAGGCAGATTGGAGGATCTTGTTCATTCCTTTGGGTCCCAGCGTCGACTTGACGAGATCTCCCAGGGCCAGGGCCCCGATGAAGGAAGAGAGACGCGCGTTCTCTGATTTTTCCTCCGTAGCCTAGGATGCAGAGAGACCCGGTGGTCGTCAGATCGCTGTATTGAGAATGCTACAGGCCTATTAAGGGAAGCTTACCTGGTCATTGAAGATTTGCATAGACATTTTGGCGAATCTATGCTGGGTAAGGTTAAAACGAATCAAAACGCGACGATGCGTCGACTGCGATAATGCAGCGCGTCTCTGTGGCGGCGAAAGAGGAAATTGATTCACACGCATCACCCCGCCCTCTGGTTAGGGTCTAGTTGACGTTCGGAATAGGGTTAGGGTATCCTCTCCTTGTCCTCTCGGTCACCGTCGTACTCGCTCAGCTCGCTTCCCATACCCGCTCCAGCGTCGACGCATCGTCGATCCATGGTCATACGCCTCTCCGACAACCAACACTTTACCGCGTGAATACAATCCATCGAGCGCCAGTAGCCTCTTGTGGGGGAGGCAAGGAGGCGTACTGTGTGGCTTGAGCCTCGAACATCTATACTTGGGAGAGGGCCGCGTACACGGTACTCAGAGATTTGGAGGATACCTGCGTATGCAAGTATTTAAAGTACTGAACCAACCCGGAGTCTTGAGTTTGGAAAGGAGTGCAGCTTCGAGTAGGATGGCCATAGCATGGGCCAAGGCGACCAGAGGAAGGGAAGCTAGGTTGGATATGGACCGAGGCTTGATTGGCTCGATGGGGAAGTGTTACGGAGGGCTTCATGCTGAAGAGGTGGGTCGTGCCGATGCTACTGAAGCTTCGGAAATGATCATCCGGTGAGTGCCTCGACTGGTGAGGCGATCCAAGGCTAACGAATCACCAGGGCCGGCAACATCTTGCGCACAGCACCCAGGGAGCGTGAGGGTGTGTAAACATGGGAGCGGGAACCTAATAGATGCATTTTATTTCACGTCACTTCGACTCATACTGAGTCGACGAAACGCCCTTCACGCGTCTCTCCGACTCGGAGTCTCCCCGACAAACTCGCTGGTATTGCCTCCTCAACCACGGCTTGCCCGCTGCCGGCCTTTGGAGGTTGACAGCTTCTCACTGCGCAGTCCCCCGCAGTTTGCTTTAGCTGTTGAGCGCTTTAGCTTCATCATGAACTACACATGGAGGAGATCCATACCACCCGGACCATGGCCTCTATGCAGGCTCCTTGCCACGGCCAGTAGCCGGGATGAACTTTGAAGGCAACAGCTTCGACCCTTGGCAGCTGGGTTTCCGTGGAGTGTGGCAAAGCAATGGTAAGCTAAGCCATCAACTTTCCAACGATGAGGTTATCCTGGGGACGTCTTCGCCTTTAAATATGGTAGGTTCGATGGTAGAGGGAGAAAGAAAAGCCTAGCATTTCTCATCCCATCTCACAATGGAACCCAAACTCACTCTCAAGACACTCTCAGCCATATCCCTGGCCCTCTTGCATCTACCCTTGGCCTTCGGAAGTTCGTGCGACTTGACAAAGCGCGCCAACACCACGAATACTGAGGCAGACATTTGGGGAGGGGTGAGACTCTCAAAATTTGGTAGTGGAACGTCTTTTGACTATAACTCAGATCACCCCAACCAAAGACCTCGTGTGGCACCCTTGCTACGCCGAGGCAGGAACCTTCGAGTGCGCTAGGCTTCAAGTGAGCTCTGTTCCGACCCACCATCGAATACTCAACTTCTGTTTACGGTGTCACATCTAGGTTCCGCTCGACTATTCCGACCCCGACGGAAGGGAAGCCGCGATCGCCCTCATTCGCAAGCCGGCAACTACACAGGAAGGCTACCGTGGGCCCATCTTGTTCAATCCCGGAGGCCCAGGGGGAAGTGGAGTGGACCTGGTCCTCGCCATCGGAGGCGGCTTGGCCACGATTCTAGGTCCCCAATTCGACATCGTCTCCTTCGATCCAAGGGGTACGTCTCTCACACTCGGTCTCGCAACGCTCGACGAGGCCTGATTGACCAACTCTACGACTTTAGGCATAGCAAGATCCACTCCCCGCGCTGACCACTTCGACACGGACGTCGAACGCGCTTTGTTCGCTGTGAATACCGGGCCCTTGCCCTTGGTCAAAGACGGCGTGGTCGTTTCTGGTGTTGAGCGGATTTGGGCCCAGGCTCAGTTGCTGGGAGACCTTGCTGCGAGCCACGACGATGGGTATTTGCAGCATATCACTACAGAGAATACCGCCACGGATATGCTGCGCATCGTCGAAGCGTATGGAGAAGAGAAGCTGAAGTTTTGGGGATTTTCGTGAGTCTTTCCGAGCCCCCGTATTGAAGATGGCCTTAGTCGTTGTGATAACATCATGCAGGTACGGAAGTGTCCTTGGGGCGACCTTTGCGGCGTTGTACCCTGTATGAGCAGTCTTTTTATTCGATTGACACGGGATGCTGATGTTCAGTAACTAGGATAAGATCGAACGCATGGTCATAGACGGAGTCGTGGACTCTCCAGATTATTATGCGAGTAAGTCCCTTCGTTATAGAAGTCTATTTCACACATCCTCTAACATTTTCGATAATTAGCCCTCTGGCGCACAGCCCTCACTGACAGCGACAAGACCCTCCAGCTCTTCTTCGACAACTGTGCTGAGGCAGGGCCGACCCAATGCCCATTTTACGCCGCCGACCCCGCCGACATTCGGCGCAACCTAACAGCTTTGCAGAGCAGGCTATTAGCAGAACCCGTTCCTGTCAAGACCGACACCTTCTATGGAATCGTTGACTACAGTACATTCAGCTTATATCTTCTCAGTGCTCTCTACTCCCCCTTTGCCATGTTCCGGCCCCTCGCACAGGCTTTGGCGAATTTGGCGGCGGGGAACGGGACGGCGCTGCTTTCGTTATTTGGAGACCCGGTCGTCTACCAGTGCTCCCGCGACAAGCACGCGCATGATTGGGACTCGCTCTCTGACGGACTCCCCACGGTCGCGTGTAACGACGGTGTAGAAGTGCCGCAGTCCTTGGAGGAACTGAAGGAGTTTTGGAGCGATTTGGCAACTGTTTCTCCATTCGCGGATTTCTTTGGGACGATTCGCGCGAGGTGCACGTAAGTCAGTCCGCTGGAACTTACAGGGCTTTTATCTGGCGTATCGAGCGTGTTTGACGCACCTGCTTCAGGAACTGGCCGAGGTTCAAGAAACCGTTCCAGGGGCCCTTCGTCGGCAATACGAGCTATCCCATTTTAGTCGTCGGTAACACCGCTGGTACGTTCATAACTTGCCGTCCTTCGGAAACCCATCCGCTCACCATGTGTAACCAGACCCTGTGACGCCATTGGCCTCGTATGTCATTCGCTCGCGCCTCGACTTCCTTCGAATTAACCTCCGCTACAGCGCGAGAAAAATGGCAGCAGGATTCAAGGACGCCGTGGTGCTGACCATCGACGCAGGAGGGGTGCGTTCTCTCTCTCTCTCTCTCTCTCTCGTTTTGCGGCCCTCTATTCACAGGATGCATGCTCACTCCAAACTTTCCGACCCTAATTCATCTAGCACCCCTCCCTGAACGCACCTTCCGTATGCGCACAACAGCATATTAGGCAATACTTCCAAGACGGTACGCTTCCCGAAGAAGGCACTGTATGTGACCCAATCGTGCGGAACCCATTCCTCGTCCCGGCGACCTCACCTGAGGGCGGCTCTGAGGGAAGTGGCTTGGCGGGGAGACAGGCCGATGACGCGAAGCTTCTGGCTGCCGTCCAGGAGATGGCAGGGAAGGTCGGCCCGGCCTTCAAGGTTCCCGGCGCCCCTGGAAAGAGAGTGCTGTAAATGGATTCCCTGGCACTATAATCGGAACGCTTGTTCGCCCGTTCCCTGACCCCCAATCGACCGTTGGCATCGGTGTTGATTGTCGCGCATATCTACGTCTTTGTGTGACTGCTCTATTCATTGATTTAATCGCCTCCTTGTGCCTTCCTTATGTGACATTACACCCCTGCTCATTTACGGCTAACCACCGCGTTCATCTGCCCACCCTTTGTTTGGTTAACGACGACTCTTCGTCAACAAATGGTGTGAGGCGGGGGCGCTTGGGAACTGTGCCACCCGTTGACTGCCGCGTAGGGCCCTGCCTATCTTCCTCTGTCTCGAGCGGACATTGTCACTCCATCATTATGAATGAGGCTCTGGAAGTGTCCCGATTCTGTAGTGACCAATCGTTCTTAATTGCTTCTGGCCAAATTACGCCGCTCTGACGTCGACAATTGAGAGGGCCGGTCATACACAACTGGCGGATGTGATTCTCAATTATTCACGCCAAGCTCGCTTGGAATATAGAGGCAGATTAGGTTACAGAGATACAGGGACCTTGAGGAAATTCCCAGTGGCCTATTCGATGTCGGTCAGGTCGCTTAGGTCGCTTAGGCTGTCCAGGTCGTTTATATCTTCGTCCCGGTAAACACTCGGAGAGGTTACCCGGGTTGGAGGTGGGGTGGGCTCGTCATCGGTGTCCTCGTCCAAGACTTTCTTCCTTTTCTTGCCTCTTTTTGAACCCGCGCCCTCTTGCTTTGGTACCCATTGAGCGTACCTCTCCGCCACCTCGCGTTGGAACCGAATGTCATAACCCACACATTTCATGGTGTAGACCGCCAAGGCCTGTGAGTTCAGTAAGAAGAGGAGAATTTAGCGTGAGGAAATAGTGTACCTCTTCGCCTCGAGTTAACGCCAGTGCAACGTCCTCCCTTTGTATCTTATCGTAGAGCTTCTGAGATGCAATATCATTGCACTCCTCCTTTGTTGGAGTCCGACCCCAATATTTCCTTCCGTAAATTCTGGTTCGCATGAAGATGCCCCAGCCCTGGCTACACATCTCTCTCGACCACGTATTTCTCAGCTGGTGTGAGGATAAGACCTCGTTAGCTTCAATGTACCAGATGCGAGAGAGACATACAAGCTCGGGCTGCTCCCCCCACTCCTCCTTCGTCAGCTTCTGCGCCGACCTGAGCTCATACTGGCCTTGATACTGCCACAGCGCAGGGCATTTAGATATCCGTGTAAAGAGCCGCCTAGTCTGCCCATGGCGGTTATACTCGTCAATCGTCAGCCAAAGACCTGGTGCACCAGGGACCTCTGGTGCGATAGGCTGCCACTGAGGGCAGATGTACATGAAATTGTCATATCCATGTTCCTGGATGAGACTCGATCTGATGGATGGAAATGTCATACGACCGTTCCCTCCGAAAGTCTTCACCATGAAATCCCGTCGGATCATGACGTCCTGCAGAGCCTTTTCGCAGTTCGTCGGGAAGAGGTCGAGTGATATACCGGCCTGAGTGATTCGAGAAAGGATGGTATTCACCCCGAACACCATGTTCTCGTCCCTTTTCATTTTGGGCTAGATGTCGTTTGAATCGCTGGATGAGAATGAGGGGGGCCTCCTAAGCTGGTAGCCAACGTACATTCCGCCATTTGATCATCTTTTGGTTGAGTTGTCTCCTTGGCACGATAATCTCCACTGCCTCGACGAAATACCGAATGCGTTTCTTCGGCGCAGCCTAAATCTGTCAGTGGCAATTGAGGGGCCAAAATGGATTCCAGCCTTACTGCTGTGGATACGGTCTCGGCCTCATGTTTGACCAGAGCATGAACACTGGGCATTCGAGATGCCACGAGGAGCTTGTGCAAGTCATCCGACTCCTCGGTCTTGACCTTCACAGAGGAGGGCACTCCACCGCTATGAGTGACATCTTGGAGGTTAGTCATCACTCCCAGTTGAGCTTGCAGCGTGTCGCGGGCGTCGTTTTGACGGGCGCTTAACTGTAATTTCAGATGGAAGTTATGGTTGAGAGAGAGCCTCGTGTTATTCAGACTCCGAATGGTTCGATGTCGCAAGACGCGTGACGTCACCGTCAAGTCGACGCGTCCCCGAGGAAAACCAGGATTTTCGTATTCCGGATTCGATGGTTTGTCATACAGGGTACTTGTACAGGAAAGGATATTACACTCTGAGTCTCTGAATGTGAGGCGGCCGAAGGAACGATTCAAACTTCTCCGAAACCTCCATCACCGCACTCACAAAGTTCGCGTCTGCGTCTGCCCCCTCGAAACCTCCCTCGGAGTAGGTCTGCTCAATATTCTGCCTCGTAGGCCTTGGGAAGAACGGGTTCTTGAGGATAGGCTCACACACGGTGTCGGGGTCAGGGAGTGTGCCGAATTGGAAGTAACGCTTGACGTGTAGTTGTGCGCAGATTGAGGCTGCGTTGACGGAGCAGTGCTGTATCGTCGAATAGGTTAGGAGTGTGAGAGGGAGAGGTGAGGTGGGTATTTGGACGTACCCCTCCCGAGTCGATCGTCAGGACGACCGAGTCTTTGAATCCTGCGGCCATCTTCTTTGCCGAGCGGAGGGGCGTCACAGGATCTATCATGGGGGTTACATTGGGCAATCAATGAAGAAATTGAAAACGGACCAGCAGTGTTCCCGATGACCAAGATAGGGTGGCTAGTAGTCCCGACGAACGGTCCACGGAATGGTTTCTTGTTCTTGGGCCAACCGCTGGGGTGTCACATTAGTGTGAGGTGCGAGGCCAAATACAAGAAACACTGCACTCACACGCAACTGCCCCGAATCGAGCCCCAGACATCCGCCCATTCAGACACCTTAGCAAGGCCCTCGTAGTACTCTTCGAGCTTTTCCAAAGGATTCGGTACCTCATCACCATCGTTGCACACAAGCGTAGTTTGTCCTTCATGAACCGCATCCCAAATGTGCTCAAAAGGATTGCAGGAGCACTTGTACGGCGCAGCCCTTAACAAAGAAAAGAAAGGAGCACCATTCCCAGCTGCCAGCTGTGCTAAGGCATCTGCCACCGGCTGGAAGGCCGTGTATGGCGAGTAAAGAGCGCTGAAGACGACGGCTCGGAGGAGGGTATAATCTACATTGCCGTAGAAAGTATCGGTCTTGACTGTGACGGGCTCTCGTCGTACCCGGGCGTAGAGTTCAGTGAGATTGCGCTTGATGTCGTCGGGGTTCGTGGCATGGAGTGCACACCGGACAGGCCCAGCTTCGGCGCAGGCGTTGAAGAATAAGTTGAGCGAATCGTTGGCGTCGACCAGGTTGGTCACCCAGCCGGCTAAAGAGATTGGGAGGTTAGTAGAGAAAGGTAAGTGATTCTCGTGGAAACGATACCGACTGGCGTAATAGTCCTCCGAGTCCATTACTCCGTCAATAATGAGGCGCTCGATCTTGTCCTATTCGCAGCATATCAGCGGTTGCACAAAGTCACAGTAAGTACAAAGAAAACCTTACAGGATACATAGCAGCGAACGTCGCTCCAAGAACACTTCCGTACCTGTATCGAGAGACATCAGCTTACAACCACTCTCCAAACTCGCTGCAAGGGACGTACGAGAAGCCCCAATACTGAACCTTCTCCCTTCCATGGGCCCGAGCAATGGTGAGCATATCCGTCGCAGTGTTCTCCGTATTGATATGCTCCAGGTATCCCTCGCCGTGATCCGCAGCTAACTTCCCCAGCAAACGAGCTTGAGCCCAGGACGTCTCGACACCATGAACCGATCCCTTCTTGAACGAAGGCAGTGGGCCAGTTCCTGCAGCAAACAGAACACGCTCCACGTCCGTGTCAAAGAAGCTAGCGCGGGGAGTCGAACTTCCAATGCCTAACGTAAACCAGTTAGTCCACACCGCTCGATTGAAGGAAGGCTGGACATACCCCGAGGGTCGAACCCGACAATGTCGAATTGAGGGCCGATGATAGTGGAGAATGCGTTCCCCAGGGCCAGAATCAAACCCACACCACTTCCCCCAGGGCCTCCTGGGTTGAAGAGGACAGGACCACGGTAAAGGTGAGAGCCTTTCGGGATGAGCGCTGGCTTGCGAACGAGCGCGATCGCTGCTTGACTCCCATCGGGCTCGGAATAATCGAGAGGTACCTGACGAATGTCAGTCACAGTCGAAGATGTAAGAACGCGGGTGGATTTACCAAGAGCCTTGCGCATTGGAAGGGCGGTGTGAAGCAAGGGTACCAGGCAAGTTCCTTGCTTGGCTCGATCTAGGGGTTTGGGTTGAGTCTGGGATTCACCATGCGATGCATTCCTGGATATGCACACCTTAGCCCATGGGGACCCGTCAGCGGTAGTAGAGTTCGCGCAGCCATCCTCCATTCCCCTCCCATAAGCGAGTCCGTCGGGAATACCCAAGCTTTCCATCGTCGCCATCCCTCTCGAAGCCAATAGAAGGCTCGCGATAGCACCATACGCCAGGGTACTGGACGTGAACTTCATCTTGGAGAGCCCCATCGGGTTGAGGGGATAGATTGTGACCGCTCTGGAGGAAGAGGTCGAACTATATCAGTCTTCGACGCGACCAGTCCGCAGTTTGACTCAAGGTTCGAGAACGCTTGAGAACGGAATCTTGCAATGTGACCTTGTGCTGTATTGATCACTGTCAGATGTGTCCTGTCGTCGCTGTATCGCCACTCGACATGATTGGGGAAGGATTCACGCGACCGCAGGGAATGAATTGTGAGGGGCTGTCGCAGTGCAAGTGTAAGCATGGCCATGCTTACGACGCCGCGCCCTTATCTTATCACTCGTATTTACACATATTTACTATCGGCCTCGAGCGATCATTCTCTTCCCTGCTCGACGCCTCATCTTTTCTACCTTACGTTCTCATCCCCCCGTTGTACCTCGTCTCAGTTCTCGACGAATATACGCTGGTCCTATCAACGTCTTCGGACCGACCTAGCGAAGGCTGCATACACGGCAGCCTTACACTTTTTTTTTGATACCAACCTTCTTTTTCGTCACACTCTCTCACTCTGGCCACCCTACCTCCGCCGCCGCCACCTCGTGTTACTCGGGCCGCCGCTGCTGAGAACTCGATTCCCCTCATCCCTATCGACCACGACATCGGTGCCATCCGACGCCCACGCCGCCCACCCTACCACTCGGACTCGGACGACTCAGACTTGGAGCCCTTCGACGCCGAAGTTTTCAGATTACCTCATCGCCGCCCGATTCCCCGTCCCATCAACCGGACACCGCCCATCGTGCCCTCATCGCCCTCGGTACCAAACATGGCCAACAAGATCATCAGCGCGTTCACCGGGATACCGGCGGACTCACCCAACGTCCTCAGGATTTGGCTCGGCCAAAATGAAGACAGCTTCGATAACTTCGAAGACACCCACAAGGACACTAAGCTCTCAGTCAAGACCCGGATTCGTCTCACCGGTTCGGCGTTGCAGGACCCTTTGATGGCGGAATGGTGGTCTCAAGGGCGGAAGGAGTTTTTGGAGTTATTGACGTGGGATGCATTTGTTCAGAAGCTTAAGGATCGCTTCTTGCCAGTGGATTGGAAGACAGATGCAATGGAGAGGTTCTATTGGTGCACGCAGGGTAAGCGTGACTTCCGTACCTTTGCTGCTGAGCTTGTTCAGTTCGCCGGTGCTCTCCCCTCGGGAACCATCTCCACCAGCACCCTCAAGCAACACCTCTTCTTCCACTCCCACCCCCAACTGTACCTCCGCATGCGTGCTCTCCAGTCGTTCAGCATCGAGTCCACCTCCCAGACCCCCGATCAGCTCATTTCCCTGATGGCTGCCCAATGGGACAGTCTCGTCGCCGATCTCTCCAGTCGCCCATCCCGTTCATCCATTACGGCTACGTCATCAACCATCACTCCCCGCACTGGTCTTACCGTCTCGCAGGCTGCCCCTGCAGGTCCACCCCGTCTCACAGACGAGGAGAAGGCTCAACTCTCTGCTCAGGGTGCCTGCTGGAACTGCCGCCGGAAGCCTGGAGATGGGGACTGGACCCCACACACCCGTCTTGCCTGCCCCGGAAACCCCACTATCGGTGCTCGACCTGGACGGGACTATGTTGCCCCAAGCCCAACTGCCGCCATCACCTCGGGACTGGCCGCTGCCGTCTTCTATCCTGACGTCGACACGTCCGAGGAGGAGGAGGAGGAGGACTGTTCGGATGATTCAGATTGAATTAGTGTGTTTTAATTTTTTAAACGTTCTGTTGGTATCATGTTCTCTCCGTGGTGTTGTCTGTACACATCGACTCAGTTCCACTCGATTCTTATGCGTCTGCCGGCTTGGCTGTTGGGGATGCCATCTGTTTTTCGGGGTGGGGAGGGGTGTAAGCATGGCCATGCTTACGACGCCGCGCCCTTATCTTATCACTCGTATTTACACATATTTACTATCGGCCTCGAGCGATCATTCTCTTCCCTGCTCGACGCCTCATCTTTTCTACCTTACGTTCTCATCCCCCCGTTGTACCTCGTCTCAGTTCTCGACGAATATACGCTGGTCCTATCAACGTCTTCGGACCGACCTAGCGAAGGCTGCATACACGGCAGCCTTACAGCAAGGGTAGGTCTGCGTGACGCGGCTGAGCGCTTATTCTCCGCTCGTTTGTACACCTTGTTTGTACGCGGTCCCTCACAGAGCGTGTTCGGGGGGAAATCACTCAAAAAATAGATATAGGGTGAACACTCGTATGATGCATGAAAATAGCGTAGTATATCAAAAGGAGGTCCACGAAATTACCCACACGAAAAGTGGTTCACCACAATCAATGGTGAAGAACAGAGGGAAGTGCTGTGGAATCGCCATGAATACGGCCCAAAAGAAACGAGTGTCAAGCCCTATTTCACTTCGAAAAGGGAGAGAACGATGATTCAAACTTGGACAGCTGGGTAAGGGCGTTACGAAGTTTCGCTTCTTCGCTCGGAGACTCCCCAATGGCCCTCCGAGCAACCTCGACTTCTTCCGCGGGAGGTGGGAGGAACGGATTTTTGACGGTGGGCTCACAAACCGTGCCTGGCTCGGGGAGGGTACCGTTCTGGAAGTACTGTCGGACGTACTGCAGGGCGCAGATTGAGCCTGCGTTGAGAGAGCAGTGCTAGAGTAATATACAAACGTGAAAAACGGATGGAGACATGAAGAAAGGGCGAAGACGTACACTTCCGGCGTCTATGGTCAAGACAACAGAATCTTTGAAACCTTGGGCCATTTTCTTCGCGCTAGAGATGTGCTATCAGGTTACTATCGGTAGGGGACCGTTGAGGCCGGGTACACTTACGAGCGCAAAGGCGTGACAGGATCTAGGGTGTCAGTGTTAACCCGGTCACTGAGAAACAATGACAAGCAGAATACGCACCAGCAGTATTCCCAATAACCAGCATGGGGTAGCTCGTATTCCCAACGAACGGACCTCGGAACTGCTTCTTGCCCTTGGGCCAGTTGCTGTCACAGACTATATCAGCTTGACCTCCCGAGTTGAAAAGACAGAAATTGTTTTTACTAACACGCAGCTCCCATGCACCTGTCCCCAAACGTCTGCGAATTCAGACACTTCCAACAATTTGTTGTAGTGATTCTCTAGGTCCATTAAAGGTCCGTAATCACGTCCCCATCGTTACACGCGACAGTGGCAAGACCCTCATTCACCCTCTCCCAGTCATGCTCATGAGAGTCCTTAGAGCACTCCGGGACTTGCGGTGGCATCAGCGAGAGCATAGCCGTATCCGAGGATGCTGCCATAGCTGCGATGCCTGTGTCGAAAAAATCACCACTCATGGAACAGTGGACACTTACGAGAATCCCCAATACTGAAGCTTCTCCTCTCCATGTGCCTCGACGATGCGAAGCATATCCGTCGCAGGGTTCGCAGTATTGATGTGCTGGAGGTATCCGTCATCGTGAGCCGCAGCGAGAGATCCCAACAACTGCGCTTGAGCCCAAGTCCTCTGGACACCAGAGACAGTGCCGTTACTGGCAAGAGGGAAAGGACCAGCGGCCGCAGTGAAAAGCGCTCGCTCAATGTCAGTGTCGAAATGGCTAGCGCGAGGAGTAGATCTCGCTACGCCTGGAGTCACAACGGTTCAGAATTGTGATACCTCTCACGTCGGGAAAGCTTGCTCACCTCTGGGATCGAACGAGACGATATCGAATCCGTCGCCGAGGATTATACCCAGCGCATCTCCGGTGGACAGTATTAAGTCGACTCCGCTACCGCCTGGCCCTCCAGGGTTGAACAGAACAGGACCTCGGTAGTCCTCCCCGTTAGCTGCTGGCTTGCGAATGAGCGCGATCGCTGCTTTTTTCCCCTCGGGATCGGAGTAGTCTAGAGGCACCTAGATCACCGAGGCCTCGTAAGGATCTCTGAGAAAGATAGCCAAATTAATGAACTTACCTGAAGCCTCGCACACTCGAGGGGCTCGGTGTAGCAAGACTGCCAAACGAGATCGCTGGTAGGTGTAATCTGTGTGGTAGAGTCAATTTCGTTTTGATAGGTGAGGTTCCGACAGTGCGTACGCTATCCCAGGGCCCCTTGCTCCCCGTTGAGTTGGCTCGCTTGATGCGGGTTCCCGCTCCCAGACCAGCGGCCACGGCAGCAGGGAGAAATAGAAGGATAGAAGTCAGGATCATAGACGCAGGGTTCCGTGAGGTATTGTTGAGCACTTGTTGGAGAGGTTAATTAGCATGGGCTTTACAGGCGGCCAGTTTTTAACTTATCTGCATCCGCAGCCTAAGGGTCATCTATCGACGAAGAGTTCAACCAGCTTACCGTTGCCCCGTCGGAATAGTGTGAGATCCGCCGTTCTGCTGTGTCAGACACGGACTCTAAATCGGAAATTAAGGATCGCAAAGCCTGAGCCTTTGGGATATTGACCCTGAGTTTCTCCTGGCTAAGCGGGGACAAAGGAGAGCGAGGCTGCTGGCATGCATTGGTATTCATCTCGCACGCACGGTTTCTTCAAAAAGTCCAAGGGCACAAGTAGATGGGACGAATAGGGGCGGCTGCGTGCATTGTATTGTGTGTGTCCCCCCACAGCGCTCCGAGCTGCGCTCGACGCAGGGTACGGTCGGGTTCGAGGTAGGAGCCGAACACGACTCTTGCAGCTTTGCCATCTCCTCATTCATCAGGTTGGAAACCTGTGATAGGCAAGAGGGTGCCCTCTAAAATTTATCGCCTAGCCAGGTTGTGTCAGTCACGCGGACGTACGGTGTCCAGCGGTCGATGCGTTATACCGCTGCAGGCGCCGTTTCACTCCTTACTGCTAACCGCTGTCAACGATCAGCAGAAGTCCAGATCCAGAACGGTATATTGGGGATATTCTCACAAGTATTTGGGACCGTGTGGAATTAAGAACCATGATATTGAGATCCTTTCAATGGAATGGGGTTCACCAAGGTGGTGGTTAGGAGGAAAGAACCGCGACGCGTTTGTTTGTACACCTCCGTGTCCAAACAACAATACAGAGCCCGGCGGAGATTCAAAGTCATGGCACGTTCCGAACCTTCATGATCTCTGCGAAGTCATCCCCGTACCCCTCGCGGGCCACGAGTCGTGGCTAGGTTCTTCCAGCAACGGGCGCTGCATTTTCCGAAGTTCTTTCCTCTGGACCTTCAAGCCTTCCATCTGGGCGCATGAGAGATGCACTGGCCTGCCGTAGAGGTGTGGCAGTGCACAGGTTTTCGGACCTCTCGCGACAACTGCTGTGATGTTCTCGCCAAGCGCGACGAAGGCCCTCTAGTGCTACTCCTTTGATCTTGAATGAAAGCGACATCGCGGCACTGGTTACTTTGAAATCGATTTATCCCACATCCATGGGGCTCCCCTGCCGACTTCGTCACCATTATCTCCAGGTCACCTGGAGCACAGCTACCCCATGAGCTTTCGGTGGGCTCTTCTTGGCGACACAGCGTCCGCAGCTTGGTTAAGCTGTTGAAAGCTCAAAGATCATCATGTACTGCACGTGGGCCAGATTCCTACCACTGGCCATGTCTTCCACGCCACCTATTCAGCCTCCGAGTGGTCAAGGATTGTCTTCGGCAGAAACAGCTTCTACCTCCATATGCCTCGGCCTCGGGCTTCGCACAGGAGCGTAGGCGAGTTGCAGTACATGAAACCATCAGGTATCCAGTTATGAGATCACCCTGCGGATTGGCGAGTGGTTAAATACTGCACGTTCGATGGTCGAGGAAAACACAACTTCCCATCTTCACCATGGCACCTAGACTCACCCTCAAGGCGTTGCCAGCTATTTCTTTAACCCTTCTTCATTTCTCTCTAGCCACATTGGCTGCCCCAGGCGGGTCATGCAACTTTTCAAAGCGTGCAAACGGTACAGGCAGTGAGACAGAAATTTGGGGTGGGGTAAGTCCTCAGCTATTATTGCTAGGTTAACATTTTTGACGCCGTCGCGCAGATCACTCCAAGCAAAGACCTCGTCTGGCACTCTTGCTACGCCGACCCCTTCGAATGCGCTCGTCTCGAGGTGTGTTTCATTCATGACCTTACCCAGGAGACATCGCCTAACGAACATTGCTGATGTTCTAGGTCCCCTTGGACTATTCCGACCCCGATGGGGGGAAAGCAGCGATAGCGCTGATTCGGAGGCCAGCGACCACCCAGGAAGGGTACCGTGGGCCAGTTCTGCTTAACCCTGGAGGTCCCGGTGGAAGCGGAGTATCCATGGTCCTCGCCACCGGGGAGGCTCTGGGCACAATTATTGGGCCCCAGTTTGATGTTGTCTCGTTCGACCCCAGGGGTACGTCCCGCCATCTCCTCTCGTCCGTTTAACTTGGGATCACTGAAATCTTCTAGGCATAGGCAGGTCGACACCCCGCGCCAGCTTCTTCGATACAGACGTCGAGCGAACTCTATTTGCGACGGGAGCCGGAACAAATCCTCTGATCAAAGACGGCATCGTCTCCGGGGTCGAACGGGTTTGGGCTCAATCTCAGCTTATGGGAACTCTTGCTGCAAGCCACAACGACGGATACTTGCAGCACATCACCACCGAGAACACTGCGACTGATATGTTGCGCATTGTCCAAGCTCATGGGCAGGAAAAGCTTCAGTACTGGGGATTTTCGTAAGCTTCTCACTGTTTTAGCGTTGAAGGCACAGCTCATATGGCTCACCAGCTATGGGACTGTTCTTGGGGCAACCTTTGCGGCCATGTACCCTGTGAGGACACCCCTCCTTACTTCCAACATCTCACGAATCCTGACCATATGTGAAATAGGACAAGGTCGAACGCATGGTCATAGACGGTGTTGTGGACGCCGATGACTACTATACCAGTAAGTCCCTCCCTGACCATTGCTCGCTCAAATTCCTGACATACAGGTTTATAAACAATCAGCCGCTTGGTTCAATAGCCTCGAGGACAGCGAAAAGACTTTCCAACTCTTCTCCGATAACTGCGCGGAGGCTGGACCCACCAACTGTCCATTTTACGCTGCCGATCCTTCTGATATCCAACGCAACATCACAGCTCTGCAGGACAGGTTGTTGGCAGAACCCGTCATCGTCAAGACCGACAAATTCTACGGTATCGTCGACCACACGACGCTTCGCTTCATGCTCTTCAGGTCTCTCTACAGCCCTTACCTGTTTTACCAACCCCTGGCAAATGCGCTGGCACAGCTGGCCGCCGGGAATGGTACGGCTCTCTACTCAATGATGGGCGAACCGATCCCTTATCAGTGCTCTTGCGACGAACACGAACACGACTTTGCCGAAGTGGCTGAGGCATTCTCAGCGGTCGCTTGTAACGACGGCGCCGAGGTCCCTGGATCCTTGAAGGAACTCCGGGACTACTGGAACAAACTGGCAGGTGTTTATCAGTTCGCGGACTACTGGGGAACGATCCGCGCAGGATGCATGTAAGTCAACTACGGTGACTTGTGGTCGATGTTGCGGCTCACCTAAACCGCCTACCTTAGAAATTGGCCCAAGAACAAAAAGCCGTTCCACGGACCCTTCGTTGCGAACACGAGCCACCCCATCTTGCTCATCGGGAACACTGCTGGTATGTTCGCACCAAAAGAGCCGTTCAAAATACCATTGCTAATCTTTTATCAGACCCAGTGACGCCTCTGTCCTCGTACGTCATGGCTTATGGGCTTTGTTTATGGTTTCACTAATCCACCTCTCAGCGCGAAGAAAATGGCTAAAGGTTTCAAGGACTCCGTAGTCCTGACTATTGACGCAGGAGGGGTGCGTCGTCGTCCTCTGCGATCCTCGATATAGGCATGCTAATCCCCAATCTAACCCTCCATCCAGCATTGCTCCCTGTACGCACCGTCCGTGTGCGCCTCACAATACGTTCAACAGTATTTCCAAAACGGTACCCTTCCTGAAGAAGGCACGGTTTGCGAGCCAATTGCCAAGAACTCGTTCCTCATCCCTGCGTCCGAGTTGTCTGGGGGCAGCAGCGTTGTGGAAAGAGGATTGGCGGGTGATGACACAAAGCTCTTGGCTGCGGTTCAGGACGTAGCAGGGAAGTTCGGCTCAGGTTTCAACTTCCCGGGTCTGTCCGGGAGGTCTCTGTAAACCGTTTTCCTAATCGTACACGTAGTTATTTGTTTTTCTTATCCATCTTTCGGACTGTTACGCTGCATGCCAAGCTTTAATCTTTGTAACAGTTTGTTTGTACACTCTGTTTATACACCATCATTTGACATCAATTTCCTCGTTGACTCCTGACCGCTATGATCATTGACCATTCCACTACTCTACTCTGTCTTCTGACCCAGCGTAGCCCTAGCAAGCTCTATCAATACTTCAACGAACTCCTCCTTCTGGCAGATGAACGGCGCATGGCTACCCCCCTCGATGTGTCGAACGGTGAAGTTCTTGAATAGGCCCTTCATGATTCCTTCCATCTTGGCAGTCAAAATCACCGTGTCCGCCGTGGAGGATATCATGGAGACTGGTAGGCCGTTTGCGGCGGCCTCGTAGAGCTTGGTTGGATCCTGCTCACGACTGTTGGTCAAGGCTGCTACGATGGGCGGTGCCACGGAAACCATGCCGAGCCATTCCCACTTCAGGCGGGCAGAAGTCTCATTGGGCTTGGAGAAACAGGCGTCGACGAACTTGATCTTGGCTTCGAGCGCAGCCGTAGTATCGGTGGTCGAAAGCATTGAAGGTAGTTCGCCCATAATGTAGGGTGAGCCCGACTCTACTATTATTGGACCGGTGGATGGAACGGCGTTGAGGTAGATGATGCCTGATATCGTCCCGGGGGGTAAGTGAGCACAAATGTCTGCTCCGATTATGCCTGACTCATGCGCGGTTTAGTCACGAGGACACAAATCATTGGGTTTGACCTCACCTCCAAGACTCCTATGGTGAGCATAATGCCCAGCCTGATCAGAAGCGACGCCACGACGCTGGGACGGTTCCGACTTACCATGGGACAATAATGGGCTTATTTATATTGAACGCTTTCAGCACCGCATTGAAATCAGCTGCGTACAGAGACGATGCATGGCCCTCTGGGTCGGCGGGTTTACCGCTACGTCCGTTCCCTCGCAAGTCGTATGCAACCTGAGCAAGAGTGTCAGTACGATAGTACGCGGACTCGGAAACGTGCGAAACGTACCAGGTAGAACTCCTTCAACAGCCTCTCGTCCTTCAAGATACCCTCCCATACAGCAGCGGACAAAGCAAACCCATGGATGAAGACGATTGCTTGGTTGGTCGGATTGCCAGCGGCGACAGCATAAACGGCGGTTCCGTCCGACGAGGTGAGCGCCTTCTCATTCAGAGTGCAGTCGATGGTCATGGCGATGTTGTGTCAAGTGAATACCCAGCATCGCCCTTCTTATACACTTATCGCTTCCCGAGAACCTGGCCCCAAAGCCGTACGGTCATGACATGCATGCCAAATCGTCCGCCCACACACCCTTACGCCTTTTAACTTGACCTTCTGAAGCTATCAAGAAGTTATCATATGACGTTTGACGGTGTCTTTGGAAGACCTTGTAGCCGCAACGAGGCGGACGTTTCTAGTAATAGTCACAATTCAATTCGGCTCATATCATAGGGGTGTAGTAAGTGGAGATTGGCTCTTCTCCGGTACCGCCATTGTATCCATCTTTCGATTCGATAGCAGACCACGCAGTTTGTTGCTCGCAGTACAACGCGAGCGGGTTTCCATTTCCCTTGACGCATTGATGCAGCACTCTCGTTCTCAACCGAAGCAGATGCATTACCAATGAATTTCTTGCCCAATGAACAGTATTGTTCGCTGGTGCCAATCTTCTCGTTCGACAGGACCAGTTTTGAACACACTCGTCGCAAATCCCAGCAGCTCCTTCACGAACTCGTCCCTCTCCTCATAGAACAGGGCATGGGATGCACCCTCTACCTTATACTCCACCGTGTTCTTGAAATGCTCCTTGATCACTCGGGCCGACTGGACGACGTCGGTGTGCATGTCATTGGTGGGCTCGCCGTTGATGATCAACACTTGCAACCCCTTCGCTCCCGCTTCAAAGAGGTTCGTCGTATCCTGAGCTCGACCTAACAGGAACATCAACTTTCCCGGCTCCAGGAGAAACGTCGACCCGAACCAGCTCCAAAGGACTTCAGCTGGAATCTTCTCTGGGTGACTGAAGAGGTTGGTCGCAAATTCCATTCTGGTTGTGACGGCAAGGCTTGGGTTGTCCGTAGTCAGGAAGCCCGGTCCTTGCCTCGCGGACCACTCTGTAGAAACTGCTGCACCGGCTGACAGCCAAGGGAGGGCGGCGACATACACAATTCCTGCGAGAGACTCTGGGCCGAGGTGAGCGGTTACATCTGCTGACACTGCACCTGAAGAAATTAAGCGTAAGCCATGAAGCGCCGGGCTCAACACGAGAAGACCTACCTCCGAGGCTCCTATGTGTGCATATGAGCGCCATCTTTCTCTCGTTCTTAGGCCAGCGGTCACTCACCATCCAACTAGAATCGGTGGAGAAGAAACGTCGAATGCCTTCATCACCGCGTAGAAGTCTTGCGCGAATCGCAACGAGATGTATCCCTCCAATGTATCAGGTTTCCCGCTCCTTCCGTGCCCTCGCATGTCGTATGCGACCTATGACCTATCAGCCCTGGGCGCTTCCCGTTCGACTACTTCAACTGACCAAGTGGAATTTCTCCAAAAGCGTCTTATCCTGCATGACGTCGTTCCAGACGAGAGCGCTCAGAGCGAACCCGTGGACGAACACAAGGGTAGGGTGACGGGTATCACCCGCGGCCTGTGCGAAGATCGTGGTGCCATCCTCCGACGAAACAATTTTCGATGCAATGGCGAACGATAGAGCATGGGAGGTGGGCATACCGAAGTTGATAATGGGAAACCTAAAGGTCCACTGGTGCACATTCACACTGTCTCTGGTATTTATCGCCTCCTTAGCTCGATAACGGGCGTCACGGGCACCTACGTAGGTCGGAGTTTTCTGCTAGAAGTTCGTAATCCGGTCTCATAGCGCTCGTAATGAGCCCCCGGCCTAAGTTACCTTTGATCGGTTCCCTGTGATTGACTTTGGATTGCCTGCCACTCACCTTCTGTGCGACGCCTGGATCTACTGATCAGCGGATAAGCGCCCATTGACCTGTGCCCCTTAATCAGGCATCAGAGAACCGTCATCATGACATTGTGGATATCCTCTTTCTAGTGACGCGATCCTTTGGAAATCCGTAAAAACGATGTACTACTTCCTGGATATAGCATCCTCGATGCGTAGCTACCGCCCGCGCCCCCGGTCGACTACCATCCCGCACTGCTGCGAAGATTCGCTGGGCCAGTAGTAGTAACCGACGATCGTGGTGGTCCCAACATCTCCAGGGCACCTAGATGAGACTGCCCTTGGGGCGGGTTCATTCTAGACGGGCGGCCCGAATCATGATATCTGTCAGAGAGCTCACGTACTATTCACCTGGTGATGTCTTCGGATGAACGGCAAATTTTTGGTTTACAGACAGCACCATCACCGCGAGGGTGAGGAGGGGTCAAGATACTGTGCATTTGCGTGTTCCAAACGCGCATACTTCGACCCCATATTTGCCCTGCGCAGTTGCTGCGCGTCCGGAAGCGTCTTCGAACAATTAAGCGCCCAGAGCATCGCCTCCCGGTTATTCCGGGTGGGACTTCTGATCCGAGTGATTTAGGTCCCATGACGGCACGCTTGGCCCTCCCACACTCCATTTCGCACCCAGTATAGGACATATACATATGTTGAACGCCAATAACGATGTAGCCTTTATCTAATATCTTGACCACCCGCTGTTTCGCGAGCGCGATGGCCATCGACGTCCCCCCAGGCATCATCTATCTGTCCCAGCGCCTGCCGAAACTCGTTGCGCCTCCTCTTCTGACCTATGTGCTTGGCACCCTCGCTCGCTCGCACACCGACATCGACCTTCCTGACTGGGCGATTCCGGTCGCAATCGTCCTCAGTTTGCCCGTTGCTCTGACTGCCAAAGTTCAATGGCAGCTCTTCAAGGATAGTCGCGGTGCTGCACGTTACGGCGCAGTGCTTCCTCCAGCAATCCCTGACCAATACGGCCTCCCGGGAGGGCTGGGTTTCGTCATTAACAGCGGGAAGGAAGTGGCGGTTGGTTACCCTGGTGCGCCTGGCCTTGGGTTGCTGCGAGACGCTTCGTGTTGACCCATACCACGAATGGTGCTCTCTCTCTCAGCGGACACCCTGGAACAGATCTGTAAGAAGTTGGGCTACACCCTCAACGGACGCGTGTTCTTTGAGAACAGGGTAGGATTTTCTTTCTGTCCATCATGGAGACATCTTCGGGCAGTCGTGCTGATTTCGTCTCCGATTTTCTCAATAGATCGTAACCTCGGATCCCGAGTATATCAAGGTACGAGTCAGACGAGACCTTCGAATCAGCTGGTTGTGATGAGTCTGTAGGCAGTGCTAGCAACACAGTTCAACGAGTTCGAAAAGGGTAAGGCGTCTGATGTCTATCGCCCCCACCTCTCCCTTATGACTCCAACTAGGACCTGAACAACGAAGGCAGCTCTACCCGCTCTTGGGGACTGGCGTGTTCGCCGCGGATGGTGCGCCTAATGAGTTTCGTCTCGTGCCAGTCCATCTCATACCATCCCACTTTCAGGGGAACTTTGGAAGTAAGTCAAACCTTATTGGAGGCGACGTCACATCTGACATGTCATTGTGAAGGTTCCACAGGGCAATGACGCGCCCTTTCTTCACCAAGGATCGTATCAGCCATTTCGACCTCTTCGATCGTCACGCCGGAGACGCAATCCGGCAAATGCAAGCCAGATTCGCGGAAGGATTCCCCGTCGACTTCCAGGTCAGCATTTCATTCTCTAGCGCCTGACCCGAGACCCTTATCCCTGGCGTAGGACGTTGTTGCTCGTTTCACGCTGGATTCCGCGACAGAGTTCCTCCTTGGCCATAATGTTAAGTCGTTGTCAGAGGGCTTGCCATACCCACACAACCACCAGAGTGGGAAGAGTTCATCTCACCGAGAGCTCGCTACATCGAAATTCATCAAGGCCTTCTCTCTGTCCCAAGACATCACTGCCTTCCGTCTGCGCTTCGGCGACCACTGGCCGTTGCTTTCATTTTGGAAGGACGAGCTGAAGCAGCACATGAAGGTCGTGCACGAGTTTCTCGACCCGATAGTAGCTGCCGCAGTCAGAAATAAGAGGGAGTCGTCCGTCGTGACAGAGAAGGACGAGGAAACGCTCCTCGAGAACTTAGTAAACTCGACCGAAGGTGTGTTGTGCACCACATCGTGCATCCTCAAATACAGCTGAGAATGACATTCAACACAGACCCTATTATTCTTCGTGACGAGGTCATGAACCTTCTGGTCGCTGGCCGAGATACCGTAAGTCTCATCGAACGGGCACGTGGGTTCCTGCTGACCTGCTCTACAGACTGCATGTCTCCTCACCTTCACGCTTTACATGCTGGCGGAGAACCCCCCTGTCCTTTCCCGTTTGCGGGAAGAGATTATGTCGCGCATTGGACCGACTGGCAAGCCTTCCTATGAAGACTTCCGAGAAATGAAATACCTACGCGCCGTCCTCAACGGTATGTCTTTCCTTACCATTGCGAAAATATCGACGGTTCACACCTTGCGCAGAGACTCTCCGGCTATACACTCCTGTGTACGTTTTCTGCGTCTCTGCCATCCCCTCGCTAATGCCATTCCTATCTAGTCCGTTTAACATTAGGGTCTCGAAGTCGCCAACCATCCTGAAGCCTCGCATTCCGGGAGAGAAGCCAATTTACGTTCCGGAAGACGTGAGGGTCCCGTATGCTCCCTTCGTTATGCACCGCCGACAGGATCTATGGGGTCCAGATGGTAACGACATCCCTTTCTGTCCACTTCCGCGGTCGTGCTGACCTGGCCTATAGCGCTTGAATTCGATCCCGACCGCTTCCTTGACGAGCGTCTTCACAAGTACTTGACCCCTAATCCGTTCATCTTCCTACCATTCAACGCCGGTCCCCGGATTTGCCTCGGGCAACAGGTATGATCATCCCCATCGTACACGTACGGCCTTTCTAACGAACATCAACGACCCTCAGTTCGCCTATAACGAAGCGTCGTTCTTCCTCGTCAGGTTGCTCCAGAATTTTTCGTCCGTATCTCTTTCAGCCGATGTGCTCAAGGAAGAAGACAAACCCCCTGCCGAGTGGTCGAAGAGCTTGAACCCTCTGATCAGGAGGGAAAAGGTTAAGCCAAGGTCCCATCTGACTCTCTATGTTCAGGTGAGGGTATTCATTGGCGTTTAAATGGCAGGATGGTTGACCCTTCGACAGGGTGGCTTGTGGGTTAAGATGGAGTAAATGACACGGCGCGATCTCGCATATCTGTCCCCGTGCTGCTGCCTGCGATTCGATATTCGTACCTGTGTCACGATATCTCTTGTACACTATATCTTCAGCTGGTTAGAGCCCATCTGCAGGGCGATGTCCCTGGGTTCGCTTCCTGTATTTGTAATTGGCCCTGGCAATCAGGGGCAGAGCGCGACGCATTTGTTTACGCGTTATTTGGCCGTGGGTCCGAAACCGTGGCTGAGCCGCATTTCTCCCTTGCTCCCTCCCACGTCGCACAATTAGATGCCCTGAGTTGCAGAGGATCCACTCGAAGTAGGTAAGTAACTATACATATATGCAGTCTGATTACTCATCGTCTTCATTCAATGCAATCATCAGATCGAATTGCCAGCGCCGTTGCTCGACATGTTTTCGATTCACCCATCCCCGGGTATTGCGATGTCGCTAGATTCTGCCATCCAATACTTGACTTCGGCAATGGAAAACCCATCTAGCACACACTCGGCCTGTCATTTGCGGATGTGTACCGCAGGGGACAGACTTACCGATGCATTCAACTCGTGCACTCGGACACCCAACGACCAACACAAGCTCGCAAAGTCGCATCCTAAGTTTCTGAGAGCCGCAATCAGATTTCTGACCCGCAAGCAAACCGGCGCTGAGCACGCAGCTATGGTGAAGGACCTGTGCAACTGCCGATGCGACCTCCAAAACCCGGTGGTATTCATGCAACACTTCAGTGGGAAGGAAAGCCCGTATGCTCCCCACGAAAATGCCAGACTTATGCGAGTTGTATTCAATATC
The DNA here is from genome assembly GCA_951394405.1 of Coprinellus micaceus. NCBI lineage: Eukaryota > Fungi > Basidiomycota > Agaricomycetes > Agaricales > Psathyrellaceae > Coprinellus > Coprinellus micaceus. The sequence continues at coordinate 673,652 of OX596337.1, read as the reverse complement.
GGCGCATGGGTCTGCGCAATCCTTCGGGGAACCACCAAGTCCAAGTTCAAACTCGGACAGCCCAGCGAGGCGAACGTCATCCCGCCTTGGCCAGCCTCGCCCGAGGACCTGCTGCCTTATGGACCTACCGACTCAGTTGATGGCCTCCAGTTGTGGATCATGGAGCCTGGAGGAGATGGTGTGTATTTAGTGGCCGCTGCCTTGGTGGAGTTCTACCAGCCATTTGCCGAGGCAACCTTCCGTGCACCGGACTACGTCTTCAACCTGGAGCGCCCCCTTCATTACCTCGAAGAAGCAATGGTGTCCTACGCCAAGAACCCCGACGACCCCGCGGCCACCCTCCATCTTGAGCGCGCAAAATTCATACATCTCTTCCTAGGCGCACACCTCACGCACAACTACTCTGGTCACTTTCTCAACATGTTAGTGTATAAAAAGGCGCAGGCGTACCCAATTCTGGACAAATTGTGGGGTCTGGTTGCCGATAGATCCCCACATGACGAGCTTCGTGCTGGAACCGCCATTCTGAGGGATCTCTGCAAGTTTGAATTCCACCCAAAGACCGGAGAACCATACCTTCCTCCTGGTCAAAGCATGGACGCCGCCGATACAATCCCGGGTCCTTTGAACGAAGTTGAAGATGCGCTTTCTCACATGTACCAAGTTCGAAGCGGCGGTTGCCTGAATCTGACGTGCAAATCAAACAGAGAGGGCGTCACCACCCGTTTGTGTAGCAAGTGCAGCGTTGTGAGGTACTGCGGAGAGGAGGTGTGTCAATCGCTTCGCTCCTCACCCCTTCAGTTTCTTTACATTTCCACCCCAGTGTCAAAAGGCGGCGTGGAAACACCCCGACTACCCTCACAAAGTTCTTTGTGCGAAGATCCACAATTTGAAGCAATAACTTGGTTTGAAGGATTGGAAGACTGTCTTGGAACGTGCAGAGACGTCTGGCGAGGGCTCAGAGCCGTTTTTAAAGCTCTGCAGGGCCAAGCGGGTGGACCTCGCGTCTGTGCAAGAGATTGCTGACATTTTGCAATCCCTTCGAGATCCTGTGCTTGCGAACACGGGCTATGGAATTTGAAGGTACCTCGATTCGTTCGTATTCATTTATATAGACTAAATTACAGGTTTCTTGAAAAGCCACTGCCTGGAGTAGCTGAAATACGTGCTTGGCAAGCGCAGAACTGATATGAGCAAGAGGTATTGGCCAACCCAAAAGTGGCGCACATCCGAGCGCGTAGCAGAAACCGGGGAGACTGCGGCAAGTCAGTCGGGCTACATGTAAGACTATGGTTGAGGTGGGGCTTCGAATATGCCCAGCTTATTCGTCTGGGGAATATGGGGAGTCAAAGGACACTGTGACGCTGAGGTTAGGTGCGCTCTGCAGCACCAAGCCTTTGATGGTTGAGGAGGCCAGTGCTTGCTCGTCCTCCGGGATCCGGTCGAACTCAAGAGCCAGCGAGACCTCCTGGAGTTTTTCTGGTTTCCTCGACTTGGCATTGCCGACAATCGCAGACAAGTCGTTCCAAGCCGGAACGTCCCAAAACGAGGTTTCGAGGAGGCGCTCGTGGCTTTTCCGAGAGACGTAGTGCAGCTCCAACTTTGCGAGCACTGAATCTTCCTTCACCGTTGCGAGGGTGCTGCTGATGTACTGGCAAAAGGCCCCAAATATTAGCTCAGCGGTGCCGTCCGACGATTCTGAGCCGTCGGTACACCTGAGATGCAATATTGAAAGACTTGAGGCACCGCTAAGGTCAACTGGCTCTCCGAATGGAGTCTCGCCGATCTCAAAACCTAGGGTGGTAGTGCGGGTGAGCACGGGTACCTGGGACTGCAAACCGGGAAATACTAACCTGGAGGCTTCATGAAAATGGGCATAATCGACAAGCTTCGAAGCATGCCCGAAGTACTTGCCCCTTCGACGGCAGCCAAAAGCCAATGTTGCTTTCCGAGTATTGGTAAATGGATGGATGTCAGATCTCGGACGCTGGTGAAGTAGGCTGTCGGTATCTCCGTAGCAGGCGGTTCCCCAAAGTCACTGTTGGGCTCATCAACGCAGATGATTCCGACATTAGCGACGACGAGTTCGTCGAGATGGCAGTTTGCGCGTAGAAGGGTAGCCGAAATAGTGGGGAATCCAGTGACTTTGAAGCTACGAAGGCTGGGCAGGCGAGTGATTGTGGTAATTGCAGTTTTCATGGATGGAGTTAACTGAGTCCACCTCGCAGCTTGACTAACGCCGTATATGATGAATCTTGCTACGTATGGCAGGGATCCGAGGATCCTTGGTATAGTTTCGTTCTGACACTCGGTCCCCAGGACAAGACCGAGGGTTTTGACATGCTGCGCTAGATCGGGTCGCTGGGAAATAGTCTGGTAAAAGAGCGAAGCTTTTCGTTGGGATTTGGCAGCCAACTCCTCAGCGCCCCTTATCCCATCTGATAGAGAAACGTAGCTGAACAACAAAGGCTGAAAATGGTCTCGGAACGACCGAGAGACGAGGATACATTGCTGCATGGCCTCCGTTGAATCTGAGCCATGGGAAAGTTGGGAGGCAATTTTGTCGACAATTTCAGGGGGCAGGTGAATGACCGTTGTGTTGAGTGGGGCCACCTGAGGTGCGGGCATGGACTCGGAGGTGGTGGGGAGGGGAGAACCAGACAAGTGGCCCAGGGGCTTTGACAGCGATTTCAGGCTCCGACCCTTTCACGTGGTTGATTGATATCCATTTCTGGGATTCAATTTCAGACAAGCTGGGGTTGGGATCGGATACATGTGGGATTTTCAGACCAACGCTGAAAACACAAATTAATATAGCGACTAAAAACTACTACAGACACAAGGTGCTAACAGCGGCGAGGACGAAATTCTCGAAATCGGACTTATGTCGCCGATCGCGGGGTCCATTGAATTGCTCAAACGTCCTTACGAGATTCTGAACGGCGAATAAACTGGTCAAAGGTTATGCCGTATTCGCCTTCCTTTGGGTAGGGTTGACTTGCTATTGGATACAAGTCAGCATGGTGCGGGCGTGCAGGATCCAGAAGAGCAGGACGAACCATGCTTATGGTGGAGCATTTTGACGATTTTGAGAGGGAGTTTATATCTGGTGAGGTAGGTGAGTGGTGTTCGTGTGAGGGGGGAGGGAAAGGGCCTACCCGAATCGCGCCAATGCCCTCTTCAATTCTTTGGCGCCAATACTGCCCGACTGATTTCGGTCTGCCTTCTCGAATTCGTTTCTCCATTCCTGTGACGGTGGTTGAAGGATGGGTGAGCGGCGCGAAGGCGGGTCTTTCTGGCGTTGGATTCGCGCACCTTGACATATTTCGACAATCCCACAAACTACGGGAGATTTTCGGTCAAGCAAGCTGAGGAAACCACAGGCGGGGAATTCACACCTCCTTGAAACCGATTGCTTTATTGTTGTTCAGGTCCTGATTATACCATCTTGTCAGTGTACTGTGGGACTACAAAAGCCAGCGGGCGCGCTCACGAATATGTTTATTAGCATATCTATCGTCGTGGGTTCGAACGCTACAGACCCATGGTCAGTGGTTGACACGCTTGGCTGGAATGACCGAATACAAACGCTTATTCCACGGGCTATTCACAAGCGCAGTTCCTGTGCAGCGTTTAAGAAGGGTCAGATGCGCGTTCGCACAGTCAAAAAGATAAGGACTTGCGCAGTTCCTTGGGGCCAATGAGACCCGATCTATCTCTATCCGCTGCGAGGAATGCCCCCCAGATCCTGATACTCGATGTCAGATAGGCGCCCAGGACACAGCCTCGAAATAATGTATCCATACTCGGGATCATCCCCAAAAGGGATAACTTCGTACTCTGGCTTCGCCCTCGGCCAAATTGCCACAGCATTTGTGTTGAATCTGACTTGCTACAGGGCATCAACATCCCCTGAGCCTGGACAAGGACAAGAGTGAGAAGAGTCGACGTACCTTAAGGCCAGCGGCTGTTCCTGTATTGGCGTAAGCGAAACTTACGGGCCTCTGTGCGACCAATGGGATCGGCAAGAAGGTCTGAGCGGCATGTGGCCGAGCGGTAGCTTCCGCGTTGTGGTGGACCCTTCTGCTATACTTTGGACCCTTCCGCTGTGGTGCACGGTGTGTTCTCGGAGGCCCTGAGGCTGGGGATGGCATGGGGGTCCCTTCTCTGGATCTCTGCCAATTCAATATGCCAGTCAGCTCATGCCAGACGGTTGGAGAGTGAAATCAGCCTACCGGCGTTGGGAGCCGACTCCATTCCTTAGACGAGGTTATTGACCTGCCAAAATCAAGAAGAAGGGCATCCTACAGAGGTTGTAGATTCGCCAGCCAAACTCCCCTGGTGGCTCCATGAGCTCTCCTATGTGGTATTGGTCGAGAGCAGAGAAGGGCTCACCACATATCCATCGGTTTCAGGTGGTCCGTACTGAATCGCAGTCAGCGCGTTGGCAGGTCATGAAAGGACTTCCACGAACGTTATAGAAGGACGCTAACGACGATGATCTGCTCTACGGGAGCTGTGAGTTTAAAGGATTTTGACTAAAGGAGGGCGATTCGAAACCTACTGATTTTGGGCCCCTCCGAACAGGTGGAGACATTGCAGTGGTCACTGAACGGGATGCACTCAAGAAAGGGATTGGTAGGACGACAGCCGCTTTACCCAACGAGTAACACAGATTTTATACATTCAGCACCGAGAATCAGCCAAGCCACAGCCCCCTACTCAGCTTAACAGGGTGACTATATGATCACCAGTCCGAGGGGGAGACTGCTGCTTGTGTTGTTGACAATGACATTTATGCACGACCATATCGGGGTCTGCTGTTCAGCTGTGCCTTACACATGTTTTGGCACGGATGGGAGTATTACTGCAACCATTGGAACATATCGCCAGAGAGGGCTTCATTGGGGCGTCACGAGGCCCATATGGTGTGGACTTCCCGTTGGTTTGTCAAGTTAAGCCAAAGTTAAGCGCCTGAAAAGAGGTAGAGGCTGTTCAGTACCTGTCGGACATTTGGTCCGATTACCACCCCTTAGATTGTCGGCAATTCTCCTCCGTTTGGAATATCCACGACATCTCCAGGGCCTCACGCAAACACACCTCGGTAAGGTTTGCTGTACGGTAAGGTGGCTGGATGGTCGAAAAGATAGTTGGCGGACAGCAGGGAATCACCATGGGTCATCGCAGCTAGCCTGCGATGGATCAGGGCTGAGTAGGAGACGCCGACGCCTTAGCGATGCAAGTCATGCAACCAGGATACCAGGGTGGGGAGTTGTAAAGAGGAGGTCGACGAGAGGCAATGAGGGGAGGTAGGTCGAGGCCCGGACTGGGGTCGAGAGCCGCGACGTGAGTTGTTGGTGACCCATGCAAATTCGAGGTCCAGCGAGACTTCTAGGGGCTTCTCGCGTTTAGTCGACTTGGAAAGTTCGATAGTGGCGGTCAGTTCTCCAAAGCAGGGACGTCCCACAACAAGGCTTCGAGGAGGGGCCTGTGGCCTTGCCGCGAGAAGTGATGCAGCCTTAGCTTCTCGAGGAGTCTGTGGCGTCTGGATCGCACGGTGCGGCCATGGTCTTCCTAATGAAGGCGAGGGGTATAGGAGCTCTCATAATGGTGGAAGAGGCGGCTGGGGTGGAGGCATGGTGGTGTAATGAGAGGGGGATGACAGCTGAGTAAGTAATACAGACTGCAGGCCGGAGTTCAGATCGATTTTCACGTGACTCCAATTTCTCCATTTTGGGACTCCTTGCTGGTGCCTGAGGTGGGGACCAAGTTAGGTTGGGAGCAAGCCCCTTGCTTCGGTCCGTGTTTGGTGGTACAAACGCGAAGAGAGGCTCAGCACAGACCTAGGACTAGGTGGTCGAGTTCTAAATGCAAAATATGAGGGAGCCCTGATGCCCACGAGCGGGGGAAAGGATTATTGGCCCAAGACATATCCGAAGTTATACATAATTTATTTGCCGGTAAGGTACAAGTTGAAATGCATGCATGTACAAGTACAATGGATAGATATGTTGCAGGGGACAAACAGCGAGTGAAGGACGCTCGAATGCCGTGAAGGGATGCACACAAGATAGGTATAGGAGAGGAGCTAATACAACAGATGCCAGTGCTGCCTAGCTGACAGAGAGAAAGGCGAGGAGGGCGAACGCTACAAAACAATGCTGCATAGGATCGATGGGAGGGGTTTTGAACGTGCTGGCAATGCGGGGACTGGGACAATGGCAATGATGCTTGCATATGAGGCATGATGATTTCGTGACAACAGGTCGTGTGGTGGTTTAGATGGGACGAGCGAATATGGGCGACGTCCTGAGCCTATAAATAGTGATGGATGAGTTAAGTTGGTGGGGTATCGCGCTCCGGGTGAGGCGTCCAGCGCTTCAGGCATGAGAATTCGCCGACATGTGTTGGGCGAGGGAAGGGTCATAAACTGGTTCGAAAGAGTCAGTAGAGCTGGTACAATTAAAACAGTCACAACTCACTTTGGCCAGGCATCGCGCCACTCCCCTGCAATGACGACCCCACCACAACATTCGAGCCTAACAAGGAACGCGAATCAGGGAGTGCACCTAACGAACCGAGATCGAGGGCCACTCCCACCTTGTCCAGGACCACCAGGAATCTGCAACGAATCCATCACAGGTTCACCCTGATGCTGATGCTCATCCCCATTCGCAATATTCTGATAATGAAAATCAATCGTCAACGCCATCGCTCCCGTCCGGACTAGGGTGGTACTTGCAGATGTCGTTCCTCCAGGCACCGCCGCTCCAGCAGGCTTGCTGGATGGCCTCCCCTCCACCCTCCTCACAAACTCTCCCCAACACGCACGCTGGTCCGTACCCAACGCCTCAAACTGTGACCGCAACGCCGGGTCCGCCTTCTTCCAGATCGCGCGGTGGCGGCAGACAGTGCTCTTCACGTATCGAAGCCCGAAGATGCGTTCAAAAGCGACGCGTTGTGTCATGTTATCCCCCGCGGGCGACTGAGCGATGAGTTGGTCCATGGCGTTGAAACCCGCGGTGAGCTCGTACACCGTGTAGTCGTTGGGCCATCGTTTCAAGGGAGGGTGAGGCGGATAGTGAACAGGGACGTTGTGACCGTGATCTTTGTCCGACGTAGCGTACGGAGATGGTACGGCCGTTCCTGGCGTTGCAGCGGGAGATGCATAGTAGTTCTGTTGAGGCGCCTGGTGTTGCTGTTGTTGTTGGGCCTGCTGCTGTTGCGGTTGCTGCTGTGGGCGGTAGATATAAGTAGACTCGTCCTGGGAGGACCCTGGGAGGACCTGAGCGGTACTGGGGGGTGTAGGGAGACTGACAGGGGCGTTGGACGTCGCCAAAGCCTGTGGCGCCTTGTCGTCGATGTAGTAGCTGTTCGGGACATGGACCTTGGTAGACTGGGGGTTCTCAAGAGGTTCCGCTGCGTAGCGTTTCAGGCTGTGCGGGGATACCGTCTCAAGGACCTGGGGAGGGTGCGGCGAGTACCCCGCAGAGGCGCGCTGCAGACGGACCTCGTCTCTCAACCCGACGCAGTCGTCCTCGGAGAGCCCCTCGAAGATGGACTTGCGGATTCGGTACAACAGACGCTGCTGGGAATCGACGACGCGGACCGACGAGATTGTGTGCTGTTCCCATTGTCCACTGATGGGGATATAGGTATCCAGATAGGAATTTGGAGACAGGCCCAGGTCCGAAATGAGGCTCCCCAGCCGCGAGAGTTGGAAATAGGGAAATGTCGCGATCGTTTGCTGTAATCGTAGTGGTTCCATTTTGGCCTGAAAATATTCAATACGCCACTCTTTCCGAGACTGCCACCACTGTACCTTATACCAGAAGATGATAGTCGCCGACTTCTTGAATTCATCTGCCTGGCGATCGCGCTCCTGCACGCTCTTGAGTCATTGAGCCACCGAGCGAAGCAGTGCACCCACCTGTTCTGCCGAATTCACGGTCTTTCTCGAGATCGTAGGCGACGTGGTTGGTGGTATCGTCGCGGCCGCTAACGAATTGACATATGTGCCACTCTCTCCCTGTGAGCGTCGTTCCATGGCGTTGACGTCGATAGCGGCATTCATGCTTATCGCGGACGACTGGGGACATAAAAATGCATTCAGCAAACCGTCCGACACAGCGACCACCGGTATGAGTTCATACCCGGTCGTTCCTTTCACAACGCCCACCTGTGGGTCTCCCTGCGCGTAGCGTTGCGTCCCGGACGATGCAGACGTCGCCTTTATGATGATCGCGGATGATAAGGCCATTGAGTGCACTGTACGGCACGACGAGAGAAGGTGTTCGCTCACCGGGGATGACGATCTCGCTAAGACTCGCGGTCTCTGATACGGGGTCAGGGTACGTCGACGATGGCGGTTAAGGACGACGACGGCCGTCCATGCACTGCAAAGTCTCAGGCTCTGCCACGAGGCTCTCGCAATTAGAGCCAAATAACGGACCGGTGCCTAACCGATCCGTGGACTGGTCCGTGCGTCCGATAGGTACATGGCGTCCAGCAGTGAGAAAGGTACGATGAGGAGGAGGTCAACTGCACCAGGGAAGGGAAGAAGGGTAGACCCGGGAGCGGTGGTGAAGTGATGGCGGGTCGGGGATATTGGGTAGAGGTAGAGGAAGTGGGCAGAGGAAGACCGAGAGACCCAGGAAGACCATGGATTGAAGCAATGCAAGACCCGTGCTATTCAAGTGGGAGTGGACGTATATACAGATGGGCTAGAGTTCGTGACAGATGTCATATGATGGGGTAAGTACGAGGAGAGGGTCGAAAACGAGCGTAATAAATACTACAGTAAGCTAGCAATATATGGGACAAGGCAAGGTCAGTGCAACATAATCTACAGGGGTAAGGATGAGGCGTAGGGGGAATCAAAGTCATTGTCGAAAGCTGGAGAGTGGAAGGGAGATAAAGGAAGAGCATGTAAGTAAATTCACTGACAACCTTGCGGCGGCAATCTTGCCTTCATCTCCGCAAGTTTATCATTCGAAAGCTTCGCCATATCCACACACGCAACCGGATGTTCCGTTTGGGAGTGCTGGAGCATGGCTTCATAGTTGTTCGTCTTCTTATCAAAGACCGCCCGCGGTCTTCCAGGATTTGGCATGGTCCTGCAAATCATCAGGTCAATCCAAGGAGGGACCAATTGAACTCACTGGCATAGGCGGCACTTCCATTCAGTGCCATCATCGACATACAGAAGCACCCAGTGCTTCATGACCGAGAGCTTAGGGGCACCCGGCTCCTCCTTCACCGGTTTGGAGAGACAGGATGGGAAGGAATCGGTGGGAGGAGACGATTGAGACGCGGAATTCTGCGGTGGCCGGCTAGGATACGATTGGGCCCACGGGCGCGCAGGGGGGACATATGGGGAGGCGCCTGATCGTTGCTGTTGACCCGACGCCGACGACCAACCGGGTGGCGAAGGCGGAGCTGCGAGTTTAGGTGGCAAAGAGGGGGATGAATGAGATGCTGAAGCCAATGGCTCCGAGGCCGCGGCATTGGGGGCTTGAGGAACAGGCGATGAACGGACAGTCTCCTGGTCGGTCTCCAACACCTCGCCTTCCTCCGGCTCGTCGTCAAAGTTCACAAGTTCCTCCATAAGCTGGTCCACCTCTTCCTCGAACTTAACCATGACCTCCTCTTCTGCTTCCCTATTCCCCTTCTCCCCACTCATAGTCTCATCCTCTGACCCGTCGGAGGTAGGGTCTGGGATAGTCGTTACAATTGCTGCGGAAAGCAGTTCGGCAGGAGTTGGCGGCGCTGGCGCTGGCGCCGGGGACTGGACGAGGGGCTGCTGAGGCCGGTCGACATCCATTGCACGCTGAGCCTCATTCGGACGTCCATCCGTCGACATTGACGCAATCGGCGGCGCAGGGACCTTCCCAGAGGGAGGCGCACTCCCGTCTCGACTATGCAGCCCGTCCCTTCTCGGACCCTCCGAGTCCACCGTCAACCGGCGCACTGGGACAGGTTCCCCAGAGTCCTGGTCGAACTGGCCAGGTCTTGGTCTCTTCACCCCAACAACGACGCCTGCATTTTCATCAGGGACTGCCACGGGGACAGGCGTTGACACGTTACGGGAGGGCGTCGGACGGGAAGGAACCGAGGTAGACCTCGACGTCTCTTCTGACGTTCCCTTTCCGGGAATTGATGTGAGCACAGAAGCAGAGACGGAAGGTGTGGGCAAATGAGGTCTCGGTGATGGGCGCCGCTGGATTGGGGGTGCTGCGCGGAGAACCATAGGGGACGACGGTGCAGAGATAGGAGGGAGACTTGGGGGAGGGAGGGGAGTGACGGGGAGGGGGGAGGTCGGAATGTCCTTCGAGGGCCTCCGAGAGTGCGTCGCCGATTTCGGGGGAGGCGTCCCAACCACGGTCGCCTCTCGACTGGGTGGGTGCTTCTCGATCTCCCCTATATCGAATCCGACAAGCTTGAAAAGGATAGCGTCAGAAATCACGCGCTGACACGAACGTTCAAAACTTACAGCCTTCAGCTTTTGCTTCATCTCACTCAACTGTTTCTCCGCCTGTTCTCTCGCAATGCGATGCTCCTCGACCGCTTTATGAGCCTCCCGCAGCTTCTTCTCAACTTGCAAGGCAATCTCTTGCTGAAGCAATATCGTTACAAGCTGGGCGCTGGGGGTAGTACCGCTGTCTGCGATCTTATGTCGCACGTCCCGCACCGACGAAATCTCGACCTCCAATCTGCTCTTCTCCCCGACTAGTTTCGTTACCTCCTCCTGCGCGGCAAGAATCGCGTCGGCCTGACTCCTGATCAACGCCCCCATATTCTCTGTCTCCTTCTGCGCCGCAAGCATCGCATCGCCCTGACTCCTGATCAACACCCCCATACGCTCCGTCTCCTTCTGAGCAGCAAGAATCGCATCGTCCTGATTCCTGATCAACGCTCCCATACTTTCCGCCGCCTTCGCCGAAGTAGCCAGCGTCTGCGCCAATTTAGCCCTCTGCTCCAGTAAGCTCAAGTTCTCGTCCTGCTTCTCCTTCAGAACGGCTTCCAATTTGGCCATTGTGGCCCTGTCGGTTTGAATAGTCTCCAGCTGGCACGAGAGCACTTGGTTGAGGACGGTGGAGAATTGATTCACTGTATGTGACCATAGTTGCTCGACACCACCTTGTAGCGGTCTCAGCGCAGCCATGAGGGCGTCGTTATGAATGGCCGCCTGTGCCTGTTTGAACTGCTCTGGATTTGTGAGACGCGCTCCGGGCGCTGAAGCAGCGGCCGATCCGTTAACAGCATCGTCTCTAGCTGGGGCCGAAATAGGTCTGGCTGGCTGCGAAGTCGGCTGAGTGCTCTGAGAAGACCGTCGTTGTGGATGCTGCGGCTGTTGCTGAGGAGGTGCGGGTTGTTGAGGAGGTAGAGGTTGCGGAGGAGGGGCATATGGTTGCGTAGGTTGCGGAGGTGCAAATTGTTGGGGTAGAGAGTGCATAGGAGGCACGGGTTGAGGAGGTCGGGGTTGCTGAGGTGGCATATGCTGTTGAGGAGGTAGGGAATGTGAAGGAGGGCGTAAAGGCTGCTGGGAAGGTACCTGGTGCGGAAGGGAGGATTGCCGAGACGGTAATGAGGACGGTGGTTGTTGAGGAACTGGTCGTTGCTGAGAATTCGGTGGCGGAGGTGGTGGAACCGCAGGCTGGATGGGCCCCCAAGTGTGTCCGTGCAGCGACCTCGGTTCGGAACCCTGAGACGGAGCACGTCGAATGGGAGGCGGGGCTGCCGATGGTGAGTTCCCCGGTTGAAAGGTCAAAGTCGCTGGGGATGAAGGGCCCGTGTGTGGTGTAGCACAATTCGGTGGGCAGAACGGTGAACAGAGGGAGTTCTGCCGTGGTCGACCTGGATGTGGTACCGATTGTGGTACAGGCTGCCCGGCTACAGGTGGGGGCATAGGATGGGAGAGATCGGTAGGGTTCTGTTGCGACGAGGGTTGAAGCATCCGAGTTTGCGTCGAGATCGCTGGCACATATTCCGTGGGCGGTCGTGTAGGGTGTGAGGGGAAGGGAACATGGCCAGTCGGCTGGGACAAGGGGAGATTGGGTATAAATGAGTGTTGATGTGAGTGCTGGGCGCGATAAGACCCGTTCTGGTCGTACTGAAAGTTCAGGCCGGCGACCTACACCTCCTTAGTCTTTAACTTCCAATGTCCTGCACAAACATGAGCCTCACCTGGGGTGGCATCGCATTGGTGACGACTGGTTGAGAAAGAGAACGGTTGCGGTGATCTTGGCCAGTCTGCTTCGAGAACAGTCAATCACGCCAACAGCCACCGGAGATTCATGTCAGACGAACCGGTATTGTGGCCGCAGAGGCGGCCCAGCGTGGGCCAGCTTGGCCGCTTGGGTGGGTGTCCATAGGACCAAGTTGTGGTGACGGGGGTGGATGGGATAGTCGCGCTTTTTCAAAGGAGTCTGGGGCAGAACGTGGAGCCGGCTGAGTGAAAAAAAAGTCAACGACACGACCAATCCATTTTTTCAGATCGTAATACGCACCGGCACCGGCGCAACGGGCAGTGGAAGAGGGACGTAGAGCGCTGGCCGTTCTTCAGCACGGTGTTGTGCCGACGCGAGTCGCTCTTGCTCCCAATGATGGTGGTATGGGTGCTCGCTATGCTGTGCTTGGGTTCGCGGATGTTCCGCCGTCAGAGGTGTCGCCGACTCCTGGCGTACATAATTCGGCGTAAAAGTAGTTGTAGTAGTCTTCGAAACAAAGAGTCAATCTTTGATAGCCTTTTTCGGGGAGCGGAAGAGGTACAGGACAAAGGAAGGCCACTGACCTGATGCAAAGACCCTGTTGAATTCCGATGGTGCCTGCTTACGACCCCAGGTCCCGACGGCGTATAGGAATTTACGTTCATGGTTACGAGCCAATCAAAGTTAAATCGATGCGCCTTCAGCGTTAACCATAGACGCCCTAGTGAGGCAGGCTCCCCTGTGACGGAACACGAGATCTTGCTGCGCTAGAACTTTGCAAAGCACCTTGCTGCAAACCGAAAAAGCGAGGACACGGCATGTCGATTCAGAGAGGGCAGTATATATAGGGAAATGAAACGCAGCATACCGTGCGGTGCGAGCATTCTCACGTTGATTCCCGTCTGTCCTGCAGGGTCCTCAACCCTGACTCACTCCTGAAATGTCAGAAAATCTTGGGTAACGGCCAGAGAAGGAGGAGGAACCTAGAAGAACGAAAAGAAGGTTTCAGCGGGTCAGCTGGCGGAACACGAGGCGGAGATGTTTAGTGAAGTAGGCAGACGAGGCCCTTAATTGGTCAATGATCATCGATATTGGGCGACGCGATAGGGAGGTCCGTTGGCGGACCGATTGGAGATAGTCGTGCCGTTGATCCTGGGCCAGATACTCCAAAGATAATCCTGCGAGGGGGCCTCCGAATTGTCCTGTCAGTGTCGAAGAGGAGAGAAAAATCGAGAACAATAAGGAAGGCGGAATCGATCCGGACACAAACGGATTCGAAGATCAACGCGTGTAACGGTTCGGGACGGTCAAAGAGAAGGGGGGAAAGAAAAGTGATGGCTTCTGGCCAGTGGGCCATACATATCCGCGCCCGACCATGGAGAAGAGCCGAAGCTGCACCAAGATGACCTTCGGCTTCGGGAAATATTCAAAGACTCAAAGCATCTAAGGTCGTCGCTTTCATCAGTGCTCATGGTCACAGAATCGTCGTCGCCATATGCATCATCCCGCATTTTTGATTCCTCGCCGTTCCAGGGTATACTCGTACAATACATCGGCCTCAATCGCTCTTCGGATACGACCTTTGCCCCGGCGCTTAGTCAAGCGCTCAAGCCGCAACACAGAGTACCTTTTAGGTTTAGAGTAAAAACGACGAATTGATGCGACAAGGAAGCGATGCCACTCACCTCTCCTGGGTAGATGTTGGTGCAGTCAGTGTCGATGTTCGGATTGTTGCCCCGAATCTTCTCATAGGTAATACCTGCAGCTGTCGCAATGGCCGTGCAGTCACCACCCTCCTGAACGACAACCGTCTCGGTGCAGTCTTGGCCCGTGAGTCCGAGGCAAATGACCTAGGCAGGGGAAATACCGGTGAGTGGTTTGTACAATGGCATGCATGTCAATGTACCGCACCTGTCCGACCCAAAGGTTGGAGCAGTCGGCGTTAATCACACCCAGGTTAGCCTGAGCCAACTGATAACTTCATGGAAGGTCAGCTGTCGGCCCTCACGAGCATGAGACATGAGCCTACGTCGAGCTGTGCTGCTCTGCAGAGATCTTGTCGCACCAGTCGCCGGACTGCACGGAGTAGGTCCTGGCACAAGTCGGGGCCTCACCCTGGGGAAGAGCGCTAGAGAGCGCGACCATAGAGACAGCGACGAGGGCTGCGAACTTGGTGGTGGTGAAGGCGGTCATTTCTTCAGGTGAGTTAGGGTGAGGCTGAGGCTGAGAAGACGTGGTAACTCGATGCGAGCTGGGATTTACGTGTCTCAACGAGCAGCCTTTATACCTTGAGCGCGACCTCAGTCGGCAACGCGTGTCCGCTTCCCACCTAGAAATCAATGACTAGGAAAGCGGGCGAAACAAGAAGTCCAGTAATGCCATGATCATCGCGGGAATGGACCGACTCACATATTCCTGGTATCAAGAAATCCTGGCCATATTATGCCGGCAATTCACACCAAGGTCTCCGCATCAACAGGCGCTCCTCGAGTCAAAGGCTGCGGTATCAGAACGGGCGGCGCCTGCGTTTCAGCGAAATCACTGCAAACTCTCGGCGGGCACAACACGAGGGCTGAGAATCGTAACACCTTTTGTGATCCTTGAGCGCTCGCAGCATGGGGCCAACCATTTAAGGCAATGGATATGCGGGAAAAGTCCATCCGAGAAAAGCGACCGTCCGACGCTGTCATGGCCAGGTCATGGCCAGAACGAGACGGTCCTGCAAGGGTTGGATCTTGAGTCACAGAGCGGAATTGTCTCGTTCCCATCCGATCTGGGGAGATGTGAATCAACCCTAAACGGACGGGCACGACGAGGGTAACGAAATCCAAGCAACCTGGGAACGTCTAAGCCACGGCCACGCTTCTATCACTGTTGAGAATAGGATATCGTGAGATACGGACAGTGATTTTGGAATTGAATACGTGCTTCAACCCACAGTAAGTGATATTTTGCTCCGTAGATCAGTGACTCCGTAGACTGGCGAACACATGGCCAGCTCTATAGATAGAAGCTCCAGCGCGACCCCAGCACCCCAAGCAAGGGGTGCCGGGTGTGGTTAGGAGCAATGGGCTCATATTTCTTAGGGAATTTCCGCGCCAGAGTCATGAGTGTGCAGAAGGGACGAGGCACGGAGAGAACCGTTGATCGAAGGCCGTTTTCAGCGCACCTGGCCGTCCTGGTGTACCTCAACTTCGGCTTTGGAGAGGTCTCCTTCTCCATTCCCTGAGTGAATGAAGGGACGTGACTCTCGGAGGAAAGGGAGCCTTGTCCTGACATCGATGTTGTGGCCATGGGGAGAGGCCGATGACAGCATGAATTGTTCAAATTAGCGCCGCCGTGGTAAATTTGAGGTCCGCTTGGACAAACCCTAAGCTTGGACTTCTTGGACAGCAAGCGCAATCACACGCTTTGACCGTTGCCATCTCGTTCTTGGAATGCGGGCTTGCTCGTACCGTCGCATCCGTTCGGCAGAGAACACCATTCCGTAGAGCCTTCGCTGCGAAATCCCGGAGGCGTTCTTCCAACACCCATCGCGGCAACTTCCTTTCATTTGGCCAGTTCCGTCACAGTTGGCCACGAGGCAAGCCCCTGTGTTGCAGAGACGCTGGCCTGCTCTCGACGCTGCAGCCAGTCCACCACCATTCGCACTGTCCTTGGATTCCGTCAGTAAACCTGTGCAGATCGTCCACAGCGCTGATAGCCATCTCTCACGAAAGCTTCCCCGAACTAGTTCCGGGCGCCTAAACACAGGAACGCGAGATCGACGCAATGGCCAAGCTGCATGTGGAAACGGTCATCCTTCCCCCCGACGAAGAGTACCCTCTCTTCATCACCGCGAACCGGTACTGGGATGGTCGTTCTACGTGGCAAGATTCTAATGGGAACCGTTGGATAGAAGAAGAGGGTGTTGAATCCGGACTCACCCTAATCTGCCTACATTCGACCAGTTTCCACAAGGAGATTTGGGAAGCGTGTTTAGAGACACTGTTTGGTGTAGTCGGGGCGACGATGCCTGGGAGGGCCTCAGGGACGATACGCGAAGCATGGTCAATCGAAGCCCCAAACCACGGCGATTCTGCATCTCTCAATTGGAACGCCCTACGGCAACCGCCGTTTACGACCCACTGTCAGTCAGTTTGCTTGGTTTGAATTGGTATATGCTAGCAACTTACCAGGCTCGTCGCGCCAGTTGGATGCGAAGGATATTTTCGAGCAGCACATCGCTTCCTAACGAAGGCGAAGGTACCGTTTCACAAAAAGAACCTAGTTGGCATAGGGCACTCGCTAGGGGCAAATACCATGTGAGTCCGGGTCACCAACAACCTATATGCGGTCTTACCTGTTTCCCTAGACTCCTGCTGCAAACTTCCAGCCCGCCTCTACCCTTCAAGTCGCTGATCATCGTCGAGCCCATGGTCAGTCCTGGAGGAGACGATCTACTCCAACCACTCAGAGAGCGCCTCGTGCGTGCCTCCGCGAGACGGCGCGACTTGTGGGCTAGCCTCGACGAGGCACGAGCATCGCTACCCGGGCGAGTGAGGTCCATGAAGAAGGGAGACGAAAAGAAACCATGGGATGACCGCGTCGTCGAAGCATTCCTCGTTCGTTATATACCCCCCCTCCCTGACTTCGGCTAACTCCGCCAACCAGAGCCACGGGATTCGCCCCAGCCCCAACTCCGCTGAACCCCCAATGACAGCGAAGTTCGCGCTCGCGTGCACCAAGCAGCAAGAGATCGTACATATCTCCTTTTTGGGATCTCCTTCTCCCATAATTGACAAGGTTCCAGGTCATGTACCAGGATAGGGAAGGTTCAGAAGCGCCTGTCAGAGTCTTGGACAAGATATTGCCCACTCCTATGCCCGTCCATTTGATTCTTGGAGAAATAAAGGACTATGTGTGCGTCTTTCCCTGTCGTTGAAAGTACATACTGACGGTGAAGCGGTAATGTAGACCCCGTGAAGTACACGAGATGCTTACCGGGCCGACATCTGGGAGAGAGTATGCCTCAGTGAAAATATTGCCACACGGCGGACATCTGGTGCGCAGTCCTGAAGACATCTATCGTTGGACGTTGAATAACCTCCCGCCTTCTAGATTCCTCAAGAACAACCAGATGGACTGGCCGAGGCTATCGCTGAAGCGCTATATCCCAATTTGTCTCTTCGGTGCAAATTGTGAGCGCGACAGATGATTGAATGGATGTCTCTTCGATGTAGGGATACATTATACAGGTCAGCTACCTACGGATATGTCTGTGTCTCGCATATGTACTCCGTCTTTCGCAAATTCGCTCATGGCAACCGCCTGCCCTCGGTCACCGCTAAATCTTTTCCCTTACTCCCTCTGTTTGGTTGTTGACTCTTTCAAGCACTCGTCCAATGCGCGGCATACTAAGCCAGGCCGCAAACACACAAATGGTGAGCGGCACAGAAACCACCCAAAGGATCCAGAATGACGGGGATACCTTCAACCTTCCCGGCACCTCGTCTCCAGTAGTAAAGAAGGGTGTATCGAGGATTCCCTAACCGTGTACGTCTCGGTCAGCATCGCATTCGAGAGAACGCATGTCGCACTTACTGCCACTAGGGATGCAGGAAGGAAAAACATCGTCACAATTGCGATGCTAAGGGGAGTTCATTAGCGAAGACATTATCACGGTCCCGTGCCAGTGTGAATTTAAGACATACATCTTCATGGACCGACCGTCCTTCTTCGTCTCCGCTGCGATCTTCTCGGACGATCGAGCAATGCTCAAGCTGGTCGAACTATCAATCTGCATCAAGGCCCCAAGATGGAGATTCATGAGCGTCCCGAAGAACTGGTTTCGGACCTTCAGGTCCCCAGCGAGGACGTGTGTCTCCATTTCCATGCCATCCAACGCGCAGAACAAGGCCCTCATCCGCTGCTCGCGCTCCCCGAGAAGTTGGTCATCCCAGTCCATGAGAGCGAACGCTTTGACGAGGTCGCGGAGCATCTTGATCGTCTGGAATTGATCGTCGCTCCTTGTGTTGAGGACGCTCAGCACCTTGTAGGAGTCCTTGAGGGTTCTATAGTGTTTCTTTGTTCTCTCTTGTATTCCTTCGAAGTCCACACCAGCGTTTTCATCGATGGAATCCAACTAGAACCATGTCAGTCAAACTTCAAGTTGACGAACACCAACAGGCCGACGCACAGCTGTTTTGAGGGACATGTAGCAGGTGTTTAAATCTGAATGGGCTGTAGCCATATCGCTGAACAGGATGTCGATAGCCATGAATGATAGCAAAGAATATCTTGTTGCCCGGTGGGACCGGGTGATGTTCACGCGTGTAAAGAACTTGTGCGCGGACGATGCTGTCTGGTGCCGAATGGTGTGTACGACATAGATGCTGGACGAATGTTGCCCATCTTTGAAGCTATGTCGAAACCATACACAATTCTCGTTTACTGTGCGGTACATCCCGGCTGGACTCGAACACAGGCCATTAGCTGACCGATAGATCCACCAGGCGAAGTGGGAAACACACATAGTTCGGTCGTTTTGGCGCTATAACGGTGGTCCCTTTCGTATGCTGGCCAGTCAGAAAGTTTGCAAAAGGGCAGCGCGGACCGGGGTATGAATAGGCAATCCAGAAAAAGAGGTGAGACGCCGAGAGTTTGCGCCATATACTTGATTGTCGGAATCACTTCTGCTTCGCGGTCAGGGGGCTGCTGGCTCTTTCGTTGGACTTCTTCGACCCAGCTAGATAGTACGGAATGCGTGAGTTTGGCCAAGAGGCATGTGCAGAAGCTGGTGCTGCTACCGCTCACATTACTTCTATCGCAGCGCCCGAATTCCTGTTGACCTGAATGTAGGGGATCAACGAATGAATTGTATCGAGGGGGAAGGCTAACCAGTTCCTCCAACCTCTGAGGGTTCAAACGCTCTCTCTCCTTTATCACAAGCTCGTCCGGTCTGCCTCTTGGGATTGCTAGGTAATGCAGCGTATCGGGGGCATGTTCGGTTTTGGACCATAGTTGTCCGGCCGCCCTGTCAAAGTTCCTCCCTGCCCCCGAGTCGACATACAACGTCGAGAAAGCCTCTAATTCTGGAACTGTGATCCTCCAATTCACGCTGACATCCGTGCCTTGGGGAAAATTTGGTTGGGCCGTCGGTCTCGTTGGGGCTCTAGAGACCCTCCGCGTTGACATCGTGGGGGAAGTGGTGGTGGCAGAATGAGAAGGGTTTGACATTCTATATCAATAGCACTGCCGACATAGCTAACAATTCTGCCTTTTCCGTACAAAGTGTTGCGTGGGGTGCTCATGTGGTTCAATTCAGACCCAAAAGTACGAACTCCGACGATAACGGGGAATAAGCGCCCACGATCTTGGTGATGAGAAATCGGATTAAATGTCCGGCGATTTGACGTCGAACAGCCTCGTCCCCTTTTCAGGCAACCAGCTTGACAATCGGAAGGCAAGTCCACTGCACAATGGGCGCCTCGTGTCATCCCAACGAAGCACTCTCTGGTCCCGTGGTGCTTCTATCCGTTGGGTTCGCGAATTCAATGGACCGCCTCATGGAGTCACCTCCCCAGGCGATGATATAGTCATCCTGTTAAGCGGAGTAAGGGGCTGTGGCATGGCACTCCCAATTCTGGGTAGGCGCTGAATGTATAAAATGTAGTCCGTGGACTGGAAAAGGTACAACACCTGCCATTCATCCAAACCATCGCTTGCTGACCCCCTTCCCAAGTGCGACTGAATTAGTAGCCCACAATGTCGTCAACCGTTCGTCGACCAAAATCAGTACGTTCAGATTCGCAACCAGCATCGCCTATCCAAGATTTGCCGAAGCTCAAATGTCCCGCAGGTTCGATCTTCCTCAGGAGCATCCTTCTATCTCGTACGCGCATGACCTGCTGTGGTTCGACGGAGTGCTAACCACAATATAGTACGGACCACCTCAAACCGATGGATATCTGGTGAGACATTCCTCACTCGAAACCGATATGGGAGAGCATACCTACTAATTAATTCGTCAGGAAAGCTTGTTTGGCGATTCTCCAGCCTCTGTACGACGTCCTGTCCTTTGCTCTACTAGTCGGATTAATAACTCATCGTCCTAGGGGGGGAGTAAACCGTCAGCGCTGGTATGTAGATTACTCCAACACTTTCGCATGAGCTGACCAGTGAGATATTGGACTGGCAGAGATCCAGAGAAGGGACTCCCAAGGCATCCCCAGCCTCTGGGCCCAGAAGGACACCCCGCCGCCGCGCATCACAACAGACAGGTCCACTTGAAGATAAGAGGGCACGCCCGAGCAGCAAAGCCACAGCTCGACCACAAGTGCCTATCTCGCCGATCCCTGTGGTCGCAGCAAGGCCCGTCAGGTCCCCTTATGTCAATACAGCCACAGTTGTCAATCTTCAGGTGTGCATCGATTTCCCTTCCTCTTACTCTTGTCTGGGGATGACACTGGAAACTATCCTCTGTAGAAAGTCAGATTTAATGCGTCTCCGGAAATGATTGAGGCGAGCCCGGAGTCGGAGTATGGCACAATACCTTTAGGGGAGGACCCCGAGTAAGCATACGTTGTTTCAGGGCTGTGCCTTGGGCGCCTATCTCATATTGGATATCAGGATCTGGAGGGCATTTATTGCAGCGGATACAGATAGATCGGGTCTAATTGACCGCAGCGAACTGCGTGCGTCCCCACCTCTTGAACTGCGTGGTCCCGGCGCGCCTGACTCTTTCTGACGATGCACAGAAACTGCGCTTGTGAATAGCCCGTGGAACAAGCGTTCGTAGCGAATCACTCAGCCAAGCAATCCGGTCATTGACATGCCAGACGTTATAGCATTTGAAGCCGCGACAATCGACATGCTCATAAACATATTTGTGAGTGCGCTTGCTCGCATTCAAAAGGAGTCCCAGTGTAGTGACAGTACCCCTAATAGGACCTGAACAAAAATAAACAAATCGAATACAAAGAGGTGAGAATTCGTTCTTCGTGGAATCCTGAGCCTCGCTGATCGGAAATGCACACAGTTCTTAGGATTGTCAAAATATGTCAAGGTGCGCGAAGCCAATGCCACCCGGACCCACCTTCGCATTGCTTACCTTTCCTTCAACTCTCATCCCAGGAGTGGAGAAACGAATTCGAGAAGGCAGACCGGGATCGGTCAGGGACTATTGACGTCGAAGAGTTGAGGAAAGCATTGAAGCACTTCGGGTAAGCCTTGCTCCTCGCCTCCTCATAAAGAGTGCTAAATTAGGAGCATCATCAGGTACAGACTCCCTCTGAAAACCGTCAAGATGCTTTACCATAAGCATGGTTCGTATCTCGTCTGATCCCGCATGGCCATTCCCTGTTAACTATTGGTGTCCAACAGCAAGCCACTCTTACCCGCAAGGGGGCAATGACGGCATAACCTTTGACCAGTTTATCCGTGCCTGCGTTGCTGTTCAGGAGCTTGCGAAGACGTTCGAGCAATTCAATGGAGGCCGCGATCGGCGAGATGCGTCCAATTTCGAGAATTTCGTCCTCGCGGCTGTTAGCACCTAGTGCTCGCATAGTAATTTGACCGCAATGGCCCAACATACTGTATGTTTGACGAGTCGTATAATACCATGGCCACCTCTCTTCGTTCGAAGTTGAAACCGCTTCAGTTGCTAAAAGAGGCCCTCTGTCACGGCGTCCGATCCAGAGCACTTTCCAAAATTGCGTCATGGTCCTCCCTCCATACTAGGGTTTCCGGCTAGTCACCGCTCAACTACATGCCCTGCTACGTAATGCGCAGTGAAAGATTTAACTTTTAACTTTTCACTCGCCCGGAAATGGTTATAACGAAATCACGTGCCATGCAATCGGAGCCTGAAACCCGAGTGGCAATGGCAAAGCCCCTTGTCCTCTCTCGTCATCGTGGCAACATCGCAGATGGCCTCCACCAACATCTCCACCCATCTGCCCCCTGAAATCATCGGCACAATAGCTGCCCGCCTCTATGATGACTTTGATTCCACATATGATGTCCAACAATGTGCCCTCGTCTCCCGAGCATTCCGGGACCACTTCCAGCCGTGGCTATTCAACTCCATCCAACTCTGCGATACGCCAAGGAATACTGAGCGGTTGGCTTCTAAAGATGTCCGACAGATGGAACTATTGTTCGAATCCATCTCTCGGCGACCCGAACTTGCCCGCCATGTCAAACGGGTTGGCGTCGTCTTGGGATTTGAGTGCCAGAACGAAACTGTACCAAAGCTGCTCGAGCTTCTCCCATCGGTAGAAGGATTCGTTCTTTATGCCAGTCGTCCCACCCCTACGTGGATCCAGTTCACTTCAGCAATGAAAGCTGCGATCACCACAGTCACCCGCCTCCCTAGCCTTCGCATCTTAAGAATCTTTGGGTTTCCCACCATTCCACCGACCCTCCTACGTGCAAACGGCCGCCTCGATGAACTCTTCATCAACAATGGCGACCTGCCTTCCGCCGAAGAGCACCAACGTAACTCTGTGGAACAACCTGCTACGGCGATACCATCAACCTACTTTACCAGCGTCCGACGCCTTATGTCCGTCCATTCACCAGTACTCGGAGCGCAAGAGTGGCTTTTAGCTGCTATCAAAGGGGCCAGTGTCTCTGGGTCTCTCCGCAGCCTGTCTATTGTGCCTGTTTTCTTCAAGCCTCCAGGTTAGTGCTTCTCCTGCAGTCTCAGGAATGCCCGCTCACCCATGTTGTCTCGCCGTCTATAGGTATGGTCACATCTGGGACTAGCAGCACGCTTTTCGGGGAGCCATTCGACCTTCGAGGTGCTTCAAGTCTTGTGAACCTGCGTTTAATGTGCTTCGACGGCTCACCACAGTGGGATGGCACTGCTGAACTATTCTTTGAGGCCTTTTGCCAGTTTGTTCACGGCACCGTCGCCACGGTTGAGAAAGGTTTGGCGCTCGAAGAGTTGGAGCTACACTACATCTCTCGCAAAGACCACCAGCCCCTCCTTGAAGCTCCTTTCTGGGATCTTCCAGCTTGGAAGGAACTATCCTCGCTTGTATGCGATGTCAAGTCCAGGGAATCCCAGAAACGTTGTTTCGAGGTTTCGCTGACCTTCACATTGTACTGCATTCCGGAAGAAGATCCGGCCTTGGCCTGTTCGATTATTCAGGGCTTTGTGCGACAGAGCGCACCTGGCATTAAATGCTTTGTGTCCTTCGGTGCCACACCCCCAGCCAATGACACCTGGTACTGAGCCAGCTTTCTGGCCACCGCCGCCGCACACCTCAATGCGCTCCTGTTCGTTGACCAATGTTTCACACTTTCTGTGTCGCTTCTGAATATGATCTTTAGACATACATGCCGCTTAGTATATCCCCCGGTGTACCAAGTTTCTCGGCAGTGCCTGACTCGTTGGTACATGGTCTACGAGTACAGAGGTTGGCAGATTATCGATGCACCGACGTGACTGTGTAGTCGAGCCATCGGGCACTGCGATCCCATAACCTATGGTGTTTTATGAGCGAAATCCTGCCCTCTAGTTACCACTGTCCTCTTCATCTTGCACTGCTCTAGTTTGGATTTCTCCAGCGGGTGAAATGCATTGTGTCCAACTTCCATTGTCTGCCCTGCTTTGAGGACGTCCGGTCGTGGAGGACGGTCGCCGGAGGGTGAGTCAGCGCCATCAGCCGTTCATCACTGTTGCCCACGATGAGCTCGAGTCTTTCGCGCACGAACCACAACCTCCACCACGTCGTCCTCTGCCTTAATGATGTGCTCGCTCGATACCTTCCCGATTAGCCGCGCTCTAAGCAACTCTTCGGCGACCTGACCAATTTGCTTTCTAATCCTCTCTTCTTTTTGCCCAATCTCGATGACGTGAGGCGACTGCCAGGACGGTACAAAAGGGACGCCCAATGTCCCCCAGTATCCAGAAACATTACCAATAGCTCGAGACTCGATATTCATGGCAGCCAACATCGCAAAACGTGTTCTAGTCGTCGCAGGTGCGCAATCAGCGATGATGGCATATGCGCTGAGCTGACCGCCATCGTTTCCAGGTGCAGGCAATGGGAGCGGCACAGGGGCTGCAACTGCGTGAGTACAGTCGCCACGATTATGAAATGTCTTTCCTGACGGTGGAGACCCGCCCACAACAGTCGCTTGTTTGCAAAGAATGGATACACCGTCGCGCTCATCGCCAGGGGCGCAGATTCCTTGACTAAGGTTTCGGACGAAATCAACGCAGACGGCGGCCAGGCTGCTCCTTTTCCCCTCAAGTCGTATTCCCATGAAGACATCGCATCGACCTGGACGGCCATCCAGCAGCGGTTCCCCAAGCCCGAGTACGAGATTCGAGCGGCGGTTTGGAACGCAGGCAGCGCTGTCTTCAAGCCTTTCTTGAGTATCACGCAAGAGGAGCTGGACGCTGCGGTGGATACAGGGATTAAATCTGCCTTCAACTTTGCACGTCATACGATCTTGACGTTCAAGGAGAACGAGATCGACTCGGTTAGCGGGAAGCGGGGTGCGTTGATATTCACTGGGGCGACTGCAGCTATCAGAGGGAATGTCGTGACGAGCGCATTCTCTGCCGCCAAACATGGAGCCCGAGCATTGTCCCAGAGCCTCGCGAAGGAGTTTGGGAAGGATAACATTCACGTTGCACACGTACGTCGCACCATACCGCCCCACCAGCACCGAGATCTGACGACTGTATGCGCATATAGTCCATCATCGACGGTGGTAAGCATCCTTGGAAGGAATCATGATCGAGAACGCGGTCACTGAAGATTGACGGCAGGTATTCTGACCGACCGCAGTCGCGAATACAAGAAGGAACCTGGTTGGGCTGAAGATGCAAACCGCCGACTCGATCCCGACAGCATTGCTAAGGTATGTGTTGACAACATTACTTGGAAGAGCTACCCAAACTGAGTCGCATATTCTCCCAGTCATACCTCTACCTGGTAAACCAGGACAATTCATCCTGGACCTGGGAGTTGGATTGTAAGTACTGCAATCAACCTGTCCTTTGACTAGGCTGATGGAGACTTCCTAGTGCGCCCCGCCCACGAAAAGTGGTGAGCGGAATGAAAGAAGGATCTCTCTCACGCTACGGGTTGAATATATAGGGAAGTCAACGCACGAACTAGAAATGTATTACAAGCGATATGGAGCGAACACTTGCGAGGTGTATGTGCTTTTTGAACACAGCTGCCTCAAATCTGGGGGCAGATTTCCCATGAGTACAGCTGGTGAGGTAGACTCACTTTGGAAAGGGACCCACTCTACCCCATGTCTCCCTTGGTGGGTGTGCTCAGAATCGTTAGGGGAAATTCTGGACTACATTCATAAGCTTGGTACTCGGTCAGGGCCCATGGGTTGTTACGAGCCTGAACCAGGGTGCTTCGTCCTCTCCTCGACGCACTTCCGCAAATAGATAAAATCAACTCACGTGCCCATTGAGGCCCAAGCACGCGGCCGCAGTATCGATCATCTCAACTTGACCAGAACCTACTTGCCGTTAAATCCCCTCAACTCGCTCGCCTCCCCAAACCCTGCCCAGGCGGCTGCCTATTTGACGTCGGACTGCTCCATAGACCGTGTCAGTCACACATTGGCCACCGGCCTGTACAATTTCCTGGTCTTTCCTCAAGCCTACCCTCCGTTATGCCGTCGCTACCCCCTGAAATCATCGGAGAGATAGCTCTCACACTATCGGGCAGGGATAAAATCCACCAATGTCCGCTGGTATCTCGAACCTTTCGAGACATCTTCGAGCCTCGACTGTACGATGGCTTGGTATTCATTTACGGGGAGGCGCCGAGTGTCCATGACGCCATTACTCGGGGAGGTACCATCGTGCCCGTACGCAATACACCCCTGTTACTCCGCACGATATCCGAACGACCGGAATTGGTGGAACATACAAAACTCCTCTCGCTCTCTTTGTACGGCATACTCGACGACGAGCACCTGCCGAAACTACTCACCTCACTCCCAAATCTCCAACGTTTCGACCTCGCGGGCTCAATGAACCAAGGGCAGGAGTGGAGCTTTCTAGACACAGAGGCGAGGGATGCTATCACCACAGTGTGCCAGCTTCCAGCCCTTCGCTCCCTGTTTCTATCTGGATTCATGGCTCTCCCTTCGACCCTCCTCTGCACAAACCACCGCCTCGATTGCCTGGTCGTGTGGTACGTGTCGCTGTTTACAAAGGGAGACCCCGGAGCCGACATAGTCGAGGACTTCAACTTGAATCGCGAACAAGCTCAGTTACCCCTTATCCACTTCCGAGGCCTTCGCAAAATAGAATGCGCATACTATCCCATCTTCAACAAACACCAGTGGCTTGCGACCGCTATAAAGTCTGCCAGCGAATCTGCCTCCCTCCGGATCCTGTCGCTCGTAGTCACATCTTCCGAAAGTAAGTTCCGACTGTGCTCGTGGCGAAAGCGTAACTGACGGTGCCCAATTGTTTGAATAGATTGGGGTCTGTTCGAGAGTACCGGTCCATTTGGCGAGCCCTTCGACCTCGCACTCGCCCAAAACTTAACCCTGATGAAGCTGAAGGGCGTTGGCTGCAAAGCTTGCCCGGACGACGAGCTTGCGATGGATTTCTTCACCTCCTTTTGCCAATTTGCAAACACCACAGTCGCGACCGTCCAGGAATCTGCGGCTTTGGAGACACTGGTGCTCTCTTACGATGCCCGGCGGAACAACGAATTCTTTCAATTACCGATCGTTGAGGCGATTCCTGATTGGAAGCAACTGTGGCGTACGGTCGGTGACAAGAGGTTCAGAAAACACCTGAAACTGCGCCAAGTATCGTTCGATATCAGCTTCGACCCGATTCCCCAGGAGTTCCGGCCTTCAGTAGCAGCGAGCATTAAGGAACATATGTTGCGGTTGGCACCGGATGTCGACGTTACGGTTTCGTTTCTCCATCCGTCGCAAGTAGCACCCGTTTAGCTTGTTCCGCTGGTAAGTGATCTTAGCTATTCGGGAATTGCAGTCTCAATAGCCCGCCTTGAAGGCTTCGGTTGTCATTTCTGCTCACTCCATAATTACGGGGTTGGGAGGACTTTTCGGCGGCTATGTATCCACGTGTAACGAGCTCAATCACCGGGACGCCTTCTCTGCGCTGGACTTTGGTCATAGGACCAAGGAACGTTGCTTTGACTGCCTCCTGCAGGCTGAAGCCAAGAATGTCCCCAGCTGGGCTCAAGGCCTCTGCTACGTAGTGGTAAAATAAAGCTCGGGAATGTTTGTAGAGACGCGGTCACTGCGACTATGATGTTGTCCCCTGTAACGCACTGAAAGGTATTATGACTACGGGATACTAAGTAAGGACTGCTAGTCGCCATCGGTTTTCGGGCTCACATAAATGGATAAAATGGGATCACGCGAAGTCCTTCGGCAATCCCCGGTTCGCCTGGATCTTGTCACCAGTGGCAAGTTCCTTTCTTCAGAACCATCACGATTCACCATTAGAAAGCCTGTATTTTCGACACGCCGACCTTTCAAGATGCCCCCTCTCCCCACAGAGATCGTCACGGAAATTGCAAAGGCGGTGTACCAATCAGACAGGAAACACCTGTTCCGATGCACTATGGTCTCTCGAACGTTCCAAGCCGTCTTTGAGCCTTGGGTATACAGAGACCTCGTCTTTACAGATGGGGACGTGGGGGAAGGAATGAAGGAGATGAGGTCGGATATACGACCCACCGCCCTATTACTCCAATGCCTTTCTACGCGCCCCGAGCTACGAAACCTCACACAAAGTTTTATTCTTATGCTGGGTTCCGGCGCCAACGACGACAATATAGCGGAGATACTCCAAATTTTACCAAATGTCAACCGATTTGACCTCTGGGGAAAGGAGGGGAGCGAACGTTGGGTTGATCTCAGCATGGCGATGAAGAATGCAATCACTGTAGCTTGTCAGCGACCAACCCTTCGAACTCTCGGCCTTACCGGGTTTTTGGCGCTCCCGCGGTCTCTTCTATGCACAAGTAACCAGCTCCGCAACCTTTCTGTCTCAAGCGTACCATTCTTTACCGAACACGAGCCCCATCGCGACGTGGGGCAGAATTATAGGGTGGGTGAGCCACACATACCCCCCAACCATTTCTTAGGCCTTCGCAAAATCGAATGCGTCTACGCTCCAGCGATCCGAAGGCACCGGTGGCTTGAAACCGCTATCGAGTCCTCGACCACATCGGGCTCCCTTCACACGCTGTCCCTTGCATCGATGGTGGCTCCAGCGTTAGAACGTCAGTCACGGTCGTATCCTATTTCCAACGGTCAAATCACTCACGCTTTCCTTTTGAACTAGTAGACTCTATTCACGGGCCACTCTTCGGTCAGCCCATAGATCTCTCTCGTGCTGCGAACCTATGTGTTTGGCACATGAAAGGTCTGGCCAAGGGTACCCCATGCGCAGAGCTCGATCGCGTCCGGCGCATTTTCGAACAATTCTGCCAGTTTGTTCACGCCACACTCATGACGATACCCGCAAACGGGGCGTTGTCAAAATTGACCCTTCAGTATGCCCCTAACTGCACCCATGATTTCCTCCATCAAGCAACGTTCTGGGACATCCCTGCCTGGGAGGCGCTGTGTGATGCAGTTGGGAAGAGAAAATCTGGGCGGGACTCGAAGCTTCGAAAGGTATCGCTCGAGTTCGGGGTGAATCCGATTGCAGAGGAACACCAACCTTCAGCGATGCTGAAGATTAAACAACATATCTCGCAGATGGCCCCTGAGATCGATGTCATGGTTTCATTCTCACCGCTCCTCCCCCCTATGGGCAACTGATTTACCCTCCTTGTACGTTCGATTTCTTCATGCGTAACCATGGACAGTCTTCACTGAAAATCCCGCCAGGCCAACCAGCAGCCAGTGGCATACACCCTCGCAGATGTCGGATTCTTATCTTGCGTTGCGTCCTTGTGGCGCGTGGAAGCATCTCTTCCTCGATCCTCTCTCCATCCCCGTCTCGCCTGTCTATCATTTTTCCACGTTGCTATATATCCCTCCTTCGCAACCCTTCAAACTCCTTCTACCTGGCCTCCCAACGTTCTTGGCTCCCTCACCCATCTGTGCTTGCCTTTGCCGAGTAATTCTCACCTTGATTCAAGCTATAAAGCTGCAAAGACACTCCTCCGACCCGTTGGAGCCTAACAAAAAGAACACCCCGATAGTTATCCTCCTCCGGTCCGCCCCGTACATCCCGCACCTTCGCTGTCCGCCTTGACGGAGATGCCCTTCAAAGATGGCCCAGGGGTACTGATATGCTTACCAAATATCCTCGCGCGCGCGTACTTCCCGGTTCTGACACGTACGAGATATGGCGGGTAGCCCGCCTTTCTGTGTCAGGCCCAGCCACTCGTCAAGTATAAAATCGTGATGACTTCGATGACCGGCTCTCTCTAGTCCAATGCCACTCCGCGTCGAGTCAGCGATAGTTTCCCCTGACGACACTTACCCACTCTATGTCACAGCCAAGCGATACTGGAGCGACAGAGGTCCCAGGCTACAGTCGGCTCATGGACGTACCGGGCTGACCTTGGTCCTCTTCCACGCGACAAGCTTCCACAAGGAAATGTGGGAGCCATGCTTGGAAGCTCTGTTCGCCCTGGCAGACGAGAGCGAAGATGTTCAGATCGACGAGGCTTGGTCCGTCGAATCCCCAAATCACGGAGCGTCGGCTGTCCTGAACGCAGAGGTACTACGCCAACCCCCGTTCTCAGAACAATGTAAGCATGCTAGCTCATATGCCGTGTCTTCGCAAACTGACGATCCTATTTTCACTCGTCACAACTACAGTTGGTGTGTTCGACTACGCGATGGCCGCTCATCGGTTCCTCTCCCTCAAGCCAGAGTTCAGCTGCAACAAGCAAAGTAAACTCGTCGCCATTGGACACTCAGCAGGTGCCAACGTTGCGTAAGTCGGTCCAAGGCATCCTACGGGCGATGCAAGTCTGAAGAGCGAACGCCAACCAGCGTCGTCGTCCAAGCGTTGACTCCTCTAGTTCAATTTTGTTCGGCCATCGTTATCGAACCTATGGTCCTTCCCGGAGACGACGAATTCCTGAAAGAATTGAGGACTCGTCTGCTACGTACTGTCAGGAAACGGCGCGATCGATGGAGCAGTCGAGAAGAGGCACGCATGTCGCTTCCATGGCATGGCAAGGTTCCGGGGAGAAGATGGTGGCACCCCAGAATCATCGAGCTATATCTCGCAAGTATTTGTATGTTCGCCGGAAGCGGTGTCGCTGACTGGCAGTTTTTCGCAGGAACATGCAGTCGTAGCTACCCGAGGCTCGGATGGAAAGAGGTACTTCGCTCTGGCCTGTACCAAGGATCAGGAGGCGAACATGTATCTTGACGAGAGGGGTTCTCCAATCGTACTTGATGTGCTGGATCAGGCTTCTGGAAGAGTATCCCTCCATTTAATCCTCGGGGAGGTGAAGGATTTTATGTGAGTTTCGTGCGCCTAGTACGCTGAACTGGACATACTGAGAGCGCGGGGCTGCAGCTCAGGTGAAATCCACGCTGCCTTGGCCTCCCCTTCTCCAAATGGCAGAAAATGGGCGTCCGTGACGAAGATGCCTGGTGTTGGCTATTTGGTCAGTCCTCCTCCAAGGTTTTGAATCCTGCATAACTACTGCTGAACCTGGGAGTAGATTCCACAGGAACAACCGGATGCCCTCGCCGAGGTACTCTTCCGGGTGATGAGCCAGATTTCGCCCTCGGCGGTGGTGTATCAGCCAAAGCTTTGATAGGCTAAGTTGGGTGTCCACTAGAATATCTCTACCCGTATTTGATACCCTTCTGAGCCACTGGGACTCTGGGAGCTTGACGGAATGAAACGCGATATCATAGCAGGAACGTATTACATAATATTTATGCTAAGTCGGTAACTATGATCTCAACGTCTGCTAAGTCCTTCTCCTCGTACCCCTTCCATCCTCCTCCTTTCGACCACTACAAGCATGAGTAGCTTTAGAATCCAAGTGCAAGAGTTGCTTAATATGCCGAAATTCCTCGCTACCGTTCGCAATGCGAGCAGCATTCCCCTCCATCCTTCGTGTTGAGCTGGGCCAGGATAGCACCACATCGACCAGAGCAGCTATGTGATCAGGACCCACGAATCCCCCTTCCAAATTCACGATGGGAACGACAATAGAGTGAATGAATCCATGCGCAGTGGCCCACAACGAGTGTCGTAGATTCCTGCTAACATATAGGGTCACAAGCCCCGGTGCATTTCGCGGTGTAGTCCAGCACAAAAAGTGGTGGGATTCGACGCAGTTGACTCATATACTGTCAAGAGGTGGTAAAACGTAGGTATGGGTTCGAATCCATGCTCAATTATTCGAAGTGACAGTCCGCTAATTGTCTTTTTGTGTTGCTAGGATTGGGTTGCCCATAGCATCAATTCCACCAATTGTCTCTTTTGTTACTCGAATCCATGCTGCTTACGACTTGGAAACTAATACGAGCGACTCTGGGGCTACGAGACTGATTGTCATGGCTCTACTCTTATAGAGCCTGATTTTTGCTTCCGTTGTGGGCCCTACCCCTCGCTCAGCGACCAGCTCAACAAACATTGCTATCTCCGTGGCCAGCCTCTGAGATGGCCAAGACATCCCGTGCCTCGAAGGCCCCATCTTCAAAGGTGAGCTTGGTCACCCTTTCCTATCGCACCGAACTAAACGTGTACTTCAGACCCGGTCAAACACAGTCGATGGGCCCGTATCTATGAAATCGAGCGTAACACCGAGACGGGCTTCCAAGGTTGCTCATCCTATCCCTTCCGGCGAGCCATCAACGCCAGTCACTCCATACCAACTACACGCAATACCGGCAGTCAATCCTCAACAATACCCCCAAATGCAATTCGTACACCTTCCATACTCCTACCCATATGTACTCCAAGCCGCCGTACCCCATCAGACGCGTCCACCTGTACCCTCGCAGCTACCCCATCTGCGATCGTCGCCTCCCACACAACCACAACCCTCGTCCAGCTCCACCACCCCGGCTCCACCACCCACTCTGGAAAGCGTCTTCCGCGAGACGATGCAGAAGCTCCATGACCTCGAAACGACCCTCTCCAACACTCAGGTGGTCACCAAGCGGGCGTTGGTGCGCCACCAATATGAGCTACAGAAGTGGAAGACGCACTGTATGGCATTCAAACAGGAACGCGATGCCGCAAGGGAGACTATCAAGTCGCTTATGGAAGAGCGAGCGAGGCTGTTGAACCGCGAACCAAACGTTCCACTGGAAATGACGCCGGAGGCTGTGAATGTACCTTCCGCCTCTACTCACCCCGTAGCGACTCTGGCGAAGGAGGAGCCCGTTGAGGTGCAACTCCCGTCTCCCCCACTGGCATTCATCCAGACCGATGTCGCTAGCGAAAATCGAAAAGCGTCTCGGGCATCCCGAAAGCACTCTCCATACTCCTCACCTACAGCAGGCCCTAGTAGGCGGCCCTCATCATCATCAGACATTCCAACATATAACTGTGCACGATGGGACCCTTCTGTCTACCCCATCCTCCCTGGAGCTCGGGCGTTCTCATCTCCGCCGTCGCTATCAGGGCCGCAACCCTCACCGACGACCCCATCAAGTCCTGCCGACCCTTTCGCACATCCCGTGGCTCCTGGGGTTGACGAACGCCTACAAGGTCTCGAGTTTGTACGGTTCGATCACATTCGGCAAGAGGGGGACGATACGGCCTTCGACGTAACCTGGGCGCCTTCATCCGAACCAATGGAACTCGAATATCCCTTACCTCGGTCTCCGTCTGCTGTACGGGTAAAACCAGGCGAAGACTCGGACTCGGATATGGAATTGGAATCCGACGAAGAGGGGGATGCACTCTCCCCCGAACCAAGCGGGTCGATGCCTCGACCTGCAGTACCCAAACCGCCCGGCCCGACAACCAAACCCACAGTAGACATTGACCACATCGACCTGCTCTTCACTCCCGCTGGAGGGAGAATCTGGTGTCGACTCTGCATGTAAGCTACGTCTCCGTTGTCGTCGGAATGTCTTTTACTAAGCGGTTTCCCTAAGGCTTGAGCATTCCAATCGTACAGCCGCGCGATTCCACCCGAAAGATATTGCGGACCGCATCGACCCCCGTTTGACCAACTTCAAGCCGAACGAAGGTTGGCCTGAGCTCCGAGATCACTGGACCGAAGCTCATCCAGCAGAATCTGAGCGACTTGCCGGGCTTAACTACGAGGAGCTGTGGCGACTGAGGGACTCTCGCGCCCAGCCTTCAGCCATTCAGTCATAACCCCCATAGTCACCCTCTCTCGCCCCCTTTCTTATGCCGATATGTGGTTAATCTATGCCTCCCCATCTTCTTGTTCTACCTCAGCGCTTTCTCTTCTCATCGCGCATGCCTTCTATGAATATATTCTACTAGTAGTGGGTGACTTGCCATAAGCCTTTTTGAACATATCTGAGTAGATTCAGAATAAATCGGCGCCTGTAGAACCCCCAAGCCGACATGCCGGGACATGGGCGCTGAAAATTTGATGGGAGAGGGTCTGAATAAAACGGAATCTATTCAGAGGGTCAGGACCCCCCGAATAGATTCAGAGACGCTCGAATAAACCCTGAACTGCCTTATTTGTGCTTAGGTCCTCTCACGGGCCCTCCATCGCCGGCATTCGTGAGAGGGAGTCTCGATGCTGCTTCAGCACAACCTCAGTGACCCTTCCCCAAGTACGCGCCCATGCTCCTTTACGGTCGCGCTTACCCACGTTATAAGATTGGGCCATCGCCAAGGTCTACTATAACGTTCACCGAAGTACCGGGGCACTTACAATCGTTATCCAACGCCAAAGGGACAAGCCGATTGGCCCTTCTAGGCGGATAAGGGAGTGGAAGGCCAAGACCTGGAGTGGAAGATTTGGGGGGAGATGTCACAAATGGTATTTCGTGAAGGAGGGGGATAACCGTTGGCCGTAGCTCTGGAAGAAAACACCTGTAAGTATAGGACTTGGGCTTGGGCGCCGCGCCGGGGGATCTATTCAAGGTTTAATCGAGTTGGATATCCCGGCGCTTATGGTTTACTCAGCTGAGTATTATAATCCAGCTTCGAACTCCGATGACGGGCCAAGATAATGCGGAAACATATTTTGATCTTATGGCAAGTCACCCAGTAGTAACTCAAAGTGTATTATATCGGCCCTAGTATTCCTGCAACGACTATGTATATATTCCTTGGCCAAGGCCGTTCGTATCCAATTCCGTGACTTTCGTAGGTGCACGCCTGGCTGTATGATGGGTTACTAGTTCCAGATCGAGATTTCCGCGGAGGCTGAGGAGATAGGAAGGGCTTAAGCGCCCATGGCATAGGTTCATATTATCCTCACACTTGCAAGCCGCCAACTCGGCTTGTCACATTTGAACGCCCGTCGTCATTCCTAACGCAAGGAATAGCATAGCAGGTATTGGTACAGGCTATTTGCAATTACCTTGCCCAGATTCGAATCTCACAGAATCTGGCCTCCCCGGATAATACGACATATGTCCGGCATTTTTGTGAAGTGTCCCCTGGCTTGGTGATGAGAAGGCAATATGTGGAGACCTCGGCCGAGAGCATCTCTTGGCGCTAGGGTTGTGTGCACTCAATTGGAGTCGATTGGGCGCCATGTCCTGATCCGTCAAGCCAAAGAAGTCGGAACATGGCCCTATGATAGATTCATTCCCTATCCACCGAGCTTTACTCGTGATTGCAATTACTCTTCTAAACCTGATAGTGCCACGGACGACAGCGCCGTACTGCTGTGCTTGGCGCCCACAGGTATGGGCGCATCCAAAGGGCGACTACCCGAAGCGCCCGACGACGCCCACAGAATTTACATGCTCGTTTAAAAAGGCGGCTCCATTGACCTTTTGACCCTCCTACAGCTGGACTGCAAGCACTTTCGTCTGGTACGAATTGCCCTTAAACACCTCACCATGCGGATCTCACTCCTACTCCCCATCATCCCTCTTATTACTTTCACGCTGGGCTTCCCAGTCCCCCAGTCCGGCGTCTCCTCCTTGGAAGAACGCGACTTCGATTTGTTTGAGGCTCGCGCAATAGAAGTCGCAGAGTACGAGGAACGGGACTTTGAGACGGTCGATGACCGTTCCTTCGGAAGCTACTACGAGATCGAGGAGCGCGAGCTGGACGACCCGCCCCTCGACTTTGAATCCAGATCAGACCCGCCGGAGGACCAATCCTTGTATAGAAAAGACTCGGGCGACCATCTTGAGCCGCGTCTCGCAGGAGCAATTGCGGAGGGGGCGCAAATGCTTGTGGAAGGTATCATGGCCATCGTGAACCTCGTCAAAGCGAAGGTGGAGAAAGAGAAGCAGGTGCGCACTGGTATTCTGACTACATGGGCTGGTACACGTCTGAACTAGGAATAACTGGGGACCAGATGCGAAACACCTGGACCAATTGGCTGATCACAAAAGTCAAGGAGAAGATCGGCCCCAAGTGGAATGCCCTTGTCATCCACCCCAAACACGACTACAAGTTTGCAGGAGTAAAAGGGAAAGACTGGTTCCACAAGCACTTCGAATTCAAGAACTCCGTTATCAAAGGGACGACGACCGGGTAAGCCCAGGCTCTTCCATGGCATTTATTGCATTGAGTCCCCTTGGACCCTAACGCGTTATTGCTAGTTACGAACTTTATTGGTTCAAGGCGGGTGAAGTGACGAGCAAGGGAGACGGAGGGTTCCTCAACGTGCGTCCTAATTCTTCAATATAATAGGCATACGGCTCATTTATTTTCAGTGGTGTTACAACGGCGTCGTCAAGCTGAAGCAAAACTTGGGCAAGAAGAGGACCCGTGTTGTGTTTGGGGCCCCCTAAATATGTCTGATATAGAGCATTCTGTAATAAACGTCGGCAGCATGCAACGTATGGTAGCCGGCGTATCGTGTGTCAGTGTGGGTCCCTCTCGGCCTTTGAATAAGCGCCCGTGATCGGACCTGACTCTGATCCGTGCTTAGCACGGATCAAGGAGCAGCCAATCAACTCTCTCTCCCGCAAGGAGAATGAACGGTCGAGATGAAGTAAAGATTATCATTATATCTACATACAAGTGGAATTTAGGCCCGAAACACAGAATCAACAGGCCGGTACAGTTTGAGCCATGAGGAATTGCAACTATCGTGTATTCAAATCTCAAATCAGGTATAAGGCGAACCGCCTCCAGTATCCTGGAAAATCTAGTCCATCACCAGCCATACCTCAGCCGGTCTAACTGCAACCGCTCTGCCTCAGTGGGAACGCTGTCCCCTTGTTGCTGTAAATACGCCAACGCCTGCTCTCGCATTGCAGCGGCGCGACTTTTCCCGGTCATGGAACTCGGGGAAGTCATGGAACTAGGAGGGGCCGAGAAAGGGTCGGGTGACCCAGCTGTAAAAGGTTCAGGTGCAGGCGGGTTCAAGTTGCCAGCACCATTGGAGAATCTTTGCATGCTGTTGAGCGATCCCACGTTGGGGAGGTACGCGCTCCAATCCTGCCAACTACGTTAAAGTGGGAAGGAAAGATGTTAATTTGATTTCAAGAGGTCTCGATAAAATCACGCACTCGGCACCCGACGGTACACCCGTCCACATAGCTGCAACCTGGAGGTCCAGGAAAAGATCGTTGGAACCAGGTTCTAATACGGACGCGTTCAATTAATGATTTCCAGACTTCAGAAGGGGAAGTGGAAGCGTACGTTGAGTTGGCCTCAAGGCATTGTCTTGGGCCAGGATGTTGTCTCCTCCTGTCAAGAATGGGTTGCCTCCAGCACCACCCGAAGGCCCAGCCCCATCTGCAGGTGCAGTTGTGGGCCCGAAAAATCCCGAAGGAAGAGACCTTCCCTGGGCCACAGATGCGGATTGCATTTGCTGGTAGTCGTATCCCACACCTTGCGTCTGTCCTACTCCTCCACCGGTTGTTGCATCTACACCAGAGGTGCCAAAGTCCGCGCTAGGCTGTGTCCGTATCGAAAATAACGCCTCGAACTCCGTGTCGTCCATCTGCTGCAGAACCGTTTCTAGATCGTGCGGACCGCTGGGCGGTGGTGAAGGATCCTCCTGGGGGTTGAACTGAAAGTACGGCCGGCTGAGCTCGCTGCTGTAGAAGGGGAATGTGAATGTCCCCGTTGGCGGTTCCGGTGTTTGCATAACGTTATCAGCATCGAAAGGTGATGTCTTGGAGGCGGACGCCACACCAGAATCTGGGATAGGTGGGTTCATGACGCTGAGGGTGGTATCACCTGAAGCGCCGGACCCACCCATCCCCCTGCTCAACCGCCGGTGATGGTTTGCGATTGCTGACGGCAGGGGTCGCATGGGGTATTCAGTTGGGTCCATACTCCCACGTCGATTTGACGACTCCATCGTGCTGAGGGTGTTGGTACCGGGCTGACGGTCATCTT
The DNA here is from genome assembly GCA_951394405.1 of Coprinellus micaceus. Taxonomy (NCBI): domain Eukaryota; kingdom Fungi; phylum Basidiomycota; class Agaricomycetes; order Agaricales; family Psathyrellaceae; genus Coprinellus; species Coprinellus micaceus. The sequence continues at coordinate 636,014 of OX596337.1, read as the reverse complement.
CTTCAAGCGTATGCCGATTACGTTTACTCGTCGCTTTAGTTGTAGATGGTGGGGCGAGGCGTAGGCCACCGACGGAGGACAGGGCCAGTAAGAGGTCGCTGTGTCACGGAAGGGCAGCCATGTTAGCGACAAGGAGATGCCTAGACACTGGGAACGCACCAGAACCGCCCTGCAAGGTGCCACTTGTTTTCATACGTCTTCAGAACGTTGATCACACCAAATACAGCCTTCAACTCTTTGTCTTCATCCATCAGGGCGAAACCTGACCGTCTCCCTCTCCATATGCTCAGAAGCAGCATTAGACCTGAGCTAAACAAAGCAAGCTAGAATAAAGTAAAACTGAGCTACGAAGAACCCAGTATGGTGTACAGCACCATACTTACCTGGATCTGTGGTATGGGGACGTAGCTCTTGGTCGCCTGGGTCTCCATAATTCGGCTGCACGCCCGAGCGGCATTCGTGCATATCGCCAAACTCGAGAACGCCAGCGCCGGTTGACCTGGTGACGAGATAAAGGGGCGATGAACGAAGATTTGGAGGTAGTAAAAGGTCGTGAAGAGCATCGCGGATTGACCGAGGAACACGGTGTTTGGATGGTAAGGATCCCATTTGACTGAAGGGGAAATTATGTAAATTATGGGTCCGGTGGTCAGTTGAAAGGGGGTTGACTCACGGTGTGTCGGAACCGAATCGACCCAAGCGTTGAGCGTCGAGTCGAGGCTAGAGAGGGTGGCCCTATCCCACTCCTCGTTGGTGATGTCTGCCTGGACTTCAGGGTGCCTCACAGAATACTACGAATACGATACACTATTAACCCAGGCACTCGAGAGGCAAGGAGACCGAACACGCACGAAGGACCTTTGGGCAGCGCAGTGTATCTCGATGAGTTTGATGAGAGACCGGAAAAACGAGATCTTCGATGGAATACCAGGTGGTTGCTTGAACGCCTTCTCTGGATCCTCATTCTCCCAGTATTCATCGTCACACTCGATGGGCAGTTCGCAATCGAAACTAGGTTGGGTCACCCAACCGGGTCAGTCGCCAAAGCGGGAGTAAAAGGTCTCTCACTCACTCAACCAAGGTGATCGAGGGCGGTCTCCCGACGGTCGACGAAATTACCGACTCAGCGATGACAAGAGCCCAAAAGACACGCTTGCGCAGTTCGTCCTCTGCCGTGGGCGGTCGGTTGTCATTCGCTTTGCGGTTGAGGCCGATGTCGAGGGCAGCGCGCAAGCCGAAGCCGACCAGGAACCAGCACTTTTCGGGTGTTGACGACCCTTGGAGATATAGTACCGCCAACTAGGAGGGGCAGAATTCAATGTAGCTCAGGCAGTTGGCAAGGAGAAAGCAACTCACAACAAGCGTCTGCAATTCATACAAATTGGGCGCTCTCAGCGACGACTCGTGGAAGATTCTGAGCTGCTTGTGATACTTGAAGCCGCAGCTGTGTAGGCTATCCGTTCCCTCCAACAGCACACGCGGATCGCTTGAATAGCGCGACGCCGTGGCGCAAACCCCTAGGACGGTACCGCCAAACCGGGGATCCTTCAGGTGGAGTCCCGACTCGACGCCTCGGAGGAAGGTTGGTCGGTGGAGGAGGGGGATGTATATGTTGATATGTTTGAAGAAGAGCTCGACAAGGTCGTTCAGGAGGTCTGGAGGAGGGAATTCGTATGGTTCTTCATTACATATGGGCGCTTTCTCCCACTGCGATTAGAATCAATGGTAGCCCATTGAGCGGTTAGTTTCCCCACCATTATGAGGAGGCAACGGTGACGTACGGGATGCACCGTCCAGAACTCTGGCCGCATGAACTGCATCGCACCTTTCGTAGGTGGCGGTCTCATTTGAGGGTCGCGCTCTCCCATTTCAATGGCCGTGTCGAGCAACGATACATTACTTGACGGGCCAAAGAAGCGCTCATCGACGGACGTCAGAACAATGGAACGTTTGAAATTCTGAGCGAGTGCTGTGAGTTCTTCGCATGTGACAGGGCCCTCGGACTCCACAAGGGTGGATTCGGTCCCCCTGCCTGCGGGCCACCTTGCGGCACTCGCACCAGCCGACAAGGCGACGGTTACTGGACGGGGGGAGGAAATAGACGACTCTGGGGAAGCTCGAGACGAGCCAGAAGCGGTGGCGGTGGCGGTGGTAGGATGGGACGGGGGAGAAGCTGAGGACATTGGGGCAGGGGGGAGTTTCACAACGGTGGATGGCGACGAGGAGTTGGATACGACGGCATCTTCAAGTGCCCGGGAATACCGGGCGAGGTTAACGAGGGTTTCTCGAATAATGGCAGGGTTCGTTGGCGCTTGATATGTCGGCGAGAGGATGGTCTTGAGTAGAGGGTCCATGCTCTTGCGTAGCTCGCCCACGGAGGCAGAGTCGGAGGTGGATGAAAGCCCATGGCGCGAAGACCTAGTGAATATGAGGATTTCAACATTTCAATAACAAGCAGCAGATAGGACCTGCCTGTATCCCAGCCCGATTTTCTACAACAAGGAGTGTCAACATTCAACAGACAAACCTCCCCGGGTATGGTACGCGTACCTGGTTGACATGAACATGGGTGCAATCCGAGCCAAATGCGACACAATTTGAGCACTTGTTCCCCGGTCTCTTCGAAGAGTCGCCTTGAAACCTCGTTCAATGGATAATCCACATTATAATAGGCGCCTCTTACATCGTACTACGGGTACTGTTCAGTGATATAGGGCGTGCCGGTGTCAACCTGATACTCACTCTTCTTCTGTCGACATAAATCACAAGCCCCGTGCAGCCTTCTCCTCTTCATCTTGATAGGGCCTCCAGTGCATTCTCCGTCTGAGGACATGGTAGTGGAAGTGGTTTATCGTCAAGGTTATGCCAGTGGTGGTCGTACGGTGGGCATGAGTTATGTAGTCCTTTCGAGGAGGCGCAGCAGGCGGTCGAAGTATTGGGGAGGAAATGATTAGGATCTCGACGAGCCTGTGAATTGACCGGCAATGATGAACGAGTTTGAGGCAAACCGGTTCAATTCGACGGCAACAACCACGCGGCCCCAGCCAAATGATCGCCGATCCGACGCAATATACGGAGGCATTAGTCGCCAGGGCTTGGAATGGTCTGGAAGGGTTTGGAAAACGACGACGAAGAGGTGAATAAATTTTGGGAACGTTGTAATCCCTTCTCCAAAGCAATACGGACGGGGGGGTGACCCTAAGGCCGTCTTTTGGGATGACCTGGGTAGATATTGCCGCCTAACGGATGACGTTCGCAAAGCAGGCCAATGGCACGACTCTGAATTAGTGATCACATATCTTCTCACCGGGGTAGGTCATAGGATTTTCAGATCTTCAGGAACGATGAACAAACTGCCTTAACGCTCAAATTCAGTAGCCTTCTCCAAAGCAACAATATAGCCCAACGCCGTGTCCTTTGTGTTTCATTCCACTCAAAGGCTAGGATTGTTGGACCTCACTGTACCTTAGAGACTGAGCATCGTCAAAGGGTGGCTCGGAGGAGAAAGTATACCGCCCGTCGGAGGCAACAGAGAGCTTCTTTCATGATCAGAATACGAAAAGTGGTTTGACTTTATGTGTCAAGTAGAAGCGGTTCGAGATCATTATGAATGCTTTTGAGTCACTTGGGGCTTCGCTCCCGAGTAACCCGCTCAGCGCACGGTGCAGCCGTCCCGTTCAGGTTTGTTGCACCTCCTACTCGCCGGTTAGCAGGGACATAAATTCAGTCGCATACCTCTTGATCCTTAGGCTAAGCTGATCTTAGATTTCAGCACGATGCTAAACCTCCTACAGCCTCGGAACGACCTTTAAAGTCACACTGCTGATGTCGAACGACATTGCGGGGCAAATCCCGCTAAAGCTAGGCCGGCGAGGGGTTGACGAACGAGTTTCACATGGTAGATTCCACATCGTCCCGAGCTCCTGGATGTTTACGCGACCTTCACAGAGCTGGTACTAACCAGTCTGTCTCAAATGTGATCACTGTCACTCAAGTTCTGTCAATGCGGCTGCGGGAGGCGGTTCGTCCGCAGCATTAAATGGGCCAAGCTTTCACTAACAAAACACTGACGGAGGTAACGTAGTGAAATCGAAAGGTTTGGGCATCGGATGTCGTACAACCAGAGCATTTTGCGACATTAAAGACCGCAGCCTCCCATTCGGTGGGTTTGGCGGGTATGAAGTTTGGGGCTGCAGGATCAATAGTCCCGGCGGAAGCGCAGCAATTTTATACGACGTCACCGAAGGACGAGAGGTAACGAAACGGGCGAACCGACTGCTACTCTGCCTTGAAGGTCAGCCCTGCCTGGCCTACGCTTCTGTCGATGTTGGCATCGGTGGACATCCTCCCTGAACTTCGCTTCTGAGCTCCGACTCGGATTTGTCAGTGAACATTAGGGGTAACGAAGAAAATATTCAAGGTTATACTGGACTTCCGGGGTGGGCTGCCGCTGAACTTTCTCCTCCTCGGCGATGACTGCAGTGGCGATTTCTGACTTCCCATGTTAGGAATGGGCGCTTGTGGGCGCTTGGACCGCCGCGACTTCCCACGCGCGTCGGGCCTAAGCGGGCCTAACACAGAGTGCGATCAAATGATTTTTTGGCGCCCAGAGTTGAACTTGAACCACCACTCCAATCCAAAAGGCAGCCCTGCGCCCACCAAATGCCCCCTAAACGATAGAACAGTAGGATAACAACAGGGTCATGAGCAAACACGCCCCAAAACGCGCACGGTTCGACAACGATGCCGCTACAACAACATCAGAGAGGAAGCAGGAGATGAAGGCGTTCGACGGTGTACCTGAGATTCAGCTAGCTCTGCATGCCAACGGGGGCAGGCCGTCTACAGGGCTCATTGAAGGTACGTAGTTGAATTCACCTTGTAGCGAACAGGTGCACTTAACAGCGACGAACAGCACTCACGACGCTGCGCAACCAACTGACACTTCGACATGCCGAGATGCAAGCTCTCATCGACAATTCACAAACGACATCAGCGACCGCGTCAACTTCCAAGACTACGACAACTTCGGGGTCGTACCTCAACGCTCTTCCAACCGTAATCCAACCCTCCGACTCGCGTCTACTTCTCCTAGAAAAATGGTGCCAAAGTTCGACCGGGTTAGAAGAGCTGTTCGCCGTATGGGATTCGGCAGCCGAATCTGCACCTTCAGGAGGGTGGTCAAAATCAAACCAGGGGAGCAACCAAGGGCTGGCATCGATGGCGAGCAGCATCGCTTCGCTCTCTGTGAGCGTGCTAGGAAGCGTGTTGACTTTGTTAAGCGCGTATTACACGTTCCACCCCCACGCGTATCCGGTTCTCAAGAATTTGTTTGAGAACGAGAGGTGGAAGAGAGTTTGTGGGTACATTTCGGGTTCGACGGGAGGAAGTGGAGGGAGCTCGAACGACGTCGTGCTCGCAACGCTGAGATTGTTAACTGTAACCGTGGAACGTTGGGATGGGAAGAAGGTGCTGGATGGGTTTGTTTGGGAGGCCAAGGTGCGTTTTTAACTCTCTTGAAAATGTGTAAAATGACTGACAACATTTGTAGAGCCTCGCGAAACTCCTACAGATGCGCCGTAAGGGGTCCTCGCCATCGCTCGTCAAGCCCGACATCCGAACCTCTTATATCCTCTTCCTCCTTTCGTTTCTCCTCCCGTCTTCCTCCTCTTCGTCGTCCCCAACAAGCCCTTACTCGAACAGCCAGACCAAGAACACCTTCCTCCAGCAATACAGCTTTCACTACACCACCATCTTCAAGAATCTGCATCAGGACACGCCTGCGATCGTACGAAGAGTGTTGGAAGTCTCCTGGGAGGGTGTATGGTGCGACGTGCGCGTGAGCAGGAGCTTGAAGGTCGGAGTATTCGCTGGAACTCCAGGAGGGGTGCTGCAGAACCTGCTGAAACTGTACGAGCGGACCGAGGAGGAAGAAGAAGGCGGGTATGTCGTCGCGGACCTGGTACACCACTTCCTCTTGGCGATTTGCACGCGACCCGGCGTGGGCCTCTGCTTCAAGGACAGGGGATGGTACCCTCGTGATGTTGGCGGCGACACGCTGTTCAATGCGGACGATTCGGAGCCCGAAGAACCTTCGTCCAACCCTGGCTTCAAAAAGCCGAAACTGTACAACCCGACCCTGCTCAGTCTCCTGAGGTCACTCAAACCTACCGATGACCCCCGCCAGAACGAACTCGCTCTCAAGATCTTGCACGTCGCACCCGAGCTCGTCGCTATCTACCTACCACAAAGTGGCCTGACGCTTGACCCCCCGAGGTTAAGCAGCAAGTGGGTCGCCAATCTTTCTTTCTTTGTCAGTGTGGTTGGCGGGGAGCCCGGAAAAGGGGTCGAGGAGGTGGAAAGAGAAGGAGGGTTCAGATTGAAAGAGGATGGAGACGAGGTAGTGTATAGACCCACCCCGCCGTCTTTGAACACCACGGTGAATAATGTCGTGCCTGGAGGGGGAGCCAGCAGACTCAACATGAGGAATGTGTTCACGAAGGGTTTGCAGTTCGTTGTCCCGACCAGCAGTGGGAAGGCTAGTGGAACCACGAACGGGAACCTTGTCCAGCATACCACTGCTCTGGCGCTGATCAGGTGTCTCGACAAGTTGAGGAGGGTGCGAGATGCGATGGAGGGTGTTGCAAAGGCGCTTGGTGAGGGCGAGTTCACCGGGATCACCCTCGATGGAGAGATTGGGCAGGTGAAGGAAGGGTTGTGGACGAAGAGGGTTAGGGAGGCTGTGAAGGAGGTGCGGAGGAGAGTTCCCGAGTTCCAAGTTGTGTTGGCGTTTTGCACTTCCCACTTGAAGACATCGGCGACTCCCATGAATGCAGAGAAGAAGGGGGAGGTGGAAGTGCCGCTCCAGGAAGAGAGTGAGGGGGTGCAGATCCGGAAGGCGCTTATGGCTGAGTGTGCGATGAGGCTTTTGTGGATGTACCAGGAGGCATTACCGGAGGTGGTGGAAGAGGCTAGGTTCGACGTTGGGAAGGTCTTGGTTGGATTTGAGGTCAGTGTTGGGCATGAAACCGAAATTCCTTCAAGGGATGGACAAGGCGACAGAGAGCAGGAGGAGGAGGAGGAGGACATCGAAGGAGATGAAGGCAATGTGGGCGACAGCGAACAGCCAGAGGAGGTCGAACCAGAGCCCCTCTCGACGCCAACTCGCCTCCAACACCTCACTCAACTCCACATCCTACGCTTCCTGCGTGCATCTCCAGCGTTCTCCTTCTCTGCCCCTTCGCCTACCCATACCGGCCACACCCACCTATATAGTCTCCTCATGGGACTCGTCAAGCTCAATACGGCTGCACTCGCCGGTTCAGACCCTTCTCAGATTCAGATCGCTGCCGAGTTGAGGAAACTCGTGAGTCATGTACTTGGGAAGAGTATTGCCTTCAAGTGGACTGGAAGGGAGCAAGGAGAGGACGATGGACGCGAGGTTGATGCGTGGCTGGATGCGTTGCCGAGGGTCATGAGGAGAGTTAGGGAGGTGAAGAGGCTCGTTGATGCCAATGCCGATGGCGAGCGGGACGATGGCAAGGAGGGGAAGCTGGTCATGGTCTACCCAGAATCCCTAGATGGAACTCCCTTGATGGACGAACGTACTAGCGTCGTGACGTTCCTCGAGGATTGCGTTTCGAGGTGCGTCAAAACGCCGTACAAGTACATCGAGGAATTGGAGAAGATGGCTGCCGGACTTTCGCAGGACGCTTCCACGGTCGACCAGCCTATCGCCCCAAGCGGCCTCCCTAGCCCCCTGCTTGTCACCCTAATTGAGCAGCTGGAAGCCAAGCTTGCATCTCAAGCTGCTGCTGGAGGGTCAGGAACTGTTCATCTCACACCTTCTGACGTGCTTGCTATTGCGGTATACTTGAGACACCTTATATTCGCCCTCGTCGGCAAGTTTGATGTTGGCTTCACCTCTGCCACCTCCCCGTCCCCATATCTACTCGTCCTTGAGAAGGTTTTGGATAGGTTAGGGGCCCTTGGCGATGGAGGCGTATGGGAGAAGGCGTTTGGAGGGGAGCAGCATGCTGTTTTGAGGACGGCAGTGAAAAGGGAGGGTGCCATCGCCAGGAGGTGTTTGGGTTTGGGAACCTCGACTCTGGAAATGGAGGTGGACGGAGCTGAGGAGGAGGATGCGGATGTGGACGATTTCTTAGATCTCGTCGAGGCTCTGGAAATACGTATGTCTGAACTCTTACTTCTGCTAATAAAACGCCGCTCATTTCCTTTCCGTTTCAGCGTCATCGTCCGAGCGAAGGCTTACCATTTACGAGCTCGTTGATTGGGTGAGGCTCCTCGGCTCCTCCCTGAACCAAGCGCAGACCAAGAGGCTGTGGTCGGCTGTGAGAGAGGTTTGGCCTGAAGGCTTGGTAGAGGTGGTCAAGTACCTTGATGTGCCCGACGTAACGACCAATCCTCAGGATGGTGTGAGCGTTTGGGAGGCTCTCACGATAACACCGGACGATGAGAGGGTCGCCGAGGACGACGGAGAGACGATGGAGGTTGATGAACAGGCAGGCGAAGGAGGAAGTGAGGACGCGGGTGAGGATGAGAACGAAGATGGCGAACAAGAAAGAGAGGAAGATTTTGACCCAAGGTGCGTTTTCATTCATCCATCTCGACATTACTTGTTGCTTAAATTCTTATCCATAGTGCTCTGCCCTTTGAATATCTTCTCGTGCACGCGTTACCCCGCCACCTTCTCAACCCCAAGTGCCAAGAGGTGCTCGCCGAATGCGCCCTGACTTACTGTGGATTCGATTCAGAGTCGCCGTCAACTTCCGAAGCCACCTCCAGCACCACCCACATCCACAAGCTGCATTACATCACCCGCCATATCCTGCGCCGATTCTCGGTATTCCTTGCAGCCAAACAGGTGGAGGCGGCCAGGGCGCTGCTCTTCGTCCTCGGTGCCGTTTTGGAGCAGGTTAAAGTCGATGACGAGGTCACCTTCGGCTCCGTCAAAGCCCTGGTTGTGGGAGGCTTGAAGGAACTTCTTGCCGTGGCATTCTTGCCTTCCCCCTCATTCGAAGACGCCGAATCTTTGACCACCGTGAGGCAAGGGATGCTCAGCGTGCTGAAAGTCGTTCTGGATCCTGGATCAGAAGTGGACCGAGGGCTGGTCGCCGATGTTGCCAGTGGCTGGGTCGATGTACTGAAGGTCGCCGCTGGGAAAACTGGGCAGGCAGCCGATGCGGAATTTGCTGGGGAGTGGATCGAGTACGCGCAACCCGGAGAGGTCCTGGACCTGCTCGCGGGTATCGTCCAAAGGCCCGAACTACTTTCAGATACCACCATTTCCCGGGTCATGTTTGCTTCCGTGCGTGCTCTAAGAGCTGCTTCGAGCACTAGTGGCCATCAGGGGTTTCACCGCCACCTTTCCGGCTCCCCTGCGAGCATGTCGCTTCTGTTCCGCCTCCACTCCCTACTACTACAAGTCTCCAAGAATCTCACACCCTCTGAAACCGAAGAAGAGGAAGAGGAGAAGTCGAAGGGTGTGAAGGTTGTCGAGGAGTTGATTGCGACTCTGTTGGAGAGTGAGGGTATCCCTGTTGGGTTGAGCGGCGAGCAACTGGCCTCTCTCCCAAGTCCCCATAAGAGTTGGAGCGAGGAAGTGGAGGCCGCAGAGGGTCGGTGGAGTGGGTGGTCTACCACTGGTGCTCATGCTTCAAGAGGGGGCGTCAGCGGGGATGCCATAAAATCATTCCTTTCACGGCCCTTGCGGGATTGGACGGTCGCTACCGAGAAAATTGTCTGTACCTTCCTATACAAGCACACGAGCGACGGCGGAGGATTCGAGCGAGAAGTGGTCCAGTGGGTCGTGAACGCTGCCGGGGGTCCTACGGACGATGTGGAAGGGAGGGAGCATGTCATCGGTGTCGCTCACGCACTACTGGATTGCGCCTTGCATCGCCATGGAGCCTCTTCTGCCTATGTCCTCGAGAAGGCGGAGTTGGGCGAATTCCTGTTGCAAGAGGTCATTCGTGGGGGAAGGCGCAAGGCTCAAGCCAGGGCGGCTTTACAGTGCTTCGTCGAACTATCGATCGGTGACGAGGCCCAGATCCAGGCGACGCTTAACATGCTCGAACAGCGCCTGAAGGCCTTCAGAAAGTCGATCACAAGCAGATCCTCCTCGACCGCCGCTTTAACTTCCGAGTTGATCAGCTTCGCTCGGTGGCTGAACGGTCTCGTGTTCGACCGGAAGGCCTCCGGGCATGCTATCTCCGTCGGCAACGAGGTCGTGGAGATCGCGATGCAGTGGCTGATTCGAAAGCTGGGAGAAGAAGATGGGCAGAAGGGCCTGGAGGAAGAAACGAGCGCAGTGTGCGTTGCCTCGATAGGCCTGATTAAGGTGGACGGGATTGCATGCAAGGCCACGACTCTTGAAACCCTGCTCGGCGTCGTTATTCAGTCCCACTACCACATCGCTAAGCCGGAGTGTTTGGAAGTCCTCGATGCCGCACTGCCGGACGCGAGCTTGAAGGTGAAATACCAAGTGTACTACTCCCAATATGATAATCTAACCATCACTCTAGCCGCTCCTCGTCAACAAGTTCTTGCAGGGAATCATTCAGCACCCTCACTTCTTCAAACTATCTGCCGTTATTGCGACTCCCCTACCAGCACAGGCCCCTCTCCTCAAGATTCGGGACGCGATCACGTTGCTATTGCACAGCCACTTTTTCCTCCACCCTGCAAACACCTGCCAGATCAGCCACATCGAACCGCTCATCAGGGTCTATGGTGGCACTCTGTCGGTATCCGATCAACGGATTCTGTCTATCTTCACCCTTTTCGAGCGCCAGCGAAAGCTTAGCGTGAGGAGTATTGTTGCACGATGGGCTCCACCATCAAGTTCACTGGCTGGGGCTGTGGAAAACGGCGGAAGTGTTGGTCTAGAGGCTCTGCAGAACTTGGACCCCATCCTGGTCCTCAGAACGGCGCTGGCGTTCCCTGTGTGGAGGGACCTGGGTGACATCGCCAAAGTGGGAAGCCTCGAATCTGGTAGAGCGAGAGGTGTACCTCACGAGGACCAGCTCTATGACCCCAACTTTGTCCTGCTCCTCCTGCATCACGCCTTGTCCAACGGACCTCCCACCTCGGCTATCGCTTGGATCGAGCTTTTCAGGGGCAACGCGGTCGGGCTCGCCTTGAGAGCTCTCTCTGCGAAGGATGGGAAGGTTCGGGAGTTGGGCATGGGTTCTATTGTCGCGCTGTGGACTTTGATGCAGAATGCCGACTTGCAAGAGCGGGACTACGTGATACATCTCCTCGGACTGCTCAAGAATGCAATCCCTGCCCCTACACAGGATGCCCACAAGATGAGCGGCGACGGTCGCGACGGTGAAGAGGAGGGGATTTACCCTCCTCGGCTGCCCTCTTACATCACCCTGTTGTTATTCCACTCGCTGCGAGGCATCTTCAATCCGTCGACCTTCGTCTATCCACTCACGTCACGGTTCCTTCTTCAGCGTCCTGAGCTTGACGTCACAGATGTCCCAATGCTCTACAACATGCTTTACAGCAGCGACTCCGAAGATTGGAAGAAGGAGAGGGGATGGATAATCCGATTCCTCGCCGACGGTGTTTTCACAGGAAGTGCGGTCGGCGATTGGAGGCTCCTGAAGAGGAGGCATGTTTGGGACTTGATCGCCAGCATGTACCAGTCCGCTAATGCCTCTACCTCCGCGTTTTCCCTCAGCGAAACAGGGAGCCAGAGCTCAGGTGGCGGTGACCGGGCATTGAAGCAGGGCGTGCTGGAGTTCTTAGTCAACGTCACCAGACACAGGGGTCCAACCATGAGCCTGGTTTTGAAGTCGGGGCTGTTGGCATGGATCGAGATGCAGCTCAATGGGCCGGATCAGAACACCGGTAACGGTGTTGAGTGGTTAAAGATTTTGGAGAACATATCTGTGATAGTGGATGCCAAGAAGCTCGAGGCTGGCGCACTTCAGGGACACTGGGCACGCACAGTAGGGAGATGCGTGCAGGTAATCGTTGAACATGCTATCGGTGAGTCCCTGTGCCCCTTCGGTCCCCCCTTGTTGGCTTAACGCATCCTTGTTACTCTAGCTTCAGCCTCTTCACTAGCTACCACGCTCCCCCTGGCCATTCGCGTCGCCCTTCGCCTTTCTTTAGTCAGCTCCGCAGGACATCGAAATCTGGCTCCTCTACTCTCCCAGTGTTTGACGGCACTCAGGATGTTGGAAGGAGATGTCAAGTCCTTGTCCATGTTGCCCTCCTCGATCACGATCCCGCAGTTCGATGACCTTGTGGCACCCCCTCAACACAGCTCCCACGTCCTCCACAACCAGGCTACCCTCGACGAACAGAGTCTTTTCTTCTTGTGGGGACGCTGCGTCGAATCGCTTTGGAGAATAACGATGAACATCGACATGGATCCAGCCACTTCGAGACCACTAGGGAAGGCGTTCACAGCAAGGATGTTGCTGTGGCGAAAAGCGGTCGGTGATGATGCTTCTCCACTTGGAGAATGGGCACGAGTCGAGTGTATTCGAAACATGGGCTTGAGCTCGTGATACCACGGATAGGGATTACCACCACATTCTACATATAAATTTCGATTCACTTATTTTTCCCAATGGCCTCCAAGCGTTTGAAGTAAACCGCTTTCGTCGGCCAGAAGCCTTGGAAGATCTTCATCGAAAGATACCATTTGTTTTCAATCTCCATCCTCCGTTCCCACTCTTCCACAGCTGCGTCTGGTAGCCCCCATTTTCGCTTGAAGTACAGCACACTTCCAACATACTCTCGCATCCGGTTGAAGACCGCGTCCAACTCCGGTTCCCAATCCTCAACGGCTCTCACTCTGCCGTCGAACCTGACGAACACCCGCTCCAGCCGCTGGACCAGCTGGCGCCCAGCACTTGAAGACTGAGAGTGACGTTGCGAAGCCACACTGCAGAGAAGTGCGGCCAAACTTGGAGGCTCTGTGGTATACTCGACGCCCAGCGGATCGAGCTTCTCCTCTGACCAAGGTCTGTCTGAATACTGCAAGTCCAACTCTGCCAGATGCAGAAGACCTGGCTGGAGCCTGAGAGCGCGGAGCAGTCGGCCAGGGTCAGCATCGCGAACTTCGATAACACGGATGTTTGGGAGGATGCCGAAAAGGTAGTTCCACTCCGCGATGGTGAGAGGGTTGATGAGGGGTGTGAGGACGAGCTTGTCGACTGATAGAAGGGGGGCAGCAAATAGGCGAGAGTATGTGGGGAAGGGGATTGCACCGTTGATGAATAGGGTCCCATCGCGTAAGGCAATCATGTCACCCCCGGGAACTGAAGCTAAGACAACGCAGCGAGTATCCTCGGGGTGCGAATGGAAGTGTGGATAGAATTCGCAAGATGATAGTTCTTCGAGCTCATCGCCCCAGACGCATTTAAGCGCCGTTCGTGGGATGATGAGACAGCTGAGGAAAGCGGTGACAATCCCGTTCGACGGCCAGTCTCCCACCTCGAGAGACTCTAAAGTATCGAGGGCAATGGGAGTCCGGGAGGGAGAAGCCTCGTTTCTCTCGCCAGAGAGAGGAATGCCGACGAGAGTAAGCTTGCGGAGGGTGCTTTTTGAAGCTGATAATACAGCCAAGGTATTCGAAAGTCCAAGCAAATCAGCGTCGTGGACAGTCGAACTCTGTTGTACTAGATGGAGGACTTCCAGGTGCTGGAAGAGTGCACCCGAGCTCAACGTATGAGCTATTACAGGGCCGCCACCAAGTTCGAGGTGCTGCAATCTTGCTGTAGGGGAGTGGAGCAAGATGGAGAAGGAATCAGCAATCGATGCCGATGGGGTCTTCGGGGTCGTAGACGGCGATGCGGTGCGTATAATGGTAGGCAAGGCTTGCGACAGCTCTGCGCTCAGCTTCTGCCCCAGCCTATCGGCTCGAAGGAGATCATCAATGGGAAATCCAGGTTCCACAACCAGCCTCGCGATTCGGTGGGAGGCCGCGTCGATAACGCGACGGAGGTCCCTTCGGTAAAGTTGGATCCGCGGTATTGAAGGCTTGGCCCTTGCCCCTTGCCCCAGGGTCACTGTCAAGGGCAGGTCCCCCGACCTAGACAAAAAGGCACACACGAGGGGTGCGCCTGCGTTGGCGTAGAGTAGGAGTTGAGTCCATAAAGACGCTGTAGAGAGGGTGAGCTCGCGCCAGTGCGTGCAAACGTGGGTGATGGAGATCCACTTCAGAGAGAGCAGTGGAAAGGGCGCCCTCTCGGAATCACTGGGGAGGTCGACGAGGATGTGGAAGATCCTCCCCAAGACACGATCGGGAAGCCTATTGATGCTGCCGGGCCTTGACGCATTGGCGATGTATTTCAACCGTTTGTCGATCACGGCGAGGGTCGCTTGAAGTTGTGTCACCTAAAATTCAGGGATAAGCAAGTACTCGAAGTGCCCCAGGAGTCCATTTAGAATCATACCTCGGCGTTGGGTATGGACGCCACACGGTTGCTTGAGAGGCACAAAGCTAAGTTAGCTTCTCCCTGACTCCCTTTGCAAAGGTCACTCACTAGCCTGTTTCCTCGATCCTAGTCAGACGTTGGATGGAACCCAGCAGAGAATCGGCAAGCCCAAGTGCCTCTTGAATTTGAAGAAAGCCCACCGAGCTGCCCTGTCTCTCCATGGGTGGTCGACTTTCAGAGTTCATCTAGGAGCGACTGACTAACACCAAGCTTTATACCGCGATCCAAGCAGAATCCCCTCCGGCACCCAGGGAAAGACAGTACTTGTTGCGGACTGTGTAATCGGTTTAAGATGGCAGAGGAAGAAGAGTGCTGATGGGCTGTGTAGTCGCTGTTCACCTGCAGCGTCATGCCAATGGCCCTGAGCATTCTGTAATTTCCATCACCGAGGGCTACCTTATTCACATTGAACGTCATGCATACCGCAGCTTTGGTGTGACGATAACGCGTATCGAGCCGACCGTGGCTCACCCGCGCAGCTCAGCTCTGAGAACATGCTGCGACGGGATTCACGGGCTTGCTGCGCCTGGACCTGAGGTTTGATCACGCCCCCATCTCTCATACAGTCGAGTGAGTCTTGATCATAGATTTACGCGCAGCAGTACGAAACCTCACATTCATTGGCCTGTTTGTAACGCGTTTACTGCCCGAAGATGCCCATAGTGACAGACATTCAACTCTCCGACCTCAAGACTGAGATTGGACCCACGCTTTCGGCAGCTGGTAGCCTCCACAGGCTATCCGACTCTAGTTCCGTATGGGATTCCCTGTTTGAGGTCGATCTACGTCGCTTACACTTTATCCTGTCAGCTCGACGAACTCGAAAGAGAGCTAACCCTTGCAAGATGCCACATTAAGACTTTGAAGAATGCTCAGCACGGAGTCAACGCACTAGCGCCAGAGATACTTGGGCAGATATTTGCGTTCCTGGACTCTTTACGGGACATGGAGAACCAGCCGGATCTTCACTACGCATCATCCCAAAAATCGCGAGCTCTGCTCACTATCATCCATGTGTGCCGACAATGGCGGTCCGTCGCGCTCACCACCCCCAACCTTTGGAATCACATCCACACCCGCCAGACACTCCATCCTCTCGTTTCACTTTCATTCGCCTCTTCGGGACACCTACCTCTTACTCTTTACTACTCCGAAGGTGGGACGAGAACGAACGAGAGGACCGACGGTAGCGATGCTATCCACATCATAGCGGGGCATCTCCATCGTGTGGTCAATCTGATAATGTACGTTCAGTGGCCCGTGGACAACCAGTACTGGGAGCCACTCCATCGGGAGGCGCCGATGCTGAAGAACCTTCAAATTATACGGGTGGTCGGATACATATCGATGGACGGCGGTAGCGACACTCTGCCGCGTCTCTTCGCAGACCACCATCCGCAGCTCCAAAATCTGGTCCTTTGCAACTACACTCCATCGTTGGAATCCCAATTCAAGAACCTCCGCTCGCTGGTTCTTCACGACCAAAGTCACATACAAGACCTGTACCCAGGGTTCTGCCACTTCCTGCCTCTCATCGCGGAGTCGCCTCAGCTTGAAGAACTGATCATTGATCGACAGGGCACGATGAACAACCTTCTAGCACCTCCCGACCGTCGATTCCTCGATACCCCGGTTTTTTTGCCACATCTCCGTACTTTGGCCTTAGGGCTTTGCACAAGCTGGCGCTCGGAGACAACCGGGGACGTACCAACGTTCTTGTCCTGTGTTAGAATCCCCGACAGCGCCTCACGATACCTCTTCACAAGGGAGAGGTGTGAGTGGGAGCTGTCCCTGCACGACCTGATGGACAGAGGGAGGCTCCAGCCCTCCGTCCCTCGATCCATACGCAAGCTCCAGATGGTATCTAGCAAGGATATCGACTGGTGGACGGCCTTCGCGCTCGAAGGCGATACAATGACAATCACCACGAATATCGACGCCAGCATCCGTGCGGCGATGATTACATCTGGAGTCATGTCAGACGTCGAGGATCTGGTCATGGTCTCACTCCCGCCCTACCCAAGCTTGCTGGAGTTCCAAACACTCTTCGAAAGCCTCCCCTCGTTGCGGCATATTGCCATCTCGGGACCAACTCGAGACTCTATCCTTGTCCCCAATGTAACGAACGCCCTCGGGCTTCGTCCCAGCAACCGCGTTTCTGTCGTTTCGGCTGGTGATGGTCCCCTCCCCAGTCCTTTGCTCGAATCGCTCTCCTTCCTCTATTACGATCCCAACCGACTGCCACAGACAGAAGACGACGATATTCAGGCCGATGGGACCATGATTGCTCTGCTTGCAGAGGAAAGACTCCAGCGTGGACTACCCCTTCGAGAAGTAGTCATTGAGAGGTGTCAGGATGACCATCTAGAATGGATACAGCAGTATGTCACTTCGGCGGTAAGTATCAAACGGTGGGAAGGGTACCCAGGGGATTACCACGAAAAGGACATCCTGAAGGGAATGTTGGCTCGAGTCCAGGCCCAGCAGCTCAGATTAATGTAGGGAATGCTTACGGCACTATATAGTTTCCGTACGTTGAGGTTGCGTTGAGGTTTGGCGTATGATAATCTAGCACCTTGCGATTAGCGCCCGAAAGCCCCTATTTTCGGTACCGTGACTATGACGCAAACCCTAACCCCGTCCGTTCCACTGGCCGGGCTCCCAATTCCTAATCTTCTACCTTTTGACCTCGACTATCATGCCTCCAAGATTGAACAAGCGGCAGCAAAGGGAACTCGAAGAATTAGAGGCTCTTGGAGGCAAAAGAGAGGAGTCCGCAGACGATGTGGAGCTTGACGAAGCGCCTGCAGTTCAACCTCCCAAAGCTCTAGGAGGCTTTGCTGCTGTACGTTCCCATATTACCTGTAAAGGGTTTCAAATTTTGATCAAGACGTATAGCTTATGGCTGGAAACGACGAGGAGAGCGATGATGATGAGATAGATCAGACGAAGCCGAGTAAATCGCGTAAGGTGAGCGGGCACGGGTCATTGAATGGCGGGCGCTAAACCTGAAATGTAGAACAAGAAGAAGAAAAAGAAAGCGACCTCAGAGACACCCAAACCAGACGTAGTAGGGACACCGAGACCAGCTCCAACCCCAAAATCCACACCAGCTGTCCCGGTCTCGAAGAAGGCGTTAAAGAGAGCCAAGGCCAAGGAGAAGAAGGCCGCGGACGATGAGCTGGATCAAGCGCTGGCAGAGCTGTCATTGAAGTGCGTGCTGCGCTTTATGTTCAAATACAATTTACTAACCCGACTTAGGTACCAGAACTCTCATAAGATGCACCAAACGACGGTGACTGGACGGACATTCGCGGACTTGATCTCAGTGTCCGTCCGGCATCTCGACAGCGAGGCAGAGATGCGCAAGTTCTTCGGTGCCAAGGTCGTGCGGGATAACGAGGAGGCATCACCCTCAACCGGACCATCTCGTCGCAAAGCTCCGGCTGCCCGATCCCAGCTCACTCAACCCAAGCCGACGTGGTGGGCAGCGAAGGGCAGGGAAGGGCTATCGATCCGTCCGCTTAGCGAGGGCGAAGTGGACACCAAGCTCAAGCGCCATGGGTGGCAGTCGATGCCGGAGGAAAAGTGGTGGACTGTTGAGTACAGCAAGCGGTACAAGTCCCTGACTAAGGTCTTCATGAGCACCGTGTACTCGGGAGGTGCGTGCGGGTTGTGTTTCGCTAGGTGGATAGCTAACCGAACCTGTAGACCCGCAGGGATTCTGGGACTTATTGGGAAAGTCGCCGTGGCAGGCAGACACTCTGCTGCAGGTGTCGGAAGTGTATCGGCATCGTGAAGGTGGGCATAGCGCTTCTTTTGAACGGGGCGCAGTCTCACCTCCTCTCAGAATTTGCCCAGGCTTTTGACTTCGTCGACCGCGCTTTGTTCACATATGAACGTGCATTCGTCGGTGCCTTCAACTTCACCGGTGGCACCAACCGCCTTGACTTTGACTATGTCGAGAACCGTCCATTTTACCTGGCCGTCCATCGCCAAGTGGCTGATCTCCTAAGGCGAGGATGTGTCCGGACGTCATTCGAATTTGCCAAGCTGCTGTACTCTTTGGACCCATGGAGCGACCCACATGGGTCACTGCTGCATCTCGATTTCCTTGCCATTAAGTCGGGGATGTATCAGTGGCTCATCGACGTCTTCAGTTTGTTCAGCGAGAAGAAGGGCGACAAGCAAAGGATCAACCCTTCGCTTTTGCCGGGGTGGACGTATGCTCGTGCCCTTGCTCTTCGAATAGCCGAAGATGCTGAGAGATCGGTAAGATTGTTTCTCTTGTCTAGGGACTCAGCCCTGTATTCACTCCCCTCGTCAGGAACACTCAAAAAGCACGGCGGCGCTTCGTGAAGCACTCAACGATTTCCCTTCAGTTGTGCCCCTTCTCGCTGATAAACTCGACTTGGCTATCCCCGGTTCCATCAGGTCCCACCCCGATTTTAAGATCGAGACAGGTGCTGGGTACGTTTACCTTCCTTACTCCCACACAGGGTAGTATTTCTTGACTATGTTTGTCTCGTAGCGGATTGAAGCCGGCCCAATCCATGGCTCACCTTCTCTCCCATCTCTACGCCCAAAAGTCCCACATCCTCTGGCAAGACCACTCCCAATGGTTCCTCGACACCGTCACATCGACCTTCTCTAGCCTTCCTTCCCGCCTACCCGTCACCGAGCGCAAGAAAGACTTCCTATCCTCGTACGAGAATCCAGAGCCTCGGTACTCGGCGTACCGGTTCCTGATAGTCATGGAGACGACGCATAAAAATCTCTTCCCGTTCATCGACTTGAATCTCGAGCAGGCAAGAGGTCTTATGTGCGATCCGCTCCCTCCGCCGACGTCTGTGAATAAGTACGACCCGGAATACTTTAGCCATGTGGACGATTTGGTGTCATTCACGCGCCGGACGAGGAGGGAGCAGGCGATGGATGAGAGGAGGTTGGCGCAGATGATACCTGACGCTAATTTCAGGCGACAATTGGAGGTACGCCCTCCCATGCCTTCGCCGCATCCTGGCACGAAGCTAACAATCGATTTACCAGGGCTTCTTCAACGGCAACGCTAATTTCGCCGAACGGTTCCCTGGAGGTATCCTCCAATTCGCACAGGCCATCGCCCAACTTCCTCCTGACGTGTTAGAGGACATGATGATGGCTGAGGCTATGGGTGGCGGTGGACTGGAGCTTGCTGGTCTTGCCGGTGCAGGGGGTATGCCAGGTGGTCTGGACATCGAAGATCTGAACCCAGAGGAGCCCGTCGCTCTGGGTGTGCAGGCCCAGCCGCCTCAGGGAGACCGTGATCTGGTGGAGGGCCGTTGGGATGCGCAGGAGCGTGGAGACGAGGACGAAGATGTGGAGGATGAGGAAGACGAAGATGAAGATGAAGTCTCGGTGCGTATGTGACTCGTTCGCCGGGGAGTGGGTACTGATACTGGACCTTTATAGCCTATGCCTCGGGTGCTACGAAACATCTTGGGTAGGTTTTGGGGTCGTGCGCCCGTCGAAGAGGACTCGTCATCAGACGAAGAACGGGAACTGTTGGATAACAATGGGGTTGATTAGAGTATAGATCGTCGGACCACAGCGAGTGCAACTCTCTCGGGAATATTTGAGGCGCAACAAGGATTTCCGGAGACTTGATCTCCTGACTCAAGAGTAGGTCTCGTACTGTGCCTGGCACTGCCTGCCGCGGCCCGCCCCAGGGCGGCGTGCCTGCGTGGGTACAAGGAGGAGAGGGATGCAAAAAGATGTTCCGAAACGGGGAATCGAACCCCGAGCTACCGCGTGAAAGGCGGTAATGTTAGCCGTTACACCATATCGGACGATGGGGAATCTTGAAATTGGGCTTACTCGACCAGAAAAGCAAAAAGCAAAACGAAAAGCCCACCAAGGACCCAATCTGAGGCCGGCTTGCCTCACCTGTCTCCCAACCACCACAATCCCCCATGACGGGTATGAAGTGTCCTAATCGGCGCAAGGCACCCACATGAACTGTGACGTTGACTCTTTCTATATGGTCTTTGATGTCGACGCGACAAAGAACCTGACGTGCACATTCACAATGTCTTTCAGGTCGCCTCATGGCTTCGATGAGGGGAATGAAGCCTCGAGGCGTACGGATGCAGTTTGGCACGTCCGGTACGCGGGTGATAATCTCTTTCAAGAGTGAAAGAAGGTTATTGCATCGAGGTCGTGCCAAATAACGGCTTCAGGCTTAAAAGCAAGGTGGGGAGGGCACAACAGCCTTTCATCCATCCCCACCATGCCGATTCCAACTTTTCCCCCAGAGCTCATTCGCGAAACTCTGAAGTACCTCAGTCTGGGGACGGCTGGCCTAACCGCCGCTGAGCCAGACAAAGGCACATTCTCCACTTTCCACGCATGCAGTTTGGTATCAAAGGACTTCTTTCACGAAGCCCAACCTCTCGTCTACTCCAGGGTCGACATCGTCGAAACAGTCACCCAATACCCATCCACATCCAAGAAACTTCAATACCTCGCCAGGTCCCTCCAGTCCAACCCCGACTTGGCGAAGCACGTCCGTTCTTTCAACCTAACGGTGTCGGGAACAGGCAGCAGCGGCAGGCGACTTCCCGATCAACCCAGTGAGGCTTTGGCCTTTCTCCTACACCTCTTCTCTGAGCTCGTCTCTTTGTCTCTTCAAGTCACCGGCGGATGGCGCCTCTCCTGGTCGCAAGTAGCGCCATCGCTCCAGGAGGCTATCGCCCGGGCGTTCGAAAGGAATCAAGACAGCCTCACCTCCGTCCGCCTCGCCAAAATCGGAGCTCCCGCGGCACTCTGGCTCGCACTTCCCAACCTCACATCCGTCCATCTTGCGAGGAACCCCCCTCCTTTGATAAAAGGCAAGAACTTCTTGGGCTTCGACCAGTACCCCGACCACCCTGACATCGAGCAGAGGGAGATGGCGCGAAACATCAAAGCCAGGGTATCCAGCTTTGAGTGCATCGACGATCCGTTCATTGTCGCGCAGATAGCCCACGACGCGCCTCAAGTGTTGAGTGAGACGAAGACGCTGAGCGTCGAGGTGTCGCGCCTGGACGATCCTCAAGCATGCCTCAACTTTCGGATGCTCTTGGACGCTGCCAGTCCCGTTGTCGAGCATTTGAAGGTCACCTTTTGTTCCGAAAGGCGTACGTTCGCTTTTCCCACCCTGAATTGGCTCATTTGCTGACTTTTCGATGTCGTGGTAGGCCCTGAGCCGATTACAGCACCCCATCTGCAACGGCTCAAGAAACTGGAAATGCGGTGGGAGCACTCCTCTGACGGTTATTTGCATTCGTTCTTCGTCCCCTTTTGTACGTCTATGGTGGCGAGATCGCATGCCACGCTCGAAGACGTCGGCATAGCGGTGTTCAGGCGTTACTCCTTCCCCAGTGAGGAGAAGTATTTGCGGAAGGAGCTGAACTACGCCCTTCGTCGCATTACCCCTTGCCCGTACAACCTCCGTTCTGCGACGTTGAATGGCATTTGTGTGTGCGCCTTTGCTAGCATTGGGAATGCCTTGTGCTCGGAATGTAAGCATTCCGATGCCGCCGTGTGACCTCTTACTACGTTTAGCTACCGCCTCGACTACCGTGTAGTGTATCGTGTGTCTCCCTTCATTTTCGTCGTCCCAATCCCACCACTACTGCTGCTATTCTTCTCTTCGTATCGATCCTACCGTTTGTGAAGATGGTTTGATCTTGTGCCCGTTTCGCTAGACTTTATCGACCAACCTCCATCACATCGCCAGTCGGAGTACTCCTCCCCGTCGTACTCTCTCGCGTCGAGATTCTCACAGAATGAGCGGACGTTCCGAACAGTTTCTTCTCCGACATCTCCCCATCCGACGAATCCGGCATCCCTCCATCCATCACCGCCGCCCTTAGCTCCAGTTGGGCCGGAGGAGCAGGCGGTGTCCACCAGTAGAGCGGGTACCGTCTTTGGACGTTATTGGTGACGAGGGCGACTGCGACTGCGAGGACGGACGAGAGGAGGACCACAGGGATGTAATACCACCCCAGAGCGCGCTGTGAGGGGTCGAGAGCGGGAAGGAAGGCGGTCGCGCCTGTTGTGCATCATTCCATCGTCAGTTATAATCGGGCGGGCAGGACAGTCGGGGAATAGTCATACCTGCGGGCGGATGTGCTGTTTTGGTGATCTGCATAATCACGATGGTTGTCGCGCATGCGAGTGATGCAGCGAGCCATGCTAATTCGTCGAAACGCTCTTGCGTTGGGAGTAGTAGGAACAGCTTGGTGATGGACACCCCAACGAGGCTGCCGATGAAGGTTCCAACAAAGACGTTTCGAGGTTGAGCGAGTGGGCTGTCTATTACACCGTACACCAGCACGGCTGTGGCGCCCTATATTATGCGAAGTCAGTGACAAGGTGAAGAACATCATATTAACTTGTCATGGCGCTCACATAACTAGGGACGATGGGCGTAACTCCTCGATCTACGAAATATCGCGCCTGCCCAAAGACCGCCTGTATCACAGATATGCCACAGAACGCCCCAATCCACGACCAGATCCATACGACGTGTTGAGGTGGTGGAGGCGGCGACGATGGTCCTGGCCGCCCATGTGGTGCGGGCAATGTGGGCGCTTGTGGAGGTCGGTAGCCTAGCCACCTGCTAGCCCACGTCGGTAGGTGTCGGAGAACGTTTCCTGAGGTATACATGCCCGTGGGGTGGGGGTAGTGGCCTAAGAGCAGGTTTTGGGGTCCGTTTGGCTTGGTGTTGCCTTTTATGCGACGATGGTCCGAGTTTCTAGTTCGGCGGTGGGTCCACGGGACGTCTTCTCAATTCACGGTATAGGCAGGTCTGCGTCAGCGTCGTCTGGGTAACCTGGAGTAGCGGTTAGAATCTATGGGTTTGGGGTGTCAAGGGAGGAGATCAGTGAAGAGTCATGGAGGTTGGATGAATGGGGAGGTTTACGCCATTGTGATCTGAAATTAGAACAACCCAGCGCTCCCCGAGAGCTTGAGTCAGATGATGATTCATCTGACCTTCACTCTCAGCTCTTCGTCGACGTCACAAGCACTAGCGTGCCCCGGATCTTGCGAATGAAATGTCCTTTGCGGAGGAGTACACGGGAATGTTAAATGCCAGAAACTCAAACCTGTTGTTGCCGCCCTGGGCGGATGGGAACGGCATTGGCGGGTCTATGACGTTGCGCCCAATGCGCACGGATCAGGGCCGGATCGGTTTCAGACTGAGGGACACGACCGTGCTCCCCGACGCCCGTGCTCCCAAGGGCGCGAGGTGGACGGCTTCTCCTGCTCCTTGGAGGAATTAGTGCGCCTCGGACCAGAGGTAGGGTGGTAATGGTTCTTGAGCTCCTCCGCAGCCATCAAGTGAAATAGCAAACCCTGGGCTCCTGGAGAACGGGGGAGGTGACGCTCCAAGCAGCGAAGACCGCAATTCCTTGAGCCGTTTGACAAATAGATTCCAGTGGGAGACTCGGAAACTTCGATCTGCAGAGTCTTCGCTTCGTAACCCATCCTAGGGTCAAGATAGCTTACCTTCATACAGCATAACTCATTTTCCCAGCACTTTCAAGGTGTTTCCCTCAAAACTCGCCTCTGGGAACGCCATGTCGAGAAGAAGGGATGCTTACTTTAGAAAGTGTATTCCCGCGTTTATACATAGAGGCCCTATCTTACAGCGCCCGGTATCTCGGAGCGATAACGACCTTATCTAGACGCCCTTCTAAGCGCCCACATATCCGATCAACCCTCGGATCAAAGCAATCGAGAAGCTACAAGGCGTGCTAACGGCCGCGTAGCATTGGCGGGAGAAGCTTTGAGCTATGCTTTGCGGATTTCGAGTACATATATCCATAGTCCCTGCTTCAACGGGTTTACACCCTCTTCTATTGACCCTTTCCCTATCATTGCCCTTATCAGTTGTAGATAACGACCATGTCTACAGGAGTTGCCATCGTCACAGGTTCGGCTCAGGGAATTGGACGCGCTGTCGCTCTTCGACTCGCGAAGGGGGGTTACGACATTGCCTTGAATGATATCCCGTCACAAGCGACCTTGCTCGATGCTGTGAAAAAGGAGGTGGAAGAGATTGGGCGGAAGGCATTTGTGGTTCCGGGTGATGTCAGCGTTGAAGTGGATGTCGAGAGGATTGTCGAGGAGACGGTCAAGGCTCTTGGGGAGGTCAATGTGGTGAGTTCCTGGCCCTGATCAGGTGCGACTCGAGGAATGGTGAGCGTCTTCATCTGGAATCCAGTTTGTAGCAAATGCAGGCGTATGCCTCGCGAAGCCTTTCCTTGAAAGTAAGCTCGAATCCGTTCCTGGTATTGGGCAGATCTTACATATCCCTGTTATCCCACCAGCGTCCACGGAAGAATTTGACCGCATTCTTGGGATAAACGTCCGCGGCACCTTCCTCTGCTATAAATACGCCGCGAAGCAGATGATCAAGCAAGGCAAAGGCGGCCGAATCGTAGGGGCGTGCTCTGGGTGCGGCTTCTCCGGCGTCCCATACCTCTCCGCCTACGGTGCGTCAAAGTGGGCCATCCGTGGGTTGACGGCGACTGCTGCGCTAGAGTTTGGCCCCCATGGCATTACGGTGAACGCTTACGCGCCAAGCGCCGTACCTACCCCTCTCAGTGAGTACCACATACGCGACCGCTATTTTTATGCGGCTTCTTCTAACATTCTTGTAATAGCTGAGAACTTGGCGAAGTCGTTCGGACTTGATATGGATACCTTCTTTGGAGCTGTGAGTCTAATATTAGCGAAGGGTACGACATGGTTCTCATCGAGGGGAGTATAGGAGGAGGGTCGGATCGCCGTGCCCAAGAACGGGTCTGCCGACGATGTTGCGGCGATTGTGTCGTACTTTGTTTCTAAGGAAGCACATTTCACGACCGGTGCGTGCCCTATGCGTTACTTAGCCCTCAAGAGATCGCTGATAGCAGTTGCCTTCACCGGCGGTCCCGTACAGGTCAAACTGTGGGTTCACAAGAGCGATGGTTAACAGTTAGGAGTATTGATACTGATATACCCGAATTTAGGTCTTGCTCGACGGCGGGCGCTAAACGTTGCGCATCTTCAAACGAGAGTAAAGCGTGGGACCCATTCGAGGTGGAACCTGAACCAAAGTCTGGATCGGAACGCCACCTCATAAATATTGCCACATTATACCACTTCTCTGCTTCCTGATACGTGGCTATTCCTTCGAATCGATCCATATACTTTGGCCAAAAAATTGACAGTAGTATCCCGATGACCGTACGTCCCGTACGTTCCCGTTAGTGGGTGTCGATATGAATTTTCTGTCGACTAGACTCACCAAACTCCTTATCGGTGACGGGGGTGCGTACGGGGACCAAGCCACCGAATGAGGGAAATGCTGACATAAATTGGGAGGGTGATGCACTTCATCGTCCCCGCTGGGACCTGGGCCACGCTTGGAGTCAGTGGAAGGTAGATCGCAGTAGTATGAGGATAAGGTTCGCTGTACGGTAATAGTTATGAATTTAAGTTACATCTTTTGAAGCGGAGATCGATCTGATCAGTAATATCGAATGGCCTAAGCACCCTTCACTCGAACCACGAAGAGGTAACAAGAAGCACTAACATGCAACAGGTCCTGGCGCTGATGACTTTCGTTGACTTGGTGCCAGTAGTCGTTGGTGATGCTGTCATCGAGGAAATTCCTCGGGACGTTGTTGATTTCCATCCTCACGGTACCGTCGGGTTGGTGATGCTCCCGGAAAGATTTGAGAGATTGCTCGAGAGATAGGAAGATTGGGGGATATGAGATTTGAGGCGGAGCTATGAGGCAAATCAACAGCAGCAGCGAGAGAGGAAGAAGGCTAACGAGGGCCCGCCCTGGTCAGATATGGGTCAGTGCGTTTGTGGGCGCCACCTCGGCCTTTTTCGCTTGGACTGTAAGGGGGCCCTCCCCGCCAGCGTATGTAGAACTCGACCTTCTACATACTTTTCTCCACTTGGTGAGCGCGTTCGCGTATGGGCGCTTGTTGATGGATCCGCGAAGCACCCTTCATGAGTCAAACAGTAGGCGTCGGGGATACTTGCGGAGACACCGTTTAGTTGCTCTTCAGGCTTCGAGGAGATCTCTGAAAGTTGAGCACACGTCCCAACAAATTACAATGTGCTGGCCAAGTGCTAGCAATGTCGCATCAACACGTATACACCATGCTGGCCAGTCAGAAGGCGAAGACTTAGCGGGTTGAGGTTCGCCTTTTCTACACCGCTCAGTTTTATGGGCTTTCCGCACTGTACACCCAACCAAGTGAGCCTGAGAGCGTCGTAACTCAAGCTCGGTGAGTCCATGGCTGAGTCAGCATTGTGGGAACTGGTCGGAGATGCGAACTTTGATACCTTGCTTCCTACCACATCGATTCTCCCTTGCTCAAGCATCCACAACTAAGGGGAGAGGGCGGTGTCGCTCACGTACTCTCAGGGGGAGAGACAGGAAAACCCTCTCAACCTGATATGCACAGCGTCTCGGTTACAGTCATGCGGGAGTGCAGAGACGCTCAGTTTGGCCCATACTGGTTGCAAACTTGCTGGACTCATCCACCAGCACTGCCCTGTGGGTTTATCGAGGTACCGAATCTGAAGACCTTGTATGCGCGACCTGCCACTGGGGTATACCGCGCGATTCGAAGTGTACTGCTAACGGCTCCAGCCTAGGGTATAGGACCCGCATAGTCAACAACAACACCGTGGACGCGACCTCGCTGACTGGCCAATCCTCTACATTTTACAAGCAGGACGTGTCCGCGATAACCCCGGGTGGTTGAGAAAGCGAAAGGGAGTCCATAGACCTTCCAGGATAGGCGATTCGAGTAGGTCCAAGTTATCCGCTTGGCACATTCTTCGCACTCATAGCTTGCCAGAGTCTTAACTCGACCATGCAAACAACCGACACTTGGCGCCTGTTTCTTGAGGTCGAACCCCCATGTATGTACACCTCGAAGTGTATCCAGGATGCCCCATACTCCAAGGGTCTACCACGGGTTGGGTGCGGAGATGTTTTCTGAGAGACGGCTCTGTTTTGGCATGTCGCTTTCATTCTGTGGGTTGGCTAACCTGCGAGGCTCTCCTCGAGGTGTAGGCGCCGTATCGAAGGGGAATTCAAGAGCTTGGGAGTCAACCCCCAGCACTGTACCCTACAGAACACCTGTATAAGAGAGCCTAACCCAGTCTCTCAAAACCAACAAACAATCTTCATCCGCCTCATTCCTAACGCCCTCTCCTCTATATCCAATACCATGTCCAATCCCACCATATACCTGATCAACGGGCAGGTGGGCAACAACCCTGTCCTTGACGGATACACCATATCCAACGACCACGCGCCCCGTGCACCGCGAATGCTGATCCTGCCCAGAGACGCAGACGCGATGCACACGACGTCTGCATGCCTTCAGTATAGCTTGGTGACACACGCCGAAAGGCGCGCTGATCCAAGCCACAAGGGCACGCTCGTCGCTATCCACTATGATCTCCCCAATTGGGAGCTTCTAGGGCGCATGGATCTACCAGGTTGGGTGGTGGGGTTGCATAACCAGGGTGAGCTTTCTCCTCTTGGCGGAGGTTGGGCTCGGTGTCAGCGAGTGACAATCAATGGGGTCAATCGGCTGTCATAGTGCGTATTACGATCGCATGATGAGATTTCGGTCCTTACCGATAATCCTCGTCTGAATCCAGCGTCTTCGCGATACTCGACATTGCTGTCATTCGTTGGACAGAAGATGGCGCGACTGACCCGCACCATCACGTTAGAAGGGGCTACCAGGTAGGTCGACACCTTCATCTCTCGAATTGAGCCCAATTTATGGGCACCCGAATGATAGCTCTCGCTGTTCATCCGGAACCACGGTCAGTGGGTACCCGTGAACGTGAACGGTACCCTCCGAGTGTACACCGTCAATGGCGAGCTGGGAATGTCGGGCTTGTACGCGGACGATACGCCCCCGAACGATGTGGTTGCGCGCACCGTGTGGGTGTTCGTGCGCGTCACCGCGTTTCTCATGACGCGCCATGCGGGGTCTCAGCTACCTCCCTCTGCTCCCTTCGAGTAGAGTAAGGGATGATCCTTATTTCTATCCTTATTTCTTATCCTTATTCGTGTTGTGACTCGAAGCTTTCTTCTCCCTTTTCTACACGCAACTTCTCCACTACTATACCAGCTACCCCTTTAATTTGTTCCCCCGTCGCATTATCTGACAGAGAGTCTCGTTCTAATCTTCAATCTCAACCGTGGTCTGGTTCGATCGCGTGAAATCATGCATATCCCCCCTACATCGTGTACATGAGCGCCTAAAAGCCATGCATGAGTATCCTAGACACCGAGTCTGGCCTTGGTAGCAATCCAATCCTGTGGCCGGAAACTTTTCCAGTGCTTCGTCAGCGCCGCCATTTCATCTTTGCCCTGCCTAGACAGATAGATCCCCAGCATGAGTACCAACACGACACTCCAACGCACAGTTCACACATTTCTCACCTTTCTCTTTCCAACCACTCCGTCCTAAGCTGACCCCCTTCCCTCCACGCTTGAACCTGGCCCATGAGATCGCCCATGGATCCCTCACCATCCCCTGGTAAGGCCGCTGCGAAGCTTTCCGGCACAGTTGCAAGCGTATCGAGGAGATCTGTAATGGTAGACCTGACGAAGCGATTGGGAATAAGAGGGAACGCAATCCTCCGGTCTGGGGCGGGAGCCTCAGCACGGCAGCACGGGCACGCGAGATGTTCGTGCCACGCTCCACAGTCGTGTAATCGGGAGAGCACCCATTTTAAGATACAGATGCCGCAGAAGGTGTGTCCGCAATCCGGGGCGTTGAGCATGTAGGGCGCAGAGAGGACATCGTAGCATCTGCAGCGAAAAGGATGGTTAGCGAGACGAGGTGCGGGTACATGTAGGAGAACGCTTACAGAGGACAGATGTGATCTTGTTCAAGCCGGTTGAGGGCCTCTTGCACTTTATACTCGACCAGGTGCAACTCGATGCAACCCCCCTCCTTTTCTTTCCGTTTGAGGCGAGAGAACCCCCGCTCCAATCCAGAGAGCTTCAGCTCCAACTCCTTTTCACCAGCGACGAGCCTGGCTTCTCGACGCGCGAGTTCCTCGACCGAGGTCTTTGGGTCACCCACCCGTGTGCAAACCTGTGGTGGGTCGCGGCGTCGATGCCTTGGATTGGGAGGCGTCGAATCGCTCAGCGTTCGTCGATCGTCATCGGTATCATCGACGGCCCTAGAGGGACCGGGAAGCACACTGCCCAGGGCGCTTGTGCTCTGGCATAGAGGAGCCTGACAGATCTGTGGATCGGGCTCCGGATTTGAACCGACATCCTGAGGCTTCGTGTCGGAAGGAGGAGAGGGAGGCCGCGGCGAGGGAATCACAGGAGGAGGGTAAGTGACCGCGTTGAAAATGCCTCCTGGGTGGGGGAGGAGATCGGAGACGTGGAAAGGGTTATATGGTGAGAAGCTTTGGCTTTGCCCTGGTGCGCGACGGCTTGAGTCAGCCGAAGGCACGTTGGGTTAAGTTCAATGTAGATGGTACCGTAGTGATTATGGACGTGAGTGACATCTGTTCGAGATGAGGACGATCAAGGTAGTAAGATGTAAGATATCCAGTCCCACTTACATGTAACGCTCCCCTGATGTTGGTGGTTCGCGTTAAATCGCTGCGAGTAGTCGTTGATACTGCTGCTCCCCTGAGCAAGGTTCCCTGCAAAGTTTGTGGTGCTGTGATCGTATAGATCCCTGGAAACATTGTTGATCTCCATCGTCACGGTACCATCGAGTGAGCGGTAGTCGACGAAACGGGGCCCTGTGAGAAAAAGGCGAGGATCTTGGGGTGATGAGGGGTTTCGGAGGAGAGCAATGGTGGCTCAGAAGCGTTGGGGGAAGGGTAGCGGGAGAAAGGGGGGAAGTGAAGGGACTGCCCCCTGATCAGGTCGTGGTCAGTGCGTTTGTGTGCACCACAACATCGGCGTCTTTGAATCCGATTGGAGATGCTGTGAGGTGAGATACTTTGCTCTGCTCGTTAGGTGACAGGTTCGGCGGAGTTCTCAATAGACAGGATCCAGAGCTATAAGCAAGCGCTCGTGGATAAACATGACCACGAGAGGGTGTCAAACTCCATTTTTGGGCCTGCCAAGGTATGCATGTCCTATCCTGGATCCATAGGCGCTCGTCAGCACGATTCCTTCTGAGACTGGTCCGCTGGAACATACCGTGACCATGCAACAAGAAGAATTGTGTTCCACCAGCACTAGTACCACCAGCCTCCTGCTTTCTTCCCCGTCGTCAACCCACATAAGGCACCTCCCTTCTCCCTGGCTCTAGCGCAGAGTGTATAAGCTACGGAACCTCCACTTCCGCCTCGATGAGCATACCCATAAATCTCTACAAATGTCCTTCGCCTTTACCCCAACCTCGAACTCCCGTGGGTGACCTCAGTCCAAGGAAACGGGTCCACGGCCTCAAAGCCGTGGAAGGCTTTCCTATGGGCTCTAGTAGGATATATCCCTGAATCCTCCAACTCAACGCGAAGAATGGGCGGGGTTGAGAGTCTGGTCATGGAGAGCTCGCGGCATTGGCCGCTGCGGAGTCCAAACTGTTGGACTTCTTTTTCCGACGGTTGTGACCGTGACGTCACGCGTCGGTATAAATACCTCAACTGACGGTTTCGACGAACAAACCGCTTTCTTTCTTCCCCTCCTTGTCCATCCCCACACAAATTACGTCATCTAACGAGATCATTGCCATCCCTCATTCTACCCTGTTGCAAAGGCATT
Organism: Coprinellus micaceus; assembly: GCA_951394405.1. Lineage (NCBI taxonomy): Eukaryota > Fungi > Basidiomycota > Agaricomycetes > Agaricales > Psathyrellaceae > Coprinellus > Coprinellus micaceus. The sequence goes on along the minus strand of OX596337.1, from coordinate 604,727 downwards.
CTGAGGGATCGCCATCGTGGACGCAATCTTGTTCTCCAGCTGGGTCCAGGTCGGCTGCGTTCCGGTTCTATTTTAAGTGGAAACGCCTATTAATAGAGACACCACACTCGTACTCTCACTCCGTCAAGAAGAGTTCTCAAGTGCCTACTTAGATGATACGCCGGCTCGACTGGATTTTTATAGAATTGAGGACCAGGTCCAGTTATCAGGCAAACTCAAGGATACTTGTTTCGCCGGCCATCCAAACCTCGTGGAACTACGAGCATTTGGTGCACAACCCATACCCTTCAAAGGTTTCTAAGGCTGACCGCAGGTATACCGATATTGCGAAAAATGATCAGTCCTTGACTGCCCACGTCGTCTCGAGATCTTAAGCCCTTCGTCCGGTGAACCTGATCCATGTTCCTATGAAACGCGGGAGAAACGGCGTGGATATTTTACAGTATGTGCCCACCTCGTACTTTTCAGGCTATGCATATTCTACGCGATGATTGACGGCACATGCATGCCTCTTAGTGGCCCTTCCGTGAAGGCGATCTTCCACAGTATCTCTTCTGTTCAAACTTACCTCAGAAATGCGCACTTCGTTCCTTTTACGATCTCCCTTGCTTCAGCAGAAATCTTGGAGGTGATCCGCCACATGTTAATCTACCTCCCAGTCTAATTTTGCCCTTTGTGGACGCCATCATGTTGATCCTCCAAGAATGTCAGCCCTCTTCCCACGCGGGAAGGGGGTTTATACAGGGCTGTGTCTCTCTGACAACGACCACCATCTCCTCACTGTCGTTAGCTTTCGCTGCGAAATTTTCTCTTCTCCCTCCCCGGTCACTCCTTTCCGGTTTGCTTCACTCACTCATAACTCTACCCTTTCGACTTTGTATTAATCTCCGGCTCCAACGATGAGCTACGGGGCTGTCCCCCAAAATAACTCACCCTATGGTAGCTCCAACCCAGGATACGCGGAATCGTCCACAGGATTTATCACTCCCCATTCAGCGCCAAAGAAGAAGGGTCTCAGCCCATGGATCAAGTTCGGTGTGCCCGTCCTGCTGGCAGTCATCATTGCTGCTGTCGTCGGAGGCGTGCTAGGGACGAGGAAGAAGAGCGGCGATGGCTCGAGTAGCAGTGGGAGCGGGTCGTCAGGCGACAAGGAAGCGTCGGTGGACAGCAAAGCACCAATAGCGACGGCCACAGACATCCTCGCTGCTGGCGTGTTTGCGACGGCGACAAACAGCAAGTATATGATCCCCATCTACCCCTCCGCGGTGAGTTGCTCCATCATGAATGCGATGGAATCTTGGCTGATATGTGTGTGCAGACCAACACCGCCCTCTTCGCTGCACCGACGATTGATGCCAGCAGTAGCAAAGCATGGCCGAAAGACTCGTTCGCCCCCGCAAACCCCAGCCCCACCAACGTCCGCGAGGACCGTCCCCGCCTGATCGCACCCAAGTACAAGTGGGACGCACTCCCCGACCTCATCCGCAACGACCCCTACCTCCGTAAATGGAACGACACCATCATCCAGAATGCCACAGACTACGCCGCCCTGCGTCCCGTCCAGTACGTCATGGACGGCGACAGTGGAATTCTGGACAACGCTCGCGAGGTGAAGATGCGCATCAAGGCGTTCGGGTACGCCTACCACATGACGGGCAACACCAAGTGGGGAGACCGTGCCTGGGAGGAGCTGCAGAACGCCATCAGCGACTCTTTCGGTCCGACCAACAACACGAAGTGGAATCCCAGCCATTTCCTTGACGCTGCAGAGTTCTCAGCCGCGTTCGGTATCGCGTATGACTGGTTCTACCCGCTCTGGACCGACGACCAGAAGAAGACCATCCGTGACGGTCTCATCATGTACGGTCTGCAACACGGTGTTGACGTCTTTGCTGGTGGTACCGACTTTGGCTGGTGGACGAACAACATCACCGGAAACTGGAACTGTGTGTGTAACGGCGGCTTGACGCTCGGTGCGCTGGCCATCCTCGGGGATGACACCACTGGTGTGGCAGCGAGCCTGCTTGGCAGCACCATCGATAACGCCAAGGCCAACTGTGCCCAAGCTGTCATGGATGACGGATCGTGGGCGGAATCACCGAACTACTGGTACTTCGGTACGACTGGCCACGCCGAGATGGTGTCTGCCCTCATTACCGCCACTGGCTCCGACTATGGTCTCATGTCCACCGCGAACACCAACTACTGGCGCACCGGTGACTTCCACATGGGCGTCTTCGGTGTTACTTCGCTCTTCGACTATGGAGACCACGGTCCCAACAAGTTCTCCACCACCGCCAACTCGATGATTCTGTACGGCGATCTCACCAGCCACCCCGAGTTCATCCTCCACCAGCGTGACAGGGCTGACGCCGCTGAGCCCTGGAGTATGTTCTGGTACGACCCCGCTGTCACTGGCGCGTACTGGACCGATCGCAAGCTCGATTACTTCTACGACAACCCCCGTGTCCAATGGGCGAGTATGAGGGGCAGTTGGACCGACGATGATGCAGTATACCTCGCCATCAAGGCTGGACAGAACCTTGGACACCAGACCCACAACGACTTGGATGTTGGTACTTTCGTTCTCGATGCCCTAGGCACCCGCTGGGCTGGTGAGCTTGGCTCGGGCGATTACAGGTCGCCTCAGTACTTCAACAGCCAGGCGCAAGATGCGGAGAGGTGGAAGTATTACCGAAAGGCGACTGTTGGACAGAATACCCTCGTGGTCAACACTGCGAACCAGAATGTCAACAGCGAGCCGACTGTCAAGCATGGATCGTCGGATACCACCCAGGGATCGAGCACTGTCTTGTCCCTCCCCAAGGACTCGACTGCCTTCTGGACTGCGGATATTACGAGCGCCTACTTCGACGCGTGAGTACTTCTCTCTTTCTCATTCAAAGTAACTGACTGACACATCGGCTCTCAGTTCATCCGTCAAGCGTGGTGCCCGTCTGCTCAACGGACGTCGCCAAGTCCTCATCCAAGACGAAATCACCGCCACCCAGACCGTCCAATGGCGTATGCACACCAACGCGACCGTCACCCCCGAAGGTACCTCTGCCACCCTCAAGCTCGACGGCCAGACCCTCAAGATCACCATGCTCGATCCCCCATCCGGCGTCTCTTTCAAGACCATGGACCCCGTCCGTCTTCCCGGGATGCCCGAGCCCCTCGTCGCTGATCAGGAGAACCCTGGAGTCACAGTACTTGCGGTGGACTTGCCCGCTGGCACGAGTACGCTGAGGGTGCTGTTCAACCCCCAGTGGGAGGATATGAAGGATGCGGACTACGTGACGCCCCCGAACGTTGCGTTGGATAGCTGGACGTTGAGGAGTCACGATTGATTGAGTGCGGTGGAGAGAAGGTTGATTGAAAGTTGGACATTGGAATGAATGCAGGTGTACACAAAATACCTGCTACGAACGATCTCTTGACGAGCTTTGATAGTATAGTCATACATATACGGACTTCTATCTCCCCCTAGTTACTTACCTTTTGAGCTGACACCCACACCCACATGTTTCTAGTACCCACCCACTCCCCTCCCCGATTATCCCTCAACGTTTCACGTCACTCGTTTACTTACCTGTTCTCGCCTGGCTTGGCTTCTAATAATCCATACATACCCGGTCTTTTTCGTCTGCCAACTCGATATTAGCTCCGGTCCCCATCCCATGAAGTATCATATTGAAAGCGTAACCGTAAGTACTCGTACAGTCTAATTGAAGAGAGCTGAACACTGCATAGGAACTACCATCCAGATCTACTTGATCGCGGGCACGGCTGAGTGGGCGCTCACACTGGCGGCTGCGTCCTCCCGAAGACGTCCTTCAGAATGAGTCGGCTCTCGCGAAGCCGTCCGCCCTGGGTCGAACATTCCTGTGAGGTTTCAACGCTTTCAACATGCTGGCGGAGGCGCACCACAGCCTGCTCTCCGCAGTTCTCGATGAAGACGTGCCTGAGAGGCGATCCTCTCTGAGCTCGTTCCTCCGCCAGCAGCGCGAGCGTTGACAAGTCTGTGTCTGATCTACCATCCTCTGGCAAGGGGTTGTCACATCCCAGGCAGATTGATTCCAGGAGAGGACAGGGCAGCGTACACCGCTGTTCGCACCTGTCGAGTCCTATGGGTTGTGGTCGAAGGACATCGCAAGCTCGGGCTATGATTGCAGAGCATGGCACATTCTCCGAGACCGTGAGTTCCCGGAGGGAGGGGAGGGCAGTAAAGAGCGGTAGGAGCTCCGCGGTGGAGTAGTATCCCGGGAGGTCGACGCAAACTAGCTCCTCGACCTCGCTCAGCATCCCACTGGAGAGTAACGCGCTCCTGACGGCCCAGCTGAGGTTGGCCGTGAAGGCAACCGTGCCGTCTTCAAGCCCGAATGCCTTTTGGCTGTCGACACTCTTGCTCGAGATGATCTCGAGTTTATGGATGGGGTGCGGAACTTTGTCATCAGTGGGAGTGGGATCGCCCACAAACCGGGCTTGGTTTATGAAGCTCGTGAGGGATTCCCCAGGCCACTCGGACCAGCTGGACGTGAAGAGGTAGCGCGAAGCGGTGTTAGGGATCTGGATACAGGACAGGAAGTGGAAGATGTCGTCTATCTTTGGGGTTGTGCTTCGCAAAGTGAGTGACCGGAGGTGGGGAAGCGGGGTTGGGGTACCACCCAGGAAACCTAGGTCACCGGAACTTGGTTCCAGTGGAGACGAGGATCCGGCTCGAGAAATCAGAAGGTACTCCAGCTGGGGTGAAGCGGAGATGAGGGGTAGGTACTCGCAGAAATGAAGGTTCTCGCCCGAGTGATTCTTGGAGTTGTGGAGAGATAGCTTTCGGAGGTTGTAGAGTTGTAAGGAATTGCAGGGGGGAAGTGGGGAATAGTTGGAGAGTACGAGCTCTTCAATTAGTGGGAAGGAGTCGCTGAAAAGGTTGATGGGGAGGTTTTGGCATGGATCGGAGGTGGAGACATGGAGAGCCCTCAGTGCCTTGGCCGACCCCAGCTCAAGTTCCGCCCAATCTAGGGAGTCCGTATGTAAGGAGAGACTCTCGACCCGTTGTAGATTCGCCCGTAACAGCTTGAATGTCCCTGGGTTTCTCGACGGTTCATCGGGACACTCGGTCCCCTCGTCTTCGTAAACAAAGTCAACGTGTAGTGGAAGGTCTCCTGACCGAAAGAAAGAGGCGATCGCAAGGGGGTCTTTGGGGCCCCGAACCTGAATGTGCGTCCATAGGTAGGGTGTACAGAGAGCGACCTGCCGCCAATACTGGCAAACTTGAGTTACACGAAGGAGTTCGCTAGGATTGTTGGATGCGGGACCCGTCGAACTCCATCGTGCGTTGGTATGTGTTTGGAGGCACGCGAAAATGTGGCCCAAGATCTCTGGAGGGAGGTTGTCGATGCAGTGCTGAGGTTTTGGGTTATCAAATGCCTTGGCGTTGGGGGGCTGTAGGCAAGTGTTAGAAGATGTCGCACTGCAGAGGAGAACGTGCTCACCGCCTTTTCGTCGGCCCATTCGTCCATCGTCGTGGGGGCAGTCCCAAGCTTCCGAACGTGCATAGAAAACGTGGGTTGAGCAGCCGTTGAAGCGCTCGTAGTCACGCCCACCCGGGTGGTAGGGGTTCGTCGAAGATGAGGCGAAAAAAAGCGCCGGGGTGGTTCGCAAGCCCTTCGACAATGTGCAATGGTACGCCTCCCAGGAGGGCTATTCGAAGCAGATTAAACAGCAGTCCAAGGCCTAAGCGCTCGGCGTTGTGGGGTATGGAACAGGTCGCGTTGTCAGAGAGCAAAGGGAACAATGGCAAGCCAGATCCACTGCCACCCAGAGTTACTCATACTCCAGGCCAACACGAGGCAACCCCAAACTGCGCTGGTCGGTGGTGACGGAACTGAGCCATGGCCGAGAGTCCTGGAGCACCGGAGTGGGAGAATGAATCAAGATGACGTTCATGCCCAGTAAATTTGTGCTCGAGCGGTGGCTTGGCTCCTGGTCGTAGGCCGCTGGGGCCTATGCGGGTGTGGGTAGACAATGTAGTGGTAATTCGACCAAGCGCCGGCGCCCACAAGCGCCTACACTGCTGATTACGTTGGCCTGGTGGATGGAGGCCGAACATGACTGAAACAAACTGGGAGCACTACCTGCTCACTAGAACTACTCAGGAGCTGGGTAGTTTCCCTGGTTTAGCCCAAAAATGTTGAGGAGTTGGTCCAAAGAACCAAAACTATGCATTAAGAGGGAATCGAACCCCCGGCGGATCGATGGCAACGATCCAGGTTACCACTACCCCATTAATGCCTGGAGCGTGAGTTGCGGTCGTGTGTTGCCACGTGCGTTGCCAGTAATTTTAGCGCCCTGATCTGGAGCCGCCAAAATCTTATCTTTCTCCTCTACCACCACCATGTCCAGCCAGGCCTCCTCCTCTGGCACCCCTGTACCCAATTCCTCAGTCATTTTCGCCCGTGGGGTCATTGCTCGACTGTCGATCTGGCCAGTGCTACGAGTCGCTCTCCAGGAATCATGGGGTTCATCTGGGGGAGGTGACAAGAAGGCGCTCCTTGCCTCCGAGATCGTAGACGCCTTTGACCAAGCCGAGCTACCCGATGATGAGTACATCGAAGACATTCTCCTGCAAATTATGGAAGAGGAGTTCGAAGTCGGAGTTGAAGATGGGAGTGCGGAGAGCGTGGCGAAGGACATCGTGAATATTTACGACGACGTCAAGCAGGGCAAGACGGATCTGGTGCAGAAGTTCGAGGAGTTGGCGGAAAAAGCGAGGGGAAAGCAGGTGGAGGTGAGCGTGCAGAAGGAAGTGAGTGACGATGAAGATTGGGAAGATGACGATGGGGAGAGCGGCGAGGATACTGAGATGGATGAGGACGTTCCTCAGTTGGTGCAACCTGCATCGGAACCGCGGAGAAGGGAGGAACCTGAAGTAGACGAGGAAGGCTTTACTATGGTTAAAAAGAGTAAGGGCAGACGGTGATCATGGTGGACCTTGGGTATGTCGCACTTTAATTGAGAAAATATCATGACTTTGACGAGTGCCCATCGACAGTTATCGAGTCCACCTGGGGCGCCAGACCTTAAACTTCAACGCGATAAATTCTTTGTGCGCGATTCTTCCCCTGGCTGTCTACCTTTGCTCTGTCTAGAGGAAACCATACCCAACCGAAAGAGCCCATCGGATATGTGCCTCTAACAGGTAATAATTCCCTTTTCTCCTTCCTCACACTTCGGTCGACCTTTCCCTCAAACTGCGCCCCTATCTGTGTACTGATTTGTCCTGTTGCCGACTCCCGTTCCCCAATCTTCGATCACTTTTTCTCTTGTTGTAAGTGACTGTGGAGGGTTTCGTCCTCTGAAAAACCGTGTTACCTACGGTTCTATTGAAAACACTCTCCAAAGCGGGCGGATGATGTGGACCTGATGTTGGCTGGAAGCAAAGCTGCGATACTTCAAGCCCTTGGGGGAGCAGTGCGCACACCGGAATGTGCCATTTGACGGGGAGGCAATAGCTACACTGGCTTGCTTCGCTACAGGGTGCTGGGGGTTCGGGGATCCTTGTATTGTGAGGTTATTACGGTAGGGGTGCGTGTCATAAAATAAGGGGATCGAATGATTCATTCGAAGAATCGAATCAGTTCTGCAAATCTCGAATGGTGTCAGCGCGAACAGCTTGGTGAGAGTGTATCATCCGCTCGACGCTGGCCCAATAGACTTGTGAGATTTGAAAGGATGCGTCTGCTGTCAGACCACTTGTTAAGCCGCGCGTGGCGGATTCGAGTCGTGGAAACAATCGGTCGAGGAACCGCGATACCGAGAGAGAATGGTCGAACGTGTACCGGGTCTGTATGGAGGATCGGAAATGAAGAGCGATGGATCGCAATCCATGCGACGAAGGGAGGCGGAGGCTTTGGTCGTTGGGATTCGGCAAGGTATTGCAATCCATAAATATGGCGAGCTCTTGCAGGTATGGATGGCGCTCTCCAACGGCCCGTAGTATGGGGAGGGTGGGATAGATGAAGAATGTACGGTCTTCGCGAGGCAGGAATTGTAGCTTGGTCAGATGTGGCAGGTTCTTGATTGCTTCCAAAAGGTCCTCTGTGATGGTCGTCGAATTGAACGACACACCAACCACAACGAGTTCCGAAAGGCGGTGAAGGGTTGAGAGGTTAGACAAGAATGGTCTGTCCCAGTCCACAGTGACCGGCTCGTCCTGGTATATGGGTGTCCATCCGGTTTGGGACAACATCGAAATATGGAGGGCCCAGAGACTAGGGTTACGGCGGGTATGGACAGCGGCGACGAAAGAAACGGATCTTCTTTGTTGATAGTCACCCCAGCAGAAAATTTTGAGAAACAGCGTTGTGAGCTGGCGAGGACAGACAACGGAACAGACGTCGTATTGAGTATTGAAGTCGCCCGAAATTTCGAACGCGCGTAGTTTCGGGTTTGTACTGCGAAGAGACAGGCGGTTGAGGTCCTGGGGAGTTGGTCGCCGATTGGGCGATTGACCACGGATCGACATCAAGTGAAGATAGAGGAGTTGTACGTTGGTGTTGGTGAGAGGTTGGAGTTGGGTACTCAGGCCGTTAGGAACGGCGACCCATAGCTTGAGAACGGAGTCAATCTTGGAAATATTGGCTATTATTTGTTGGTTGACCGGGTGCATGATGTTTAAGGATGTGAGGCCAGCCGAACTTCGGCGAAGGTTGGCGGTCAGTTCGACGACCCCTGCTTCAGTCGCTGGATCTTGCAATTCGCTGATGTTGATCCGGAGCGTTTTAAGGACTGTGCAAGTAGAGAGGGCGACGAAGAGCGAGACTTGATCTCCCGACGTTAGCGAGAGTTCTTGGAGGAATGGGAAGAAGGGGTCTGGTCTGACGCGTGACAAGGCAAGGTATAGAAGCCAAGATGGTTCGACTGCCAATGCTCCACTTCCGCAAGTACTCAATGTTCTCGCTCGCAAGGCGTAGAAAATAAAGCGGTCCCACTTCTCGTCGGAGACGCCGGGAGGGTAGTATGGCTGTTTACAAACGTGTTAGCTTGCGAGACGATAGAAGGGGAAATGCTCGTACCTGCTCCTGTTTTCCGGAGTCCCTAAGAAGGGAAAATAAGGGCCCAATTGAATCCACCTCTCTCCAGACCGCGTCCAAACAAAACTCGGAGAAGGCTCGATTGACTCGAGCAAGGGATGCAAAGTTATATTTCCATTTTACAAGGGCGCCGGCTGGTTGATTCCTGGACGCGTCTTGAATGACTTGGGCTTGTAAGAAAGACAGAATCGATGACAGCAGTTCTCGTGTGTCCAGCACTCGGTGGATGGCCGATGCTGGTGCTGTCAGTCGGACCGCGTCGACAAGGGTAAAGGAGGAGATGGCTTGGTAAGACGACACGGTTGAGCAACGACAAAGTGTATCTGCCACTTACGTGCTGCCCCCCTCTTGGATTGATTCGTGTCACTACACATCGGATTCACCGTTTCTTTTTGGCCACTTGGTGGATGAAAGGGAACACGCGGAGCCACTTGAGCGATACATCCACCTCTAAAGTGACACCCCCCCAGCTAACTTTGAAAGTTGTCTGGCGTTGCTGATTGGTTCCTCATGTGCTGTGTACGGTCTCCCGTACTTCTGTATTTCGATGGTTGCGGATGGTCGAATATCGTTACTAATACCAATCAAGAACATCGGGATTTTTGCTTCTGAACACCTCTCGACCCCTGTAGTGTTTGATTACATTGAGGTCGCTGTGCCTTGGCTGGGGTGGGTCATGGATTAGGGTTCGCCAGGCAATATCACGCCCGCGTTGTCTCCAATCGCTTTCTCCCGAAAGCTTCATACATAGCCCTGTAATTGAGCTCAAACTCATTCGGCTATTCGGAGTATCTGCAAATATGAGATGCCGGAGCGTTGCAAGGGCACATGCATATATCCTCAGCAGTACGGCATAGAATTCTCCGTTCAGGTAAGCACACCCTTACTTCATATTAGCCCAGTGTAGTCGCTCTTTTTGTTGGGCACCATCCCATGTTGAAATAGAGTCCTCCTCCGGTTGGGTTACCACACTGGCCGAGGTAGAGCACTATCCATTCAGGATGCATATATGGTTGGAGAGATTGCACTTGAGTCTCGACACTTTCGTCAGGAGTCTATTTCGTTCACAGCGCCCGGTACACTCTGCAATGCCCCTCCCATTTCCCAATACTGTGACTCGGTTTGGATACCCTCAGAGTCCCTGGCCAAATAGTGGTGTGTCTCTGCTTCCACCGGGCCAACCCATCCACAGATTTAGTCGTGCCTCGATAGGGGCACACACGGAATGACAGGGAAAATCATGTGTTTTATGTAGGGAAGCTCGCTTCGTTGTCAAGACAAGACATGGGGCAGGGCAAGCTTTGCTGGGTGTACCGAAGATCTCGCACATTGTAGACAGTCGAAAACGAAGGAGGGGCCGTGCGAAGCACGGGTCACATTCTCGTGATACTTATGTAATAATGTGCCAATGATTGATGGGCGCCAAATTCCGAGCGCCAAGGAAGAGGTGAGAGGGTACAGGATGGATCCATGTGCACGATTGAAAGAAGTATCCTATGTGGTGATACTAACATATGTCTGCGTGCCAACATCCCTCCTGCACTTTTGGCGCGCCTCCACCGCCCGGTGATGCACCGTTGACGAGCGAACTCCTCGAAGAGCCCTAATGATCTGGACAATCGGTTCCCAGAACCCAGTTAGCCCAGGCGAAACGTCGGTGCTAGGAAATATGCGATCCAGATACTGGGCAACTTTCAGCTGATTTGAGATGGATGGATTCGGAAATCCTCTGACGACGCAGGGAATTAGCAACAGTACCCTCATGCTGTTGTCATAGACGCGATCGGGAGGCAGGTCTGGTATGTCCTGCACCGAGTGCAAATCCACCATGGTCGATAAGTGGCGGAGGTGAACGTTCGTCCTTGCAATCACCTCCAGTACGGTGTATGGCGCAGGCCGCATGTGATTCCCCTCGTCTGTGGAGATTGGGAGGGGGTGGATGAGGGCAAAGCGCAGCTCCGGGAGTGACGTTACGACGCGGAGGATGTTCAATAGGGTATCACCACCGCTGAACATCACTTGAGTGACCGATAAGTGAGTGAGCTTGGAACACGATGCGAGCGCCGTTAGGAAGGGCTGAGTGGTGTGAAATGCCGAGTCTGGTTGTACCTGCCGAAAGGCTGACCCATGTTCCCTCGCTTGCGGATTTGGGCCTTCAATCGTCAGCCGAACGACATTCGGGTTTGCCCGAAGTATTTTCGCCATTGTAGCTGGGGTCAAAAGGTCCTGTTGATCCACAAAACCGCAGGGGACACGCAGGTCAACGCATTGGAATGATGCGGAGGGTGGGGACTGTTGGGAATCGGCGAGCCTCGAAATTAGCCCGTTCCTTCCGTGTATCTGAAGTTGGCGCAGGTGGCCCTGGGGAGGGAAAATCCTCTGAATGCACTGTTTACGTGCATCTAAGTATGGGCCCAAGTCCCTGCCAAAACCCAGTTTGGGCTCTTGAATGACGACCTGCTGGTGCGCCCAAAGTTCAGGCCCGATGCCGCTAACATCCTCCTCCAGGATACGGAGATGAACGTGTCGCAAAGGGCCTAGCTTGGATAAGGCGGAGAGTAGCTGAAGATCCGCCTGTTCCAGGACGCGGAGCATGGAGATGGGCCATGGCCTACTGGAAACCACCTCGACGAGTTCATGCAGAGTCGAAAGGTCTGCCTTTGTGTCTTCATGGATCTGATCCCGCAAGCATATCAGAATGATATCGAGGAGTTCTGCCGTGCCCAGAACTTGGTGAACGGGCGACATATCGCTGAGTTGAAGGCTGTTGATTATAGAGATTGTAAGTGTTTAACTGGGTACACGAAACGTATACATATTGTGAGACACGTACCTTGGGACCCCCAGTCACTGTAGGGTTACCACGCCGATTCACCTGTTTTCTGTACCATGGAGGTTGGGAGAGAGATGATCCACTCGCACACGATTGCTGCCGGGCCTAAACCGTGTGAACCTGGCCGGGATAGGGGCTGGCATCTTGAACTCAACGGTCATCCTGGGTACTCCTTAGTAGGGGTGCCAATGCCCCAGAGTCCTATAACATCGCGACGCTCTGTTTCGGATTAGAATAGTGAACGCAGATGGTGATATGTGCGATGCTCCCGTTCTATCGTGCGGAAGAATCTTACGCAACAAGTTGAAATTCCGTTGCGACTTCTGACGGTAGGCGAAGGTAGTGCATAGAGGGCATACCTACGTCGAGGAGCCTGAGGCAGGACTCGTCCCCTTTTCCTCTGGCAGCCTCCGAACCTGCCGAAAGTATTCTATCATAAGCTCGATAGGCGACCAGAATGCGGTAACTTCCTCGTTGACCACCATCCTCGACAGTTTCTTGAGGTTTGGAAAAAGGCGGTACAGATACATGGCCAATTTGAGGTGTTCCTGGGTTGAATAGGCCGGGAAGAAGAGTGACATGCCCGGGATTAAAGTCAAGTCTTCAAGTACGAGCCGATTTCCGGGGGTGTGTTGTGGAGGAATGTCCATCGAGGATATCGCAGCCGCCGATAGATCTATGCAAGTGGCGAAGGTACGTAATCGTGGATTGTACCTCGGTATATCTGCCAGAACTGCTGGGGCGGGAGGCACGATCCTGTCCGCCGGCCGAGCCGATAGTTGGTAGGGCAGAAAAGAGAAGAAGGCAAGCTTCGGGAGGCTTTGTGTCGTTACAAGCACTTGCGAAATGATATCGCCACCCTTGAAAGCTATCCCGCTGATAGTAAGGTCCCGCAGATCGCTGGCGCTTGCTAACCGCGTGAGGAGGACTTGCGTGTCGTTAAAGGGCACGCTGGTTCGTGCGCGCTCGAGGGCGTCTGGGGGAGCATGCATGCCCGTGACGCATTTTACAGTGAGCCCTTCGAGACGACGGTTGCGAGTAAGGTAGATTGCGATAGTGGCAGGGACCAGAATGTCTTCATGAGGACCACCGTTTCGAAGGAGTTCCAAGATAACGGTGTGGACGGACGAAGACTGCGAGGGCGAATTCCCGTAAGCACTGGCTAACTTCGACTGGAAGCCGCTGCCTCCGTGGACGAGAATTCGCCTTGGGTCGCCTTCTGTAGCTCTGATGGTTTCAATATTTTGTTTACAGGCCTCAACGTAGTCGGGGTTTACTTGGTCTTCGCTGGGCGACTCTTCGAAGATCACCTCGCGATGGGTCCAAAAATTGGGTCCAATCGCGGATACCTCCTCAGCTGAGAGAACGACGTGGAGGGATCTCATCGATCGTAGTCGGGATATGTTTCGGATGCATTGCACGCCGGATGGCTGGTGCACACGAAGGACGGAGAGTGAGGATGGTTGCTCCCCCGGGGCGGCGCAAAGCGCTGTGATGGGTTCCTTAGACTCCGGGAGCCCCATGCGGTTGAGCCCGAGATCCACATCGACGAGCTGGACGTACGAGCGTACCGAAAACGCTATCATCATGGAGAGACTGTCTGTCGACTGGAGATAGAGGCTTCGTAGGGCAGGGAACATCAGATTCGGCCGTCCGTTGGAAGCCATTATGAAATAGCCCCAGGAGCTTGAAGGGTCGGACGACGTAGGGGTTGTGAGGGCCAAACTTTTCATCTTTGAGGACTAGAAGCTGAATCACTCCCAAGCGAGAGTCGAGATTCCAGCATTGTATGCCTTCCGAAAATGTCGCCGTCACGCAGGGAACAACAGATGTGGCTTGACGCTTACCAACGATTCGTTGTCTGCGTTGGAGGGCCCTAGCAGAGATAAGAATGGTTCCAGGGAGTGCATGCGTTCCCAAATCATCCCAGTGCTTGCATGGTGAAAGGAGCGGGAAACCAGACCCATATCCCGGAAACCACCTTTCCATTTGGGAGACGAGCCGTTCGATAGCGGCTCACCCATGTCCGATTCCAATCCCGCGTCCTTCCTGCATAAATCTTTGACGGATCCAATGATTGAACAGAGGAGCTCGGCGTTGTCCAACGCATCATGGGTCGCCGACGACATTTCTGGGTCCTCCTGGTCTGCAAAATGGAGGTGAGTTCCCATAGTGGTCGCATTTGTTTAGTGAGCTCAATACCTATCCAACTACTTGTCAGAGACCACGGAGAGGGCTTAGGGTGAAGACGAAGGTTCCGGAAGGTCGACTCGGAAACGCAAGTACCTGAATCAGAATCTCAGTCTGGGCCACGTTTGTCTCGTACCCATCCGTTTTGGGGTGACCCCCAAAGGTCACATCCTAAAACGGATGGGTACGAGACAAGGCCACGTGCACGTTTGCACCGGAACGTGGGCGCTTGTTGAAGTTGTTCTACAACCACCATTCCCTCGACTAGTCCGATGATTCCTTACATCCGATTATTGAAACCTGGCCTCCTGGGGTGGATGACCCGGAGTACCCCCAACGACTGGCAGTCGCCAACCCAACCGCTCAGGCGCTATAAGTCTCGACTGTCAGCACATCTAGTCGTTCCTTCATGCTAACCAGGTCGTATGGTAAGTCTTGTCCCTCGCACTCGAGGCACACTTACTGACGAGGCTGCCTGTCGAAATTTCAGGGACGATGTCGGTGCTGCAAGGCTTTCTTGCCGTCCTCGCTTCGTGGTGGGACGTTCTCTGCGCTTTCTTCGCGTCTGTCGTGGTCTATTGCCGGAGCGGATCGTGGCCGAGTCCTGCATACGACCATATCAAGTCGCCATCGCCTGCGTCGTCTTGCGAGGAAGGAACCGATCAGGGGCATGTGGATGACTTGGAGAGCGGGTTGAACACTGCTCCGCTGCTTCTACACAAACGCGTACCTCGGCGGTCTCCTCCCAGTAGCCCAACGCCGCCAAGCACCCCCGGACTAGCGACCCCAGCCACCACTTCCCCCGTCCCCATCCTAACCTCGTCGTTCCTCTCGGCGTTTCTTCTTGAAGGGAAGGGTATCACTTTGTCGCCGTCTGCCAAGGCCATGCTTGCCAACGGGGTCTGGTCTGCGGACAGCTCTCTGTCCTCGAATTTTGGACGCGGAGAGTTTGATGACAGCGAGGACACGAAGGTCTGTTCGTCGCCCCGGGTCGCCTTCGATGCCTCGCACCGCCTGACCCTCCAGCTCGACCTCGGCGGCGTCTCCATACCCAGCGGGACCTTCAATCTGGACCTTCGACCGAGTGAAGAGTACTCGAGACCTTCGCCGAGGCCCCGACCACCGTCTACCGTGAGGCACAGCCTGCGGTTCTCCATGCCGCCCCAGCCCTCTTTCTCGTACCCTTCTCCGGAGATGTCCATGGACGCAGTCCCATCCCACTCTATGTCCACGTTCATATCCCTCCCTGGTGTCAATGATGTCTTCCGCGGGGCGCTGATCACCGAGGGCGACGAGGTCCATCTTCCTTCCTCCCTCTCATCACCCGAGCCCCGCTACCACGAGTTCTACTACGACTACTACTGCCAGGAACCTGTCCTGGCATTGGACTCCCCCACCGAGGACGCCATCAGGCAGAGCATACTCGCGTTCTCGCCGGTGCTCGTCATACCGCCCGTCCCCGAGCTCAGCGACCTCGACGTCTCCTTCCCCAGAGACGAAGAACAGCCGTTATCGTCTACCCCTATCGTTCCGTCAACAGGACATCTCATCCCAACGCCGGAGGGCGAGAAGGCCCTGACTGTCGTGTCCTCTACGTCTTCTCGCTCGGTGTCGGACTCGTGGCACACACCTCTGACATCCAGGAGGCCGAGCATCGACTCGGCTATATCCGCTTCTCTCTTTATCTTTCCCGCGTTCGCCAGCACCCACACGGCTGCTTCCATCGCCACTGCGAACGAGGTTCAGGAGGGAAGCCGTCAAGGCGCAGAAAGGACCGCCCTCGTCTCCTCTTCGTCATCGTCCTCCTTCTACGCCGACTCGGACACGGGTAGTACCTCTCGAGAACTTGGAGATGATTCCAATAGGACGTTGCAGACACCGAAACACGAAGGGTACCGCAAGACCGACTCAAATCTGTCGTCATCGTCAGAGGGAACTCGCAGCCTTTCAGGGAGTGAGGGTTCTCTCGAGATGTCAGGGGAAGTGGCCCTCGTTCAGGTGAAGCGCGGTTCTATCGTTCGGCCTGTTGTCTTGGTCAGGTCTCCTGGGACGCGGGAGTCTCTCACCCCTCTGATTGACGAATGTGACTTCCCAGATGGAAGTCCCAATGGTACAGCAACGGCGATTGCCCCTCGAGGAAAGGGCACGGCGGACCAGAATCTAGCGGTCTCGGACTATCCCAGCGGCCACCCTCCTCCCATTGGACAGGAGAGGCTTAAGGCTTTCGACGGAGACGAAGAAGAGGAAGGGTCGATCAGGAGTGAAGACGAGTCGAGCGTCGAGTGGTTAAAATGGCCTCACCGTTCTAAACAAGAAGTGGGCCCCCAAATCGAAGGTACGTCCCGGATTCCGACGATAGTTGCCCCAGTTGATCTCACCCATGAACGCCCAGAAATCGAGCAAAGTCCCGTACAGCACAACGTGCCCGAGATCATCGTCTCGCCTTCGCCATCGGCGACTGTTTTCAACGCCAACCACCGTCGGACGGCTAACGCATCTCGCGGTTCGAACCCGCCCACCATCCAGCACAACCTCCGCCAGCTTATCGTCTCGCATATCCAAGACTTCATCCCCGTTAAGCTCCCCAGGTATCACCACCAGCCGTCTAAGGGCTCCTCGTTGGCTTCTACCACATCCACCCCCCCTCAAGCAAGCCCCACGTCGGGCTCGTTCCTCCGTTCGTCCATTGTAATCCAGATGGACAGCGCCCAGGTGCCCATGGTAGGAGGTATAATGGCGCCCCCTCAAACACCGTTTGCCGACCTTGATGGCCTAGGAGACAGCAGGAGCTTTGGCGTTTCCTTGACGTTCAACGCAGACGCGGCGTACCCCGCAACGACGTTCGCAGACTCGAGGTACCCTACATTCATTCAAGCAGCCACCCCCTTCCCCAATCCGAAGCGGAGCGGGAGGGCGAGGGCCAAGACCCTGCCGACGCGGTTGAGGAACGCATTTGGAGGTGGTAATCAAGATGCGCACGAGGAGGACATCGGGAGTTCAGGTTCAAGTGACACGGTGAATGCAGGTCAGGTGCGGGATGCTCGTATCGCCGCCGATTCCCGTTTGAAGGCTGGTGGTGCTGAGAAGAAGCCTCAGCGAATGACTCGGCGGAGGAGGCGGGGGACAGACGCTGCTGATAGGGGTTTGGAGAAACCCCGGAGGACGTTTATCGCAGCTGGGGAGGATAGTGGGCAGGATGATGTGCCATCAGACTACTCTGGGGCCCGCGCGTTGTGATACAGCCGAGCTTCATCTCGTTCTTTCTATTGCGCCTGTTGTGGAGAGAGGGAGGAGTGCTTCACTCCGGCCCCCTGACACGCATGCGACGAAATTCCTCTACCTAGAAATATTGTTTGTCGGCCATTGTGAAGCGGGAAAGGGTGGCGGTGTTATGTCAATGCTGCTGTGATGAAGGTGCGCGACATGTCCTTGCGATCGCTTCGCGGGAAGGAAGTTGTAGATGGTACTTGGCAGCGGGAGTGAAAGGGTGCTTTGCTTTCGTGACCGTCACATCTCTGTGAAGAGTGTATAACGGACACTTGCGTGATATGAGTTTTCTTTGTTTTTCGTCCCCTTCTTTGTTTCCCCTCGCTTGCATTTCGACTTGTTTGGCATCGCTGTATTTATTCGATGGACGTGCGTCGAATTAGAAAGGTTGGGGAATGCCCGAGCTTGATTTCTCCTCCTTGGGACGGTGCTCAGGGCAAGTGAGGGAGGCACATGCGGTGGTAGGCCTTTGGGTTTAGCCTTTGTCGTTTCCTATTTCGAGCCTAGACCCCCCGCAGAGAGCGGGCGGGACACCTGCAACCTGCAGGACAACGTCATTTGAATTCCGTCCTCAAAGGGGAACGCCCATCAAAATGCAGGCGCGCAGCGCCTCTCAAGCGCCCAACATCGTAATGTCAATGAAGCGAATCTTGATCGCCTGACGTCTAGATACTTACGTCCGATATCTCTAGGACAGAAAGGGCTGAAGGCCAAGGTCCGAGTATCTGGGATAAGAGATGCTCGGTTCCAGGCTCTCAGTTATCTCTGACCAACAGAGTGAACTCGGAAGTTCAGAGTAGCCGCCGTCTGGCTGGAATCGGGTGCCCCTCACCACGGCCCAACTTAGCTTATTCAACCCAGAAATATGGTGCATTGCGAGATCTCGGGTCTCGGTTCGTTTTTGAAAGGAAGGGGTGTGATGAGGGAGGGTCAGTAATGATGAGGATCTCGATCGGCGCGCGGATAGGAAACGATGGGGGGACTGGGTATGTCATGGGATGCGTTGCTCATCTGCCTCTTAGGTACAGTGAGAAGGGGAGTGCTTATCGTCGAACAGTTGATATTTTGATACACATACTTCCCAAAGCTCTTTAGATATACGAGTACATATCGCGTCGGTCGTATTTTCCCGAATGAACGAGTTGAGAAGTGCCTATATCCCCTCAATCCTTCCACCCGGGGTCCGGGTCCGACTTCAGGTTGCAACCCGCTGAGAGGCTTCCAATCTCAGGATTAGATGCCGTCGCCTACCATCCAGCGTTTCACAAGCTCCAACGATTCGACTGGTTTGTCGTATGGGACCTACAGCGTATTCAATTGGGAGGCACCTCCAGCGCGGTGAAATACGTACCATATGTCCAGCACCATCGAGGGTAACAAACGCCAATCCCCCATATGACCGCACCCTCCCCGCCTTCCTCCCATCCACGTACCAATCCCTCAACGGCTGTCTCCTAAATTCGTCTCCCCCACTCCACTCGAGGTTAGTCGTCCATTTCTCGTTGCCGACATGGTTACACGTAAAATCGTTCATACCGACATAAACGAGGACGCGGACGCCCCTGTCGAGCAGGTTGGAGACGTAGTGGTACGTTTGGCGATATGCGTCCAAGTTTGCTTCGAAGTCGGTGCGGACTTTCCAGGATTGACCGGTGAAGTTGGTTTTCATGTCGTGTTCGGCGCCGATGAGCTTTCGAATATCAGGACGAGAGAGGTACTCGTTGATCGACCTTTGATAGAGGGTCAGGTAGGATATGCAGACACGGTGTTCGATACTGACAGAGTCACCGGATAGCAGATCGTCTCTTCCAGTTTCCCCTCGCACTCCACTGTAATGTCAGAGGGGTTCAAGCCTAATGCAATTGGACGCCTTTAAAGGTGGAGAACGGGTATGAGGAGGAACCCCTACCTGAGGAATACAGAGGCGTCAGTAGTTCTTCCATGCAGAACGAGGTCGCGGCTCCGCAGCTGAACTTGTCAAAAGTGTCGAGGCACGATTCCCTGAGCGACTTCTTGCAGTGGAGAGTCTAGGATTGGTTAAATAGAGGTCCGTTGTAGGAAAAATGGATGAAGACGCACGACGTGCTTCATACGAATACAAGTTTTGATATCTAGCACCGGTGGAACCGTGGCTGGTGTGCATACCACATCAACGAAAATGCGGTCGGGGGATCTGGTGGACCAGCCGGGGATCTGGGAGGCCAGAGCTGGGGCCGCAGACCGCGTTGCTCGTTCAGGCCAGCGTACACCAGCTGGGCTGCCGAGACCAGACTGCGTGCAGCGGATCTGCTGGGCGCCAGACTGAGTGCAGCGGACCTGCTAGGCGCCAGCCTGGTGTACGCTGGTCTGTATCCTGGCGGCTGGTTTGGGTCCCGGGATCTCTCTGGGCTTCGTAGTCGCGTTACGACGCTTGTTTTACATAGCAGTTGCCATTATAATAAGAAACAGTACAATAAAATCACAATTAAGAACTTTTACGAGGCACGCGAGCGCCCATAGCGTCCATGAGCAGAACAAAGCAAAGAATTCCGTACGAAGCCAGCGCAACGAGAGCCCGGAATACGAGGCACAGAAGCAACACACCAGAGTGGGTAGAGCAGCCCAGGAAAGCAGGAGAGTCCCGAAAAGAAAGAGTCGAGAAACGAGAACGGAGAGCCCGAAACGGTGCACGTGCGAAAGGAACTGCAGCGAAATGCAGTCGGTCAGCAGAGAACAGACCCAAGAGCCAGCAAGCAAATACCTGAACCACGTCAGGCATGTGAAAGTGAGCTTCGACGGCCAGTACCAGTCCGGTTGGGCAAGAACCGTGTTGCCTCAGCAGTAGTCTTGCGGCCTTTGGTCGCCAGGGTCTTCGTCCTCTGAGACGTTGGCGCGGCGGCATTCTTTTGCTTCTTCGCCGGGGCTGGTGTGTTAACGATCGCGCGCTGAGCTCGTTTACGAGAGGTAGCAGGGCCGGGGCTGCACTCGCTCTCAGTCAGAGCCGGGGGAGTCCCTTCCAGAATGTCGTCATAGTGCTTCCGGGTAGAGTCGTCGTTGAGTCGCCTTGACGGCGTAAGCACCTGCGTTTCCGCGCCGAGATTCTTCGCAACAAACAGTTTCTGCCTGAAGGTAGACGCAGCCTGTTCCAACGGGTTATTCAGGAGCGAATAAAGTCATATCCACGGTCGTGGTAGACGCAAAACCTCACCTGTTCTTTCTCAGTGAGGGCTGGCTTGAGGCTGTTTGCCTGGATGGTAGCATGCGATTGCTCACGGCCGTTTGCGGCAGGATCTTCTTGAGTTTGGAATACGGGAGCGGTAATCTTGGGCTTGGTTGCGCTGGAAGTCGCCTCGGCCCTCTATAAGGCGGTGAGAGGAATGAAGGACACTCTGGAGGTCACGCACCCTTCGACGTAAGAGGGATCGAGAAGTGCCATGTGTTCCATAGTCGTCGTCGTCGTCGTCGTCGAGAGGATGGGCTTGATGAACGGGGGTCTAGAATATAATGGTTAGAATGGGTGTGAAAAGTGTTTCGTGACGTGCCTCAACGTTCTTAGACTTTACGTTGTCGTGATCATCAGACTGCTGGGTACCCTGGTCCTCTGGATACTCTTCATACTCATAACCGTTCCCATCTTCTCTACCTTCCGGCACGTACATGTCGTCATCTTCGCCGGGGCTCACAGCCTGAAACGAGCTACCTTGCGGCGAATCAAGAGCATGAAAGTCGAACCGGCCGAAGTACGAGCGTCCAGGGGTGGCCGTGAACAGCTGAGAGGAGGGGTAACCCCGTGCATGTTCGCCTGTTCTGGGCGAGGGGAATCTCGTTCGGGGGGTCGTCGCCAGTAGAGTCCGGGATGTAGGTGCTGGGTTCCACAACGAGGCATTGGACCGGGGAGGTGGGGTTTGACCGAGAGGGAGGTCCCGAGGGGCACCATGGATGTGCTGAGACGAGTGCGGCCCACGTTTAAGGGCACTAAGCCCTCGGTTACTGTCGGGCAGCGTTTGGGGGTGGGGTGAGCGAGTGGAATTCCGCGCCGGGGGCTCCCTCGTACTCGTGCTGATGTTGCCATTGTTGCGGGGTGGGCGGCTTGCTGGTGTTTGAGAGGACGATGTGCCTCTGGAGGGGCAGGTGGGACGGATCTCAGGACGGGCAGCAGAGTTATCGTTTGCGCCGGCATCGTTGGGATCACCACCATGCGATGGGCGGCCATGGCGTGCCGGGGCTCGAGACGAGGATGCACTGGCACTTGGAGGAGCCATTGAGTTGTTGTTGGGGGCTCGAGACGATGATAAATGCTGCGAGCGCGCCCGAGGATGCTGAGGTGTAGCGGCGGTTGAAGGTTGAGCTTGAATCCGACTTGCACCCTGGCGCGAGTCACGGGCAGGTCGACGGTCGCCTTGGTGAGGGGCGCCACGATCTGGGATAAACATCAGGGTGTGTGTATATTTGAAGGAATTCCGTACTCACCAGGAGCCGCTGAAGCGGCTTCCTTTCTCAGCCTCTTCATCTCTTCGATGGGATCGATACCCTCGGAACCAGAGTCGTCGGCATCGTCCTCGAGCTCCCAAATTGGACGGCGTGCGGCAGTAGGGAGCCCGGGAACCTTGCTACAGGGTGGGTCATTGATAACGGCGGCATTACCAAGTAAAGAAGAGCACGCACTGAGAAACGGCGTCGAGGATGTCTTCGAAATCCGGGTCCTTGAGCAATTTTACAAGCTGAGAATGGAGTTTTTCCACATTGAACCTTCCATCTCGGTCGCCCCACTCGGACATGGACGAAATACTGACATATGCCTTCACGCAAATTGTGAGAGTGAGCCACTGAGGCAGATAGAGGACCCACCTGGCATGCAGCAGAAGCAAAAAGATATGGAGTGATTGAAACGATTCCCCATTTCTCTGCGTTTGAACGGTTAGGAGACGTAGAGGGCCCGCCCAACGCAGTTGATCGACCTGTGGCCCAGTGTCGGAGGCACTACACCGTAGATGTGTATGAACGATGGGACTTATCTCGAGATATAAAAGAAACATACCGAAAGAAACACCTCCCCTTCTCCGAGTCCCATCTCAGGTTTCTTGGGGTCGTAAACGAGACCCTGGGGAAATAGAAAGGATGGGAGGGAGTCGTTCCTGTGACGTCTTGTCCCGTTACGGACGTCCTCACAGTAGGCCCTATATAGCTATGAAAACGAAGAATACGGAAGGGCAACCGTACGACTCACGTTGGGCCCCTTCTGTACACCGCCCGATATTTGATACCCACGATGAGGTCTCCAAATTGGGTGTGGTTGAACCCCCTTGCAGCTTTGTCGGTGATGGATATTGGTGGGGTCAGGGCCCCATAGACGGCCTGGACGTAGAGAATGACATCTTTCTTGAGGTCTTTCGTCAAATCGCACCGCGCGTCATGGCAGGCATCATCCAGCTATACCGCATATAGTCAGATATGGGGCGTATTTGGCGAGTGTTGGTCAAGGGGAGGGACGCACGATGTCGAAGAGTTCAATAGCTCGTTGTGTTTTATCTTGAACGTCGACCAGGTGTAACATGCGGAGCATTTCTTCAAACCGGTTGCCGTCTCCAGGCATCATCGTGAGCAACTCAATGTAGAAAGGCGGGAACTCGTATCCAGTCCCATCGATTCTTTTAGGGGTAGAAAATGAGTTTACATTCGTTTCAGATTCTTGCCTTTACTCACTGCTCTTGATCCTGCTTTGCCTGAACATCGGCTAGGATTCCAGTGACAGGGAGATACGGAGACAGTCGCATATGGAAACTCCGTGATACCTCCCAGTACCATTTGACCGGCAGAACACTCCTTTGAAAATGTGAGTGTACCCTCATCTTTATGGGGAAAGCGGCGTACTTTGGGAGTGGTTTCTCGTTGGCGATGATCTCGAGTCCCTCATAAACAGCTTGGGCGTGGTCTTCGAGACTGGGGTGGAGGGGATGGTGTGGATCGGTTCCAACCGCAGGGCGTGGAGGTGCTCTTCGCCGACGACGACCCATGATGGTGCCAGTGGTGGTAGAAGATCAAGATATGGCTGGGGTTTCCCCAGGCGCGCCCATCAACAGACGCGCCAGCCACACGTGATCATTGATCACATGCGCCGTGGCTTGCTGGCAGCTGGTGCTGTGCAGCAGTGCGAGCGCTTCTTCACTCCTGCACTGTACTATGCCCAATTGTCCTTGGCCTGGGTGTGGCCGCAGCTTCCCTAACCGTCATGCACTTGCTGGCCATCAAGGAAAGTGCCCACAAAAGCCAATTTCTGGGAGGAGCCATCCTCACCGGGTCCATCTTTTACAATCCACACACCGAGGGGCCCAGCAGCAGGTAGCAGCTGCAGCAATTCCGCCCGAGCCATCCGAGAGGCCTTCAAAGAGGGTCCGCTTCGCTTCCCCAACGAAGTCCCATATGCCCGACCCACCCAGTGATGGGGGTGAATTTCGGAGGTCTGAACCCAGTAGTGATTCTACACTGAATCCGGGTCGGAGCAGCCCTATTGGTACTTCTGATGAAGCAGGGGATGTAAGTATAAACAGTTTTGGTCATGCATTGGTGACCATCTAACATCGGGGATTCAGGACTGGCAAGTCCACACTGGCCAAGACAAGTGGCAGCTTCACGATGGGGGGCTCGATGACAACGATACAACCATTGATCGCCCCAATTCTCCTCCAGCCTCTGGCTCTGAATCAGAAGCTGAGGACAACGACAATGGCAACAATGCTCAGCCCATGGCTGATGGGTCTCGGAATTCAAACATGGATCTCAATGACAGTGAGCAGGAGAGTGAGCAGGAGGAGATAGGGTCTGACGATGAAGAACTGCGTGATGCACCCTCAAGACGGTCTCTCATTGCTCGTTACCAAGACCTGTTACCCTCTCTTGACGTCCTCTCACCAGCAGAAGGATTTGATGACAATTCTGTCCCGTTTCAGACCAAACCCAACAAGTTTCGACTATACCGCATCTACGAAGATGGAAAACCCTCTGTCATCCCCGAAGACGTGTACACCCTTGCACACCTCGCACAGGGCGACCATATCTCTCAAGCACACGCTCCACCCCCATCTGGGAGGTCTGGCACTGAATTGGACAACACAGATGAAGAAAGTGATCCTTCCTCACCTTCGCTCACTGATCTCTTTGGCAACGAGTCTGTTGGGATGTTCATGACATGGTTTCATAAAGGTCCACACCTATCCAAAGAGCGAGCGAAGCAGCTTGTGAAGATAATCCAAGACCCCAGATTCAAGAAAGAGGAGATGGCAGGCCTTGATCTTGATCATGCGCTGAGAGCACTCGATGCCTATGATGCAAAAGTGGACTTAAACTTCTTGACGATGGACAAGTGGCAGACAAAGTCGGTCGAGCTCTCTGTGCCATGTGATGGCTTTGACGTCCCAGAGGCCGAAGCTCCAAAGTACACAGTCACTGGCATTCAGGTCCGCAACCTAATGGAGGTCCTGAAGACCATGTTCTCTGATCCTGCAGGCGAGTTTTATCACATCTCCGGCTTCCGACAGTACGAATTATCAGATGATGGACCACCAAAAGTTCACTATGGCGAGATTTACACATCTGAAGCGTTCTTGGAAGAGCAGAAGAAAGTCACTGCAATGGCACGCCATCAAGGGTGGATCGGAGAAGTTGTGGTAGCTGCCATTGTGCTTGGATCTGATGGCACCAAACTTGCAAACTTCGGAAAGCAGTCCATTCACCCCATGTACTTCCAATGTGGAAATATGTCGAAGATTCAACGGACCAAGGCAGCATCACTTGCAACCCAACATGTTGTGTACTTTAAAAAGGTGTGTCTTGGGCCAGCTTTCAGAGGAAACAGAGATTAATTATCATATTACACAGCTCCCAGATAAGTTTCAAGACTGGTACAAGCGTAAATTTGGCAAGGATCCCACTGCAGAGCTTTTATCGTTCATGGAGCGTGAGCTCTACCATGCCATCATCACTCTGTTGCTCAACCCTGAGCTGAAGGAAGCATACTTGCATGGTACCGACTTTGAATTCTGGGATGGTGTTGTCCGCCGCATGTTTCCACGGTTTTTCATCCACTCAATGGACTATATGGAGAGGTGAGGGAAATTGAGATGATAAGGCTATAACTAATTGATCACATACATTTTCAGGATAATTGCTGCCTGCATCAAGCAACTGTCTGCATGTCCATGCCCACTCTGCCTTGTTCCAATGTCTGGTGTTATTCAACTTGGAACTAAAAGGGACATGGCCATACATGCAGAGTTCCCAAGGCGAGACGATGAAGAGACTCGGGAAACTATACGCCAAGCACAAGAGCTAATATATGACCAAGGAGTGCCTCTGACCTCTGACCATGTCAAGGAACTTCTTGGTCCAAAGTCATTGGTTCCAACTGTGGTATGTGCTAAAATTTTTTGGTAGTTGGGTGGAACTAAGGAACATCTAGAGCGCCTTCTCCGAGTTCTCACAACAGTTAGGAGAATGCAGCTTCGATTTTCATAACCTCATCGTCCCAGACTTCATGCATGAGATGGAGTTGGGAATATGGAAAGCTGCTTTCGTCCATCTCTTGTCAATCCTCTATGCTGAAGGTGGGGGTAAGATCAATACTTTGAATGAAAGGTACAGATCAACCCCAACCTTTGGTGGAGATACAATCCGGCGCTTTCCTGATAATGTTTCAAGTATGAAACAGTGGGCTGCCAGAAACTTTGAGGATGCTTTACAGGTATGCTGCCACTTTACTAGATCCAAAAGACAAAACACTTTGACCATTTTCAATTTTGTTTACAGTGTGCAATTCCTGCCTTTCATCAACTTCTACCAGCACCTCATGGAACACGTGTTCGAAAGTTGCTTTTTGAATTTGCAACTTGGCATGCTCTGGCCAAACTCCGGGACCACTCAGAGGACACGGTCATTGATCTGGAGGCATCTACCTACAGGCTGGGTAAATCCTTGCGGAACTTTATCAACACAACCTGTAAGGTGTACGATACCCGACCTCTTCCATCACGGGAGACAGGACGAAAGGGTCCAAGAAAGAAGCCCCTTGTAGCCCCCAAAGGTGGACCAGCACCCAACAAGAAGGAGTTTACCCTGCACAAGACATTCAAGATTCACGGTCTGGGCCATCATGCACACTTTATCCGGCGTATTGGGACTAGCGATAATACTTCAGCACAATGGGTATGTTTTAGCATTATTTTTCCATCAGAAAACTATAACTCTACACCAGGTTGAATTTGAGCACAAGTGCCCCAAAGGGCTACGCCTACGTGCTCCCAAGACACACGCACACCTTGTACCTGGAATTGCCAAGCAGCAGCATAGAGCACGAGTTCTACAGCGGATTGAACAGGCCAAACAGGTCCAAAGTATTCGAGCACACATCCGAAGTGGAAAGGGCAAAACAGGTAGCATCCCCACCATTTTTGGTGATAACCTTCCAGCCACACCACCAGAAGCCCATGACCATATGTCGATGGATGAAAGGGCACTTAACAAAGTGAACCTCTTCAATTGGATAGATGAGCTCTCTGGTGACCCTGCTTTGAATGTGAGTAACTTATAGCAACTTTGACAGCTCACTGTATTTATTTTTTCTAGCATTTTATCCGGAGGTTGCGAACATATATCCTGGCCCGAATATTGGGTGCAGAGTACGACGATGACGAAAATCAGTTTACCCCAGAGGAGCTCAGCCACCTCATCATTGAAGACAACACAATCTACATGCATGGGACACTCAGGGTCAACTACACCACCTACGACTGTCGTCGCGCTCAAGACTACTTCAATCCAAATCGTGGAAATGCGGATTTCATGATGCTTGCCAAGGATGATGGAACACACAGGTGGTGGTATGGACACATGCTCAAGGTGTTCCATGTCAAGTATAAGCACCTCAAACCAGGTGCGCTTGACACACGGTCAAAGGTGATGCAGGTTGTGTGGGTGAGGTGGTATGGGCTCCGAAAAGGACAGCAGGGAATCTGGAAGACCAAGAATCTCCCCATTGTTGGCTTTGTGAACGAGAAGGCCGACAAATCACCAGCCTTTGGATTTGTAGACCCTGCCGAAATTGTTCGTGCCGTGCACCTTATCCCAAACCAAGCAAGGGAAAGATCCACAAATGGCTTGGGACCGTCCATCGCAAGGGTGGACAGCGAGGATCACAGGGACTGGAACTGGTTCTTTGTCAACATGTAAGTCACCTCAACATCTCGCTGCCCAGGTATTAAAATTGTGACAGCTTTGTTGACCGTGACATGTTCATGAGATATAGAGGTGGAGGAGCTGGTCATGCGGCAGTTCGCGAGGCGACCGACAGTTTCTTGGCGGATAGGGATGAGCATGATATCAGGTTTCATAAGGAGAAGCGGGTGCTCGGCCTTACTGGAGGAGCAGCAATAGATCTCCAGAACGAGGATGACGAAGGGGAGTGGGACACACCAGATAACATTCATGAGGCGATGAGGGAAGCGGATGAAGAGGACGAGGCAGATGACAATGCTCTTTCAGACGATCCAGAGGCAGGAGAGGGCAACAGTGATGAAGATGAGTACGAGGGCGAGGAGGGATTTAACGATATCGATTTGAACGATACGGGCTCATGGTAGGGAAGCCAATATATTCTGGAGCTGGCAGGGCTCCAGTTCAGCGGCATGACTGTAAATATACAAAAACTCGTCTCGAGATGATTGGAGGCACTCGTGAATTGTAAAGGGCTCAATGGTACTGTATTTCCAGGAAGAGGGCACCTTGACAATGGGGTACCGAGTCTTGTAAAGCTGCGAGCGATCGAGAGCTCCTCCAAAACTGTTTCTCGCGAATAGTGACGAGAACCAGAAACGTGTGTGGAGGGCAGTCCCGCACAGTAACATGACGAATGAAAAGAAGGGGAATGGGTGGATTGCCCCGAAATGTAGTATAAGAGTAGGGGCTCAATATAAAAATGCCCCTTGCTCTCCGTCCCAAGCATCATAGAGCCACCAGGCCGACTAATGCGCAATATAAAGGTGAAATAAGGCGATGACACACCTGTACTCTCATCCCCGTGGTCCGAACCAGCATGGACCACTCGCATTTCAGTTGAAGAAACCTCCCAATGTTCTCAAGCAGTGCGGCTTGTCCCCGCTCTGCGAGTCAATTGTGAAAGGCCCTGGGTGGTGATGTCCCGAGGTTTACACCGGGCGCTAGAGCATTCTGTCGAGTGCTGCTTCACTTCTCGTTGAGGGGTAGCAAGCCAAGTAGAGGTTGGGAGGTGGTGGTGCTAAAGCATGAGTCACAATCGTAAGAACGCCGATATTCGGTGCGGTGTTCCCACGCGATGCTCGGCATTCACTGACCTACGATGGAGACCAAGGCGTTAAGCACATGGTTCCAGGCAGAAGACCTTGCTATTCCACTCTGATAGCAAGCAGATCTGAAGCAGGCCAGACTGGCAGAGCAAGGCCATGTAGGCGCCAGCTGGCGCTTGCCAGATCGGGACGTGCCAGATTGATCCGTCGCCGATCTGCGCCCCAACAGACTGTTCCGCCCCCGTTCTGCCTCTCTCCAGCTGGCCTGCCCCTGGTCTGCCCTCAACAGACTGTCCCTTCCCTGGCCTGCTTGCCTCCAGCTGGCCCGTCACTGATCTGCGCTCCGACAGACTGTCCCGTCCCTGACCTGCCTCCCTCCATCTGGCCCGTTGTAGGTCTTCGGCTCCCAACCTGGGGGACAGCAGGTCCTGCTCCCTCCTGGCACAATACAGGTCTACGGGGTACCAAGGTGGGATGCCCAAAACTGTCTTTTATTAGGGTAGGTCTACGGGATACCAGCCTGTTCCTAGAAGACCCTCTGGCCGCATTTTCGTTGATGCATGTGGTAGTATGACAGGATCAGCGTGTAGAAGTCTGTCCAGCCATTCCCTTCAAAGAATGCTCAGTGGTGGCACAGAAACAGCAGGCAGAAAAAGGACATACCAATCATAATAGAGTTCAGGTTGATTGGAGTCAGCCCCTTCTTTGCCAGCTCTTTGTTCTGGTCGTAAACAGCCGCGGCCCGCAGCGTACACAGGGATGTACCTTCCACCGTATGACTCTCCCGCCATGTGGAAAGCCCTGCCCTTGAACTTGTGGAAGTGCTCAAAGAAGACTGCGATGAACGCGGCGATATCTTCCGCAGCCTCCTCAGTCGTCCCCTGGATGAACGGATTAAGAATAGAAGGGCGTCGAGGCTGCAGAGTGCGTACTTACTACATGCTCCCCATAGTCTGCGTAAGACCAGCCGACACCAACAGGCTGGTCGATGAAGAACATGTTGGCTTTGGAGTTCCAGGACTCGGGGTGGAATTTCGTCGTGTTGGCGTCAACGACTCTGCAAGGACCTATGCCACTTGTGAGCTCAGCGTGCGCTGTAGTTTGTGGTTGCTGAAAGCGCACCTTGTTCCATGAACAGCCCGAAAGAAGAAGATGCCCCCGGACCACCGTTGGTCCAAAGGATTACATCGTCCTTGTCGGGGTCGCTTCTACTTTCAAAGAAGTAAAAGAATAGATGTCGACTGCCTACGTCAATGTACCCTGTATAGGAACTAATGTCGTGAGTAAAGTCATAAAATCGAGCGCTTAAAAGCGTACTTGACGGTACCGTCGCAGAACCTTGTCCTCTTGATACGTACTCCGTGGTCAGGGAATGCAGGGTGGTTCAGAGTTGTGAAACGTGCCCCCGAGAGGAGTGCTAGGTCTTCGAGTGGCGTGAACAGGCCTGCATCGTATACTCGGTCCATAGAGGAGCTTAGACCATCTCCACCTAGTATCCGCAAATAAGGGTTGGCTCACCAGAGTTATAGTTGAGAGCCTCCTGGTTCACAGCGTTGGCGCCAACCGATCGCCAGGCCGTGATTGCGCAGAGCACCAGCCCCAGGAAGCCTTCTCGCAGGAGGACCATGGTCAATACCAAGCACGAAGCTGCACCCGCAGCAGCCGGACAACGGTTTCTGAGCCGCGGTGGCAAGGAGGCCTTAACTGTCGGGTGAGAAGGTCTTCTCAAATTAGCGCCGAGCTCGAGAATCCAGAACCACGACATCAACAAGAACCCAAGGCCGAGGCTATGCGAGGGACCTAGGGGAAAATGAACATGGACTGTTAATGGGTGGCCAGATAAATCGCTTCTCAGGCCGTGGGCTCCATCTTGAACAGAGGGAATCGAGGGAGATGCAAGGGAGATGAGGATAGGAAAGAGAGCCGCGAAATTCGAAATCGCTAGCATCTGAAGCTTGAAGACTTAGCTAACTGGATATATACGTTGGCAACGAGAAATAAATATTTCTCGAATACATATTATTATTTAAATAGGAAATAATTCCCTCGCTGTGCGCGATGGTGCCCACGTCGTTGAACATTTCGGACACTTGGCAGAGACTACACACGCACCAGCCCCACAAACTCAAGGTCAGCGCCAGCTCGGCCTGAGTGCCCCTAGTCTCCCAGACAATGCCGCCATGCTACCGCATGACCTCCCCCGCCTTCGACAGGAGGCCCGAGATAGGAGGAACCGCCCATACTTCCAAGGCGCATAATTGTTGGCAGTGCCTGTGCATCTACATACAAAACCAGCGGGTTTTCGTCAGAAGCACCCTGGGCGCTTGTCATGACTGCCTGGTGAGTCCAGATTGTGCCTCTTGATCCATATACCACTGCCAGTGGGTCCTCGACGGATGCAATCATATTCTTCTCGCCGCCCACATGCCCACTGACACATGCACACATATGGTATATAAGAACGAAATCCAATTCGTTTGGGTTGCTGCGGACATCTCTTCTTTACCATGAACTTGCTGCGAGTGGGCTTGTTGTCTCTGTCGCTGTGCGCGACGAGAGCCTGGAGTCAATCTAGTCAAGAGTCATTGAGCTATGTATCTGGTGAGTCATGGAGACTAGTCGCGTGGCGCGCTGAAAATGACCCCTTCCCCCCAGGTCAGAGTTACGATGCGGGCTTGTTCGCCCCTTTTGAGGACCTGAGCGCCCTTTCAGAGGCCCAGTTCACTACGCTGAAGCACCCCGCGTTCCCTCAACACGGCGTTCGAATCAAGAAGACGAAATTCTGCGATGGAGCTGTCGAGTGCGTCTGCGAGGCCCTCTTTGGAACTCGCGGAAACTAACCCAGCGACATTAGCTCCTACACAGGATACATCGATGTCGGAGCGCGCCATCTCTTCTTCTACTTCTTCGAGAGTAGGAGCGATCCCGACAAGGACGATGTCATCCTTTGGACCAACGGCGGGCCCGGGGGGTCTTCTGCGCTGGGCCTATTCATGGAGCAAGGTGAGCAGAGTCTATCCATCTCCTATTCGGTTTGAACCAACCTTCACCGAGTCACAGGTCCTTGCCGAGTCGTCGATGCCAACACGACGAAATTCCACCCCGAGTCCTGGAACTCCAAAGCGAACATGTTCTTCATCGACCAGCCCGTTGGTGTGGGCTGGTCGTACGCTGACTTTGGCGAGCATGTGGTGCGTAGTTGCGCAGCACCAGCTCTTCTAACCGCTTTTTAACCCCCCTTACGCAGGGCACGACCGAAGAGGCTGCGAAGGATATCGCTGCCTTCGTCGCCGTGTTCTTCGAGCACTTCCACAAATTCAAAGGGCGGGCGTTCCATATGTCCGGAGAGTCGTATGGCGGGAGGTACATCCCTGTCTATGCAGCGGCCGTGTACGACCAGAACAAGGAGTTGGTAAAGAAAGGCCTGACCCCGATCAACCTCAACTCCGTCATGATAGGTACGCCTCTCCTAGTCCTCGTCTGTACTCTTTTTGAACATCCTTTGCAGGGAATGGGTACACGGACTTTTACACACTGATGTTGTCATACTACTACATGGTTTGCACACCCGCCACGATTTCACCGGTGTTGGACATCCAGACTTGTATCAGAATGAAACAAGTGGTGCGTCCCCGGTTACCCCTCGCTCCCTACGCGCTAATGAGCCCCTTTCTAGCTCCCTCGTTGTGAGAAGTGGGTGAAGGAAGCCTGCATCGACATCTTCGACGAGTTTAGTTGCCAAGCTGCGACTTCGTTCTGCGGTGAAGAGCTAGAAGAACCCTTGATGCTCTCAGGTTTGAACCCCTACGATATTACCGTTGAATGCGACGGTAAGCTTGAAGATACGGTCTGTTACCCTATCACCAAGTCAGTTTCGGTCCCCTCCTTTCCTCTGACTTCCCCTCAGGCTCTGACCTCACTTTAATCAGGTCTATTGCACAATACCTCTCGCGCCCTGATATCCGCAAGCTCATCGGAGCCGAGCACGACATGAAGTCTAAGTTCTCACCCATATCTTGGAAAGTCAACGCGGAGTTCACCGCCAACATGGACCACTTCCGCCAGACCTACCACTACGTCTCTAACCTGCTCGATCGGGGCATCCGCGCTCTGATCTATGTTGGTGTCAACGATTATGCTTGCAATCATGTTGGAAACGAGAAGTGGACCTCCGCCTTGGAATGGAGTGGGCAGGACGGTTATCGGACTCAGCCGACACGGGAATGGTCTGTCAATGGGAAGAAGGCTGGGAAGGTTCGGTCGTATGGAGGGCTGTCGTTCGTCACTATCGATGGCGCTGGTCATATGGTATGTAGCACCTCTCGCTCATCCCAGCGAACAGTGACCGCTGACGCTCGTGCAGGTTCCCTACGACAAGCCAGCGGAATCTCTGGAGCTTGTCAATCGCTGGATGGCAGGGGAAGATATCTGAACGTAGGCTCTCCTTCGCGTTGTACTGGCGGCAAAGAATGGCAAACACGTTTTCTTGGTTCGTCCTACATCTTCGTTATCACTTTGGGCTCTGGTCCAAGGCTGTGCCAGCGAGGGGGTGCTTGTTGCCCAGCTGGCAGTGTTCAGCTTCCAGGCCACGCGAGGGGGCTGTGCGGAAGCTACTGTGATATGTCTGGACCTCCAGTAGGCGCGGTCTCTGTCCCTGTTCTTCCGGCCGCTTACTCCGCAACTCGCGGCGTCCTCACAGGTCCTCACGACACGTTCAATGAGGGGAACGTCTTCTTCGCGAGCGATGCCCAAAAGCGAGGTGGGCGAGGCTATGCAAACCCAGACGGGAGGATCACGAGAAGGCACTTTTAAAGCGCCGTAGGTAGAAGAGCCCACCTCAGCGGCAGCACAGCCCGAAGCTTCATTGGGTGCTGGTTCTATGAAAATCTCCCGAGATCCCTTAACCGGACTTCAAACCTCTTGAACAGGAAGTAGGTCCAAAATCCGTTTTGGTAAGCTTAGCCATCACCTTCGGAAGCGCTCAGGCGACAGTGTCGGTTTTCTTTGACTTCTCGTCGTTCCTTCAATTCGGGTGGGCACGATCATCTCGTGATTCCATCGCCCTGTCTCCTTCCTCACCGACACTGACGTCTCACCTCATAATGGTCGGTCCAGCAAACCCGTTTTCTTGTTTCGTCCTATCTCCGAGGCAGAGTGACCAGGCTGCGCGGAAGTAGCTGTGACCTGTCTGGACCGCGAGCAGGTGCGGTCTCTGTTGCAGGCCCTTAAGCCAACCTCTCGATCGAGCATCTGAACCCGAGGCCGTCAATGAGCGGTTGGTTTAGGAGCCTGTCTCTGGCGCTCTTTCGGCGACCAGCTCGGCGACTCACGACGCACTCCTGTTCAATGACGGGAACGTGTTCCTCACGGGTGACATTCTGCAGGGGTGGGAGGCTGTGCAAACAGAATCCGTCTTGGTGGCGGCACAGCCCAAAGCTTCTTGGGTGCTGGTTCTAAATGAAAATCTTCCGAACCTTCGAAATTGAAGTAAGTTCAGGAATAATTCCTTAATCGGACTTCAAAGGAATCATGTAACGGGAAGTTAGCCCTTTAACCGTGGTCTGCGGAGACCCTCCTTCTCGAAGTTTACGTCTATGCCCCCTTGGAGGCTAACCTAATGCGCGGTTTACGTCGCCAAACTAGGTCCCGCCTACCTCATATGGACTATCCTTGGAGGGAGTCAACCTTCCTGGAAATTATTTATAGGGAACTGTCTTGGGCATGGCTCCCATACTTTTCTTCATAGTCGTCGTGCACACTCCCCGCTCCTCCCTCGAGGGCCCTCGCCATGTCCAAGTCCGCGTCATATATCATAAGAGAGGTCGTGGGTACACCGTGTCCCCACTATCGCCGTAGGTACCATCAGCCTTCTTGGGGACCTACGCTGCTGACCTCGACGCTAGTGATCAGTCCTGTGGTTCCATCACCTGCACAACAAGTATTCGACACGGCGGAGCTTCTAGCTATGATAGTCGACTATTTCAATCCGACCACCGTCCCTATCGACACTACGACGTTTCGCAAGGAAGTATCGACGCGGTCAGAATGGAAACAACAGCTTGCTTCGCTAGCGAGAGTCAGCAAGGCCTTTTCCCGTGCAGCCATTGAGATTCTATGGGAAACGATGGATTCGCTAAGACCATTTCTTGCGATTTTGAAATCTGATTATGACACTGAGCCCAACGTGCGTAACGCAATACCTTCTCTCTGGATCCGATAGCCCAATAGTTATATAGACGTTCCCTTGCGGTATTACGGCCGACGCGTGGATGCGCTTCGAGACGTACTCGGCACGAACGAAGACCCTCCAGCTCGACGACTCGGATATGCACCTGTCACCGTGCTGGGGATTTTACATCGTCATGTCACCCTACCGACCCCAAAACTGGTTCCCCGCCCTCAGGCGTCTATACATGGGGTCGGCTAGTAGTCCGGCATTCGTTGTCGCCCTTTCTCCCTGTTCAGCTCTCCAACACGTTCAGATCAACTTCGACAGCGGGCCCCGGTCTGCCGATGCTAACTCAGCCGCAGCCCTCACCGCGTCTCTCTCTCAGCACGCGACCCAGCTCACCTCAATCAGCATCGTGCACCCCGTCGACTCCATTATCATACGCAACCTCTCCACCATGACATGCCTACGCCACCTTTCTCTTCGACTCCATTCCGGGGGCACTGGGAAGCTTTCCGCCCTCGTCCACTTACCACTGGAGTCCCTCAACGCCGATATTGCTCCTTCCGAAGGTGATATATGGGATGGTGCCATGGCTGCCGCCAACTTGAACGCGAAGCCACCACCGATTGCCCACTCGTTCTCAACTTTGCGCCGCCTCACGGTCTCTGCCGATGGAAACGGTCAGATGATACTGGCAACTATCTTCTGCCCTGGTCACCTCTCGGCTCTTGAGCTGAGCTTTCTCTATCACGACGATTCGACGCAGACCTCCCTAGAGGTACCACGGGTTCTCCATCTCTATCTAGGATGGAGCACAGGATTGAGGTCCCTGAAAGTTAATGGAACGCTGCAAGGTGTTCCAGCCATACCACGTAGCGCGAGCAGCCATTCTGATTTCACTCCCCAATTCCTCTCTCGTCTATCACCCTTAACATTCCTGGACACGATCGACATCACCGGGGTATACCTCTCATCTCCAGGCCTCATCGTGGACATGCTCCAGATGTTGCCCAACTTCCAACATCTTGGACTTTTTCGCTTCACCCCTCGGTATCCGACTAGCCGCCAGCACACTTGGACTGTGCCTACATTCGACGATCTCTATCAAATATCCAACGGATGCACCCCTTTATGTACGCTCTCTATCCCAGTCTAGAGCTCCAACCGTATCGTCTGTGTACTGTATATATACGGTATACACTGTAACTGTTTTAGTATACGTGTACGGCGATCTGTGGGATCCGACTATACGGGCATTATACGGTATACGGTCTGTTGTATACTATTGTTTTATTTCAGTGCCAAAAGGCTTTCCCCTCCCTGGGTCGAACACGAAACCTCCAAATCAGGGTTGCGATATGATTTCTAAGCTATGGGTCCTTATGTTACACACAAGCAATTTGTTATCGACGAAAATTGTCGGATCACCGATAACCCTCCCCAACCCTAAACCCTCACTCTGACCCCTCGAGTCTCGACGCCAAAGCCATGCCTCCCAAGGACCGGACCACCCAGTTTCATGGTGTCTTCGGACGCCATATCGAGAGCCTTCGCAAGTTGTTAGAGGCACTACCCGACTCCGTCACACTCGCGACGAGTGAAGACAAGATCACCGTGGTCTTTTCCAGCCTCAAGGTCCCCGACGACGACAACGAAGCTTGGGAAATATTCGACCGTCGAATGAACTCTCTCTTCGGCGAGGAGCTTCGCGACAGCTCAGGACGCTTGTTGAACTTCAAGCGAGGCCCTCTCGGCATGGACATGGTGGTAGATTACTTGGAGGCATGCCACAAGCTCCCTCTTGCCAAGTTTCAGTGGGAAGCGGCAATGCCAAAGATAGTTCGCCTGTGTGAGGAGGCCAAGACAATAAGGTATGTGTTGCTGGCTTACCTAGGGCGACGTCCTAATGAAACACATCCAAACCATCCAAGCAGTAATGTGACAGGGTCTAAGGCCCCAAAGAAGAAGTCCAAGGGGTCTTCTGCCCCGAAGAAGGCACCCGCTGCACCTCCCAAACCGAAGGCTACGAAGGCGAAGGGCCGCAGCAAGAAGAAGGATGATGGAGGGGGTACTGAGTCGGAGGATAATGATTATGTTCCGAGGAAACGAGGCCGTGGGGACGTCAGTAGCGACTCCGATGCTCTGGGCGAGGTCTTTGACAGCCAGGGGGAGGAGGTGACAGAGGAGAGCGAGCATCTCAGGGCTCTGGTATGTGAATCACCGCCGTCACCATATGCACACACTAACAATGTTCCTCCCCTTAGAACGAGCGAAGGCGAGCCAAGAAGGCTCGCCTCAGTAAAGAAAACGAAGCTTCGGACTCGGGAGTCTCGAGTGACAATGCCGAGAGCACCCCAAAGCCAAAGAAGAAAAAGCGCAAGGGAAAAAAAAAGGTAGGGGATCGTACCGTACGTCTATGTCAAGAATAACACGATTCCCCTAGGCTCCTACTATCGTCGAGATCAATTCCGATTCCGAGTCAGAGGGCGATTCGGCCTTGAACGCCCTTGACGAGGACACCGGCCCTCGAGGCCCCGAAAATATGAGTCGCCGTCACTATCTAGGTCCCACTCCAACGAAGGACAAGAAAGGCCAGCCACGTTGGTCTTGGAAGTGTAAGTACTGCCGCTGTTGCCGAACCGTCGCCCGCTCCATCCATGGACCCGACGTCAAGTTTGAAGATGAAAGCCCCCAGCCCGGATTGCAGAATCTTGCGACCCATACGTCCTCATGTAAAGCAAGGAAGGCGGCAGAGCAGAAGGCAGCGAAGCGGAAGGTTTCAGTAGATGACCTGACGGATGAGGAGGCCGAGAATTTGGTGAAGAACTTGGGCTTCAACTTGGAGGCGAGTGCGAAGATAATGGCCAAGTATCTGGAGGATGGTCAGATCAATCCAGAGACCGTACCGACGCAAAAGGGATTTTACCGAATCTTTGCAGCATGGATCCTCGATGAGAGTCTTCCTTGGACGACTGGAGAGGCTCCTTCCCTCCGCGCACTCTTCAAATACTTGAAGGTACACTTCCTCCTCCCGAGCGACACGACTGTCCGCAACTACCTGGCTCACATCTTCAACGAGCTGCATCAGACGGTCGTACGAGAGCTTGCTGTGAGTTGATGCTTTCTCCGCCTTGAAGTGTGATTACTCACCGCACCCTAGAGCGTCAAATCCCGCATCTCCTATTCAACTGACACTTGGACCACTAAACAAATGGTATACAGCTTCGCGTGTAACCTCGCTTTCTTCATAGATGATGACTGGAGGCTGATTGAACGAATTGTTGACTTCCGACCTCTCGAGAGCAAGGATCACGAGGGTATCAACGGAGCGAAGGTATTCGTGCAGGGTTGTCGGGAGCGAGGAAGCTTGAATAAGATGAGTATCCATGCGTCCTGCGAGGTGGGCTATCTAAACTTACCTTGACCGGCCAGCACTTCATGAACCTCACCACGGACAATGCCTCCTCGATGGAGACCCTCGTCACCGAGGCTGCCCGCCTCATCCTGGCGCTCTACAAAGTTCCATTCCACACCGATAACCGAATTCGCTGCATCAACCATGTCTTCAACCTCGTCTCCCAGTCCATCCTTTCCAGTCTAGGGGAGGCTGAAGATCCTAACTCTGAAGATGCAGACGCATTCTTGCAGACAAAGGATATTTCCCCCCACTACTCCGCTGACGACGACGAAGATCAGGCTGAGCTCGAGAAAGAGAGGGGTAAGGACTTGCGAGGGATGGATGATCCTGAGGAACTGTTTGACCTGTTGGAGAGGGAGGAAGTGAAGAATACAAAGCCAGACAGTGCGTTGAAACGTGTACGTACTTCGTTGTCAGCGCCCAGTTTGGTTTCATTTCGATCGTTGTCAGCCGCTGATATGGGCGCTGCCCGCAACCCACTTCGTCTAGCTCCGCTTTCTCTGTACCAAGATATGCTCTTCTCCCCAACGGCGCCAGCAATTCTACAAGATCTCCGAAGAACTGTATGCGAGTAACCCGACCACCGAGCATCTCGCTCTCCTTATGGTGGTGCGGGATGTTCGTACACGATGGAATTATACGTACGAAATGATTCGGCGTGCTCTCATGCTCCGAAAGGTGTGCCACCTACCCTCTGCCAACGCCTACGCCATGCTAATCTAACCAAATCTTCGAAAATAGGCCATTGACCGCTGGACGCTCGACAGGGACGAATACTGCGAGCTCATGTTGACAGCCGGTGATTGGAAGCTGCTTGAAGCAATTGCTGAGGTCCTTGAGGTACGTCGCCGCTCTGCTACATGCCGGGTTTCCTACTGAACGTAGCCTTACTTGGATCCAGCCCTTCATGCTTGCCACCAAAGAGTTCTCTAAGACGAAGCAGCCCACCATCCCCTTCGTCCTTCCTACCTACTACCAGCTCAAGGCCCACCTCAATGCCGTCATGACCAACACCCAACGCTTCGACTTCTCGATTCGAAACGCGGTCGCCAAGGGCCAAGACAAGCTGGACAAGTACCTGGCACTGGCGGAGAAGAATCAGCACTATATTATCGGAACTGGTACGTACTCATTCGTTTTCTTGCATCTATATTGTACAACATATCTTTTCGCAAATAGTTCTTCATCCTTCGCTGCGGTCAGCATGGTTCGCTTCGACCCAAGACACCGACCAGGATAAGAAGGCTGAAGTGGCTCGCATCGAAGCTCTGGTTCGTTACACGGCCGAGGAACACTACCTCGAAACGCCAGCACCAGTAATGGAGGCAACCAGCACCAACGGCGCCCCATCTACTGCACCAGCCGTTCGCCGAGAGAGTAGTTGGATGGCTAGCCTATGCTCTTTCCCATCTCCTCAGCCAACCGCTACTCCCAACGCACCACCGTTGACCCCAAAGGAGCGCCTCAAGATGGAACTTGACAGGTACTTCCGTTTTGAGGGTAGCCGCTGTGAGACGCCCGATGCGTCACTTGCTTGGTGGAAGGTATGTACCAAGAGCTGATACGTTTGCCACGCATTCTCACTAGCATCCCAGGAGAACGCGCCGGCGTTCCCCACACTTGCCCGTATGGCACGGGACTTCCTCGCCATCCCCGCCACGAGTGTATCTGTGGAACGAATTTTCTCCCAGTCACGTCACATCTGCACAGACGTTCGGAGCTCTCTCAAGGCGGCCACCATCAGCAAGGCCTTACTGAGCAAGGTATGGATTCGGAGCGGCCTCCTCTCGATTCCTGGGCAAGCAAAGAACCTGTACGCCCAGGATTGAGTCGATTCACCCCGATTTTAGTCTCTTTAAAAATAATTGTATAATTTTTTCGTATAATCGTATATATACCGTTTGCACCGTATACTCAACCGTAACCGTATGTATACACCATCCGGCGTATACGTATACGATACGGTTGGAGCTCTATCCCAGTCCATCAACCTACGTGCATCATGGTGCCGCGCGCCTTCCGTTCACACCCACTCCAAAATCTCGCCCTCCAATTTTACCCGGAAGCGCAGCGGATTCCAACTACCGATAACTTGGTCGCGTTATCCCTATACCTCCATCGGCTCTTCCCCTTTGTAAAATCGGTTACGTGCGAGCCCAACTCATCGGCAGCCCAACGGGGTATTTCGAGTTCTGTCCAGTCGATGCTGTTCGCTTATCATCATATTCTCGCAAAGCCCATCGTCGATTCCCATCCATGTTGGAAACCTCAGCCTGTCGGAGAGCAGTAGTTCTATGTTATTTAAAAGAGAAATTTCTGGCTTCTGATGAGCCTCACCGTGACTTCCCTTCCATCCCGAGTTATGATGTTCTCGAACCACCTGAATTGGGCGCCTATTTTACTCAGGGGTAGTTTTGCTGTTTTCGTGTGATCGGGAGTTGCCGGCGACCATGTTAGCCGGCTCCGGATTGGTCTGAGCCACTTTGCTTTGAACCGCCACCATCGACAATGCGCCACATCCAAGGAGGCCCACGCAGCCTTCCTTATGCATGGGCCATTATTGATGTTGTTAATTGCCAGATACTGGGCCTGGGACCGCATGCCACGGAAACTTCCTTCCTCGACCCATTACGCCTGTGGCATCGTCGGAAACGCCCTTTGTCCAACTGGGCCACTTGTGGTTCAATGGGTTGAAATGCCGACAAGTAGCCGCTCAAGTATAAAGGCACGATGTGATGTGTTCCTACTCGCCGCATTCCCCTCGTCCCCGGTGTGACGCGTCTGGTACGCATCGATAGCTTAAAACCGCACACAGAACCAAGGAAGATGCCGCCGAAGCGCCCGACGCCACTGTAAGCTCTATAGTGTGAATACCCTAATGTCCCACATACTCATTGCCTCTCAGTATGTCCTCAGCTCCCAAAGCCACGCCCCCACTACAGGTCCTCGACACACCAGAACTTCTGGCAATTATTCTGTGCTTCCTCAAGGAGCATTGTGTCTCCCAAACCCCCACAAACGCGGGTGGGAAGCCAATGTGGAAACGCAAAATGGTCCATTTAGCGACCATTAACTCCTCGTTTTTTCGCGCGACCATTGATCTGTTGTGGGAGGAAGTCGACTCGCTGCAGCCCTTCCTCGCGATGGTGAATCCGTCTTACGCAAGCAAGGCGCCGACGGTGAGTCTGACGGACCGATTTGTGCTTAAACCTTCACCTAATGTCGCCCAGGAACGCGACGACGGGATCGGGCGTGGTGCTTGGACTCGTTTTGAGCTTTACGCCTCCAGGGTCAAGGTCCTCACACTGGATTCCTACGATTTCTATCCGTGCTGGGCGATGTACGTTGCAATGTCGCCCCAGCGGCCTCTTCCCCTGTTCCCGGCGCTTAGGGAGTTAACGTTTGCTTCGGGAGAGAGCATGTCACTCCTGGTGGCTATGGATTCGCGTCCAACTGTTCAAACCTTGCGGATAGCACTGAGCCAGGAAAACGAGGCTCCAGATGCATACGAAGCTACAGCAGCGCTCACCGCATCGCTCGTCGAGGATGCAAGACAGCTGACGTCGATGGACTTGGAACATCCTGTCGATATGGGTATCATCCGGAATGTGTCCAAAATCTCGTCACTCCGCAATCTCACTGTCCATATCCGCACTGGAGGGGCGGCGGCAATCACTCCGCTTCTGAAACTCGCCTCTCTTCAATCCCTCAACCTCAAAATTGACAGCTTTGAGGGTGACCGTGAGCATGGAACGCTATGGAGAGGGGCACTCTCGCGCATGATGACGGCTCGGACACACCCAAACTTGCAAGACCTCACGATTGCTGCTTCTACCGACACTCAGATCGCAGCAGCAAAAGTCCTTGGACCGGTGTCTCTCAAGTCTCTCCAATTAACGGTTTGCTATTCCGGCAGCGCCCAGCATAGTTCGCAAGCCCTTTCGCTGGTCCTCACGGCGTACATCGGGCGCAACCCTGGTCTCACGTCGCTGGTTGTTGGATCGATTTGTTCGTTCAAGCACCCCCAGGGCCCTAGTCAGACCACGGAGATCACTTTCGACTGGAGTCCAGAGTTTTGCTCACGCCTTTCAGGGCTGAGGGAGCT
This sequence comes from Coprinellus micaceus, assembly GCA_951394405.1. Classification (NCBI taxonomy): domain Eukaryota; kingdom Fungi; phylum Basidiomycota; class Agaricomycetes; order Agaricales; family Psathyrellaceae; genus Coprinellus; species Coprinellus micaceus. Next base: position 562,359 of record OX596337.1, on the reverse strand, counting down.
GGAGCGTCTCGACTTGACAGGGATCTTACTCCCGACGCCTGACTTCATTCGTCGAGTATTTGGTACCCTACCCAACTTCTCCCGACTACGAAAATTCCGCTTCACTCCCCACTCCGCTTCGAGCCACGTCGAGCCATGGGTCCTTCCAAATCTCGGAGACCTGACCCAAATCCCCATTCACAATCCCCTCCTCGCATCCCTCGCAATGCCGATCGATAGCCGCTCTTTCATTCCCCCAGCACCCCCCGTTGGCTCACAGTCGATCAAGTATCTATCTTTGGCATTCCATCCCATCCTTCGAAGTCAAATGACCCACGACAGCGCGCTCTCTGTCTCCCTGTTTCTTGACCAACTCTTCCCTTGCATACGGTCATTGACCTCAAACTTTGCGCCAGCCTCACCTCATAAAACAGCTTGGAAGCCTGTCAAGCAGATGGTGGAAGCGTACCAGCTTGTGCGTGCGAGAGCTATGCAGAATGCGGGCCTGTTCTCGTCGCCGTAAGCGGGCAAGGCAGATCTGGACAGGCCATTGACAGTGGCTATCGTTGCACATGTTCTACATATACTATTGATTGATTCCTATTCCGACTCGTGCTGTAACTTACTGAGGTGCCGTCTCGCCCTTGCTCCTACTCATATGGAAGGGCTCAAACCTGCCGCCCGATTTCGAGTGGTGCCTGTCCTTGCCTGTCACATAGCAAGACGCCGCGAAATTTGAATTTATTACATAAGGTCAATATTATTTATTGATTTAACTGGCAGAGCCCGAAAGTCCTTTACTCCTCGTCCTCCTTCGTCCCTCAGTCCAGGGTCGCGACAATGACCATCCCTCTCCAATCCAAGATTGTGACTTCTCGCCAAGGTAAGTTCTCAATGTCCCTGATACGACCAGCACTGATATCGCGTTCAAGCGACCGGCACCCCGCTGGTCGTGACGAAGGCAACCCTCATGCAGCGAGTTCTCGGGACGGAAGAGCTCCTTGACCTCGTCTTCGTCTTCCTCAAAGCCATGGCAATATCTAACTCTCTCTACAACCCTGATTTAACGGCACCAACTACGTGGAAACGAACTATGGTACCACTGGTCAGGGTGAACAACGCCTTTGCTCGGGCAACAACACGCGTCATTTGGGGAGAAATGGACAACCTGTGGCCTTTTTTCGCCCTCCTTGCACCCTCCTTCGACAAAGCAGGCTTCCGGGTAAGTCACACATGTTCATCTCTGTCTCAAACAACCAAGTGACGCCCAGAAGGAATTTCCCGACGGAATTACAGCCAGCGATTGGAAACGTTTCACGCTATATGCGTCGCATACAAAGGCCCTGACCCTTAACTCCGCATCAAGCATATCGCCAACCTGGGCTCTTTACATTGCGATGGCCTCGGACCGCCCAACCTCATTGTTTCCTTCGCTCAGGCAGATCGTCATCGCCTCGGACGATATTCTCTCCTTCTTAGTCGCTACCTCAGCGTGTCCAACCGTCCAGCATGTTCACATCCAGCTGGATCCTACGCTCGACGGTCCCGCTGTTTGGGAATCTGTTACTGCGTTTACTGCGTCTCTGTTTCGAGACGCCAAACGACTGACAGGGATCAGCTTGATATATCCCGTCGACATACCGATTATCCGGAATGTGTCGAAGATTGCGTCCATCCGATACCTCGCTCTCCATATTCGCTCAGGACGTGCGGCAGATATTGCTCCTCTTGTAAGCATGGACCTGGAAACACTGTTTCTCAGCATAGAGCCACTCAGTGTTGACCTATACGAGGCACCGACAAGGGATTCCGCCGCACAGTTTACGTCGCTCAGGACGAGTCCAATGCTGCATACTCTGACAGTCCTGGCATCTCCCAATAGTCATCGGATTATTCTCTCGATCTTGGCCCCTACGTCGCTCAATAATCTGAACCTTGAGGTCATCCACCCAGTCAACTCTACGAAGGGCGCCCAGCTTTTCGCCTTTGTTCTCGCCGTCCATACGGTACGGAATCCCAATCTCGTTTCTTTGAACGTCATCAATCGTGGTACGTGTAATCCCTCGGAGCCGTTCGACAACACGACCTCCGCCTTTGATCCGACCCCCCTTCTCCTCCGCGGATTATCGGCCGCGAAGTCTTTACGAACGATAAACATGGAGTTGATCCAGATCCCGTCGCCATATTTCCTCTCGATGATTCTGGGAACCCTACCAAATCTTCAAGAACTACAGAAATTCCACTTCAGACCGATAGTATACTCTGGCCAACATCCCGGCCGATTCCAGCCTCCTTCCTATGGCTCGTTACAGGAGATCGCTGCCAAAAACCCTCATCTATTACACCTTTCGATGCCCATGGACAGTCGGTTGCCACTTCCGCCGATCCCGGAAAGGTTTAACGTGCATCGCATGCAGACCCTCATCCTTAACCTGTACCCCTTTCCAGAGGAAAACAGTAGCATTCAACTACCTACCACTTCCATCGCTTTGTATCTTCACCGACTCTTCCCGCATCTTCAGTCTCTTCCGCACTGTGCCTACAGCGTAACGACCGAGAATCGTTTCTGGTCAGCGGTTCAGCAAACCATGTTCGCCCTTCAGAACGTTCGCAATCGGACGATTCAAGAGGCTCAGATGGTTTCACTGCCTGACCATGTATAGATGTGGATGTGAGTGAGCTCATTGCTCGTTGCTTCTTCCGTATGCTAATGGAACCGACATGCGCTCCCAACTCGCTCACTACGCGATTCAGAGCCCGATGTTCCTTTTCTCGCAAGTGTCCCCATGATTTGTTCCAGTAGACAAAAGGCATCGCGGATAGGTAGACGAGTGTGATATTGTTCATCGAGAAGAGCATCTGGAAAGCAGCAAGAGTGGGAGGCTAGGCTTGAATTAGCACTACCATACACCAAACGTAACTACTCCCCAATCGGCTGAAGCCTGCAGCGCGGATGGAAATCGACGATAGCTTTTGCGAGAATTTGCTGGTGAGCGAACAACATTGACTCGACGAGTTTCCAGATATTTTGTTGGGCTGAGGGGCCGCACTGGCTCGTAAGGGACCTCAAGCAGGGGAAGATGCGGTGAAGATATAGGGATATCTCAACCAACCCGTCCGTCATCGAGCTCCCCTCCTTTTCTGGGTAGAATCGCAGGGTGAGGTTGCGGAGACGATGCGGGCTGAAGGAGGATGGCACCGAGATGCACGGAGGTCTGGCAACCGGAGTTGAAAGGGTGGATAAAGGGGTGCGCCCCTTGGATATTTGATAAAGGTGGTCGAACGTAGGCACAATCCAAGTGTGCTGGCGGCGGGTTGGGTGCCTTGGGACGAAGCGAAAAGATGTAAGACGCTGGAAGTCGCGCAGCATTTGGAGCATATCTACCAGGAATCCTGGTGTGGGAAGATACACTTCGGTGATGTCGATTGTCTCCAGGAACTTCAAGGACGACAGATGGGAGAGGAACTGAGAAGTGAAGTCGGCAGTGCTTCTCGCACCTCGGTATGCGGCTGCGAGCGGGGTGCCTTCCAGGGATCCGGTCGCCTCCAAGACACGTATTCCAGGGTTTTGCCCCAGACAAACGGCGAGGATCCGCGGCAACTCTAAAGAGCTTCGGATGGGGTCGCCGTGACAGAGGAACCCTATGTCGAGACTTGTGAGGTAACGAGGTCGGAAAATAGAGGCCACGATCGTATGACCGTTGCCATCGGCTGCGACGGTGAGACGGCGTAGGGTCGATAAGCAGTGGGCGGTTGAATGCGGGGTCATGTCAGCGACTCGCAGATTTGCAGATTTATCCATCATAGCATCTACTTGCGAGGGGCTAATGTCAAGATCGATGGACTCCAGGGGTAGGTGGACTCCAGGGGGCAGTTGAGCGGCTCCCCCCGAGCGAACTTGAAGGGAGAGGTGGCGTAGGCACTTCATGGTGGAAACATTATATATAATACCGGCATCGACAGGGCGTACAATGCTGATCGAGGTGAGCTGCTTCGCGCGCTGAGAGAGCGAAGCGGTGAGGGCTGCGGCCGAGTTGGCGTCGGCGAGCTTGGCACCACTGTCGAAATTGATTTGGACATGCTCCAGGGCCGGACAGGGAGAAAGTGCTATCACGAACGATAGGCTACTCGCCGACCCCATGCGGAGGTGCTTGAGGGCGGGGAACCAGTTCTGGGGCCGATCGGGTGACATGAGGATATAAAACGCCCAACACGGGGACATGGGTATATCCGAACTGTCGAGTAGAAGTGTTTTTGTTCGTCCTGAATACAGTTCAAATTGAATCCATGCTTCAGGCATAATACCACGGGGGAAAATCTATGCATCGGTTCAGATACGGCGGTAAGAAAAACGGTTGTGTGCTTACGCACATCTGGCTCCGTCGTATAGTCAGATTTTAGAATCGCAAGAAAGGGTCTTAGCGAATCCATTGTTTCCCATAGCACCTCAATGGCTGCGTAGTAAAAGGTCCTGTTGACTCTCGCTATTGGAGCGAGCTGCCGTTTCTAAATCATCTTCGCCTGGGTTTCCTCGTGAACGGTGGGAGTGTCATCGCCTTTGAAACATCCCATGATGGTGGCTAAAAGCTCTGCAGTATCCAGCACTTGTTGCGTGGGTGATGCTAATGTCATCATCAGCGAGAGGCATCGGGAGAGGAGTGATGTGCATGTAGCCTACGTCGAGAGCTAGGGAGCAAAACCCCTGCGACTGGTGTAGCAAGGGGAAGGGTTCTTAAAGAGACACGATGCATCGCAACAAGCAGAGGGGTGTGGAGTGAAAAATCCGGGGCCAGAGCATCTCCTGCCTTTTATGAGCGCCATGGGTGGTTGGATTACTTCCTGAAAAGGAACGCAGTCCAACAATGTACTATTTTGGACCTTGCCACTGCCATATCAGGCAACCCATTGTGAGGACGGTGTGACCTGAGGGTAACGAGCGTGACCGTGCTGATAGCACTTAGGTGATATCGTGTGCTTAGTTGTGCCTACTACAGGAGACCACAGTTAACCTAAGCAGACCCCGCAAAGAAAAACTGTAGAATGTCATTGATACACATGAAGTCCTGTGTATTCCCAGGAACGTGTCGCGATTTATTCGTCTCAGATCTTTCTACTATTGAGAATCGCTCACAACAACGTCCTCCTTCCTAACGATATCCAACGTCGAGATAATGGCATCGATGTCACTCCAGAAAGTCCAATCGGCATCTCCTCTTTTGTAGGAGGGTGCAAGAGGAGCTAGACGCGGGAAGAGGAGATACAGGTACGTCGCTACGCGAGCGCTTTGCTGTACCGTATACTGTGGCAACCCTCGTGGAGATGGGGATAGGTATAGCGTCTGCATTTTGGACGCTCCAACTGCGACTGTGTTCGCCAAAATGTTTTCTGGGCTAAACAAGTCAACCGGGATTGCGAGGTGAAGAAGTGCAGAGCAGCGTTGCGATATGTCTTTGAGGCATGTCAAGGAAGGCATGGCGAAGGCGTCTACTTCTGCGTTTGATATAGGGACTGGAAGAAAGCGGAACGTGGTTATCTTGGGGAGGGTTGGTAAAATTCCAAGCATTTGCAGGATGATATCGCCAGGTGGGAAGTAAAGCCCCTCGATCTCGATGGATGTTAGGATCTGCGCCGCCCCGAGCTGGGTCAGGAAAGAGTCAATTTGGCGAAACGCAGGGTTCGCGCGGGAGCGTTCGAGCGCCGAAAGATGGAGGTGCCCCTTCGAGCTAAATACCATGAAACTGGTAAGGTTGGGGCTGTGGCTGAGCCATTTGGCGAAGAGGGTCAGGTTTAGTGGTTCAGCGTTCGCCGTAGGATCGTGAAAAACTCTAAGCAGAACCGTGGCAAAGCGTTGGGATTGCGCAGGTCCACATGGGTGGTCCAGTATCATTTTATGAATCCGGCCGGTTCCGACAACGATGAGTTTTCGCGGCTTGAGGACTCCATCGTCGTGATATTGTCCCATCCAAAGTTGGATCTGGGCATCCCGGTTGAGGGTGTAGAACTGGATGGATTCTGGTGTATAATGAAAAGCCTCCCAGACTGCAACGCAACGCGGGGCCCAGAATGCCGGTGTAACCAAGTCGTGCTTGGTAATGGGAAGCGTGAGGGAGAGGGACTGGATGTTTTCCAGGGCCAAGATATTTTCCAGAGCCTGCCTTTGAGGCGGGTGGCCTAAATGGATGTTTCTAAGCGGACACGCCTTCCTCACAAGAGATAGGGTCAACACCAAGATGGTAGCTTCGGATTCTTGGGTAACTGCTGACGGGCGCAGGTCGATACTGAGACTCTCTATATGGGAGCAGACTGTGAAAGCGATGAAGAGGGAAAGGGAGTCCGCGGAGTTAAGAAAGAGGATCCTCAGGGCGGGGAGGAGTATTCCGGCGTTCGAAGTGCCCATGTGGAATGCCCAGCACGGATTGCTCGAAAGAGAGGTAGGTTCGTTGAGGACCAGAGCTATCGTCTTGGCGGAGTAGAACTTGAAGCGGTCCCAAGCGCCTTCAGTAAACGCAGTGGAAGCTATCTGCGGTTATATCAGCGATAATCTAAGGAATCAACAACATAGTACACGTACTACCGCTTGATCCTCGAGTCTCTGCGGCATCAGCAGGGAACAGAATGGCTCGAAAGAGTCCATGCGTTCCCAGACAATACCAACAGCAGCATGGAAGAATGGTTGGTTTACGGGTGCCAACTTGGCGACGAGACCTTTCCATTGCCCGTTTCCTCCCCTGAGGAACGAGAAGATCGTCGATACAAGTTCCATCGTCTCGAGCACTCGATTTGCAGCGTCCATGGCTCGACCCTAAAATTGCGATTAGAAGTGTACAAGGAGGGAATGAGAGGCTCAGGAACCTTCTAGATTGAGCACTGCTGGTCGTGGTCGTGGGTGGGAAGGATCAAGCGGCAGTTTGCTAAGTGGTGCAGAATAGCAATTAGGTAATATCCTGGAATAATCCCTGCGGAGAAGGGGCGACATGGTGGTTCGCAAATTGAGCTCACTCAGTCACTGTGAACGACGGTCGCGAGCATGGGCCCGAATCCGACGCTCGAAGCCTGCCTTGGGCTGCGCACATACTTCCCGTATAATAGCTTCAAAAAATATTTTCAAGCGCCGTAAGGCCGTGAGGTCAACTGCCAACACAAGCAACCTCGCCGACCTTATCCCTTTGCACTGACCCACCTCCAGTTGAACAGACCACAGATGCTCTCCCATGATGCCTTCTGAAACCCACAGATAGAAAGCAACAGCATTTTTCAACGTCGCTATAGATAATTGGAGGTAGGGGTTCATCTTCTCCGCATGAAGTCCACCGTCGAATATATGATATCAATGTCCTTCCAAAAGGCCCGCTCAGCTGCATCGCCCTCTTTGCACAACGACGCAATTGGGGTCAAATGAGGGAAGACGTGATACAAATACTTTGCAACATGGGCGCAATGTTCCACCGTGTACATTGGCAAGCTCCCAGACGCCGAGGCGAGATAGAGCCTGCGCATTTTGGACCCCATAAGGACCCTGGCGGGGAAAAGGAGCGTTCTCATCTCCCTCAGGTTCACGGGAATGGCGAGTTCGACTAGGTTTGGGCAGTCGACCGAGATATCCTTGAGACACCCAAAGGTGGGGCCGACAAGGGCGTCCACATTCTCTTTCGATATGGCGAGTGGGAGAAAGCGGAATGTTGTTACACTGGGTGAGCCCCGGAGCACCTTGAGCATCTGGATCGTGATATCGCCCGGTGGAAAATGAACCCCGTCGATGTCGATGATGGTCAGGTTGCGGGATGCGGTGAGCTGCGCTAGGAGCACATCTGTCTTGAGGAATGTGGGGCTGGAGCGAAAGCGGTCAACTGCCAGTGCATGGAGGGGTCCTTGAGAAACTCCGTGAAGCACGAATGTGGTGAGATTTGGATTGCGACTGATGAGCTTGGCGATGGTAGTGGGGGCCAGTGGCCCGACTGTTACTGAACTGTCAAAGCGAAGTCTCAGGTGAACTGTGTCGAATCGTTGGGATGGTGCTGGTGCGCAGGCATGTTTTGCCAACATATCGTGAAACTGGCTCCTTCCTGAGACGAGGAGTTTGCGCGGTCGCCCTGGGACGCCAAGGAGAGGCATCATCTGCAACAATTTCTGGTCTTCCATATCCCGATCGGCGATGTACGCGGCAACAGATATTGGCCCAGTAGGTGTTTCTGCGATCGCGAGGCTGGCCGGAGTCCACAGGGACGGTTGAATAGCGTGGTGGTCAACGACGGAGATATCGGCCGCGAAAAGTCGAAGATTCGCCGCGTCTAGGAAGTTGTTGAGGGACTGTCGTTGAAACGGGGGAAACAACCGGACGGCTGTAAGAGAATTGGCCTGTCGGGTGAGTGACATCGTCAGCGCTACGATCGCTTCCTTGGCATCTTCGTTCGACGATGGATGGAGGTGGACGCTGAGCACCTTGATATGCGAACAGACAGAGAAGGCGATGGAGAGCGACAGAGGATCCACCGAGTTCAGGAAAAGTGCTTTGAGGGACGGGAATGTTTTCCCCCGCGTTGAGTTAGAAGTGCCCATGAGGAAGCCCCAGCAAGGATTGCTCAAAAGGGAGGCCGAACCGTTGAGGATCAGCGTTTTCGTCCGCGCCGAATAAATATCGAAGCGGTTCCAAGCTTCTTTGTCGAAAGCCGTAGACGCAGTCTAAAACAGTCTTGTGGGTAATGCAACCAAAGGGAGATACGGAAATATGAACGTACCAAGGCTTTGCCAGGTACTAAAACCGAGGCAAATGGCTCGAACGAATCCATATCCTCCCAGACAACCAAGATGGAGGCATGAAAGAACGAACGGTTCACTAGTGCCAGGCGCGAAATAGGGCCTTTCCATTTCCCTTTCTCCTGTTTGAAGAACGAGAAAACCGTCGAGATCAGCTCAGCCGTCTCGAGAACTCTATTCGCAGCGTCCATGACGCGGGCCTAGCGACACAATCAGGGTATTCCAGAATAGAGAGAGACAAATCTAAATACCTTGGTGATGACCTCCGTCCACTCACCAATGTGGTTGCGGTCAAAGAGGAACCAGGCAAAGACTCTGCTAAGTACTTAGAATGATGGATCATTATCATTACGTAATATTGAGTTGGCTCAGAAATAAATAATCCTTGGGGAAATGCGGAGGGACGCGCAGTGACACCGGCTCGGAGTTCGCTGTCCAGGGACAATGTAGATAAACCGCAGGGCCACGATCGACTCCAGAACAAAATGAGCCACTATCGCGGAGGGTAAGGGTAGGGGTGAACCTTTTGTAGACTTTCGCCGAGGTGTTCCGGACCGAAACGAGTGAGGCGATTTCGTTGGCGCTTATTTGCTTTTCACCCACCATGGGACCGTATTTGGTCTAGAGAATGCTTCCCGAGACCCCCTTATGCCCACGATCAATTTCAAAGGATGTTTCCGCCTACAGAGGCTGTCCAGAACGATCAAAGACCGAAGCGCCCAGTCTGTCCGACATAAGCGCCCAAGATCATCAGATCCCGAGATAACGAATCCAGGAACGACGTACCTCGGCTGACCATCCCCGACCGTAATGATCTCACTTGGCTGCCTCAAAATGTACTCTTCTGGTGAAAGGCTCATCCGAGGTACCATTCTGCGCGAGTATACGGTCAAATTACCGAGCATCGCATCCACTGGGTCATGGTGGGGATCATGAACATCACACCGTTTATTCCACCCCACAATCTGGCAGATCGTGAGAAACCTTCTAGACTTATACACCTTTTCCGATGGTGCTTAGACTTCTGTGACGACGCAAACCTTATATACCATAGACCAGCCAAATACCCTCGTGCGTCACTGTGTTCATTCGAGGCCAGTCCTCCCAGTTCATGTGATGTTCTGTATTGAAGAAGGCTCAGAGCAAATATGGCCTCCCGCGAAGCGTGCATCCATAGAATTCCAACCAGCATCCCAGCTATTCAGTGAAGCTATCACAAACTCCATACAAAGCCTTCACAAAGCTGTGAAACCAACAAGGATGGAATTTCATATCTCCCCGCATCGATGCCATCTCAATTCACTCTCCCTTCCCCAAATTCAATACTCGTGTCCACTCTCCCGCCTTAAACGTCATATGCAGCACGATGCAGCTGCTCACCCAGCCACCTTCCTCCCTCACACAAATCACTCCCGCGTCCATACATACGACAGTACCAAATCCAGCATACGCCTCCCGAGGCCCGATGCCACGCCCTACTATGCCCCGTTTCACACTGAAGTTCATTTTGCGGGCGTCCCATCACATCCATGCATACTTTACTAGGAAGCTTCCTCATCGAGGGCGCATCGAAAGCTGAAACCAATCTCGATCCTTGCCAATGACTTTCGAAATCAGTCCAGAACGGCGCCACCCCCACCCGCGTCGATGTTCGAGAATTTGAGACGGGAAGCGCCAAAACAAGTCAAATCCACCCGCTATCTTGGTATCACGTCTCCTACCCTCCCTGTCCCTGATCCCAACGTTCAGTGTACGTCCAACGAACCTTCTGCCCCTTGACAGCTGCACCGGTGACTCAGCTCGGAGCTTGATGCTCGAGGGGGAGGTTAGACTACCGCGTCCGAGTCCAGACGCGGGTTTCGAGGTGCATGATACCTACCAAGCAATCGTTACCCATCGACGCGGTATCACACCTTTTACCCTCTCTGTCGATGTCGATAGTGAAAATTTCCCACTTGAAATTCTCCTATCGCTCGACGATAACCAGCGACGCGTTAGGTAGGCGGGGCCCTGCCGCTAGAGAGCGTACGTCTGGAGGATAAGAGAATGTACAGACTGGTCAGTTCGGACATTTCGTATCAAGGTCATTTCGGAGCATCGTGTACACGGATCGTACGCGTGTCGTTCGTGTACGAGACGAGTATGAGAGGGATGGCGATACAGGGGAGAGCACGAGATCATGAAAAAGAACAGACAGAGAAGGATAGCGAGAGAGAAGGTAGGGAGGAACGAGACAAAACGAGAATAAATAGTTCAATAAAACGTTAACAAGACGACGACTCCATCGTCGAGTAGACGGTGGCACAAAAACAACAGAAAACGGCGATAGTGTTCAAAGAAACACTGAAGACCACGACAAGGTAACTCCTACGTCCGCGAGATTACGGAAGGGAGATGGGATACTTTTGCGCGACGCGTCCCTCCGAGGTCCGAGACTTCACAAGTCGAAGCGATAGGGTGGTAAAGCCGACTGCCAACAAAAAGGTTGTCGCCACCGTCACCGTGCCACAGCACAAGGAAGGCACCGAGGGAGTTGCCTGATTGAGGCAGCGGATCGGTAACATAGGTTCCTCGGATGGAAAGAGGGAACCAAGGTATAGCTTGAGCAGGGTAGAGGGTACGGGCGTTGAGCCACCGCTTATCGTGTATCGGAGCTTTGAGGAAGCGGGAAGGGTCGCGTGGGGGAACTGGGGGTGCGGACGGCAGGCAACCGTTGATCGTGGGTTGGGCATGAGGAAGACCCTCATGAGTGGTTAGGGCGATCCGAGGGGGCGGTTGGAGCGCTAAGCATCGTCTCAAGTTGCTGCAATACAAGGTTAGCGCGTTTCCCACTGCATCATTCCAGACCGCGTACCTGTTCAATAGTCTCACTCGCCTGCCCCTCTCCATTCTCCAGTTCCTCAGACGAAGGGGTCTAAACCAAAACGCGTTTAGGCCACAACCCTGGGACCAGGTCCAACGAAACGCGCACCTGATTCACTGCCTTGGGAGCCGCTATGTTGGCGTTCTTCTTTCCAACTGACGCTGCCGCTGCTCCATTCGAAGCTGAGCCTGACGCGCCGCCGCCGGGGAAAGGAAGATCATCGCGTGGTACAATGTCAATTAGAAAATCGAACTGGTCGGACTTGCTGAGCGCTTTCGCGATATCGGCACGCGACAGGGTTCGGCGCTTATTCGAGTCTGCTATTATGAACGCCCTAGCCGTGATTTCGGAGATGAAGACTATAGCGCGCAGGATCAGGGTGTCGCCGCGTAGTGAGATTGGTATCTATACGTACTCTCGCAGGCCTTGCAGAACAAGATGGGAGCTGGAAGCGAACAAGGTGGTGAGCAGATATACTTTCGAAGACGCCAACACTGCATACCATCTGCCGCAATCATCTGTTACCATTCGTCAACTCCCGCTGGCCAATCAGGATCGAGCTCCAGTACATGCACACCTTTACATCCGGGTCGCTTTTCATGACCTTCTTGATCCTCGCCAGTGGGAGCGGCGGGTGTCTGTAGTCGGGCGTCTCGCGCTCTGCCTGGTCGATCTGCCGCTGCCAGAAATTCTTGAGGAACTGATTCAAGGGTTCGCCGGACTGGACGTAGGGTTGTTGGGACGGTTGGGCGGACATGATTATGATTTCGCACTATCGGAGCGCGGGATGGAGGAAATTGGGAACCAACCAATCGTGGGACAGATCAACAACCGCCTTTCCTCCACATCGCCGGCCACGGCGGTGGACCATGTGGGCGCTCCGGGGAAGGAGTTCGAGCCGTGGAGGTCGCGTTCTTTTGGCATTCCTCTCCTTGGTCCACACATTCGTTAGCTTTTGGGAACGAGCAGGCGTATCTGAACCATATCGAGACACCTTGGCCGCTCGTGGTGGTTATATGCGGTCAAAGTATGACGATAGAGCTTGAACATTGTCGCGAAGAACCACGGACCTTGGGCCCGATACCAGATACCGGGGTATATGCGGAAAACGATAAGGAGAAACTTTCGATGCTGGACGGTGGTGGTGGTACGAGGACAAGAGATGGAGCGAATAGAAATGCAGAGAAATCCTGGGCGGAAATATTTGGGCTTGCTTGGACGCATCAGGGGAGCCGGCAACCCTCGGCAGGGACAGGGTCGGGCGCTTGAATCGTGGCTGTCGCACTACACAGCGCAGTAGACTCAACAACACTGCACTGGGCAGGTACTCAGTATTCATACCAAGACCCACCGCCGCAGTGCCTGAGTCGCCTTCATTCCGTTCGTGCCTTACGCTAAGCGCCCACAAACTTGAAAGACAGGGGTAATTAAAAATTAGATTCAGCAAGTCAATACGACAAGGAGAAGGGTATGTAAGGGGTATGCGGATAGTGTGATGCGTTGTACAGATGGATGAATAGTGCAGTCAGTCAGCGTCCGTGAATAGTGGTACAAATGCGTCGACGCGATGCGAAGGTTCCGAGTGGATGGCGTATTTTGGAAGGTGGGGAGCTTTTGGGCGATTGCGCGGCGGCACCAGTCACCTATGGATTCTAGGGGATCGACTGATGAAGCGGCCCTAGAGGTTATACTGGTAGATATGCCGCATGATGAGCAAGCTCGCCAGAATATCTACAAGTGAATAGAAGGAAGCCAAGTATAAGCTTACGAGATCCTATCTCTAAGAATGTAGAGCCTTTACTTACCGGCTGTGATATGAGCAAAGTGGGGGTAGATAATGAGCTTGTTCCCCGACACGTCGTAAATGGGCAACTCTGGGGGTTTCAGGTCGTAGTGCGCGGCCAGATAGCTGTCATCCGCGGTAGAGCACTGCGATAGGCGGCGAGTTAGCACCGAGCGCTGCGAAAACCTATGCAATAATGAATAATCAACTCACAGTCCACTCCTGCTCGTCCAGCGACCGGTAGCTCCATTTATACTCCCTCCCGTCTGACGCCGTGAACTTCCTCATTAGAGACCTATACGGGCATTGCAATACGACGAGTCAGCGACACCGACGTCATCCAAAGCACGAAAGCTACGTACGACCCAAAGAAAGACATCTTGCGCAGGAACTGGTTCATAGGCATCGTCTTATGGTGCTTATTGAACGTAATCGTCCCCAGCGTCTCGTCCGGCTGGAAGTACAGCGTAATAACTGGCTCTCCCTTCGCCGGTAGCGCATTTCGGTTCCGCGTAGCCCTGACGTGCATCTCGTATATCCTCGTCGCGGTGTCGCCTGGGTTCCGTACGACCTGGAAGAACACGCGGTCGTACATGTCGTCAAAGTCCGTGTTGGTGATAGCTGCAGTCCTATCCTCCAGCGTGATAGGGATGGTTTTGAGCGAATGCATCTGCATCGTAGTAGAAGTGGTGGAGGTCGTAGAGGTGAGAGGTGAGAGGTGTGGGTGTGGGTGTGGGTGTGGGTGTGGGTGTGGCGTTGGCACCGTTGCAGGGCGGTGGTGAAGAAACCGAGAAGGGAGCACCAAGCGCCCGCTTATATACCCTTCCCGGGTACCCAAAAGGTTCAGATCGGGGTGGTGTTGGGCGCAGCGCGCACCCTATACCGTCAATCGCAAGAACTAGAAGTCTATCAACACCGTATCCCATTAGTCTGTATCAAACCTACCTGAAGCGGCAGCGACGGCGTCACGGTCAGTATTAACAGCCCTCGCCTGTCTGCCTACAAGTGACACACAGCGATCTCCCCCCAATAAAGCAACTCTTCCCGCGAACTTTGAGGTGCCGATGCCATGTGCTTATCATATCCGACGGGAAAGCATCCATCCCTAGTGAGGGCGTCGAAATAGATGCCCAGACGGGACTATATAAAACAGGGTGCGTGGTGCGTAAGCAAGGAAGCAAATTGAATCGAATGAATGCCTGAAGCTGTGCGGCGCCTATTATCCCGAAGAAGGGCACGAGCGAGTACCACGTCAATGCAACCCACCTGGAGAATTCAGGATGACATGCTGGTGACGACGATTAGGATAGGAGTAGGTACTAGATGAGGAAGGACGCACTCGATGTGGCAAGCTGAATTGAATCCACCACCTGGCACCCATGACCGCCAGGGACAGCTCCTTGACACCTTCGGTCACATTACCCCACACCGCTAAAAACACGACCCTGCACAGAAGCCACCCGTTCGTGCGCGCGAATCACCACCACCATCACAACCTCTCATTTAGCCCAAGCTCCAGAACCCCGACCGCAATATTACCCTTCGTTGAAAACCCGAGTTCCTCGCCGCCCACCCAAACCTCACCTACCCAATGAAGCAAAACCGCACCCTCGGGTATGTAGTGAGGCTCATTTATGCAAGATGGGACAATCATATAGCTGTGAGAGGAAAGTTGCAAGCATTGAGCACATCGAAGATGTGATATGTGCAAAGCGGCCAGGGTATTGTGAAGGTAAAAGGAATCAGACCACAGTTACGGGTCACAACGAGAGTATGGTGGGCTGATAAGGGTCAACGTTGTCACCTGGTGCGGCGTCCGTCTTTCTTTGAATCCACGATTAGAGATACGTATGCACGGACGGCCTGGAAGCGTTACGCACCTGGAGCCTGGGGCGCCCCATCAATCTGGTCACCCCAAGTATAGCTTGACCTTGCGTCGTTGCGGGAGAAGCGCCCAGTGATGCCAGTAAATTTGCACCTCGAGAAGGACCCTCATTGTTTTCAAGGTTCTGGAGGGTACTCGGCTGCCAGTGAAGACGACCTCCTCAGTCGCACAGGCGGGGATCTGCGCAGGAAGAGTGGAGCGAGCGATAAGATTTTTCAGTCAGTCAGTCAGTCAAAGCGGCTTACCCCAGCCATCATAGCGAACGACACAACCCCAAAACCTGGTGCCCACACCTATCACCACCTCCGCCGGTGAACGGGAAAGTGGCACCATCGCCAGGCCATGATGCTAAATCAAAGTTTGAGAGAACAATTGATACGCGGGGAGTGGCCACAATGACATACACAGACCCCTCGTTGTCCCATGTTCCGGGACCTACACCTAAATAAGTGCCTAGCTGAGCCTTAACACCTCGGGAATGACAGCGGCCACCGCGTGTCGGCCTACCGAGGCCCCACATACCTGTCAACGAACGATCCATGAAAAGAGCTGTGAATACCCCAAGGGAAGCCAATCATGTTGTCAAAGGCCAAGGAAGTCTGGGGCAGGCAGGAACGCATCCCGCCTTTGACGACCACGTCCCAAGGCTCCGGCATATGAAAGGCCATTCGCGGGAGGAACATCGCGTCAGGGAGGCTCGGCAACGTTGTTTGCGACCTGGATCATGAGGTAAGAATGCGGGGTAATAGTGAAGGGAAACGCCAATCGTCGGGTCGCAAGTACCTGATGGAATATGTCAAAAA
Organism: Coprinellus micaceus; assembly: GCA_951394405.1. Classification (NCBI taxonomy): domain Eukaryota; kingdom Fungi; phylum Basidiomycota; class Agaricomycetes; order Agaricales; family Psathyrellaceae; genus Coprinellus; species Coprinellus micaceus. Next base: position 546,292 of record OX596337.1, on the reverse strand, counting down.
TTGTAGTCAAATTCATTCATTTTCCCAAGGAGGCATGAGGCGAGCTAGATGCAGCGTGGCCCGGGGTGCAGACCGAGGAAAGACGGGAGAGGGTCACAAGACGTACCTCATGACGACCAGTAGTCATGAATAAATTCTGTACGATACTTGCACCCCAACCGAAGTGCGGCGAAATAACGATAGTCCTCCTGAAACGGTGAATCGCACATCGTAGAACTACTAGAACACAGGGTAAACCCACCGGCGTTCTTGTGATACACCGACTCGGGGGGAGGTCAGCTGGGCATTTACCCTAGAATTTAAGAACGCCTCGCCTTCTCTTCTCTTCTCCGAACACGAAGGATGGCTGCTACCCGAACGCCGGTTACGTTACTTTCAATTTGCAAAGCCAAAGTAATCGAATTGCCATTTCATTGAAGAAACTCTAGTAGGATACTATTGACCAAACCAGGTCAGCAATCGACAACAACGCAAATCCCTTCATTCTTAATGAAACACTCACCAACATTACATGAAGCACGTCAAGAAAAAAAGGGAAATACAGGTATGAGGGCGACTCTCTAGAGCTCATATCCGGCTTCCGCGATGTTCGCAGCAGATGTTTTAGCGTCCAAGAACAACTCGTTCATCTCTCCGATGTCTTCGACCTCGATCTGGGTCCTGCCCGCAATGCCAGCCAGAATGGACGCCGGCGTCAGGAGCTGCAGCGCGTACCTATTTGGAAATATGTAACATTAGCCTGCATTCAGTTGACCATGAGGTATTCGGACGCACCGTAATGAGGACTTTTCGCCTTCTGAGGCGAGTTTTTCGAGGACACCAGCCCCCATTTTCAGGCCTTCGACGTTCGCACGTAGCTGGAGGACCTTGGCAATCTGCTCCGTCGTGTAGCTCTCGGTTTTGACTATCATGCAGCTAGGGGTACCTTCAGCTTTCGGACCTTCTTTGAAATAGAGTTCGCTCACCGGTCAAGCAAATCCACCGGAATACCGTGCGCTGATACTATATCAGTAGTCCCCCGAATAAGAGAGTTGCCTCGATTCGTCGCGAAGATAACGGTGGGTGCCATTTGGGACTCGAGCAGTGCATTCAGGTACGTGAAGCACTCAATGTCGAGCATGTGGACCTAGAATCGAATTAGGCCGTCGCCAGAACTTGGGGTAGAATAAGGTGCGGTACCTCGTCGATGAACACCACTCCTGGGATGACCTCAGCGACACCCTGGTCAACGTAGTTTTTCACAACCTTGTTGACTTCGTTCCTAAGCTTCTCTGTAACCTCTGTGCGCTTGCTCTTGACAAGGCTCCCCATCACGCTCATGATATCCTGACCGCCCTGGGGCCGTGCATTCGCGGCATCTAAGTCGCCAAGGGTCACGTCCTGAACTAGCTCCTTCTTCTTGTGGACATCTCCCTTGGGAAGGGGGACGTACGTCTCGGATTCGAGGTCATAAGACGATGCGTAGGCATCTGACCGTCCCACTCGCTGCAGCGAGGCAAAGTCAGATGATGTTGAAGTTATGTAAATGGCAGGCACGCACCTTGACTGCACCTGTATTTGCCTCGATGTAGATCACGTCTCCCACGACAATCTTCTCCTTGAGGATGGCCTCGTAGATGGTAGGGTCAAGACGAAGCTGCTTCGTGCCCTTGACCGTTTTCAGGCCCACCACGACGTGAGAGACCGTTTTGCCGTACCCACTGAGTGGGTTCTCAGATTCCGTTGGCGTCAGTTCCGTCACCTCACCCTCGTACACCTCCTTCGTCTCCTTGATCCGTAGACCTGCAGAAATCCTGAGTTAGTTTAGTGTCATTACCTCTTGAACCGAATAATGGGGTAGGGATGGTACGGCGGGTGTTTAGCCACCAGGTGGACGGGGGAGAGGGGTAAAACCCGTCGCCTGGGATGTCCTTCCAGGCTACGAGATGAACGTCGTAGCAAGCAAAAAAGAAATAGGCGCCAAGAAATGTAGCACTCACCGATAGCTCTGCGGAACGCCTCAGCCAGGACCTCCGTCTTCTTCACCTCCGTGCTGTACACTTCAGAGCCCACCATTGGGCAGAACGGCACCTTCGTTCCCAGCTCATGAGACACAGCGAGCGCCAATGCTGTTTTGCCAGTTCCAGGAGCACCAACGAGCAACAACGCCCTCCCCGAGAACTTTCGCGATTTAATAAGATCGACGATGACACCGCACGCCTGAGCTCATCGTCAGCACGGTCCCGGACGATAGCCTCGCCACGCACCTCTCGAGCATGGTTCTGCCCAACGAACCCAGCCGTGTCCAGCGATGCATATCCTTCTGGGGTCAAACCGAGACCCTTGATGTGAGAATGGGGCGCTATGCGCGATGAGCGCGCCGCGGACGATGCGCTTGGAGGGAGTGGTGCATTGTGGGCTGGTGTTGAGCTCGATCCTGCGGTGCTCGCCATCGTCGTTGACGGTGAGCGCGACGCGTCGCCATTTTCGAGGATAATTTCCAAATAATTACATAATTACATACACTGATCCATCAAGTTAAGTGCTTAGCAGGGCTTTCTCCTCTCAATCCCTGACCGCGACGACGACCCGGGCCACACTTGCAAGGGAGGGAGTTGGGCACCAGAAAAGGTACCTAGATCTCCATGTCTCTCTTCTGTAATTTCCTCATCGCATCTCTAGGGTCGCGCCATGGACGCCGCGAATCGAGTCCTCCAGACTGCCGAACTTATATCGACGATTTTCTCGTTCTTGAAAGAGGAGCGGGATAAATGGAAGGCGCCTGTGGCTCGGTTGGCAATGGTCAACCATCCATTCTTCCATGCAGCTGTCGGTGTTGTCTGGGAACATATGGATTCCTTTGAGCCGTTCTGTTCGCTTCTTCTGCCGGAGACATTCGAGGATGACTTGAGGGCGTCAGTATGTGGACATCTGGCTGACTTCCTCGGTTGGAACTAATGCACGATCAGGTTACATCCTCTGCGTTTACAGAAGACAGCTGGAAACGGTTCGACCTCTATTCAAGCAAGACGAGAACACTGGCCCTCAACGAGCCTGCTTCCCTGTCTAGCAACCCCTGTTGGGCGTTCTACATGGGCACCTCGAACCCACAACCAAGGACACTATTCCCCTCCCTCAAAGGCTTGTTCCTCAACTCGGCGGACCCCCTTTCCCTCTTCATTGCCTTCGCCGTCTGCCCCCACGTGAAGACCCTTGGTATTCACCTGCGCCCCTCATCAACTACCCAAGAATCAAAGGATGCTATCTCAGCGCTGACACTATCCCTTGCCCGCAGGGCATGTCTGATCTCAAACGTCCATTTATTTTATCCTTTCCAACGCCAAACCCTGGGCAACATTCTGGCCATGAAAACAGTTAAATACCTTCAGGTGGCTCTCCTGAGGACCGAACACGACGCTATCGACCCAACATTCTGGAGTCCACCTGTCTTGATGGTCTCAGAGGCTTCTACCACTCTAGAACTCGATGCTGCATATCCCATTACCCGAGATCGGTCTGTTCGGAAATGGATACAGTTCGATGGTGCTTTTGCCGACCTGCGAAAACTTATGGTTAGGGGAACCAGCCTATTTCACGAAATGTTAACCAGCCATCCTTGTTGGCCTTCTCCATCTCAACGCTTCAATACGATCTTGCTAGGTGTTCGTACCAGTTCCAGCCCGAACGCTGAACCACTAACCCCAGTCACCATGGCCGAATACATCGTCCGCAATCCCAACCCAGCCAGGTTCTGTGTTAGGAACGTTAATCCGAAAGCCTACGTCCATCCGTCAGCGCTGGACCGATTCCGCTCCAGCCCCTCTTTTCGCAACACCGACCTCCTCCTAGCCCAGCTCGCGGCGTCGAAGAACCTGACCTACGTCCACTTCGACGGGGTTCATTTTCCACCTGGCGATGTCGTCCTTCAAGTCCTCCACGTTCTTCCCAACCTCCCAAATCTCCTCAGTTTCCGTTTCCTTCCAGCTCCCATCTCAACATCCGAACAAGATGCGCTCGCCTCTCCTTCCTTGTCGTGCTTGAAGGACATCTCGCGCCATTGCCCGAAACTCGTCCACCTTGCAATCCAGGTGGATCTATTCGACACGGCGCTGACCTTCCCGAACACGATCCGGATTGGGGCCTCGAAGATGCAGACGCTCTACCTCGCCCCTTCTTCGCAAGGGCTCCCACAATATACCGTCCGGCAGAGCTTGGGTGTCGCAACGTACCTTTATCTGCTCTTCCCGGACCTGTTTCCACTTGCGTCCTCCTGCAAAGAGGGAGACACTGCCGAACAGTCCTTCTGGGATGACATCGACGATGTTATCTCGACGATGAAAATCATTCGGAGGGCAGATGCCGTTGAATCGAGTGGGTCGTAGTGGAGGGGATGGTTGACGCGCCAGGCGGGTGTATACGCTTGTTACACATCCGGGTTCATGCATTATGCTACAGTTATGAATCCATCTGCGTTTTCGAGTTCGCTCAAGGGGTTCCCCAGGGCCGGAGAGGTATGCATGTACCTTGGCGCTCCTATCAGCGGTGGTGGTCGATGACCACCTTTATCCTTACGTCCTGCTGTATGCCCCCCTTCTCGCCTCCGGTGCAACTGAACGTACCATGACGATGGGCGCTAAGTATGTATGGCGCCTTGTCGTGAAGAGACGCGAGGCTGCCAGAGCAACTCTAGGGCCACTCATCCCGCCTTGACTATAAAGTAAGTCGGCACCTGGAAAGTTCAGTTTGTACTTTCCAGGTCGATTTGGGCCTCCTGGGCCTTACAGTGTGAAACCATAGAAAAGTCGGGGGTATATTATCATGGCGATCAACGCATAGCGAAGGGTGTCGTTGCTATCCTCGTTTTATCTGGATGATCGGGAGCTTGGCTGCTGGGCGCTTAGACCTTTTCTCACACTCGCAACGCGTTGTCGCGGACAGCCTCGGCCAAGACGCTTGGGCCCATTTTCCGTATGAGGCACAGTGGTCTCTGGGGCGGATAATTGACCAACCTTTCTCGGTCTACCGCGTCTCCAGTTGCCATGGTGTCGAATCCACTTCGACACAGGGTATTTAAACCCTGGTTCTCCTGGACGTCTCGGTGCATCGCATTCCTTGTCCACCCCTACGTCTACCGCCACCCTTATCTCCCAAAATGAACCCAGCTCACCAAGTGCTTTCGAACGCTGAGTTGATTGCCACCGTGTTCTCGTTTCTCAAAGACGATGAAACCGAGTGGAAAGGGCCTGCTGCGAAGCTCGCAGTCGTCAATCGGTCGTTCTTCCACGCCAGCATCGCGGTGGTTTGGGAGGATATGCACTCCCTCCAGCCCTTCTTCCAGGTGCTCTGGCCTGAAAGGCCCGACGAGGATCAATTGGTATGTCGGAATGCTCCGCACTCTGCGTTTATCTGACCCTTGCGCACATTCCAGTTTCACTCAATCAGCCTTTCGGAGGACGAGCTCCATCAGCGTTTCAGCCTTTACGCGAGCAAGGCGAGGTGCCTAACCCTTGGCGTGGATACCCAGTTGCTCTTGGAGGCACCGTCCTGGGCCATCTGGCTCGCAAAATGCGAGAAGCGCTCCGTCTGTTTGTTTCCTGGCCTAGTCTCTCTCAACCTCAATTCAGCAGACTCCCTCTCCATGTTAATTGCATCTTCGGTCCACTCATATATCCAGTCGATCAACATTGATATCAAGGAGGAGTCCTACACGGCCCAGCAAAGCGAAGAACAAGCTAAGGGTGCAATTCTCGATCTCATCTCCAAACTAGGGTCTGGAAACAAGGCACTGAAGGGTCTGCGCGTGCTCCGGCCCACTATTCGAGACGATGGCCTTTTCCCCCTCTCGAAAATCGAGTCCGTCCAATATCTGTGGGTTTTCGTTGACCTAGAGAGCGGCGGTGCGCTACTGCCCACCGTTTGGCACACGCCGAGGCTACTGATCTGCCAAAGGCTCACCAAACTCAGGGACACTTCTAGGATATCGCAGGATCCCCGACTTTCTGCGTCCTTCCACAGGGAGGTCCAGGCCTGTGTAAATCGCCCTCGGGAGCTCTCGGTATGGGGAACGAGCAAGTTGCACGACATTGTGGCTGAGAGTGTTTGTGAAGCGACTTCTCGTGGGTATAAATCCATCGGACTGGTTGCAGGTAATCCCGGCCATCGGGTCCCTCAGAGTCCGTTGACCTCGGCAACACTGGCGAAATACCTGAAGTCCAATCCCGAAGTCGCATCGTTCACAGTGCAGGTTTATCCGTCGCAAAAACCCTCCCCGGCCGACCTAGAACGCATTCGATCTGACAGCGCATTCCGTTCGACTGAGCAATTTCTCCGTCAAGTTACAGCCTCGCAGAATCTCACTACACTTGCGTTCATCGGCATACGCTTGCCCTTAGGTGAGAGTATTTCGATGATGCTCGAGGCGGTCCAAGGCCTTCCTCAATTGCGTACATTCCTCCTCATCCCGGTACCCATCTCCGAGGACGAGGCCGACGCCCTTGTCTACCCCAGCATGTCTTCTTTAAGAGACGTCGCATTACGCTGCCCCCGCGTCTGCATGATGGCAATACCAACGGACATGCACAACATGGACTTCGCCACTCCCAGTAGTGAGACTGGCCCCAAACCTAGCCTCTCTGATATGCTTCACCTCGCCTTCTACCCCTCCCCCAAAGGTATCCCGCAATATAGTGAGGGACAGAGGGTACGGCTGGACGAATACCTGGTTCGTCTATTCCCGAAGTTGGGTGGCGTCGGAGATGCGGGAACTGAGAAAGGAAGGATCGTGCTCAGTGACGGGATGCCAGGACCGCTGGGGTATGTTATATACCAGGCTGTGAGGATGCGGCAATGCGCATAAACTGAGGGCAAGATTCCCCACTATCAATTATCGATCAATGTTGGTTCTTGTATGAGACCAGTACCAACTGTTCGACGCTAACGAGGCGCTTACTATGTATCGAGTTAGCGACCCTATTGAAACTACGCACCAATGAGTTCGGAAGTGTCACCAAGAGGTACGGGTACTGATCTCTGCTACATCTTCAAGAGAACCGTAAAGCGAGGCTGGGGGGGCCTCCACCAGGCCTCCACGGGGCTGTCCGAATAATTCCAGTACCGCGCTGCTAACTTCGAATTACATAATTCGCGCTAAATTGTTGACCTAAACTCAAACTGCCGCGGTCTGTTCTCGACGCCCACCTCCCCAAAAGCGATGTCTGGCTCCACTCAACAAGAGGTCATTTACCTACACGATCTACTTAGCCCATATCTGACCCGTTGTAGTTAGGTCGAAATGCCGGCGACGGCTGCACATAGGGTGCTCGGAACTGCCGAGCTCCTGGGGATCATTTTCTCGTTCTTCAAAGAGCCCAAGAAGGGAGCCAAGTGGAAAGGTCGCGCTGCGAATCTGGCGGTCGTCAATCGCTCATTCTTTCATGCCAGTATCTCCGTAGTCTGGGGGTATATGGATTCCTTCGAACCATTCTGCCCCCTCCTCACCGGTGCGTCGGTATGTCTCCCTCTTCCTGATTCTTTAGCTCTTGTTTGACCCGTAGATGCATCGCAGTACTCCTCGGTTGAGGAATCGGGTGCCCGATTTGGCTTATACTCAAGCAAGACGAAGGTCCTAATCCTCAACGACCCAGTCTCCCTTCTGGACAATCCGTGTTGGGGTGTTTATCTTGCGAAGCGCGATGCGCCCCCCAGGGGGTTGTTTCCTGCCCTCGCAACTCTCTACCTCAACTCAGCGGATGCCCTCTCCATCTTCATCGCCTTCTCGGTCTGCCCTAGTCTTCAAGTCATTAGCATCTTTCTGAACCCTGCTTCAAGCACCTTGGGTTCCGAGGGCGCCGTCTCGGCCCTCCTGTCACAGTTGGCGGAAACGAGTGCTCCGTTGCACACTTTGCAACTTGTGTACCCCCGTCCGGCACAGCATCTTCGAAAATTTTCCGGCCTTAAATCTTTGAGTCGCCTGTACATCAACCTGCACGAAAACGACAGTGACGCAGTGAAGTCGACTTTGTGGGCACCGACCAAGGTAACTATCGGTCAAGCCCCTAATGAATGGACAGAAATCGATTATATCGCTAGCCGAAATAGCAGCATCCAGCGACTTGAGCGCGTCCTCTCCTTTGGCCAAAACAGTCGAACTTCGCTCCGGGAACTTGTCTTAGGATGCAGAAGCAAATTGCAAGCCATGCTAGCGGACCACCCCTGCAATCCAATACCCTCACGACAGTTTGCGCGTTTGCACCTAGAGGACCAGGGCAACGACTACGGCCCTGACCAAGGCGTTCTCACCGCTTCCACCATGGCAAAATACCTCGGTGCCAACCCCGGCCTCCGCTCATTGACGGCCTTGTGTCACAACCGCAAGGACGAAGCCGAGGTTCACCCAGCAGCCCGCCAGCGGATCCGCTCCGACCCTGCTTTCAGCACCGTCGACTCACTTTTGACGCGGCTCGAGGCATCCCCAAATTTGACGAACATCGTCATCGAAGGTGTCTATCTTCCTGCTGGCGACGCAATTCCAAGGACGCTTGAGGTTCTCCGTCACCTCCCTCATCTCGAAAAGTGTCGCTTCCTCCCAAGACCCATCTCCCGAACAGAGGAGGACGCCCTTGTCTACCCCAGTTTGGCTTGCCTGAAGGACATTGCGTTATACTGCCCGGGCCTCGTCCAACTTGCTTTCCCTGCAGACCTTTTGGTCACCAACCTTCCTTTTCTCGAATATGGGACCCGGTGTGGGTGCTCGAATTTGCGTCGCCTCAACCTTTTTCCGTCCCCCAAAGGGTTACCGGCCAACAGTATAGCTCAGAGCACGCAAGTGGCGAAGTACATATACCACCTGTTTTCAGACATGTGTGACTTGGTGGAAGGGTGGGGCAAGGAGAGCCCTGAATGGGCAATTTGGAACGATATTTCCTTGATCATATCGAGCTTCCTTTTTGTGTGTGACGAGACCCGCATGCAGCTCCAACACGGTCGTGGGACGTAACCTATTTGGCTGGAGCTGGGGAGGGTACATGGAACAAGGTATGTTTCCTTCTCCAACATGGACCACAACGCTGACAGTCGTCCCTCAGATATTAGAATCATTACGCCAATGATATGTCTTTTGGATATTGGCATTCCGATGCGGGGATCTAGATTGGAGAACAGCACGAGTCTAAGGCGAGCGCGAAATATCGCCCCAAACCTATGTTTGCTCTCGTTAGACCCAAAGTCGCTCTAGCCTACTTCAAGTGAGAGAAGTGCGAAGGGATCGCGACCGTGGTCACTATGCCCTTCGAGTGAAAAGAACTCGAGTAGCTCAACAGGGGCGCAGCTTACCGTACCACCGCAGTGCTAACCTCGCCATTCTATTTCTTTCATCTAGCCAACCTCGTCAGGGCGGCTACCCAACTAGCTCGGTCCAGGCGCCGAGCACGACGCAAGTGCAATGCGTCCATATTTGGAAAGTGGCTCTCGCAATCGACGCCAACCTGCGGCTCGATCCCAGCTTTAACGAAGTCTGCCCCATCTCAGCAAACTTCTCCATATGCGAAATCCGAACCTCCCACGGGGGGGGGGGGGGGGGGGGGGGATGGCTTGGGGGGAAGCATTGCTCAGAGCTTTCGGACGGAATCCTGACCGTCTGTCAGGGTGCTGTCTCCTTTTCGTCCCAGAGTACGTCAGCGCCCCCATGTCCTCCACGATGACAGCCCAATCTGGGACGCAATTGGGACGAAACACCATCATTCACCTGGATGCCCCCCAAATGGGTATACGATCTTGAGGTATCCTGTGGTGCTATTTGAAAGCTTTCCCCTCGTCGAGGTATATAAACTGTAGCATGTCGAAGTGGTTTGCCCCACACCCCTCAACGTTTTGAAATCCTTCTCCCATGCTAGATCCTACCGCAGAGGAGCCTCAGAATTTGGTTGTCGGGGGATTCGGTCGAGGTACGTCCCTTTTGAAATTAATTGCGAAGGTTGGCATTGACGCGAGGATCCCTGCACAGAGTCAACGGACAACAGGGTCACACAACAGACAGTGTCGCCATCTGAGCAAGTCTTCAGCACTCCTGAGCTCTTGGATACGATTGTTGCGTTCTTCAAGGGCGGTTCCGTCTTCACGCGCTCCGAAATCCATCACAGAACACCTGAATGCGGAGAGCCGAGGCTATGGAAGAGGGATCTCGTACCTCTGCTGACTGTGAACAGCACCTTTTTCCAGGTGTCTGCAGCCGTTGTATGGGACGGCATGCATTCCTTGGGTCCGTTCATTTACCTCCTGGTTCTGTCTAGCGCCGCGTGGGGGTCGACGGTACGTGGGAGATCGTCACAGAGGTCCGCCAACATCTCAAACATTTACAACCCGTCCCTAGGGTGTTGCTGAGGGAACTAAGAACCCTCGTTGGGCACGACTCAAAACCTATTTCTCCAGTACAAGAAGCCTCATCCTGGATGACCTTGTCGGACCACCAATGGCTCAGAGGCTTTTGGCACCACTTTTCCGGCCTTCTCCAGTCTTTCCTCGCCTCAAGGAGCTGACTCTCGCATCCCCCAATCCCCTTGCCATAACGATCGTCGCCTCCGCACATGCCACACTGGAGAAGCTCGACATTACGTTCGACTTGAGACACGGTTCGATAGCCGCTGCACAACTAGTGTCAGCGGTCCTAAGTCCTGTCTTTCGAAGTTCTTCCCAGCTCACCCGCCTCTCCTTGACGAATGTCACCATCGAACAATCGAACATCATCAACATCTCGAAGATCCTCTCATTGCGCCGCCTCTTTTTGCGTCTCTCCTCCAGCGACATATTCCTCTTACTCCTTCTCACCAACCTTAAATTGGAATCGCTCGGCCTCGACATCGCCCCCTCCGACCCGGCTTACAGACCTACATGGGAGCCCCTCTCGGTCTCCACATTGAACCAGGCGATAGCTCATGGCTCATTCCCAACCCTCCAGTGTCTGGTGGTGTCGGCTGACTGTCGTAGTCAGTTGGAGATGGCCCTCGTCTTCAGCCGACCAGTACTCAAAAGCCTTGAGCTAACGTTGGTGTACAACGTCGCATGTCCAGAGACCACCTGCGTCACGGCCCTCCTGTCAGTGTACCTCATTCGGGGAACGACATTAGAGTCCCTCACCGTCGCTGGCATCCTCCCACAGGAAATTCACGATCCCTCCATCGACCCACCTACTTCGAATAGAACTTCTGACTGGACATCAGAGTTCCTGGCTCGGCTGTCCGACGCAACAAATTTACAGAAGTTGGATGTGCAGAACACGTTGTTCAGCAGTCCCGACGTCGTCCTCAAGGTTCTCCGGCTCCTTCCTCGCCTTGAGCGCCTCAAGGTGTTCCGCTTCACCCCGCGGATTGGCCCGCCCAATGGAGCACATCTCGATCTCCCTTCCCTCGACGACTTGATCGGCATTGCCCTCTACAACCCGTCTCTCACATCCTTGTCCATTCCTGTTGGCGCACAATCCTTTCGTAATCGTTTACCTACCGCATTCAGCTCCCATAGACTGGAGTTCTTTACCCTCATTCCGTACCCCGATGTTCGTTTGTCGTCTCTTCCCCTCCATTCCAAACTTCATCTTGGTTTGTTCCTCCATAGCCTTTTTCCCTTTGTTCGGTCTTTGGCGCATCATTCCATACCTGGTTCAGCGCAGTGGAATGATTGGAAGTTGATGGAAACGGTCCTTGCCACGTATCAGCATGTTCACGCGCGTGCCGTCCAAGGCATCCAGCCCCACTAACCTCAGTACTCAGTCTTGAGGTTACATACTCGTCTCACCTAGTATATGTTCAATATTGTGCGCATATGTTTCGCACATTTATGTTCTCAACTACTTTGGGCATCAATTTCATGAATCTGGGACCTTCCCAAACCGAAAGTTGCCATTCGTAATCATTTGGGTGCTTAATCCTCCGCAAGTTGCCGGTGGCTGTGGTTGTGCTTCATGGGTTTTTGTTCAAGGTGTGACTGCCTTCTCTTTCACAACCATGTCCAGAGGTTTTACACAGTGCAGCTTGGTTCTCCCACCTGCAGTTGCGTGGCTCTGCGAGGCACACCACAGAATTCGTATCGGGTGCTGCAGTTTTTTCGAGTCGAGTGCCCCCTATGCGCCTTGAATTGAACTCACCCCAGCGAGCGTACGTTCTAAGCGCCAGTTCCAGGGGTTCGTGCACATGAGGAACGTGGCACGGGCGCATGGCGGGTTAATGCCGCTTTGGCGTCGTTTCCGATTGCCAGGGGTGAGTGGGAAATCCTTACATCGACTTGTTACATATGCCGGTCCTGTCACGGTCGGATGGCTTGAGCCTGCTAATCCTTGCTTAATCGGCCAGGTCACCTCGCACTCGGCAATCTACACCGGAGAAACCGCTTTCCAAGGGTACAAATCTACGATTTCGACGGAAGTCCAAAGCAGCGGGTTGATTGGCACCAGAGCCATCCAGGGCTCACAACATTAGTCCATACTCCCTCAGTACCTACTCCTGTACCACAAAGTGCCACTTTAATAATCCACCCCCTCCTTCTTTCTTGAGCTCTGGCCTTGGACACGGGAACCGGTGTTGGGCGCCTAAACGGCTGGGTCCGCCGGTGGACGGTCGGGTGGCAGTAATCTCGTGTCGCTGTGGCTGCACATGCTGGGGATGTGACGTGCCGTTTATTAACCCTGCGAACGTCTCGCTGGGTCCCGATAAAGAGCCGTATCATGTGGGTGCCCATCGGACGCCATGACGCCTACGTGCCAATCGATCGAGGTGAGTAATCATCATGTTTAATGATCTCGCAAAGGATTCCTCAGACCAGATTCCATCCGAGTAACTCAAACGCACGATATACGTCGATATTGACGGAAAGAAAGTTAAGTAAGTGCGTTGAGAAGGTGGGGAAAACGAGGCAAATGGTAGATTAGGCGGCGATGCCTACCACCATGGGGGCGCCTAATTGACTTGGGGAGATTTTACTGTATAATTTCCTCTGGGCGTTTTTGAGAGAGATGTAATGAGGCCCCAAAAGGATCGACCTTGTTCTTGCCACTTTCGTCAGGGACCCTGGCGAGACGATTATCTGTGCCAATGCGTTCGTCCCTCCTGTAGCCTGCATTCACGCACCAGAGATACCTTCACGTAAATTATAATTCTCCATGGGAGCACAGCTTACTTATGAGGATAATCTTTTTCTTTGACAGGATAGTTTAGGAACGTGCCCCCATCGCGTAACGGGCGCCTAATCGATTCAGGGGCGGTCCCGCAAATTGCCGGTGGCTGTGTCCTGGCCTCATTCACCGTTTGCGCCCTGGAGTTGGGCTTGTTCGCATCGTACCACATTTTGCCAGACTCAAGCCAGAGCAGCGAGGGACTTATTCCCGAGACCCCGACGACATACGCAAGCAGCGACGTAGTGATGAGATGTCCTATCCAAACGTTGCCGGACGCCGAGTTTGCTTTGGATCTTGAATCCTCCCAGTCAAATGGCGAAGACTCCCCATTCTTCCAACGGCAGCTCAGTTCTTATCTACTCGCATCCTCTCTTGACGCAAGCGTGACTTGCTCAAGTCTAGTTCAATCCAGACAACGGGGTGACCTCATTGCGTTTCATATCGCAGCAGTTCATTTCGGATGAGCAGGCATGAGGTGCGTGCCTTCTCCTATATATACTCTGAGCTTACAATTAAGACACCACCCAGCTTTCATTTCCATCCGCCCCAAGCATTCAAGATGTTCAGCATGCCAGCTCAGCGCCCGCGAGTCCCGTCGACTCGGACCCCAATCAAACTGACGCCCTCTGTCCCCCTGCCTCGCCCAACGAACACCATTCGACCAGTCGCGCTGTATATCTACTTCATTTGCGCCGTCTTCATTCCTTTGATGGCGTATGGGCTCTACTCGACGTTCGGGAACGTGCTCGTGCCAAAGGGGTTCTGTGCGGTAGCGTCGAGCGTTTGAGGTGGAAGTGAGGAATTTGGTTTGCATTTACCGCATGAGGTGAGCCATCGTTCTCTGCTGGTCCTATGTGAGCGTAAATTGATCAGCCAGAAGTTCCCCTATTTAACTGTTTTTGACTATTGTTCAAGCCCGGAAGAAACTCGTTACCTCGACCTCGGAGAGAATCCCACAGCGCCAGTCTGAAGATCATGTACAAGAGCCTACGATAGCGACTCACTATGCATCGCACCCGCGATTAATCACTCATTTTACTCCCGCCGCCTTCCTACCCCCAGTCCCCATTGACACTCGACGTCGAGAGCACGTCGCCCCGTGCACCCCAGCCCCCTCACAATTTGAATCGCCTATTTCCTACAAAAATAGCAGCGTCGAGATGATATCACCACCCTACACCTACGGCATCCCCAACACGACCCTCCGTCAAAGCGCAGGTCAAAGCGCTGAAAGAACGAATCACCGCGGCCGACAGCATGCTAAGCAAGCAACGTGCCCAACGAGCGGTCCCCGCAGCGGCTTCAAGCCACTCATCTTCGTCCTCCATCATCTGGTAGTTAAACTGAATATCGGAGGCGACCGTAGCGATTCGGTGTCACAGATTCGGGGTTGTGAAGCAAGGATTGGAATGGGGAGCTGTGTTCGTGCGTTCGATGGAGAAGGGGAAAGGGCTTGGGGTTGCGTTAGAGGGAAGGCAAGAAGGCGTGGTCTCGGTGATGTAATCACTATTCAGTAATTTACGGTTTGGAATTGTATCTAATGCAATGTCCCTTTATTTTCATCCTCCCGCGTCTGGAGCTTTATCAAGCTATCAACGTCTAGTTGAGATGAGGTGTCCGCGGCCCCGTCTGACCTCGGACAAAGGATCCCTGATCGTTGTCGAGGACCATTCAGGATACGCTCTGCAGGGCGAAGCGTGCGCGAGGTCAAAGCGACATAACCTGCACGCCGTTGCACAGCCAGGGTCGCATCGACTCAGTCGTCCAACTAGACCATCCTCCCACGAAGCTCCCGATATCCCCTAGCAACGAGCGTCTATTTGCGTATTATCTGAAGCTGTACCTTGGACTTGTAAACCTTCCGTTGCGGCTCTGGCCTGTCGGAAGGGCTTTGTCGTTGCAATCTTTTGCTTTGCCTCCTGTAGCACTCTCTTCGAGATGTCGGCTGTGCCTCCTGCCTTGTACTCTCGATGGTTCGGTCGCTCGAGCCCCGACGCCACCAAGCGCTAGTGCTTTGCCCTGGTCGAATGAAAGTGGATAAATACCACCCAACGTAGGAAGGTCTCAACCCATTCATTCATATATCCCCTCCCATCCCGTCTTCACCACGCATCCCATTACCATGTCCGAAACTTACGCAGTCCGAAGCCTCCTCCTCTGCTCGAATCGCACCGCGTCCGCCTACGTGATCAAACCTCTTGCTTCTTCAAGCCCAACATTCAGCCTGCTCACCCCTCCTCCCTCTCCGCCAGGTGGGAGCGAAGGCCTGCTCAGCGGCGCCGATTGCTGGACCCTGAACTGCCGGAGTACGAAGGGTCATCGCCTCCAGTGCTCTTTGCGGAACGGGAAGCTCTCGGCGGCGAGCAAACCCGTGCTTGACACCGGCGTGGACCTCAATGAATCGGGATGGCGGCTCCTTCGCGAAGACCGCTCCCGGGGCGTGCAGGTACACGAAATTCAGGTGCCACTGAGGGTGCCCAAGGTGCGTAGGAAGGGAAAGCAGGAAAGGTTCGAGACTGTGATCGCAACTCTCCGCCATAGCAGCATGAACATGATCGATGGGTCTCGTTCCCAGTAAGTGTATCACTCCTGATTCCAGGGAACACTTACTAACGCTTTCCCTTGCAGTATGTTCTGGTTTGAAGAGATCCCGAATCGCAAGATGATTGGCTTCGAGTACCTCTCCATCAGCTGGAGAGAGTACCCTCGAGGATGCGCTGAGTTTAGTCCCCACAGGACTTTCATGGTACGCAACTTACACCTCTACATTGACATCGCCCACACGGAAAGCTAATATATCTTCTCGCACTATAGATGGAATCCCTCGACAGCGAAGGTATCTGCTGCGCCGTCGTTCAAAACGGTTCAGGATTCCGCGACGTGAAGATGGAGTGTGCTGGAGGGTTCCTCGCGGCACCCCAGAGTCACTTCGGCGATGCCGTGGATGAGGCCGTGCAGAAGGCTTGGTGGGCTGGGGCTATGGCTTCCCTCAATCTTGTATTTAAGCTCCTTGAGGTGTAGAATCTAGGGCGGTGTGGCATTCCGTCGGCGGTCTGTTCTTGGCTTTCCCTCTCTGCTCTTTTTATTGGCATCTGGTTTGCTCACTGGCTCGTTGGGATCTACCTTGTTCGACGTAGATAGACTACTTTCCGTTCGGCGCCCACTTGGCACCCACACAAATTGAATCTCTGTAAAAGCAATGGCGCCTTCATTGTTAACGTGGGAAGGAATGATAGAGTCCGGGTGTATGCTGTGAACTCCTCGTCTCGTCCTTCTGACCTGCGCTTCCACCACAAATAGACGGGGGACAGAGGCCCATGGGCCATGGCACTAGGGAGGGTCATCCAGAGTTGGCACCGAATTCTAGATTTTCAAGACAGTTCGGTGCCCTCGGAATATCGGACTCCCCTGGCCAGGGGAGTAAGCCCGACGGTTCTGCACAATGCCGAAGGTGGGTGTCGTCGATCCGGGGTTTATCACCAGAAATTGACTCTAGCAGACTAACTTCACCAGTAGGCAATCCACCGCAACCTCGGGCTACGCCAGAGATGAGCCTTTTCCTGGAAGATGCAGTGGAACCTGATCTTCCATTCCCCTTACCTCCGGGCGATCAACCGAATGCGTTCATACACCCTCAGATGTTGGCGACAAGCCACCTTCAGGAAGGTCCAGCGGAAGCAAATCCATCGCCTTCTACTCCCGCGCCCAACCCCAATCACATCCACATCCATGAAGCCAGCATCAACAATGTCGGTGGTGACTACATCGATTATCGACAAATCAACCAGTTCTACGACCCGGGGAGAGACCCAATCCTTGAAGTAGAAAGTCGTCAGCGTGAGTCACGGTTTCCGAGATTCGCATGAAGATGTCCTAACTGTGAAGTTCCAACTTGAAGTCCTGGACGAGCTGAGGAAGGAAGCGTCTCTCGGTGCTATATCATACTCGGAGGCGAGAGCGTATGCTCCCCGTTGCCACCCTGAGACGAGAGCCATCGTCCTGGAAGATCTGGAGAAGTGGTCCGCCGGCAAGGGTCCATGGAAGGACGCCAAACTGCTCGTGCTCACTGGTCCAGCCGGCCACGGGAAGAGTGCCATCATGCAAAGCCTCTGTGAAAGTTTGGTCAAGAAAACGGGAGAACGCGGCACCCACCTCGTCGTTGCATCGTTCTTCTTCAAGGTTTCCGCTCCGGAACAAACCCAGCCCAAGACACTGGTAGCCACGCTCACTCACCAAATTGCGGAGTGTTGCCCAACTATCCGGCCCAACATCGTCACTGTCATCAGGCACAATCGTGGAATCTTCTCGACATCCTACGAACACCAGATAGAGCATCTCCTGCTTAAGCCACTATCCCATGTGCACGCTGCTTCTCCAAACCCTCCCCTCACCTTCATTAGCGCTATAGATGGCCTAGATGAGTGCGATGGAGACGTGGCTCAGTCTCGAGTGATCCACCTCCTCCACACCTTGTCCAAGATTCCGAACGCTCGGATCGTCCTTGCTAGTCGGCCAGAGTTTCCCATCGAGTCTGCTATCCAACGCCAGATGTCTGGGATGCTGCACGTTGATCTGAACAAAATGTATGGCGCTGCGAAAGACATACGCCAATTCACTTGGGCCCGGCTACTGGAGATTCGCGATTCACGTCCCGGTCTGTGCGGGATCGACCCTCTAAGCTGGCCTTCCGAAGAAGACGCGGAGAAAATCGCCCAGTGCGCCTCTGGCCAGTTTATCCTCGCTGATACAGCGATGAGATACGTGGATGATCGGCGTTATGATGCAAGGGAACGCCTCAAGGAGGTCCTGGCTTTGTGCGAACCCCGAAGGGCAAGCGACTCCGATGACGCGGTACTAGCATGGCCTTCTCCTGGGTCGGCCCAGCCGCTTGGCGCTTTGGACAGTTTGTTCGCTGGCATCCTTGAAAGGGCTGCTCGGAATGCGTATCCCGACCTCCAGGACCCAACAAGGGGGCAAATCGAACTTGCGTCTCTGGTGTGGATACTGACCAAGACCCTGTCGCCGCATTCCATACCTCTGTGGGTCGTCGAGGAAGCCCTGGAGCTATCACCTGGAGACATCGCTCACCAGCTCTCGGACCTGCATTCTCTACTGGATGTACCCCGGGAGATGTACACGTGCGCGGGTATTGGTGTGCACCACAAATCGTTCATTGACTTTCTCGAAAATCCTCGAAGGTCGGGTCATTTGGGCAATATTCCTCTCAGGGCTGAGCACCGGTTAAGCTGGATGGTTACAACTCACCTCGGTCAAATGAACGAGCACGGTGAAGGATCTTACTTACCTCTCGGGATTCCCTGTCTTACTAAAAGTTGTTGATTTTCCAGGCCTGAAGCGCCTCATGTCTGGCCAAAGCACAAAGCCTCATATACTCCATTATCTGCATTTAATATGCGACAAAAAGGTGGCTCTCGAAAGCATCAACGCCGAAGTATGGAAGGCTCTCTTTTCCTCCATGAATACGTGGGATGCACTATGTCTCAAAGATTGGGTACTCACAGGCCTGAGGCCGGGGCCCTATCGATGGTCAATTGACACCTCTCGCAAAATGGAGGGTTCTTGCAACGTCAGTCGTCTAATTCGATCTAAAGCTCCAGTCAGACTGAGTGTGGATGTTTGGCAGGAACCGTGGGTTGCTATTCTCCCTGGGGTCAACACCGAAGAGTTCTTGAATCCGCCTTCGGTCTTGGACACAGATCTTGGTGACTAGAGCTCCAACCGTATCGTCTGTGTACTGTATATATACGGTATACACTGTAACTGTTTTAGTATACGTGTACGGCGATCTGTGGGATCCGACTATACGGGCATTATACGGTATACGGTCTGTTGTATACTATTGTTTTATTTCAGTGCCAAAAGGCTTTCCCCTCCCTGGGTCGAACACGAAACCTCCAAATCAGGGTTGCGATATGATTTCTAAGCTATGGGTCCTTATGTTACACACAAGCAATTTGTTATCGACGAAAATTGTCGGATCACCGATAACCCTCCCCAACCCTAAACCCTCACTCTGACCCCTCGAGTCTCGACGCCAAAGCCATGCCTCCCAAGGACCGGACCACCCAGTTTCATGGTGTCTTCGGACGCCATATCGAGAGCCTTCGCAAGTTGTTAGAGGCACTACCCGACTCCGTCACACTCGCGACGAGTGAAGACAAGATCACCGTGGTCTTTTCCAGCCTCAAGGTCCCCGACGACGACAACGAAGCTTGGGAAATATTCGACCGTCGAATGAACTCTCTCTTCGGCGAGGAGCTTCGCGACAGCTCAGGACGCTTGTTGAACTTCAAGCGAGGCCCTCTCGGCATGGACATGGTGGTAGATTACTTGGAGGCATGCCACAAGCTCCCTCTTGCCAAGTTTCAGTGGGAAGCGGCAATGCCAAAGATAGTTCGCCTGTGTGAGGAGGCCAAGACAATAAGGTATGTGTTGCTGGCTTACCTAGGGCGACGTCCTAATGAAACACATCCAAACCATCCAAGCAGTAATGTGACAGGGTCTAAGGCCCCAAAGAAGAAGTCCAAGGGGTCTTCTGCCCCGAAGAAGGCACCCGCTGCACCTCCCAAACCGAAGGCTACGAAGGCGAAGGGCCGCAGCAAGAAGAAGGATGATGGAGGGGGTACTGAGTCGGAGGATAATGATTATGTTCCGAGGAAACGAGGCCGTGGGGACGTCAGTAGCGACTCCGATGCTCTGGGCGAGGTCTTTGACAGCCAGGGGGAGGAGGTGACAGAGGAGAGCGAGCATCTCAGGGCTCTGGTATGTGAATCACCGCCGTCACCATATGCACACACTAACAATGTTCCTCCCCTTAGAACGAGCGAAGGCGAGCCAAGAAGGCTCGCCTCAGTAAAGAAAACGAAGCTTCGGACTCGGGAGTCTCGAGTGACAATGCCGAGAGCACCCCAAAGCCAAAGAAGAAAAAGCGCAAGGGAAAAAAAAAGGTAGGGGATCGTACCGTACGTCTATGTCAAGAATAACACGATTCCCCTAGGCTCCTACTATCGTCGAGATCAATTCCGATTCCGAGTCAGAGGGCGATTCGGCCTTGAACGCCCTTGACGAGGACACCGGCCCTCGAGGCCCCGAAAATATGAGTCGCCGTCACTATCTAGGTCCCACTCCAACGAAGGACAAGAAAGGCCAGCCACGTTGGTCTTGGAAGTGTAAGTACTGCCGCTGTTGCCGAACCGTCGCCCGCTCCATCCATGGACCCGACGTCAAGTTTGAAGATGAAAGCCCCCAGCCCGGATTGCAGAATCTTGCGACCCATACGTCCTCATGTAAAGCAAGGAAGGCGGCAGAGCAGAAGGCAGCGAAGCGGAAGGTTTCAGTAGATGACCTGACGGATGAGGAGGCCGAGAATTTGGTGAAGAACTTGGGCTTCAACTTGGAGGCGAGTGCGAAGATAATGGCCAAGTATCTGGAGGATGGTCAGATCAATCCAGAGACCGTACCGACGCAAAAGGGATTTTACCGAATCTTTGCAGCATGGATCCTCGATGAGAGTCTTCCTTGGACGACTGGAGAGGCTCCTTCCCTCCGCGCACTCTTCAAATACTTGAAGGTACACTTCCTCCTCCCGAGCGACACGACTGTCCGCAACTACCTGGCTCACATCTTCAACGAGCTGCATCAGACGGTCGTACGAGAGCTTGCTGTGAGTTGATGCTTTCTCCGCCTTGAAGTGTGATTACTCACCGCACCCTAGAGCGTCAAATCCCGCATCTCCTATTCAACTGACACTTGGACCACTAAACAAATGGTATACAGCTTCGCGTGTAACCTCGCTTTCTTCATAGATGATGACTGGAGGCTGATTGAACGAATTGTTGACTTCCGACCTCTCGAGAGCAAGGATCACGAGGGTATCAACGGAGCGAAGGTATTCGTGCAGGGTTGTCGGGAGCGAGGAAGCTTGAATAAGATGAGTATCCATGCGTCCTGCGAGGTGGGCTATCTAAACTTACCTTGACCGGCCAGCACTTCATGAACCTCACCACGGACAATGCCTCCTCGATGGAGACCCTCGTCACCGAGGCTGCCCGCCTCATCCTGGCGCTCTACAAAGTTCCATTCCACACCGATAACCGAATTCGCTGCATCAACCATGTCTTCAACCTCGTCTCCCAGTCCATCCTTTCCAGTCTAGGGGAGGCTGAAGATCCTAACTCTGAAGATGCAGACGCATTCTTGCAGACAAAGGATATTTCCCCCCACTACTCCGCTGACGACGACGAAGATCAGGCTGAGCTCGAGAAAGAGAGGGGTAAGGACTTGCGAGGGATGGATGATCCTGAGGAACTGTTTGACCTGTTGGAGAGGGAGGAAGTGAAGAATACAAAGCCAGACAGTGCGTTGAAACGTGTACGTACTTCGTTGTCAGCGCCCAGTTTGGTTTCATTTCGATCGTTGTCAGCCGCTGATATGGGCGCTGCCCGCAACCCACTTCGTCTAGCTCCGCTTTCTCTGTACCAAGATATGCTCTTCTCCCCAACGGCGCCAGCAATTCTACAAGATCTCCGAAGAACTGTATGCGAGTAACCCGACCACCGAGCATCTCGCTCTCCT
Source organism: Coprinellus micaceus (assembly GCA_951394405.1). NCBI lineage: Eukaryota > Fungi > Basidiomycota > Agaricomycetes > Agaricales > Psathyrellaceae > Coprinellus > Coprinellus micaceus. The sequence continues at coordinate 524,559 of OX596337.1, read as the reverse complement.
TATGGTGGTGCGGGATGTTCGTACACGATGGAATTATACGTACGAAATGATTCGGCGTGCTCTCATGCTCCGAAAGGTGTGCCACCTACCCTCTGCCAACGCCTACGCCATGCTAATCTAACCAAATCTTCGAAAATAGGCCATTGACCGCTGGACGCTCGACAGGGACGAATACTGCGAGCTCATGTTGACAGCCGGTGATTGGAAGCTGCTTGAAGCAATTGCTGAGGTCCTTGAGGTACGTCGCCGCTCTGCTACATGCCGGGTTTCCTACTGAACGTAGCCTTACTTGGATCCAGCCCTTCATGCTTGCCACCAAAGAGTTCTCTAAGACGAAGCAGCCCACCATCCCCTTCGTCCTTCCTACCTACTACCAGCTCAAGGCCCACCTCAATGCCGTCATGACCAACACCCAACGCTTCGACTTCTCGATTCGAAACGCGGTCGCCAAGGGCCAAGACAAGCTGGACAAGTACCTGGCACTGGCGGAGAAGAATCAGCACTATATTATCGGAACTGGTACGTACTCATTCGTTTTCTTGCATCTATATTGTACAACATATCTTTTCGCAAATAGTTCTTCATCCTTCGCTGCGGTCAGCATGGTTCGCTTCGACCCAAGACACCGACCAGGATAAGAAGGCTGAAGTGGCTCGCATCGAAGCTCTGGTTCGTTACACGGCCGAGGAACACTACCTCGAAACGCCAGCACCAGTAATGGAGGCAACCAGCACCAACGGCGCCCCATCTACTGCACCAGCCGTTCGCCGAGAGAGTAGTTGGATGGCTAGCCTATGCTCTTTCCCATCTCCTCAGCCAACCGCTACTCCCAACGCACCACCGTTGACCCCAAAGGAGCGCCTCAAGATGGAACTTGACAGGTACTTCCGTTTTGAGGGTAGCCGCTGTGAGACGCCCGATGCGTCACTTGCTTGGTGGAAGGTATGTACCAAGAGCTGATACGTTTGCCACGCATTCTCACTAGCATCCCAGGAGAACGCGCCGGCGTTCCCCACACTTGCCCGTATGGCACGGGACTTCCTCGCCATCCCCGCCACGAGTGTATCTGTGGAACGAATTTTCTCCCAGTCACGTCACATCTGCACAGACGTTCGGAGCTCTCTCAAGGCGGCCACCATCAGCAAGGCCTTACTGAGCAAGGTATGGATTCGGAGCGGCCTCCTCTCGATTCCTGGGCAAGCAAAGAACCTGTACGCCCAGGATTGAGTCGATTCACCCCGATTTTAGTCTCTTTAAAAATAATTGTATAATTTTTTCGTATAATCGTATATATACCGTTTGCACCGTATACTCAACCGTAACCGTATGTATACACCATCCGGCGTATACGTATACGATACGGTTGGAGCTCTATTGGTGACCTCCGCGGACGTATCAATGGCCAAGGGAATGGGATTTCCAAACAGGAATTCGTCCCATATATCCCGAGGGGGCGTTCACTTCGGCCTGCAACGAAAGACAGCCGATTTCTGTGGTTTCCAGCTGCGCGCGTATTAGCGTTGCTCTGGGCGCCCGCACACCGACTCATCCCCTCCGACCGTATCGTTCATCCTCAATCCCCCGATACCTCCAACTCGCGGCGCGAGGAGCAAAGTCGGGCTACTTTCATTGTTGGCTCCCCCGACTCCGGTAAAGGAGAACTCCTCCGAGAAGCATATGACTGCCTTCCTGCGACCTATGCCGACCGTCCCCAACGATGGATGCCTCCGGCGGACATCATCGTCATACCGGATAGCGATGGCCTCAGCTTGAGATCGCTGTGGACCCCGGTCTCGGCACCGACAGCCACCGTTGCCTCTCGCTTGGCATGTAACAACGAGGAGCTCATGAAGAAAATTAAACTCCCCCATCGTGATCGAACCCCTACTGTATCGCTCTTTCAGCGATGGGCCACGCGCTGGAAAACTAAACACAAGAGAAACACCTATCACCCGCAATTCCTCCTCCAGAATCTTCATTTACTTTCGCCGGAGCATCAAAGCATGTTGCTAGACATGATTATACCTGACGAAGGGCTTCCACTATCGACTGAAGGGGACCCATTGTTCGTCACCGTCACCAGCCTCCCAACGGCGACATTGGCGAGCAAATTGGCGGGCTCTCTTGACCCAGGGGTATATTTTATTAACCTGGACACTATGAAAGCGGACCCCGCGCTTTTGGAAAGGCAGATGCTTCTGAGGTGGAGCAGGGACGTATTGCCTCTTCCACTACCGTCGCACAAACTCTCCAAGCTGGCTCGGATCCTGGCTAGCTCCCCGAGGCCACACCACCACCTCAAGGTCCTCCGCTATCCTATCCGAGTCCACCATCAGCCCGGCCGCCCCATGTCCATCGCTCAACGGAAGGACGTTGCTGAGTGGGAAAGCAGGCTGGACCTCATTCTCGCGGCACCCGAACCCGAAGCGTGGAGGTTGATCGACGAGCACTATGTGGAACAGCCCTCCGAGGATGAAGGCGACGTTAGCGATTCGGAAGGCTGGGACTGTGATGATGAAAGAGATGAAGCTCAGGGCTAAAACGGTGAGGCAAGGCACAGCGGAGCCTAAACGTTCAAGAGTGGATAGTTGTATATACTTAACTTCTCCCCCTCGAAGCAGTTATCTACCAACGTCTTCGCCATTCCGCCCGATGACCGCACACACCTATATTGGTCTTCTTACCCCGATACGTGTTTCACTTCGCTACTTACTACAATTATCCTTCGCTCTGTCTTTTGCGCTAACCTTGAAGTTACGGTTCACCTATTCCGTGTAATGCCAGTATTTGCTGGTTAGGACGCGCAGCCATGGGTTTGCATTTTAGTAGTCGAAACAAGTGAAAGTCGTCGTTGGCGGTTGGGGCTGAGTACTCAGGCCCAACCGCCCACGACGACTAGACGAGCCTATCAGCACTCAGCGCTGAGTGCTGATAGGCTCGTCCAGTGTTGATCTGGGCGAGAATAGGTGCCTCTGAACTAAAGGTGGGCTGAGATTCGAGCAATGCATGGTGCAGGACAGAGCTCACCTAGATCTCGTGTCACGAAAAACGCGCCCCTGCCAACCCCGCCGCATGGCTGCTCGAAACCCCCGGTGTCTGGGAGTCGTTTTTGGGGGCAGCAGCGCCTATTGGTAGGAACATAGTCAGCGTCAGTTGTTCTACAGCATCAGGTGTGCCGGTGGCAGGGAGCACTAGGGGAAGGACGTACCGTTAGCCAAGAGGTAGTTTGGTGAAAGGAATGCTTGAACATTGGCCATGAACGTAGATTATGCGAACACCCGACTGAGGACGACGAGGCGGGGAGTGGGTCGCGAGGTCTTCAGTTGAAGGGGGAGACTAAATATCCTGCCCTGGAGAGCCCGAGAGCTCTCACACAGCGTGCTAGGGCGCTAAGCTCTTGCACATGGATTCGCCGGGTGCAGCAATAACGCAGGCGAGAGCTGTATCGGTCGAGGAGAGGCGTGTACTGCGGTCCAAAGGCGGCACTTTCTACTGAGTGGGCTGAGCAGGGTCTCCGAAGAGGAGGTTCAGAGGGTGTCTGGAAAACCATGATCAACCGAAGTCCGAGAAATACGCTGTGTGGGGAGGGGCACACCTCGACCTCGTGTCCCAGGAAACGCGTGGTCGCCGGCCTTAGTGTTCTACGACGCTGGTCAGAATAACCGGGCATCGATACAACGAACTCCGAAGGCTACCATAGTCGGGGAGGCGAGACGATTCCTCCTTTGGAGCGTGCCCTCGGCGATGGTCGTACCACACCGTAACAACCGAGGAGCTATTCCGACGTCGGTCGATCTTGAGACGACCGTGACGAGGGAACTACCCTCGAATTACCCTCCTTCAATCGAGAAAGGGGCCAAGAGAGTGCAGGAGGGCGGGGAAACAAGCGAGAATGACCATGATACGGGTGTGTAGGAATATATTTTGTGCTCCACGAGGTATACACGCAGGTCGTGTGTTGAGAAAGGCACCTATCATTATGTGTAGGATGGTAGTGGATTCTTCTGACAGCGCTAGAGTTACTTAATTGCGGGAGTCCAAAGGACAAACCGGAGCCCACGTTCTGGCGATACGGAGGGGTCACGCCTCAGCCAATCCCGAAGGAACTTGCTCTATTTCAGAGACTTGGACCACAAGGGGAGGGTTCCGAGTTGACATCGAAGGTCTCTGGAACAACGGGATACGAGTGTCGGTCGTGGCGTATTCATGGGGTGCGGCAAACCTTTCTTGCCGAGGGGTGGAGCCGGAGCCGGAGCTCTGAGGGAAATATGTCGCCGTTGGCCCGACTCGTTCCTCAGGGGCGTCGCAGATCCGGAGTGATCTGGCTGGGAGGGACTCGAGAGAATGGTTGGGAGGACACTGCTGCACACCGAGTGGCTGGGGAGAGCGATGGAGGTCTGCCTTGAGGTGACGATCCTCGGCGCAAAACTCCTGCAGCACAGTAGTTAGGGACGCTCCTGCAGCTTCAAGCCAAATGCGGTCAGAACCAAACCGCTTTGAACTTACTGATAGAAGTTCCCTCTCCTCATCCCCCGACACAGTTCCTCGTCCGAGTCATTCCGTCCTGTCTTTGCACACCATTCACCATCGAGGACGATGCCCGTGCGTAGAGTCGCGAGCACGGTCATGGCATAATTGGCGGCGGCACGAAATTGAGGACGTAGATCAGGTCGAAGGTCCAGGTCGAGGAAGGGCTGGTTGATAGGACCGCGAACGGGGCATTGAATCTGAGGCCGAGCCGTCCATCCATTGTAGGGATTTGAGTGAGTGAAGGCAAGCCAAAAGGTTGAGCTACACCCTGATGAGCAGATCCTTCGCCTTTGAAAAGGAGGTCCATCGAGAGGCAGAGCAAGTGCGTTGTGGTCGTGGAAGAGGTTGAACGAGGAAGCGCCCGTGCTATTGGCCGGGAAAGTGATCCGGGCTCTGATTCCGGAGTGTGGCTGTGCCACTTTGCCTGCGACGCCATTTTCCACGCTTTCCCTGACGCTTCAAATTCCTCCTCTCGCTCCTCCCGACCTCCCCTTGGCGCGAGTTTCTGGTTTCCTGTCTGCCTCCTGAACTCCGCTGCTCCATCCCTCTCCCTCGGACGATAGACTAAGAAGGCTCTTCATCTGCTCTTGACTTTCTGGTTTACGCTGCCTTCGTCCATCTGTAGCCCTGGATTCCTGACCCCGGAAGATTCAGTACACCCCTACCCCCGGAAGCTGGTGTAATGCTACTGGCCGCTTGGGGATACGACTGTGGGGCACTTGCAGAACATGTACATCACCTGGATGCTCTTTCGGAACGGGTTGGAGGGCTCTCGGTAATCAGAACGCAGCATGCCTCCGATTCTGGTGGGGATTCCAATGGTTTGAAATAGCGAAATTTTCGCGAACACAGACCCCACCGTGTACTGGTGCACGCAGCGGTGGTCCTCCTTCGAGTGCCAGAGCAACGTCAAAAAGGAGAGTAGGAATAGTTCAAGGTTGTGCCAGCGATCTTCCGGCGTAGCGCACAAATACGGCCGTCGTGGTCGCGATCTGTTTCCAATCGGCCTCTCCTAGCGAAGGTACACTAAACCTTGACCTTTGTGACAGTGTGAGCGACTTCGGGTACCTCTCCTTCAGCTGGAAAGATGACCCTCGAAGTGTTCTCAGACCCGACAGGCCACCTCTCATTGCTGGAGAAGGTGAACGTTCCCCGGGCAAGCGTCTCCATGCTCGGCAAAGCGAGCCATCTGCGCGTCGAATTAGGTCGCGCTGGTTAACGAATGGGCTACTGAGGCACGTTCGAGCGCCGTGAGCAGTACAGTTCAGGTACAAGGCACCTTTTTTGTGCGTACTGATAGATATGACGAGGCGGATATTCACCCTCAGCCCCTCACAGACCGACTCACGATCCTCCATTCTGCTTTCGGACCTCTCTTCATCTGGAGGAACCATCGTCGAGGCTTCCGTCCGATTCATTGCAGGACGGCCACGGTACGCAATATATACCTCTCCAAGTATTGTGTCAGACTAACTCCCCAATCGACAACTCAGCCCCTCGACGATGTCGATCTCATCTACGCCATTGATGAACACAGCGTCAGACTCTGGGACATAAAGTGTGCGATCCGAGGATCATCTTGAGCCGCCACAACACAATAGATGAAAACCTGGCTGTTTGGTGGTCGAAGGAGCGGACCGCATTTGAGAAAACCGAGTATGCTCATCAGGCGCCCGTAATCCGCCCTTTAGTGGGCCCCGGGCCTTAGGACAAGGTTACAAGACCCCATTCTCCAGGCGACAGATGGGAATGCCGTGCTCTCACACAACTATTATATGCTCTTCGTTTCGATTACCAGTGCGACTTTATGGCAAAGGGTAACCCAGCGTGCTCAAGACTTGTGGGGCCCGGGAGGTTGGTGCAGTCTCGTCCGCTTCATGTGTGCCAGCGTGTATGTATGTGGGTGTGGGTGCGTAACGTGGGAAGCTGTGGAAGCTATCGGATGAGGAACTCTCCAGCATGCTGTGAACCTGGTGTCGTCGCCCTTCTAGCTGCTTCCCCCAAGAGAAGAGAGCAACACAGAGATCCATGGCACTGTGGAAGGTCATCCGGACCTGGCAGCACCTTTTATTCCCTCGTGACGACTCGCCGTCCCTCGTTCATGGGCCGCCGGGGGTGGAAGGCTAAGCGACCCAGAAAGTAACAGCGGCGTTGAACGAGGACTTGATGCGCGCAGAGCGTCTCGGAGTTTACCACCATATGCACCTGGGAGATGCGCTCGAGCCCTTGATATCGACGAATTAATGTTGACGAGAGCGGTGGACGCAGCAAATCCATCGCAGTTCGTCGATTTAGGCGCTGAGGCGGGGATTCGAGTTTGAGCCGACGTCATCCATCAGACACTGCATGACACCGTCTGAATCGGTCGAAGGCGGAGAGTACTCGACGACGAGGGGGAGGAGTAGCCTCGACGTGAGCGTTCAGAACCTAGGAGCGCCCGCAGTCCACCCACAACTCCGAAGCCATCAAGGTACCTGGCGCTAAAATCCGGCAAGCACCCGGGATCGTGCGAACTACTTGCATTTGAGAGTGCAGCGTGGGTCGCTGGTAAGAGAAGATGTGCGTAAAGGTGGGTGGCATCACTCGAAAAAATGGATTCGTTTCGGCGCAGATCTGGGCAAATCAAAGTCATCGGATACGGAAGGTCAGCCTGTCTGATGCATGGTCAGATCAGCAGTTCGCGTCGCAGAACGCCACAGACCTATGCTGGTGACCCTGGCAGTCCTGGTAGGCTCAAGCCATTCCGAACTCTACGATTCACGACACTGATCCTAGTCCAGTTCTGTTTTATGCTAGTAGCTAGGTGGGCGGCACACGGCAGTCCAAAATAGTTGCAGGGGTTCTGGTCTGAATTACAATGGAGAGGCGTAGCTACATTTGTCAGTCTGGCAGCTAGCAGCTCCGCTTAGAGCCTGGGACGTATTTGCGGGGGGATGTCTGTTCAAGCTTGGGTAAGACAATGATTAAATGGTGATCATAATTGAGGTGGCAATGCTCTTCAGATGGTGAGCGCCGAGGTCGACCCCAGGCTGTGAAAAGGGTCACAACCTTCGGATTAACACAGGCGCGTTCGGCCAACAGTTTCACTCACCGCCCGATGATGTTTTCAAATCTTCAAGCGGCACTGGACCCGGACACCGCCAGCTTTGGGGTATACAGCTGTCCAAAATACGATGACAAGCGCAGCTACCACAAACTGCCCTTACCCAATATGAGATAGGGATCGTCGGCGTCCTCTCGACGCGAGCGTGTACGCGAGTGGGATCTGAGTATTGTGGGTTTGCCTGGGCCAGCTGGCTGGAACGCCCAGAGACCACCAGCCCGGAGCTTGCCGGGCCTGATGGCCATGCGTAGGCGCTGGTGGTGGGCGGGAGTGGTGGGCGGCAAAAAACGCCGGGAAAGCCACTCGAGAGCACAAAAAGGTGGGACAAAGCGTACGCGTCCCATCGAGAAGCCTCGAAAATCGCGGAGTTTGGTCGAGGGGCGTGGACCAAACAACGGCGCACGCGCCGTCTCCCGTCCGCCTCCTGGCCTCATCCCATCCACGGATGTATTCTATACATCCACCCAGTAAGGAAGGCCCACCTCACTAAGGGCGGTCACTTCGGAATGTGAGCCGTAAAGTGTAAACTGGATCATACCTCGCGAAACAGAGGGCAACGGTGGATGAGGCGGGCCCGTAGCAAAAGTGCAAGTAGCTATATCCTAACTTGTTTTGATCCACCTGAATTGCCCCGAGTCTTGAAGCTTAATTTCTGGCGCCTATCACCGCCGCACCTGATCCATAGTGAACGGCGAGAATGTGGCTGTCCACTCGCTACCCAGAGAGAATATCGCGCTGCAGACCAGCTCTGTCAGCGTTTAGTACGGACACTTGCCAGTCACAACCCCATGAGGCGGCTCTAACCATGGAATTATAGGAGGTCGGGTCGGCTGGCGGACACTGGATGGCGTCTTAAGTGTATCCGAACTGTTGTTCCACCCATCGCAATAATTATCCCATGGTCCCATGTTGGCCAGGATGGCCGACATGGGAGGTCTGGTCTGCGATGACACACCTGGCATACCTAGGGAATAACTTATAAGGATGTGGACTTATGACTCACGACCGTAACCGTCACGGTACTCTAGTCAGTGGCGAGTTCATCGCTTTTCCCATGTCTCCAGCTTCTATCTGTTCGTGGCTCAAGTGGACCCCCGGTTTTAGCCAGAGTCTTCCCATCGACATACTAGTCTAGCTCAACTCATCCTCAAAAAGAAGGAAATCAGGGCAACAGGGTCAGGGCATGAGACAAGAAGCAATGATAGCTGTGTGATACTACATTAAGGAGCCCTCTCTGCCCGTCCCTCTAACCAGACTCAGCGCTGCTCGCGCCGGCACTCAGGCACATATCAAAATGGGTTAGTGGAATTCGGGGTGTGGGTTGTGCCCCATAGGAGGGTCACCAGCAGCAACTGCAAGGGGAGGGAACACGGTTTCTGCCAGTCGATTGTGCCTTCCTTTCAGGTGAATCAGGTCCCAGTGTTGTGACCCAGCTTGGCCAAACACTGTCGGGGAACGGTTGTTCTGTATAAATGGTAAAGTGAGGAAGGACTTAGAGCGACGCGACGGGGACCAATATCATGACGGTATAATTACAAGCCAATGTAATCGACGGAGCGGTGGTAGAGAAGCACTGAACATGGATTTACGGTAACAGAACCACCCTCTATCAAACCTGCTAATACTGGTACAAGGCGGCCGAGTCGCAAAGGATCTATGACGGAATCTACATATCAAGCGAGACAATGAAATAGGTAATCCAATCCGTAACCACCACACACCCACATCCACACAACAAGATGAGAGCCATTGATCGTTGGGGGAAGAATAGAGTAATCGAGTAAAGAGGGCGGAGACGTTAGGAAAATGGGAGGTTAAACATGCTCCACGCACCAATTCAGGGATGCAGGAGTCGAGGATGAGTGGGCGGGGACCGGGACTTGAATCAGATGCCAGGGCAACGTCCAGCTGCTGAAAGGGGAGGAGGGGCGCAGAAGGGATCCACGGTGACAAACAGGTGAATAACCACCATGATTCTTGAATGGGAAACCGCGCCCTATTGAACTTGTTGATACGAAGCGTTGACCGTGTCACCAATGATCTCTGTACGTCGCCTGCTGCGCAGCAGCAGGATAGTCGAAGGTCGCAGGGATTTGTTCCTCGCCCTTGCTCGATGTCGTATTCGCGTAGGCGCCGAAGTTTGGAATGCGGAATAAGCCGCGAGTCCGTTTTACCGAGGAACCAAGAGCTCCGTGTTGATTCTTGGGATGGGGCTGTTGTAGAACTCGGTTGGGCAGTGGGCATCCTCGAAGTAGGCGCTCGTCTGAAGTGCAGGATCGGTGGCGGCGGAGCTGCACAAACTGGATGGCGACGACGAAACTGACGACAGCGCTCGGAATAACTCAGGCTTGGCATATCTGGACTGGGTGACGTGCAAGTAGTTGACGCTTGTCCTCATCCAAGATGCTGAAGTTGTTGCTTTCGGGCATCGAACTGAAGCAAAGGGGCCGTGGTTTGCCGGTCAAAACCGGCTGGACCTTTGGGTGGTTGATTGCCTGCACGGCTGCGAAGACGCCGGTGGGGAGAATGTCCGCAAGCATGAGCAAGGAGCTGTCAGAGAGTTTAGAGAGGGCGGTCTGCCGCTCCTCCGGGGCCGTGCTGGACGACCAGGTGGAGGGGTCGCCGAGGTCGAAGAGAGTTCCTCCGGCTTTTGGGACGCGAACACATTGGGCCTGACCGCCGTCCAGAAGTGGTGAGCCAAAGAGGGCACCTTCAATACATTGTGCGGTGTACCCAAGGCGACAGATACCGTGACTGAGGTATGGGGGTGGGCGGTGAATTTTTGAGTGAGGATGAAGAATGAACCGACCTGCACTCCCCGCAGTTGACAGTGAACGGCGACACAACCTTATGGTCGATTTTGAGGCTCGAGCAAAGCGCGGGCCTTCTGCCTGAGGCCCGTAGCTCGATTCAAGCGCGACGACCTCGCCAATGAATTCGCGGCCACAGGTATGGACAGCTTTGACCCCACCGTTTCCCCTGTAAATGTGGAGGTCGCCTCCTAGAATGGCGTTCAACCGTTTGGATGTCGAACGTGGACAATATCTTTGCCTGTACTCACCACACAGTGCTGCATACTGCCACAGGAACAGGTGAGCTTTGGGGGGAGAGCAGACGATCACGGTTGCTCACCTTCACTCTCACGATAGCGTCGTTGGGATGCAAGATCCTGTGCAGGAACAGAGGTTAGAATGGAATGAACCCCTCCCAAATGCCAACAACGTACCGAGGAACTTCGATATTCTCGACCCGGATGTCGTATGCGGGTGGATGCCATCGGATGGCCCTCTGTGTCCCACTGAGGATTCCAGAAGCATCCCCCAGCTTTGTAGAGGCTAAGGCTTCTTGAACCTCAGCGACTTCAGTTCTTTGACACTTCTTTGATTCAATTCGATGACATACTCATGAGGAAGAGCGACAGTGCGCCATCGGGAAGCGTCGGGGCCCGCTTGATAATGCGACGATTTCCGGTGGAACCATGGGGCACCGCTCTCAGGCACGAATGCTGAGCTCTCGCGGATCGTAGCAGGCGGGTTGATGGGTTCGGGTGGTGATGGCATTGTCGTGTTGAGAGAGCTCTCGCTCTGGCAACGCATAACGGCCGTGCTGGAGGGCGGCTGCAGCAAGCTGGAGCCTGGTAGTAACAGCACAAGTGGTCTTGCCGACCCGCAAGCCCCATTCGAAGGCCGACCCAAGGGCTTGCCCACAGCGGCCAATCTCCTTAGGAGAAAGGCCGGAGAGCTTCGCCCATGCACAATTCGAATAGTACTTGTCTTGGGTGAATGTTGAAGCGAGGATGGAGGCGGCGAGGAAGGCACAGCGCGGGCATAGGAGGGGTGATGAAAGATCAGCACTGGGGCTGAGAGGAGAAGTGGTCAATTATTGCGTTGAGGGGAATTCCGCCTCTCCAAGATGCGATCTTGTCGAATCCACTTACATCAATAAGTAGCTCGAGCTTCGCGTTTGGTTCATCGACGGTTCATCCGGGCCATAGGGATAGCTTCCTTCGTCAGCTTCCATCCTCACAGTGTCCATCGCGTCGACATCGTTCGAGTCGAAACGGACGGTCGATGGGCCTCCAAATGCCAATCCCTCCTCCTCTCGCCTCGACCGCTCTCGCTCCTCCGCGGTAGCGACAATGCGAGGGGCCGACTCGGGCTCTCCGTTGTTGCCTTTCTCGATTCGTTCGAGACAGGCAAGCTCTGGGATCTTCGGGTGAATGGCCTCGAGGTATAGCATGGGGCAGTCTAGAGGATGCAGCCGGGGGTGCGGGAGCGGCGGATAACTTCGTTCACGAAGTCTCGAATCGGGACTAGATGTCGAAGCTCGGCGGTAGTGCCACTCCGTTGAGGGCGTGGGAATCGGAGCTGAGGCAGTGAATGCGACAGTTGGGCGTGGCCAGCCGTCGAAAATCGGCGATTTGGGAGGAATGTTGGGGAGGGATGTGGTTTGCTTTGTGGGGGGGGGGAGGGGGAGGGGGGGGAGCTGGAGATGCCAGACCTTGCACAAGGTCTTCACAGCTTGATCTGTTCTCAAACGTAAACACCAATAAGCAGTGAGAGGGGTGAGAGCCGCTAACTTACCGAGATGAGACCAAGTGCGAACTTGTTCTTGGATGCGTTGGCGTCACGCAAGGATTCTGTGGCTGTCATGGCCGTATTCTGGAGGGCGCTTCGATCTGAAGGTTCATAGAGGGCATCTGGTTTCGGGGCTCAAATTTGAGGCGAACGTGGTCTGCACAGGCTGGGTGCTTGCTGACGTGGCTAGGTGGTTCAAGCAGCCTGGGGGCCCTGCTGGGGTGGGAGGTTGAGTGGACCGGAAGACTTGTTGATGTGGTGGAGAGCGAGGGATGTTGGGTTGAATGTCGTGGCTGGGGGACTTGTTCCGTTGAGAATCGAGGGCAGTGTCTCAGATTCTCACCATTGTCACCGAGAGGCACGGATTGTTGTGACCGTCACAGGCGCCTATCTCATTTGGGAGGTATTTGCTGCCACTGTCAGTGGCCCAGGATGAGTCCTGATGGAAAGAGTGACGATAGTATTCAAAGATAGTTGGAAAAGAAGAATATGATGTAGGGTATGGTGAACAAGATGTTCCCGGACATGACAAGTGGTTGGTCCATGAACCAGCACATGGGCTGTATTTATATTTGCTCCTTGGTTCTAGAGCGAATGACGCCGACGACAAGGCAGGCAAAGGTCAGTTCTAATATAGTTTGAAACCCTTCCCCGACTGGCACATCTCACACATCTACAACCTTCTCAGACGCAGGACAAGCCCTTGGTCTCCCTCACATCCAACCAATCCCTCACCTAATCAATTATGGTTGAGATACTTGGCGACGATGGCGGTGTGCCGAGTGTAGAACGATGCAAGTATGACCCACTGTAAGTGGGGAGAGTTCGATGTTAGATTGGAAGTAAGTAGGGTATACAAGATACGCACCTGTAAGTGGGGAGAGTTCGATGGGGACTCACCCACTTACAGTGTGGACTATATACTGTGGAGAACAATAGATAACCTATATGCGGAACAATAGGAAAGAACAATAGACGTTCCATAAGTAGAGAACAATAGCAGTGAATGGAGATAAGGTGGAGATAAGAGAACAATAAGTGCGAGTATAATGGGAATAATACAAGGTGCTTGTTGTTCTCTGTAGAACAATAGAAGATAAGTAAAACGTTCGAAATAGAGGTATTCTTTGTAGAGATAGAGTTGACATGAGCATTGTCTTCCAACACACCCCCTCAATGTAATGTCTCTGTATTTACTCGAGTCCAAGAGCAAGTCGATGACGTTCAATGGCAGGTTTGGGTAAAGGTTTAGTAAATATATCGGCGATCATATCGGTAGTAGATAAAAAGTGAACAGTAATGTCGCCTCGCTTGATAGCATCCCGAATCCAATGCATCTTTATATCGATGTGCTTCATTCGGCTATGGAGTTCTGGGTTCCGGAGAACCTTGAGTGCGGATTGGTTGTCGACCATGAGTGGTGAGGGAGTAGAGACGTCGTGACCAAGTTCCTTCAGGAGTGTGCGCATCCAGATGATGTCCCTTCCAGCGCTCGACGCAGAGACGTACTCTGCCTCTGTTGAGGAGTCTGCCACCGTCGATTGCTTCTTTGCCGACCAACTAACTGCTCCTGATCCCATTTTAATGACAAATCCAGATGTGGATCGTCGCGTGTCAAGGCACCCAGCATGATCTGCGTCGCTGTATGCTTGAAAGAGTTCCGAAGACATCTTGCTACCATTGTTACGATAGGTCAGCTTCAGATCTTTGGTTCCCTTGAGGTAACTGTTACGCTTCGCTTCACATACTTATCTTTTTGCCCCTATTTTCTCTTTTTATCTTATCTCATCGCGGACTCATTTTATTTTCAAGCGATTATCTCTTTTGTGACTCGTATTGTATGACTCGTTTCGCGCAGTCTTGCGCAGTATGTATGACTCGTTCTACGCAGCTCTGCGCAGCTTTGCTTTACTCAGATCGCACAGCCTTGCTTACTCGTACACAGCATCGCGCAGCATTCCGTAGTATATGCGGCTGTTCTTTGACTCAACTCGGACTTGTACTGACTCATAGCGACTCGTACCTCTAAGTATATATACCACTTAGACATACCCATGTACCTTAGCTTGTTATACTTGTATCTTACCCGTCTTTCGCCTTCATCAACATCTATCACTTTGTTCCCCAAACTCTCAGGGAAACCAGTAATGGTTGTCCACCTCGTCGCTCTCTGCATTCATTGATCTAACACTACGCTGACCAGAAGTGAGTCCCATTTAGATGATCTAATCTGACAACCCTCTATCCCAGAGCAACGAGGAGAACAAGCCAGACGGATCTCTCAAGACTAAGTCCGACTACATCGTCATAGAAGCCAACAATAACTATGATCAACACTGACGACTCCCGCATCGACATAAGGACGGAGATACGTACGACACGGGTATACGAGACCCCACTGACATTACGTGCAGCAGCAGGGAAGTAGCGATCGCCGACATCGCACTCACAGGAATATATACGACACAGATATCCAGGACTTCGCAAATGACGACTAAATTCTACATAGGAGAGATCACATCTGAAGACTCCGGTAGCCGAGGAAGACAGACGACAACGACTCAAGCTTCGTCGACACAGAGACATCTGGGACGTCGACATAGAGGATGAGATAGGGATCGCTGACATCCCACTCGTCAAGACATTGATGATTCCCGTACTAATACTGACAGACGTCGACACGACTAAGGTATACAGAATGTGATAGCGAACGCCGAAAGCGCACACGTAGTAAAGGAAGGACGGTCGTCGACGTCACTCTCGACCGAGACACAACGACACCTACGATACAGACATATAAGGTTTAACAACCTTCGACGACGACGCAGTACCTAGGATAGCAATCGCCGACATTGCACTAGGAAGTAAGGAGAGAGGTGATCGACGACATCACCCCCGACCCGAGACGTGACGACATCTACGATGCAGACATATAAGGTTTAACAACCTTCGACGACGATGCAGTACCTAGGGTAGCAATCGCCGATATTGCACCAGGAAGTAAGGAGAGAAGTGATCGACGACATCACCCCTGACCCGAGACGTGACGTACGGCCGCCAAACCGCGCACACTGGTAGAACGACTACGATCGCCGATATCGAGCGTGCCAGAGATTGACCAGACCGAGCCGACTGTTGGAGACACCCCAACTGAGTCGTAACAGAAGGCGTGGTCAAGGTCGATGAGAATGCCTCTCTGACCGTCTGGGGCTCCATCGTTTCCCAACAGTATATTGTTGTGGAACGCGTCTCAGTGCAGGACCTGGATGCCATCACTTGTGAGGCGTTGGTGGGCTAAAAAACGTCAGTGGAGGGGGCGGCTGAGAGAAAGACAGCACGTACCTGCTATTGCGTCGCGAAGCGCGCAGAGCACTTGAAGAACCAAGGTGGAGAACTCGATGGGTTTTGCCGTACGACTTCATCACGATGCGAGTGGCTTCGCGGTTGGTGTACTGGCCCCAGGCGCTTGGGCAACGAAAGCTCTTCGTTTCCCCGTGCCCTTTGACGAGCTCTAGGAGTTCGTGCTCTGGTGTGTGGTCGTCGTGAATCCAAGAGTCTTTGACTACGAGCTCCTCGCGATTATCGGGGTCTTGGACCCTCCAGCACGTCGTCGCCCGTCCATATATGGTGTGACACCATATATGGACGGGTCGGCGGATATCGCCCCGATTCCCTCGAGCAACTATGATTATTGGTGTCTCCCAGTGTCGATGCGATGGGGTACGCCTTCAGTTCTCCCGTCGTGCCAGTGGCGGTTAGCGTTCCCTTCTCCTTCCTCCCGTTGGTGATGGCCCACTGGATGCTGTCGTCGAAGCCGAGAGAGCGCTCGTTTGCTGAGGATATGCCGGCGACCAGTCGAATCAATGTCGCGGGGTTTCGGTGTATGTGGAGTCGTGGGGAGATCTGGGCTCCAGCGCGGTCGAAATGGACCAGACGAACGTGATCCTCAGTAATGGCGAGCGACCTGACGTAGAATCGGTTGGGTTACACTCGAAGTATCTCCCTACTTCGTGGTCAGTTGAGGAGGCGGTGATACGGCACGTTCGGATTGAGGACACCCACCTCGAATAACTGGCCATCTCTTCCAGAATCTCCACCTCACCAACATCTTCACCCGATTCCGGCTCGGGATTCACTGAAAAACACGTCGCTATGTTGGAGAATCCGATGTCTTCTTGGTCCTGCAGAGCCGGGATTTGGAACGAGGGGCCAGCCGCACGAACGATGAGAAATGGGCAAGTACGGTATCCGTCTTCGTTCTCCTCGTCACACCCCTCAACCCTCGCAATACTGACGACGTCTCTAGCCACTCCAGCGTGCGATGGTTTCACGAATGCTCGCACAATGGATGATAGGATCTTGTAATGCAGGAGGTGAGAGGTGGGGTAGACGTTGTGGTGGGGGGGGGCGTATACTTTGAGGGCATGGGCGGCGGCTAATCGTCGATGGTATAGGGAAGGGATAACGAGAGGTCTCTGAGGAGATTGTGGTTGAAAGGAGGAAAGGAAGATGTCCGCTGTGGTGATGCCCTTTCGGGACAGCCTCAACTCTCACGATTGTCACAATGACCCCTAGCTAGATACCAACAGGCGCCTATCGGGGGGAATGGAGATGTATTTATGAGAGGACAAACAAAATAAGAACAAGATACAAGCATCCTACTTCTTCACTCGTCTCTCGCTATGGCGGATCAGAGTGTTATTGGTGAAGCAGGTCAGTACAAGCCTACGACCACTTGTAATCGGGGTGCCGCAATGAAGAAGAATTCTGGTCATTGCTCCAAGCATCTGACCAGCGCGCACCGGCACCACCTTTCCCAACTGAGGGACCACAAAATCTCCGCCAGTCCAATCCCCAAAAGGTACTAGCCAGGTGAGAGAATGGGGGTGGTCGTTGAAATCGATATGAAGCCGTTCGCTTGAGCCTTCCTTCATCGCCAGGGTGAAAAACGCACCCCCGAAGTCGACGGAAGGGTAGTGGTCTCGGTGTGTCTTGCGGATTTTCCCCTTGACATACTCGTGGGCTCTAAGTCAAAGGTGTTGTTAACGTCAAGATACTTAGGGTGCTTGAGATTTGGGAACGTACCGCCGCTGCTTGGGCCAGACTTGTGGTGCCCAGTATTTGAGGGCTGACTGAATGGGCGGGACGACCTTCGTCTTGACCAGGGTCATGAACTTTTCCTGAATTGGAAGGACGGCAGGAGGCTGCTTGCGAGTGTCGGCTGTGACCATGGGCTCCTTGGAGCTCAGGTGCCAAGTCCCAATATGCGACGCTGGAGTAGATGATCGGTTGTCGTTCTTGTGATCCGGATACTGGTACCCTGCCGCTATCATTTCATCGTAGAGGGCGAGCGCCTCTCTTCCGACCTCTGGGGGGATGGTGGCGTCAAGTCGGATGAGGGCGACAGGGGGATGGTTGTCTGGCTGTCCCTCTAACGCTGCTTCACTAAACTCGACGAGATAGATACCGTCCTCACTGACTCATTCCAGAGAGGAGGGATGAGCCAGGTCTCCTGGAAAGTGAAACTTCTTCCTCTCCTGGGCGCTAGCATCGCTTTGGACCCCAAGAAATTGGGTTGGGTAAGCATGCAGGGTTGATTGTGCTACAACTGGTAAGTCTTGTCTGAAAAAAGAGAAGCTATGAGTACTTACTGGTCGCATCTAGGCCCACCAAGTGACCCCGTTGTTTAGCCGTTCTGCGGGCACTGCCTTCCGGACTACGTTTGTGCTTCTGGGGCTTCTTCTTCTTTCCCAATTCCCCTCCCCTTATACTCTTAGCCTTGCCCATGGGGATTCCAGTGATGATAGACGCTGGCAGCGATGATGCACCGCGGCGGGAGTTCAGGTCGAGATTTCTGATTTGAGTCGGAAAATGACGAATATAATATATTATCACAAACCTGTGATCACATGACAAGGGTGCATTTGAAATCGAATCGTCAAGACTCAATTTTCGTGGCTTCCCAGTTTCCCTCATGTCGGGAGACCACCAAGGAAATGGCCCAGGGTTGAGTCCTGTCCCCCATGTCCAATTCCATCAGCACGGTGAGAAATGGCCCAGGGTCGTCTCTTGCCTCGGAAATGAAATTTAATGCAACTCCAGCACTACGTCCGTGGTGGCAATCACCACGTTCCCGGGTTGGGCGCCAAATTAATGAGGTCAGTATTCATTATGTCACTTAAACGCAGGACAGGTACTCACCTTTGTACGGCATCGCAAACTTAGCAAGAACCAATCTCAACAGAATCCGCCATGCTTCAAGTCGCCCCAGTAGGGTAGGAGCAGGAAATGGCCCCGGGCTGAGTCCTGTCTCCGCTCGCACTCCACCGAACAGGAAATGGCCCCGGGTCGAATCCTGTTTAGGAGCGTGAACGGAACCCTTTAAGATGTCGACCCTATGGCGGATGCAAAACCTTCTCCTTTCCCTGGGTACCTGGCGTGCTGCTTCTCTAACCGACCCTTCCCATGGGGCGGGTACCTTCCCTCACTCGACACCCGTCAACTACCCAACACCAACCCCTCAGTCGCACATCCCCACTGACGGATCAACCCTCGGCCACGTACCTCCATCTACCTTCACCCTTAATACCAAGTATAGCTGAGCGATAACTTCCCAAACTCGATGCCACCTCAACATCTCACTCAACCAACCCCGCACCTCGGCCCTCGACGACATTGGCCCCCCATCCATCTTGGTGTGGGGAACTGGAGGGCTACCGTCCCGGCCCTTCTACAACCCCGATGAATTCACCCATCCAGATCCAGATCCAGATCTCCACCGCGACAGCGACAAGAACGCCTTCCTCTCCGCCTCGACCTACAACTCTTGGCTCTACTTCTGCTTACGCGCTCGTTGGCCCCCTCGAGCCGACTCACATCCACCTTGAATCAATGCAACAGACAACGGCAGTGGTGGCATCGCGTCACTGCCTGTGCTGGACACGGTGATGTCCTCAGGAAGGTCGCCCATCATCCCACCCGTCCTCCCCCCCACCCACATCCACGCCCTTCCCTCATCCTTCAAGCCTCCCTTCAGCACCTAGATGAAGATCGACTCCGTGAGCGCCCCACTTCAACGGAATTTGGCGCCGGCCCTGTGCTCACCTCATGACCCCTCCCTCGCGGATACCTCGCTGAACATTGAACCCCCATCTACCCCTTCTCCTACTCAACGACACCCCTCCTATGCCTACAACGCTTCCGTCGACCACACCCAAAACGGCCTTGAAGGGTGCCAGGGCAACACTGTGTTGTTGTGTGCAGGCTATTGGCCTCGGGATTGGTGTCGCGGTTGCGGGCACTGATACGGGGTGATGATACCTGGAAGCGAAGGAAGAAGTGTAAGCATCTGACTTCACACTGAACGGCTCACATTACGCACCTTTTATCCATTCTCCCCTCCTCGTCCTCTGCATATCGTGCCCCTTCCCACCTGCTCTCCCCCGCTCTTCTTCATCCTGGACACCCCACCTCAGCTCACCAACGTTATTCGCGGCGTACTTAGGCACTTGCACTATGGGTGAACCGTCGGCACACTCCCGGCCTCAGGACGAAGCCCACTTACCTCAAAAATCAGCTGTGATGTGCTCAACAGCACTTCGCCCCTCGGTCTTCCCATCCTCCCACCCTGCCTCATTACACCCACCTTCCTTCGTTCTGGCTCCCACTGCTCTCTCGATCACCTCCGCTCTCCTGCACCACAGGCCCCGTGTAGTACGTCGTTGGCGAGATCCCAGGCAGCGTGATCCTAGCTGAGTGAAGAAACGGATGGAGTGGGTGAGTTTTTTTTTTTTTTTTGCCGTGTACGTCTAGGGTGGTACTTACCTCGGTCCTTTCCCCAGTAGCAACCCAGCACCCACAAGACACAGTGCCACCCCAAGTCCGTGGACGTGGTCCATGAGTAGACGCAGTTTGCAAGGCAAACGACGGCCTGGGGTGCGAGTTCAAGGTGAGTTCATTTTTCCCAATGGGTGAGATCAACGAGTACAAATTCACCTTGACTCATAGGTCTCCATCGTTGTCGAGCACGTTCTCTGAGGTTGTTCCTTTGGGGTTCCAAATCCCAACATACTACCCCCAACCTTGGCCTCATCCTCCCTCTTGAAGCGGAGGTTGGGACTATGTCGAATGGGAAGGCATTGACCGGCACCCAGGCTGAAGGAAAGCGCAGGGAGGGGAGGGTTTCATCATAGGCGGTGGTTCGAGGAAGAGGTAAGTCTTCCATTTAACATTTTGTAGTGGTCGTGGGGGTTTGCTTACAGGCCAATTTTCTGTAGGGGTATTACGGTGGGGTGGGTTGGGGCCATCCCAAACATGTCGCATGATTGACAGGTCATTCACCCCTTGACCCGTCCTCCCTACACGACTCGCTCTGCGCAGCTTGCCGACAGCCAAGACATGGCCTCAATGCGTCTTTCAAGGTCGGTCTTTTGAGTCGATTGGGTGCTGAAGGGTGCGGCACCTTCCTGTCTCCTTTTGACCTTCTCGTCCTGGATGTCTCGGAGCCCATTATCGAGAGCGGTTGGGTGACGGAATTGGAACAGGGTGCCTGGGTGGGTCGGGAGCTCCGAGAGCGGGATGTGGGCACCAGGCGTTCTGAGGGAGCGGTGGAGTGATGGAGAGGAAGACCGGGGTTGAATGTTGAGGGGTTGTACAAGTAGTTGGATGGAAATAGAGGCTGGTGACCGTGAGCCGATTCAAGCGTAGTTGGAGAGGTCAGGGTGTGTGGAGGGACATCGAGGGGGAGTAGGGGTGTGCGCTCTGAGCCGAGGGCGGGCGTCGGTGTGAAGCTGGTTGGGTGCGGTCACCCACTCCTGATGTGGAGATGCACGGGTGGGAGTGTGGGTGGTACATCAATTGGACGCTGCCTTGCGTTTGTGCAGAGGATGTTTGGGTATATTGACTCGGGGTGGCCCTGGTGACCGATCCTAGGCTTTTCACCCGATCCAGGCGTACAAAATTGGGAGATCCTGGGTCTTCTTTGGGTGTGTTGACGTCCATTTGGCCTTGGCTGCTGAGTGAATTACTCCACAGCGAAGACAAATTTGAGTACTCACCCCGATTCCACTGCTGGTCGCCGGTCCTCACCTTCTACCCAGTCTGTTGAAGTAAAAGTAGGTGGTTTCGGGGGGGCTGACAAGAGGACGGAGGGCCAACAAGGCGTATATGGGCTTGAACGTTCGAGGTTAGGTACGTTTCATCCTGGGACTAGGAGCTATAGCAAACCATTGATCTTCTGGGTGTGGAGGTGGATCAAGGTCGCAGGAGAGTGGAAGGAGAGGACGCATCATCACTGTTCGGATGCCCTGGCACGCGTTTGCCGGTACTTACAGCGGATCAAATTTTAGAACCCGATGGCTTGGTGAACCTGATACTCCCTGAGGATCGGCCGTGGACCGGCCATCGATGGGCACCCTTGCATATCGTCTCATGGTCTCATATTGTGTATAGTACGATATAAAGATACATGGGTTTTACAAAGAGCTGGGTGGATACTGTCGACGTTGGGCCTGTGGGTACATCGCAGCCCGAAGCATTTCAAGCTGGAAATCCATATCCTCCTCTTCTTCTCGCTCCAGCCTATCTTCTTCATCGGCCTCAGCTACTGTGAGCTCTGGCCAACCTATCTCCTTGGGCTTCAGCTCATTCACCGAGACTTTGATTTTCTTTGAGCATTGGTGAGCATAGGGATATATTGACGTCGGAATAACGTGGCCACATTCTCCACACTGCACAAATAGATCCCAGAAGGAGCCTTCCGGGAGCCCCTCGGCCATGAGACGTTTCACGGCGCGTTTTGCATCCATGTCACCCACCAGGAGCCCATTATCGGAGTCGTCTCGGGTGCCTGTCATGCGAAAACGATGGACAATGTCACCTCATCTACACAGGCTGCAGCACAACATCATACGCACGCTTAAGTTTGTTTGTACCGTGGGCGAAGCCCTGCTCAGGTTTGGGTGGGGCAAGGATGCGGCGGAATCCTCTGATGTGTTGAGGAGGAGTTGGGGGACAGTCAACCCCCATAATATCGAAGAGACTTGGGACGGCTATAACGCCACAAAATGAGACAATTCCTTCCTCTCTAATCTATGCGAGTGACCACTTACAAGATTTCTGGTAGGTCCGGTGGGGGATAGTCTTACTGCCGTATAATCTCTCAAGGACCACTTTAGGAAGGAAGAGACTCTGTCAGCTTGCTATAATATAATGATACCTTGTACGGTCACCGAAGTAGCCACATGTATGGGTCGCACACTCTGCTACGTATTCACCGATGAAAGGGGCCTTGAGCGATTCGGTCTTGTTTTCGTTGACGGATTCGAGGAGAGAGATCTTGGTTGCTGTATAGAAAACTCCTTTGACATATGCACACATCAATGGAACCCTGAGGGGCAGATAAGGTCAGATCAGCCTAGATATAGCGCATCATTCCTGCCAGATCCATCAGCCTGATAGTTCCCTCGATAAAGCCTTATATTCGCTGGTGTAGCTGGTCTTACACCAAAGGTTTCGTTGATCCCATCTCCTGCTGCGGTGTGTTCTTGTGTTCTCCGTAGCTATGCATAAAACCCACCCCGGGCGATCTACACTCTCTTCCAAAGGCGAAGGGCCATTGCCATGATTGTCGTGACTGCCACGGGGCAAGCAAGGCCAACGCCGGCTCCAACATGGCTATCCCTCTTTTTGTGTCAGCTCAGTGTGGGCGCAAGGGACTCTGGTAACACGTAGTGTGTGCTGGTATCTTTCTCGTAGTCTCCGTGGTCGCGAGTGGATAAGATTCAATCATGCCATATATGAATACACTACGTTCCAAGGAAGCGAGCCTTGGAAATCTTTGACCAATACATTCCAAGGAAAGTTCTGAATGGGGGGAGGGCAATTCGTGTAGTACTTGGGGCCAAGGCACCTTTTCAGAGGTACCCCTCGACGCAGCCGGGTGGGATGTGGGAAGCCAAAGATTCAGAACTGAGGGTGGCCGAATCCCTCAGTAGCGTTCATCTGCTGGAGGTGGCTCTACGGTAGTGCGGTGACGAGTTAGTCCTATGAAACTGGAGCAAAGGAGCGGTGTAAGCGGAGGGTGAAAACATTCGACGGAGATAGCCGAAGGTCGTGGTACTCGACTAGTACAAGGATGAGCAAACTGAGAACAAATCCGCCGCATAGGCTTTCCCAAGGGCGAGAGAAGAACAAACTCCCAAAGACCACCGCGCTCCAAGCCGTTTCATTCGTTGGAGTCGTGGGTAGTGAGCTGTTTGTTTGCTTTATGTCGACTGAATTGGCATTCCTCGCCGCGGACCGACGCTCAATGCCACCTGACCCAGGGATTGAATCCCGATGAAGCTGGCCTGGGGAATTGACAGCCTGAAGAGAGAAAGGTCAGATCTATGTCAGCACCACGCTGGACGTGAGTGTGTCTCGAAAGCGACGCTCCCGAGGCCTCGTGCGTCGCAGGTACTGTACGCGAGATAACCACACCCAACCTTAACCGCATGTGTACACACCTGCACACGAACTTTCTCGTATCGTGTTGAAAGTAAAAGAGTCCTTCTGGACGAAATCCTCTATTGTTACCGACATTAGCTTAAACGATTGGCGCTTGTGAACTATGGACGCGGCTTTTGGCGCTTGTCTTACATATGGCCGATTAACTCTGCGTGATCCTCGAGCGGTTCAACCAGAAGGACTCACCCCACCTATGATTACATGCGCTCGGTCCCTGATTTTTGATGTTCGATGACGGATGCCGACTGCCAGGCCTTCCAGAAAAGATGTCTCTGATAGCTCTGATAGTACATGGCAGAGCTAGACGAGATTTTGTTTCCTTCCAAACCCATGGCGGTCTTTCATTGAAATCACTGTTGACGTGAAATGTGCGCAGGGTCGGCTGACTCTTCACCCAAAATAAGGAGCACCCCCACAAGACCTATATTAATTGGAGATACTCTACTACCCCAATGCGAGATCCTGGGGAGTGTGGGTTCGAAATTCGCGTTGATCAGACGGTGGTTATTTTGATAGCATTCGGGTACACGACGTGACCCGCCCGACCTTGGGAGGGTCGGGAGATCTTTGCCCCGATGAACTTTTGCGGTGACTGGGCTTGCGACGTCCTTAGGCCCCATTCGGCTACTCTGGGCAATAGCCCATACGGCCAAATTCTGGTGGGTTTACGGGATGGATCTACGGGCTCAAGCCCAGTCCGAGGTGAGAGCGGATCCCGTAACACCGCCAAATTTTGGCCGTACGGGCTGTAGCCCACACTTGCCGAATAGGGCCTTAGGGCCTATTCGGAATGTCCGGCTACCTAGGCGTACGCCTAGCCACGATCTCCCCGCCAAATTCTAGGCGTACGCCTATGGGACCCGGGATTTGGTGATTTTTGGCTATAGGCGTAGGCGTACGCCCAGCTTCCCGGACATTCCGAATAGGCCCTTAGTGGCTGGTGGTCAGTGATTACTGGGAAAGGGAGAAATAGTGGATGGAGAGCTGAATGCGACTCACCGGCTCATAGATGTATGGCTTGCTTTGAATTGAAGCCATGTCTGGCAAAGGTACGCCAGTCAAAGCTCAGGAGCCTCTTATGGGGACTCTGAACGAAACGCTAAGCGAGCGCCTGGGGCTGGAGACAACTGGTGGAGCACAGAGGGAGCTGTATCCCGACACACGAATTCATTATTAACCACGGCTTTCGCGAGCCTCACCGGAACGCCATCATCTAAACGCCAAACTACCTACCCTACCAGCTGACCAGAGGACGTCGGGTGGCTCAGTGAATCCTTGCCATTCTGCTTCAAACATGGACCGGAATAACGACAGCAGTGGGCGCCTCATTCCATGGCGATTTCTAGAAAAGCAACGAAGCAGTATATTGAGTGGAGATATCATAAATGTGGCCATCAGCGCAACGACATACTGCTAACAACACGGTACTAATACGATGAAACCCGGTATCGGGAAAGGGGTGTATGGAAGGGAGCAACATCTTTACGCATGTTTTGGTGAAGAGGTACGACGAGATGGGGATGCGAAGATATGAGAAGCCATAATGAGCATGGATTTGAAGGGAGAGATGAGTGCAACTGGGGTTGAAGTCAGGGTAAGCGATGGCCGTAACATCCGAATCTAAACGAGGAGAGGGGTGAGGGAATGAATCTAGACAAGGTATGGATACATGGGGGAGGGGGTGGTCAGCATTAAGTTACTCGAACTAGGAATACGACTTGCCATGAAGGGGTTCTGGTGTCGCGGGAAGGCGACTTTCAAAGCGACACGTGTCGGACAGTCCGGTCTGTCCAATGTTGCTCGTGGGAGCCGACGAGGATCTCTGGAACGCTGCACCTGAATCCGTAAGTGAAAGCGAAAGAGACAAGACGGAAGAGTGGAACTGACCCAACCATATCGTCCTGCACTGGGAGTGGGCACGACGTCGCGCGCTGGAGGGGACGATGGAAGACCCTCAGCTGGGAGAATATATCGAAGGTATGCGACACAACGGCATTCTTGAGCGGGCGTTCACGGTCACCACTCGGGCCAAGCGCTTAGCGTAAGGGAGGAGGAGATAGCAAGACAGAGTAGGGCAAACATTGACACGTCATGAAAGAGAGTGAGAGGAGCGAGTAATATATAGGGCGGAGATAGACGGAGTTCACATTTCGGTCTCCGCGCCCTGGCCGACCGCCGGTGAGTCCTCATCCCCGAGTCCCCATCCACTGCTACCGGTTGGTTTATCCAAGTTTATAGCTGAAGGCTTCCTCCTCATGCTCCAGCAATGCTCTGAAGAAAAATCTTTCTCGTGTTATTTTTGGAAGGGACACCAATATTGCATTACTGTATTAATAGTCTAGATGGGAACCAGGGAGAAACTACGAGAATCGGAACTTTAGACATACTAAACTTGAACGTAGCGCAGGTACTCGGCAATCTCTCTCACCGCTCAACGCCTACTGGGAACGTCCTGCAACACCTCTAACACAGTAGGCAAGTCATCGTCGCTGCCAAGGGAAGTGGGGATGTCATTTGTGTCCACTTCTTCAGCATCTTGTGGAAGGGACTGGATGGCCGAGGTCGAGCTCCCTTCGCCTGCTACGAAGACGTACTCTACGTCGCCGAAGACGTCGTTGTCGTTGTTGTCATCGATGAGCTCGGTAGGTGCGGGGCTGGACATATCACCCCCGATTTGCGACGTGTGGGAGGGGCTAGGGGTTTCGGGCACATCTCCTGGAAAGTACGGCCGAATGAGTCTTTGTTTATTCGCGGCCTTGCACTCGTGGTTGGTGGCGAAGTTCCTGCGTAGAGTGACTACCTTGCAGAGGAAGCACTGGGCGAAGGTGTCCCAGAATCTATCCTCGGGCATTCCGGCCGAGAGTTCGCTGATGAGCTTCTCGTTTGCCTTCTTCGTGTTGCCAGGGTGGACTTTCTCCAAGCCTGAGGTGTTGAATTTGCGGTCAGTAGGTATCCCGGTGAATGGCATCGTGGAGAGCACTTACGCCTTCCTGGACCTCGAACGACTACATCGGTCATGAGCTGGAATAGCCCATCGCCTGCTCTCAGGGACTTGTCGATGTCTCCGATGTTTGCGAGATCCTCACCTAAGTCACCTGAGCTGGCCGGCTCTTAGCCGGGCCCAGCTCGGCTCAGCTCCCGGCTAAGAGCCGGCCAGCTCTGGCAGGAGCTGGGCTGGGCTGGCGGGCTGGCGTCGGGCTCAGCTAAAATCGCGTCAGCTCAGCTCTGGGCTGGGGCATCTCCAGCTGAGCTGAGCTATTCCCAGCTAAGCTGAGAGTCGCCCAGCTGATACAGGGAGCTGAGCTGCTTGCACGGTGGGGGCTCAGCTCGAGCATGCAGAGCTCAGCTCAGGTACAAGTTCCTCCCATCATACCAGGCTATTGAGCTGAGCTGTACTCTACAGCTGAGCTCACCTGTGCATGAGCTCAGCTTGGGTGTTACAGTCACACTGTGACAGATGTGACCAGTGTGTGACACAACAAACAATGACAAACATGACAAACAAACAAATGATGGTGTCACACATACACAAATAGATATGATGTCATGCAGATCGTGATGTCATACATGCCAAACTGTCAATGATGTCATGCAGATCTGAGATTGCAAGTGACACTCATTTAGATAAGACTATGCAAAATCGCATGGCTGATATCAGAGTCAATTCTTGGCCGATAAGGATGATTTTGGTATTGTTAGAAAGCCCTTGTCAATCTCTATTTGGGGGTATTTGTTGCGATGTCAACTGTGGCTCCCACAGATGCCAAATGGCGGATTTCAAAATTCCAGACTTTGTGAGGACACTGTTTAGGTTATTTTGGCACACAATGTGATGTGTGAACAGGAGGGCATGTACCACCGCATGACTACATGTAACACACTGGGCCTCAGGAGTATTTGTATAATTAGAAGACAGGTTTTGGCAATAGAGGCAAGTGGACGCATGCAATGTGATCACCCCACCACCTGCTACCACCCATAAATCACACAAGAGCACACTCTTAAATTTCCCTGACCCCATATGATGGTATGCGAAGACCAGTATCAGCATGCAGCAATCCCTTACACACTGGGGTTCAGATGTATTTGGGTTATTAGCAAACAGGTTTTGGCATTGGGGGCTGGCACACACATGCAGTATAATCACCCAGCTATTTGCTATCACCAATAAATCACACAAGAACTCCTCATCAAATTTGCCTGACCTCATATGGTGGTGTGGATGGCACATGCGTGCTTGTTCTGTTGCATGGGCTTTCGAACAGATACTCTTGTATCACACAAAGGCTATTGGGACAGTGATCTCACATGGTATAAACCACAGCTCTAAGTCCCAGACCAGCACCATCCATTGCAATCAGGTGTGAAGCAAGTTGTGCAAAAACGGACATATTGCGGGTTTGGGGCACCTGTAATACTTCCCACGCTTTATGGCTTAGATAATTCGGAGGAGGTCATCCACTAATACAAATCTCAAAAGACACCTAAGCAAACAGACCACCCATTACGAAGATATTGACAAAACCGCCCATTTGGTACCAGTTGTAACTGAAGTGCAAAGTTGTTCAGCACAACTGCTGCAAGCCAGCAGTGTTCCTCCTATATCTTGGGCATATGTGCTCCGTTTCCTTTCCGGTCTTTTGTATTCAGCATTATTTTTGAATCTGGATTTTATGTGCATAGCGGTTTGTCTTCCCACGGTCTCCATCATACTGAACGCACATGCATATAGCTGTGGTTGCGTGTTTTTGGTGCTTCTAGCTTAATTCCACATTGCTGGTATGGATTGAAGCTGGGAAAGATGCTGCTAGAGGTGGTGCAGGTAGCACTGGATAGGTCCCAATATACATGGTGATGTTTGGAGCATTATGGGGCTGTGAAATGGCCTTTGCACATGTGAATCACAAGGTTTGTACAGTTTTCAGTTGTTTTATAAAGACAGAGCGCACATAAAAAGTGGATAAGGTCTATAATGGAAGTATGACATCATTGTCAAACTTCCAATACAGCAAATATGCATCAGAGTGCTGGTATTGAGATGAAAACTGTGCTTGCAAGTGCCCAGATCATCAAAAATGCACAAGAATGCTTATTGTTGGCGGCTGTATCCAAGGAGTTAAGGCGAGGGTACATACATTGAAAAGCCCTCATTCAGGGCTTTCTAACGATCCCAAAATCACCCTTATCGGTGAAGAACTGAGTATGATCGGGCTCATCGCAATCTGCCCATTTCTTATCTAAATGAGCATGACATCATTGGAGGTGTGATATCACAATATTGGTGACATCACATCATGCCCCTGTGCCTGAAAATCATGACCTCACTGATATATCTTATCACTATGACATCATATTTATTTTTAGTTGCCATGATGTCATTATTAAATTTGGTGAGGCGTGACATGGATTTGACAAACATACACAAACATACACAAAGCGTGACAGCAGTGTGACACGAGCTCAGCTCCACAGCTCAGCTAGCTGAGCCGCCTGAGCTCAGCTCCAGCTAAAAAAATGGTATCAAAAATAATTATAAGTATTTAGCTGGGTTACCCCCAGCCCGAGCTGAGGGTGTCCCAGCTCTGCCCAGCTAGTTGAGCTCAGCTCGCATGACAGCTCAGCCCACTGTCCATGAGCTGAGCTACACCAGGCTTGACTCAGCTGCACGCCCAGCTCAGCTGTTTTAGCTGAGCCCAACGCCAGCCCACCCAGCCCAGCCCAGCTCCCTGCCAGAGCTGGCCGGCTCTTAGCCGGGAGCTGAGCCGAGCTGGGCCCGGCTAAGAGCCGGCCAGCTCGGGTGACTTAAGTGAGATCCTCGGGAGCGAGAGGGTTTCCTAAATTTGAGCTTAGAATGACCAAGAGAAACGTCTGGTTCTCAACATACTGCGGGGTCGGCAGACCTGAAGCCTGAGATGATTAATGGGGTAGAACCTCTCCAAACAAACTAGATAATATGGATAGGGAGGAGGGAAGTCAGCGGTGCTCGATTCCACCCAGAACCCTTACTCACGGAAGTATCCACAGCGGCCCTTCGCGCAAGTGGCAACATACTCGCCGTTGAGCACAGATTGGTTCCTGAAAGCGTCGCTTGTGACGATCTCGACGATTCCGATCCTAGACTCTGTATAGACGGTCCCATCGAGAAAGGCGCACAAGCAGGACGGGGCTCTGAATTTATGGCTACGCCTGAAGGACTCGAGGTCGTGAGGGGGTATCCTCGCTCCGCTGTCCGGGTGGCACGGCCTAGTTGTGTGTCGTGGGTCAGAGACTGCCTATTCTATGTCAAGGTAAGTGCAAATTACATACCAACCCCACTCAGAGAGCCCTTGTGTGATGTAACAGAACTGGAGCGGAACTGGACGACCTTGGGTCGGAGTTCGAACGTGGCTTGCCTCGATTTGGCGAAGGAAATGAGCGTTGACGACACTCGGGGCACCCGTACGAGGCTCAGCTCGAAGACCACGGCGGAGCGAGTGGATGGTTCGAATAGCAGGCATTGTAGCTGAGTAGTAGAGGAGATTGGAAGTGGGTGTTGGGTTATCGACTTAGGCCTGAGGACCTGGTATTTATATAACAATCTGAGACCCCTATGTTTGGTCGTACCGGCGTGGCTGCATAATTGCCAGTGGCAACGGCTCTCTCGAAATTTGAAGTTACTCGGCACTCTCGTTGGTATAGATCTCTTCCGTCGATTGACGACTTGGACAAAAGTATAGATGATATAAATGTCGTTTGATCCCCAAGCGGTTTTCCACGACATTGATTTACAGACAATCAGCTTTGAGCATAGCACGTCTGGACACCCCTCCCTGGTCCTTCCGCCCCACGGGGTGCTCATAGAATGCCATAGCAAAATGCTCCCTGAACTCTAGGCCAGCTATTCTGTCGCCGAGCGTTGCATTCACAGCTTTCCGTGCCCCACAACCGAATTAAGCGCCCGTCCCCTTATGCAGAAAGGCTCCGAGATCTATAGCGACATCCGACCCTGAGCGGGTTGCCATCCTTGAACCTTACACCGTACACTAAAGCACCCTGAAGAGCAGTTAGTTGGCTCGAAGTTGTCTTCATCGTCACGTCGGCATGGATAGTTGTCAACCGTCTTGGTCAAGAGCTGTTTACGCCCTACGTAACATTTATCTGATATATGCGGTTGTTGCGTCGAAGGAATGTGAAGGTCCGCTACAGTAGGGATAAAATACTTCCAGGACTTTCTTAGGACCCTCAGGCTATGTCTGCTCATAGTGCCCGAGCCGTTTCAGTCTGATAGTGGCATGCAAACAGTACACTGTATATCCACTGGACGTTCGACTCTCTAGTGCCAAGTCCGACGGGTCGGAACTGGCGGTGGGAGAAGTTCAAAGTACACACAGCAAGATGGGCCGAGCAGCATATTCTAGAGGGAAATTTGGCAGTTGCTATGGAAAGGGACTAGCGCACTTTGGTAGGTTTGAACCTGTCGCCGGCCCATCTCGCATAACCCGCAAGCGCTCCCGCCAAGTTAGCTAGTGTCGGCGGGCGTTGGCTGTCGCATCCGCTACTCACCAACGTAGCCACGAGTCGGAGATCCATGTCAAACGATGAAATATCCTACCCGTGGATATCATCCTTATCAGCACCTTCCGATGGAATTCCCCCGTGGTATCTGATCGCGCAAGAGCCCCATCGTCCACTTGCCGGTGAGAACTTGACTTTGAAGCGAGACTCCGCGAGGGTACCGCACAACATGGTCTCGTTGGATCCAAACCAGTTGTTGTTGGGGCAAGCGACGATGGTCGTAACCGAGGAGGTCATTCAGTAGTTTAGTAGTTGAAGGAGAGTGAGTCGAAGAAGAAGACAATAGTATTTTTACGAGGAGAGGAGAGGAGACCAGGGTCAGGTTTGGGAGTAAATAGTAGTACTCATCGGTGTTGAGGAGATATGGTAGAAACAGAATGGAAAGCAGAAACTCGATACCTCAATGATCGCGTTTCGAGTAGATAACATAATTAGAACTCTTCAGAAACTAGAATATTAAATGCTCGCATATATCGTCGCCCTTGGCAGGTAATCGTTCCCCGTATTATGCGCCTGGGCCGGGGGAGGACGATGCCTCGCTGTCGGGACCCCCTCTCTGCTTCTCCCATAGCCCAGCGTTGATGAGCCGTCGCCGCTCCTTAATCTTCGCATAGACGGAATCTTCGTGAACGACACGGTTCTCGCTGAGATACGTCGGGAAAATTTGTCTGAAGTTCAGGTTATTAGTGCGAAGTTAATATCATCGGGCGTCAGGCATGTCCTTACTGGTTCCACCACTTTATGAGCTCTGCTGTTTCGACCTCTTCATCGGGGTCTTCAAGGAGCTCGATGATCAGGTTATAGAAGTACTCTGAATCGGTGACGAGGTCCGTGCGAGAGAACACAGCTTGCGAAGAGAGAGCAAAGCGAACCTATGCACGAGGCGCCCAAGAGGTGGTTAGCCGCTTGGACTTGCTAATGGAAACGGTCGTAGGATGCCCCGGAGGGAAGAACGACGTACCTGAGTTGCGATATAAGCAATAGAAGGTATCGTAACCTTTTCCATGCCGTGGATTTGGGCATTGGAAGAGCGGGTCGCCTTGCTTACGCCTCCAGTTACGGAACTCGGGGACGTGAAGACGTGCTTATAAGCCTGGATATTCTATTCTTAAAGTGTCGCAGGATGATGAAGACGGCTGTAACGACGTACCATAACAAGTAGGGAGCTACGCAGCAAGCCCTCCCAAGGATCTTGAGGGTTGTACTCAAAGCCTCGGTATAAGAACCGTGGCCAAAGATCTCCGGGGGGTGACAAAGCCCCACTCTTCAAGTCTCGGCGAATCCTGTTGGTACGACGGGCCCAAGTCGGCTCTCGTTTGGTAGGTTCGTTCATGGATCGAATAGAAGGGAGGGGACTTACTTGGGATCGTCCCAATCAAGGTTTACCGGACAGAGGAGTTCTCCAGTGCGCTCGTGGTGAAACCCGCGGTCCGTTTTGATATTCCGGGGGATCGGGGGATTCAGTACTTCGCGTGGCGGCGTAATCCAATCGACGATGGCAGACTTCATTGCCTTGGTATCATCTGACCTTGCGGAATTGACGCCCTTCGTAATCTAGAACAGATTGAAGAGCTGAGAATGGGGTGAAAAGGGGATACAAATTTGGCGTACCATGTTAGAAACATAAATAACATTGTCCTCGTTGCCCGTGTTCAAACGTTCCTCAAGGCCAGGGGACATGGAGAGCAAAGCCTGGAATATGCGTTGCTCTGTCAAATCGCTGGGTAGGAAGACGCGAAAGATAAGCGTGAGTTCAAGTTCGAACGCTCTGAAGTCGGCGGGGTAAGAGTTACCAACCTGAGTGAGAGCTCGGCTTCGGTGACGCGTTCCAGCTCAAGCTGCATAGTCCTTGTCAATCCGTTGGTTATAAGCGCCTGTATGCGGCAGAAAGTTCGAACGGTTCTGCCAAAGTGGCGACCGTGGCCGACGAGAGGATCGGATCTTCCCCTGGCGATGGGCACCGCACGCAGTCACAGTAGGAAGGGGCGGCAATTATCAGCATGATGAGTATGGGTTAAGTGAGGCGAGAGACGCGTTACTCACTGCTTCTGGGGCCCTCCCCAGCTGAGAGCGGTCGACGAATCTGTACCTGCAGGACGCTTCCCGTTGGCGTTGACTCCACCACTGGGTGGTTGGTTCTCCTTGTCACTGTTCGGGCGCTGAGTTGCACCACCGCCGGCCATTGTAAGGGTAGAGGGCTCTCGAAACGGCGGAAGGGGCTAGAGTAAAACGGACAGTGGGGGTTCAGGTGGTGGCTAACCTTCAAGTCAAGAGGGAAGGTTTGTCGATGCTGACTAAATGCGAAAAGAGTCTCAGACACAAGTCCCAAAACCCAAGTTTCGGACGCTATGCGACACCCTCGTCGGACCCAATGCGGTCAATCGCCTTTGGACTCTTCTCCTCCGGCTCGAAGGCCAGCATGGGCAGGTGGTTGAGTTAGCCTCAATATGTTGCCCTGGATACCAACTCCTAGCGGTGTGCATACTAGACCCGACAGGGAGATCTAGCGTTTGCTCAGGGATTCTCACTCACAAAGACAGGGTCGATAGACGCCGCTAATATCGGCAGCCATCCGAAGCATTGGACTTAAGCCAAGGGATCGAGCGCCTATCATCGTGACAATTGATCAAGGCAGTGGGATGATGTTGACTTTCATCGTGGTGATAATTAACGGGATCAGCGTGAACAGGCGTGAACCCGACCCTGAACGCTCCCGAACGCCGGGGTAGCTCACAATCATCGCCTATCAAATAGTGATTGGCCCTGACGTGGGTGTCCCATTGGTTTAGAAGTCCGAGGATGTTAGGGCACCGTGGTTACCAGCCAACCAAACTCGACGTACCGAAATAGGAGGGTGAGGTTCTGAGAAATATATTCCTGAGGTGGGCTCAGCGCTAGCGGACCCGCGTAGCCGGCGCCGCCTTCCACACTCCTTGCGTGAGTGGTGCCAACCCATGGAACCATCCGATGGCGAGCGCCTAACGGGCGCTTGTTTTCCCACTGGGTACTTGCCCTAGAAATGCCAAGAGATTGAACGTCTTGGGAAAGTGTTCGTTCGCTCTGAGATCGCGCGTTTGAGAGTTCACGTAACTCGACGGATATCTCGGTCTTGAACCGTTGTTGAACTGTTCCAAAAGTAAGTTCGGAAATCGAAAATAAATAAATGACAAAGTACATGAAACTTCGGCGTACCTGACCGCTGGATTGTCTGGTGGGTGACAACGGTCGCGAACCAGCTAAATTAGCTTGAAGATTGGGGCGGCCATTGGGAAACCATCCTCGCCAGCGAATAGCGGCAAATTATCCCGTTGATTGGATGCGAACTACCAAGAATCAGACGTTGGCAGCGGAGAAGTAAGCTTGCTGGCAGGGGTTTCGAGTTCCAAGGAGCAACAAGGACTCGTCGTGTTGGCAGCCTAGCCATGGATCTAGGATGCACGCAGTTAGGTATATAAGCCGGGCCATCAAGACCCATTGTCTTCCCCAAGTCCACGACAGCCAAGGCCCCAATTCTCCCTCTCGTGCGCTACTTTATCCTTCGCGTCGATCTATCGAACCACCACACCTCGGTACTTGGATATCATGCCCAAAGATATCACTTCTATGAGTCGCCCTAGGCCCCAAGTAGAACATCTGTCGCCCACCGCCCGACGCCCTGTGAGCGAATCACTCTGTTCTAGGACGTTTCGCAGCCTGGGGCTAACTTGTACTCAGACCCATACTCGGCGACACGCTTCTGCTCCTAGTCATTCGGACAGGGAATACGCACATTTCCCGGGCATGCCTTCTTTGAAGAGTGAGTCTTAGTCTTGGTCTGTGTCGCTGTTGTCGGCCGTCCGTGTTGACAAGTACCCGGTCCCTCCCAGATGCCGCGTCGCAGATTAAAGACAAGGAGGTCGTGGGTGCTACAGTGCTCCCCTCCGAGTCAGTGCGTACCATCAAGAATGAAGTCGACGAGGACATTGTAGCCGCATTGGCATTCGGCGGTGCGTTTCCCTTCCAGCGATTACGCTCGAGAACAGGGCACTGGGACTGATTTGAGCCTTCTTTACTTGAACAGATACAGATTCACCTTACCGGGCGAAGTCACGGTATGAGGCTCCTGGGTATGAGGCCTCAACGGGTACGAAGGCCCATAAAGCTCAGAATGCCAGTGATCATGCCGAAGAACTCGAAACTAAGCCTGTGAAGGTCACAGAGTATACGCCGAGCGTAGACTCGCCGGCGCCAGTTAGCATGCTCCAGGCTGCTCGAACGTCTGCAACTTCTGACTCTCCGCCGATTGGTACGTCTTGCCCCGCTAAAGTTATCACCGCATTACGGGAGGGGCGCTGACAAGCAGTCGTCACTCTTTTCAGCGAGCGGCAGCCAGTTGATTCCGCCCCAAGACCCAGCGCTCGAGCAGTCAAGCCACGAGCCCGAGCGTACTAGAAAAGCCACAGGAACTCATGCATCTGAAGCAGGGACCATGCAGGATGAAGGAGAACGGTTCAGATTGGAGCACGCTATCCGGGTTATCGACGCGCTCAACGCACGCATCAATACCATGGAGCGAACCGAACAGCGGCTCAAGAAGCAGCTGCGGGACGAGAAGGAACGATACAAGGACTTGAAGGCGGATGGCGAGGGTTTGTTGAATTTGCTGGTTTTGGCTGAGGAGAAGGTATCGACCGCAGAAGCTCTGACGGCGATGTTGAGGTGTGATGTCGAGCGGTACCGTGGTTGGTGGATAACGGAGTATTACTCGCTCAAAGCCATTCTTGGAATGCTTTCCCGGGACCAGAGGGCGGAAGCACGCATCATAGGAGAGGCGGCGGAGGAACGCTACGCGTCGTGGTTGAACATGCGAGACTAAGCTTAGAGTGAGCGATTCAGAACTTACTGACGTTCTACGTTCATCAAAGACTTGTCATTTCCCGTGTCGACGTAGGTCAAGGCTGTTATTACACATTGAGTACACTTAATAAAGGTTTACAAAATGCTGTACAACCCAATGGGCAACGCAGTCATGAGAAAATGAATGGTACGTGGAAGTGGTTGGTGGATTAAACAGTCGGCTACAGCGTACTGTTGGAAGCACTTGCGTGATGGGGGAGCACTGGAAACACATCAGGGTCAGAACATGCTCCTCCGAATACACGCCCAACGCACCCGACAAATCAGCATCCCAGAACCACAGGTTTAAGAACAACCTGAGGAGAATGCAAGCATTCCCCGGAAGACAGCCGGCGTTGTAGTGTTGCCACACTGCGTCAACCTTCTTGGTCGCCTGGTCGAACGCCTCCCGCTTGTCGGTGTTGAAAGGATCCATCTCGCACGCACGGCGAAAGTATTCGTACGCGCCGATTATTTCCGCAACTTCCAGAAAGGTGAACAGGGGTTGGGGGGAAGGTCCGGACTGTTTGGGAGGTTGTGGAGCCGGTAGGGGCGGGGTGAAGGTGTAGGGGGCTGAATCTTCATATGGTTTCCCACTGAAGAAAGCGAAGTCCAGGTTCGACCTATGGCAAAAAGAATTGAATTTCAGCCACACTGCCATAATGGCATCCCGAAACCCACGAACCCTGGTTGGAAGGCTATCATTGTAGCGGCCATACTGTGGTCTGTTGAGATAAGTAGAGACTGTGGGATGGAGTTGCAGGGCGCGGAACAGGGAACACGGTCGTTGAAAGGAAAGAAACAATGTTGTGCCACGTAGACCGCACCTCGGTTTCTTTCAACCAAACTCAACACCTCCGCCCCGAGTCCGACTCCCAGGTAGGTCCGCATCCTCGTCCATGGCCGAGATATCACGGGGCAGATACAAAGCGTGACACTACGTCACGCCTTACCACGTGCTGAGTCTAGGCCCAAGGGTGAGGGCCGATAGGGGCCATTCCCTTGTACCCCATCCCGTTGGTCAACATACTTATGTTTTCTATTAAAGCGGGAGTTCATCTGCACCACCATGTGAGTAGGATGTTCCACAGTCCCTCTATCCAGCCTCTGCTAGTTTTTGCGCTTTGACATCAGAGTGGAGACGGTGAAGTTATCTTAAAAGCCATGTTTGACCTCGACTACGCGACCCGATGAGACCATAGGATAGAAAGCGCTGGGCGGGCGCCTGGTGAGGCCTCCACAGGTGCGCCTCAGTAGTAGACGTGGGTAGATACTCGAGGAATTGCACGACGGTGGTGCGCCCGATTAATTGATCCAACACTGAGAATCAGAGATTTAGCGTGATGTCGTGATTCGAAAGGCCGACTCGGATGTGAAATGGTTGTGAAACTTCTTCAGCCCATCCCCTACTGTCAGAAAGGGCAGGTGAGTACGGCCCAGAATGATTTGTGAAGAGTGAAGCTCATTTAGTATCCTGGGATCACACCTCCTTCTCGCAGTACGGCATTGTTTGGAGCTACGAGCTAACATGAGCTCCCTCAGAAGCTCGAAGGAACGTGTCGACCCCAAATTCAAGAAGTTTTGGTGTCAAGATCATGGCGATATCATCATCGTCATGTTAGACGCCACCTAAACCCCGCCCCACGATAGCCAAGGCAGGATTTCACGCGATACCGTAAGTTCCTGATAAGGAGCTCAGTGCTCTTCTGGTACCTTCGGATTTCACGCCGAAGCTTGGCGACAGTTCCAGGGGGGAAACAATTTTGGGGCTTGAATTGGCTTTCGTCCTGCGACGAGCTTTGTGGGA
This sequence comes from Coprinellus micaceus, assembly GCA_951394405.1. Classification (NCBI taxonomy): domain Eukaryota; kingdom Fungi; phylum Basidiomycota; class Agaricomycetes; order Agaricales; family Psathyrellaceae; genus Coprinellus; species Coprinellus micaceus. The sequence goes on along the minus strand of OX596337.1, from coordinate 486,608 downwards.
TAAGAAGTTCAAGGGGTGGTGGCGCAATGTCACCGTCCCAAAAGCTTCAAGTTCCTGCAGTGAAGAATTAATTTCGGGACGGGTGCCAGATCGGCCCTCAACGGATGGAATTTAATCGGCATAGGATGGATGGAACATTGCCATTGACAGCGAGCTACTCAGAGACACGTTGAACCTCGTCTCGATATGGTGAGGATGTCCTGGAATGGGGCTCCTCCTTCTAAAAGCGGAGGGATTTATTGAATATGAAACAAATGTGGGGAATGCAAGGCGTTGAAACATCGATTTATTAGCCAAATCCCAGGATCCATTGAGGCGATGTGACCTCATGGCATGTTGAAAAGTCCCTGCAGGACGGGCATGTCAACGTCACGTTGCCAGTGAGTACTACCCCCGGTCATTACCGGCCCACCCCTCCTCCCCGGGGCCTGCGTCACTTGCCTCCTGCATGAATACGATCACGATCTAAGGCATATCGCGCATCTGAATACGACACATCCCTTTTGTTGGTCGTCGTAAGCGAGCTTGGTAGACAATTATTGGAGGCTTCGACATACTGGTGTCATGAACAAGTCCTTCTACTATAGACCCCAGTCATATCCTGGCATGACGGTGGCGCTCAATCGGCCATCGTCCCAGAACATGGCTCATTGAGGGGGTGAGATCGGGAGAAGGAAGGTTTAATCCATCGATTACACCTTGCGCCTTCACACCTCACCTGCGAGTACTGTATGGTCGACTCACAAGGCTAGGGATGTATAAAAGCCGCCTAGGTGATCCCGGCATACTCCTTGACTCAACCGCTCACACAGCCCTTCCTCACATATCAGCATCGACAAGCCCTCCTCCACACTTTCGTCATAGTACGATGAACTCCAACCACACCCACAGCGTCTCCTCCAACTCCAACTCTCTGCACGCCCAGGCGCTTAGCTTGGCGCCCAGCGGACTCGGAGCCCCACTGGAGTCGACCTCCGCTCTCACGATCGCGACGCCGCCGGGCCGTCCGGAGAATCGCCGTGATGGGACCTCTCACGAGGCCACCAACGTGGTCACTGTCCCCACAACTGGAACCACCAACACCTTCCCCGACATCAACACCTCAGGCTTGCTCTCATCGACTCGTCCCAGCGCTAGTCCACCTTCGAACACGCCCGTCACACAGAACCAGTAAGTCTTGGAGTCAACTATTTCTGTATGCGCGCTCATCGCAGTTGTTTCAGCCCCTCCACAGCGCCAGAGCATGACAGGCGTGCTGGTCTGAGCGCAGCGGACGTTCCCAGCGATGTTGTCGGGAGTCTCCCTGCTCAAGGTCGACCTACATCGCTCAGCGATGGCGAACTTGTTCCCTACGAAGGCCCGAGTGATAGCGAGTTGCAGCGGGACTCCATGCAGAGCACTTCCCACCTGGCGGGTATATACTACTGGCGACCATCTTCTTCTGGATCCGATTATCAAGAGGACTATTCCCGATACTCGGTCGCCGCGAGTACCAGGAGTGTGGACGAGGCGATAATGATGCGAGGTCAACCGTGAGCATATTTCAATTTTTGCAGCGTGATTTTTGGTTCTTACGCTGTCTTTACAACCCCTTCGCCGTCTTGTAACTATCATTAGACTCGCAATTTCCTCGCAACCTATCCCCGCCTCCCTGCAGACCCTGGCCCCCGTTTCAGGCAGGAATGCTTCCCCGCCGAGTTCGACCCCGCCTCCTCCTTCCTCTGCGAGTACGACTCCTATTCCCCCTCCTCCAAGTTCCTATTTGGGCGCAAGTTCGAGTCTACCTCCTCCCCCTCCCGCTTGTCCACCTGCGCGATTACGTTCGGAAGATTCTGCACCCCCAGCTCCACATCGACCGAACAGGTCATCGGTGGAATCTCTTGCCCGTCTCGCTTATCTCGAGCCAGGGAGCAGCGACGAAGGGGACGAACGCCGTAGCATTCGCCCCGCTGACGATTCCTCCGTTCGCTATGGGTCTTCCTCTCTCTCTCACGGATCCTCGACGACGGCGAATACCTCCATCGAAATGCAGACCTCCTTCGACTCGCTGTCATTGCTGAGGGCGAACCGTCAACTCCTTCGCGCTACAGCCCAGGGACCAACCTCGACATCAAGGCACAATCTTCACACCGCCTGCGTTCCCACCAGGTCAAGGTCGGACGGGTCTTCCCCACCGCCGATGTATACGGCTCAGAGTCACTCACTACCTCAATACAACCTCGGCCATTCATCAGGTTTTCCCGGCGCTCCCCCCCGCTATGCCGCCGCTCACCAGCCCCCGATGGCGCCCAGCTATGGCGCCACTTACCAACCCCCCACGTCGATCGGCTATGCCATCGCTCACCAACCCCCTACGTCGACCGGCTATGCCACCACTCACCAGCCCCCCATGGGGATCGCAACATCTAGTCCAGGCCGTGGCTATTCGAACACTGGCTCTCACACCCCAACCTCCACCAGACAGGAACCCCGAGAATATTTGCATTATCCCCAACCCTTCCCTAATCAGCAAGGTGTCAACCAGCGCATCGTGGGCAACACACCTGGAGTCGACCGATCTCAGCACCAACCCTTCAATCCATACGCTCTCCCAGGCCGTCAAGGCGCCTCCACTCCGCATCCCCTTCTCCCACCCGCTTTCTCTGGAGCCCAGCTGTCCCTCAGACCCCAAGCCCGTTCCCGAATCGCCCATCTGCTTGCTGATGCCGCGACGGCCAGTCCAGAACAGTTCAACCTCATCAACGCCGCTGACCCTACGACTCGCACACTCCAGGGACCTGGACCTGGACCTGGACCTCATAGTAGCACATCGAACGCTACTCATGCGTCCAACCAACGTGTGGGTAACTTTTCAACTATGGGACAGTCCAGTCCCAACATCAACCCTGCCTCTACCTCCAACTTCACCTCCTCCATCGCGAGTCCCTTCCCCCAGCACCGTGCTCAATATGCCATGGACATCGGCGCGTCTACGCAGAGGTTGTCTCCATCCGGGTTGGCGAACCGCCCCAGCATGGCTTATTCTAACCGCGTCTCCCAGCTGTTGGCTGACATCGAAGCCGTCCTTCTTGATGAGTTGTCGTTCATACTCAGATCTTACTCAGGCTATTATTGGGACCACACCTAGAACCGACGGGCTCGGATGGCAGTCAGCGCGGCCCTCGTGGTTGGACAGCGAAAGCAAGTGAACGTTGAAGGCGACGATGGGGAAGGGGGAGATCGGGCTGTATGTTGAGGCTTGGAGAGGACCGTGAAAGTATGTGGCTACGTCCCTTTACAATTGAGACGATAGGGGTCGCTGGAATGCCTTTGCCATTGCTGTATTTTATTATTGCCCTCAGTTCACTTTCATCGCCTGTATTTTATTCAATTGCATGGAACTATTTAATATTACCCTTTCTCTTATGGAACCTGGGCCCGTTTCAAGAGGAGGAAATCTCTGATTTTACTGTCCGAAGCTGAAGAGTCTCCTGAACGATCGTTCTAACTTGTTCAAATCCCTGTCCTATTCGACGCCCAGGCCTGTGGCACGCCATCATTCCCGCCAATCAGGGACGTGCTCAAGGCTGTGAGCCCCGTTTTGGGCGCTTACCCTTGTTTGCTCTAACCTCGATGTTAAAACAGCAAGCGGCGTTTTCGACCGGCGTATGGAAACTATATTGGGTACGCATCGTCTTTAGACTGTACTTGATCGTCAGTTATCGAACAGTATTCGATGCACAACGGTTGAATGCTCTTGAACTTAGAACAGGGACCACCGATGACTTTCGGCTGCTTAAGCGACCACGATCCTCAGCGGGACGCCCCCATTGAACGCGAGTCACCTAATGGGTCAAAGTTGGTGGAGGATCTCGATGGTCACAGCGGCAGCAACCATCAGAGTATTCAGATGCAACCGCGGTGATGAGGTTGGCGCGGATTCATGAACATTACCACTCACTTGTAAATGTGGTTTCGACTTGATTCAATCCTCCCGTTCAACTCCCCCGTAAGGCTCGAATAGGCGGAGTAAGCGACGCTGCGCTCGGATAGTGACCTCCCCTCACCCCGCCAGTATCCAGTCCTGTCTGCTATTCAATCCTCAAGCACTCGATTCCGACGCGGCATCCATAGGAAGTTGCCATTCTTCCCGGGCCCACTGCAACAGTTCTCCGACTTAAAGCTCACGTTTGCTGGCTGGACGGTGATCATCATCTATCAGTGCTTCCTTGAAGGCTTCGTCGATGAACCACCCGAGTCCACATCTCCAATACACTTGCGAGAACTGTGGTAAACAGTACACGGTCATCCAACAACTAGAAACTCATCAACGATCGTCCTGCGCCATATCAAAACGCAACCTATCCGACCTCCTCGCAAGTACAAAGGATTTTTGGGAGACGAGAAAGCGGCGGCGGCTCGGAGATGGGGTTGCTCCCCGGGCTGCCAGTGGGTTTGGCAACACGGTACGCAACTTCAGTACATCGTTTCACATTTTTGTCCAGCTCATTGACTTGGTTGAATGTCAAACGCACAGGAGCGCAGCGGTCACAACATCAACAACGCAGCCAACACCTCGAACACGCCAGGACCGTCGTCGAGAAGGGGTGATGCACTACGAGGCCCGGGGCTGAGGGAAGCACCTTTGGCAGTGGTTGACGATAACGTGGTAAGCAGAGGCGTGTACCGCTCAGAAAGTAGTGAGCTTTGTTCTGATTCACATCTCCGGTTTTCTATTTAGCATGGGGGACAAGACGTCGCGAGAGCGCAGAAGAAGTCTACCAGATACTCAAGAAGGGTCCCTGAGAAGTACAAGTCGAACGACAAGCTCCCTCGAGCCCTGCCTTTCGTGAAGGAGGTGGAGTATGGTACGTGATCCCCTCCCTGGCTTCCACCGGTTAGTGGAATTTAAGAGAGCCAGCTACCCATGAGTTGCATTGGTGCTAATTCAAGTCCTCCAGTTGAACTTAACTGGCGAGCCGAAGCAGCGACGACTAAAATCTGTAGTCGACGCCCTCGCATCATGGCTGTCCTTCGCTCCGACCCTGATGAGTTCAATGTCGTGAGGGCGTATCGACTACCGAGGGGCTCAAAGCTTACCCACAACCCCGACAAGACTGCCGCCCTGAAGGACCTCACTGACTCAACCCCAGCAAGGGTAGAGGAACGGCCCAAAGAAAATATGATAAGCTGGGGTCCCTTTTCAAACGCTTCTGCGTTTGCTCTCGCAGACTGGTATTGGCAATCGAAGAACAAATCGTTTCACGACTTCCAGAAGCTCATCAACCTTCTCAAGTGCCCCGATTTCTCCTTTACCGATACGATTGGTGTCAATTGGAAGGCGGCATTTAATGCACTTGGCGCTAACCGAGAAGACCTCCCCGATCACGAAGGAGAATGGATCCAGGACAATGGGTGGAAGAAGACACCCGTTACGATAAAAATCCCCTTTCATTCACGAATGCGAAACCCAGGCCTAGACTCTTACATGGCGGGTACGTTCTATCACCGTAGCATCGTCTCCGTGATCAGAGAGAAGATCGGCAACGCGAAAGACAGTCGACTGTTCCATTACGTGCCCTACAAGTCCACTTGGAAACCCAATCGCCAAGCACCGGAAGTGGAGCTGTATGGAGAGCTCTACGCTTCACGCGCGTTTCGAGAAGCCCACGACCAGGTTCAAGCCCTCCCAATGACCAGCAGGAATGAAGGGCATGAGCGGGTGGTTGTCGCGCTGATGATTTGGTCAGACGCGACTCAGTTGACATCGTTCGGGGGTACTTCTCTGTGGCCATGTTATCTGTTCTTCGGTAACGAGTCGAAGTACCGACGCTGCCAGCCTTCTGAACGTTTAGGAGAGCAGATAGCCTACTTCCTCAAGGTGAGATACTACCCTCAGCACATCACGTTGAATTTCGGGGGTCTAACGAACCTTTTTACCTCCTCTAGTTTTCTGATGCCTTCGACGACTATCTACGAGAGAGGAACAACGGTAAAATTCCGTCAGACGGCCTCTATACCCACTGCTCTCGTGAACTCTTCCAGCAGCAATGGACTATCTTGCTGGATGACGAGCTCATCGATGCGATGAAGCATGGTTTGGTCCTCTTGTGCCCCGATGGCAAGAGTCGTTGCTTCTATCCAAGAATATTCACATATTCCGGAGATTATCCGGAGAAGCAAGTCGCACTCTCTTCCTTGCTATACACACGCTGACTCAAGTTCTATAAACTCCTCAGGTCTTTGGTCGCCGGTTTGAGGAACAATGGGGGTTGCCCCTGCCATCGCTGCCTCGTCGAGAAAGGCGATTTGTGGAAACTTGGCGCCCCTACCGACACTGAGCGGCTGAAGCGCGTCAGAAATGAAGATTCTCAGAAGGGCCTGGTGGACCTTGCCCGCGCCGAAATATCCTCTGGCTTTGCAGTCGATGGGGCGAGGGTCGAATTACATCTCAAAGATACGTCACTGGTTCCTGTTCATGTGAGTTCTGTCGAATCGTAGTTTTTGTAACGGCATCCACTAATCTGCGTCGAAGAATGCATTCTCTGCCCGTCTCTCCCAATTCGGCTTCAAGATCGCACCTGCACTAGTCGTCGATCTCTTGCACGAGTTTGAAATTGGAGTATGGAAGAGGCTTTTCATTCACCTTATGCGTTTATTGGAGGCGTTTACAGGGGCGGACCGTGATGGCCCTACTTTGACATCAGACCTCGATCATCGGTCAGTTGCAGAGCAGTTCCCAGTCATGTATTATCTCCTCATCTCAAGTCCTTACTCCTCCCCGCAGGTATCGCTCAACCCCTCCCTTCAGAAAGGACTCTATCCGGAAATTCGCCGAAAATGCCTCAGAAATGAAGCGGAAGGCTGCTCGAGATTACAAAGATCTGCTGCAGGTATGTAAAACCCCACCAGCCTCTGCCAACCGCGTTCACCGACGACTCCCTCCCCATCGGTGCCTGGCAATGAAAACTCACTCCCGAATCGCGCAGTGCGCAATACCGGCATTTGAATCACTTCTCCCTGAACCCCATAACTCGAGCTTGATGAAGCTACTATTCATCTACGCACAATGGCATGCGCTTGCCAAACTTCGAATGCACCACGACATGACGCTCAAACTCCTCGATTACACTACGACGTTGCTAGGCGCGCAAACGAGGCTTTTCAACCACAATACATGTTCCAAGATTGCGACCAAGGAACTTCGAAAGGAATCCGAAGTTCGAGAAAAGCCAGAAGGCGGCGCGGAATCAGGGACGCGTAAAGGGGTTAGGTTCAACATCTTTACTATCAAATTCCATTTCCTCGGAGACTACACAGCCAATATCCGGTCTTTGGGAACGTCGGATTCGTATTCCACTGAGACGGTAAGCTTCTAATACCTCATTCCTTCCGCTTCTACGACCCCGTCAGAGTGCTAATCGGAGGGTGTTATCTACTTCCATTCAGGGAGAACTATTTCATCGATTGCCGAAATCGTGGTTTGAAAGGACGGACAGGAAGGAATATGAAGGTCAGCTCTCACAAATAGAGCGCCGGCAATCGAGGCTGGACCAAATTCGCCACGCAAACACGCTGCTTCATGACGATAGAGCAGCTACTAACGGCCGGAAGGTGGCTACTGACCCTCAGGCGGACCCCAAGGCAGCTCCGGCGAGCGACCCCAACGCCCCTAATGTCCCTCAAGTGCCGTCAGATGGGGCCAGGCCTAATGCCGATAACGACGAGTCAGAGCCACCCGCGGCGCAAATCGAATGCGAGCCCGAAGACACCCCCGAGAGGCGGTACATCCTCGGGAACAACCAAAACTGCCCGGTTAGCATTGCCTTCTTCTCGAATGACCCTGCGTCCCCCCACGGTGATCCATATTGTACCGTAAGCTACTTATCATTGAACTTGCCCCACCATTCAGCGACCTAACTCCCTCCTCCAGGATTTCGTTGGGAAGTTGAAAACACATCTCTTCCCTCGCATCGTGGAGCGCTTGGGATACTCCGAAGATGATTTCAGCCAAGACGACTGGCTGAACACTGTGCTCGTTGGCCATCGCATATATTCCCACCAGCTTCTATACATCAACTATACCACCTACGACGTTCGACGGAGCCAAGATATCATCCACGTTAACACACCGCAATGCAATATTCTGCTTCTGAATGCCGCCTGGGCCGAATCTCAGGCTGAAACACCAGAATCTCGCGATGCCGACATACACGCGTACCTCTATGCCAAAGTTCTTGGAGTGTACCATGCCCACGTATCGTACATTGGGGTTCTTCCTAACGGTACCCGAGACCTTACGTCACACCGAATCGATTTCGTGTGGGTTCGTTGGTACGACTTTCACGATTCCGACGACGAGTTCTCTCTCGATCGGGTCTCCTTCCCCGACCTGTCCTCGGACGACGCTCTGGACTTTGTGGATCCTGACGACATCCTCCGAAGTGTCCATCTCATCCCTCAGTTTTCCGGCCTCCAGTCTCCGGCACACGCCTCGAAGTGCTTTCCTGTTCAAGATACTCCTGAGTGGAGCTCATATTATATCAACAAGTGGGTTAATCTGGTTTCTCGCGGTGTTCACTTATTAAATTCCACATATTTCACAGATTCGCCGACCGGGACTTGTTCATGCGTTTTCAGGAAGGGATGGCTGTTGGCCACACCTATATGCACGAAACGACAGCAAAGGTCCCCTCCATACCCAGCGACTTCGATCACCATTTAGAATTCCCAGAAGAAGGCGAGGACGTCCAAAACGGAGACTATATATACCCAGGCTCGGACAGTGACGAAGACGAGTCGGACAGCGGCTAGTGAGACCAAGAGGCGGGAAGCGTGCCCAATCTTGCTTTCGTCGTCACGAGCAGTGGGTGAATGCAATGGTTACGCAGCGTATGATCTGCACTGGCAGTTCCGAGTCGTGAAGTTTGTTTACTAGATTAGACCTCCAAATCTGCGGCGAACAAACTAGAATCCGTGCCTGCTAGGTTCAATCAAAGGCGAAACCCTTCAAGGAGCTTCACTCATTCGAGCTGCACACAGGTAATGACATGGTTCCTCAGGCCGACTGGAGACCCCACGGTTGACTTGCGAGACGGCGTTGACGAATCCCGGCGACCCTGATACGATGCTCTCGCAAAACGTCGCTCCATGGACACATCAGCACAACGGCTTGAAGCTCCCGGTCGCTAGGGCCGCCGTCAGGGTCGCCGCTCATACCGTACGACCTGAACACCTTGGCTCATTGCACATTGAAGAGTTGTCACGGAGCTCCCACGAAACAGCATCCTCAGGCTCCCGCTACAGTGGTCTCGATAGCCGACGTCGGGATCGCGACCCGCAAGTTCGGACCTCCCAGCTGCTCTTGCGGAATCATCAGTGAGTGAAAACATATTTTCAGAACCACTAAGTCGAGGAGCCGTCCTGACTAATTATTCTTCAAAAGCCCTGTGACTCGGTAGGCCGGACTTCAGTGCTTCGGTACTGGCAGTGAAACCGATTGACCTCTAGCTCGGTCTTAGGCGCATTCAATGTAAGGATGACGCAGACTTGGAGTTGATCGTTGATTTGTGCCCACGTTGAAGCTCGCTTCGGTGTCTGACACCTTGTTAGGCGCCTTAGTCTACTATGTTTCGACTGAAAGGCGTTGTGGGGGAACGCCGCATCCAAGCAGTTCTGCCTAGATCTTTCAGTCAGGGGGTAGCCAAGTCGCTCGGACTTCGAACGTATCTCCTGTAGATCTTGGATCCGAGTCTCTACTAGGTGCTTGCGGGCCACACATCTGGACCAATCGCTCTGCACCGTAGTAACAAGGGTCCACTGACAGCTCCCATTTTGTATATAAGGCTCTCTTGCGGTGCCAGCCGACATTCGTCGACCCGACAGCGATCGCTCCCTTCAATAACACCCCTAACACCCAAGCCGTGAGGTTATGGCCAGTAACCCCCCCGTACAAGGCACAAATCGCCGGCACAACCGCAGTCAATCCCTTCCTCGAATTGTCGCCGCGCGTATCACTCCAAGTGACTCGGCCACAACTATAACTTTCCCAAGAACCGAAGAACAGTTCGCCGCCTACGAACACTGGAGAGACTCGTTGAACCCTTCGATAAGCTCCCTGGAAGATCGCAGGAGACGTACGTCCCATAGACACTCGCCCTTCGATCGAGAGCTAGCTAACGAATCATTGGCCCTCCAGAGAACTTCCCGGCAGGGCTTGAAGAGCCAGAGTCTTCGTCCGAGATTCCGACAAGGTTTGTACATTCATTTGAGTATCATACGCGCACTCAGCCTGACACCTCGATTTACCCTTCAAATCACAGGATCGGACGCCGACCGCGAAGCTACTCAGACACTCCAAGCCCACAGCGTCAGCCTATTCTGTTACGACGGGATAGTAGTGCCAGCCTCGACAGCCGGGGCAGGAGGAAAGTTCGGTTCGTAATTGGGGGGGAATACTCTCCCGAGCCGGGTCAGATGTTCCTGGACCCCGAACCCGAGCTCTTGTCAAATCATCCTCGAAGGTAAACCTATCCTTTATCATTCAAATTGTATTGCGGCCGGGCTAACCGCACATTGTACTAGACGAGGTCACATTGCTAACCTCACGCCGAGCTTGGTATCCGGCGGTCGCCCCCTTCCTCCTATCCCCACGACCGGTTTCCATTTCCCTACGATCGCCCGCTCCAGCTCCAGCGGCTACAGTCGGAACAACCCATTCGAGGACTACGCTGAAGTTGGAGACAGAGAATTAGTGCCCTCTCCTTCAGCCTCGACCTCGAGCCTGAGGTCGAACCCGTTCGCAGACAACTATGTGGTTGGGAGCTCGAGCACATTTTCAACATCAGGTACTTCATCACCGTCTACTAGGAGTTGCTTCAGTGTATTCATGAGCTCCTTCAGCGTCAACCTCAGCCCGCCTCAACGCACTCGCGAGTTCTGCGGCAACGGCAGCCAGTCGGAATTACGCTTCCGATTCTGCCACCACCTCTCAACTCAGCGAACCTACGAGCTATAGCAGCAGCCTGAGGGCTTCGGCCGCACCGATGCCAATTTCTTCTGCCTCCACTTCAACTCTTCGAGCCGCCGGAGGTGGCGCTTCGGCGACGGTAACACTCACTCCTCTTCAGGCTGCCTCTAGCTCGCATCTCGTTCCCCCTAACACAGTCAGGAGCAACATTAACAACGAGGGTATGACGACCACCTCCGGACTGGCGGGTACAGAGTCTGGCCCGACTCCCAATACCCCTCTCACCGCCGTGACTCAAGTGGGAGGGACGCCAGCGACTGCTGCAGCTCCCAATGCTCCGATCGCCGAGGACCCCCCTATTGATGCCCACCTTGGGAACTACACTGAAACCATCGTCATGTTGCTATCCCAGCCCGAGGCGTATCGTGTGAGGGCTGCGGTTGAGGAGGCAGGACACCTGGAGGAGCATAGGATACCCGGCAATGATAGGGTACTGCTGATCTATTCGGAGGTTGCAGCCAACTGGAACGCAATTTCCGACGTCGCGATCGTCTGGATTCTTCCCCAGAATCGCCTTCTGCGAATGGTGATTTGAGCAATGCACCGTGCTCCAGTTGCCATGGCCCTCGTCATTTGTGGCCTCTTTGCCTCTTCAAGCTTAGGCACATATTTGTTCTGGGTCGTTTTAGCATGGAATATTGATTGTAAGTTTCTATTTACCTTCATTATTTGGTGTGCCGTACGCTGATGATACCCTGCATTCAACTCGACAGACTTGGTCACCTACTACCCTCTGTCCTCGTTCGACGGACTTGTTCAAGACGTTCGCGCTGCTGGGGGTCGCGCTGTTCGATACCTGGTCCGATCGATGCTTCAAATTGTATTAGGACACCTCGAACAATTCCTCGGTGAGTGAATCGGCTTCTACCAATTTCCTCTGCGCTCATGGACACGCGCGTATAGACCTCCCTCCCCAGAATTGACAGACACAAGGCGATCACATATGGACCCATTATGACACACACGCACATACATACATATAACATTTTGTATGTAACCTCATTACTGTCCTGGCGACAAATGGAAGTATCGCACGGCAGATGGCACTCCTTTGGTTTCCTCCTTCGTGAAATTAGCCTGGAGATCGGCGCACCGTTTTCCGCCAAATTCTCCGCCTTGTCAACCGATCCCGGTCTTCCCGGCCCTCCCATGTCTAGGGAAGTTCAACCCGAAGGAAAGGTAGGCCCTGAAGCACTTAGGTCGTGCCTAAAGTCAACGAATTCCTACATACTAGACTGAAGAAGTTGTTAGTGTCCGTGATGCTGCTGCACCGCAGAGGCTCACGATGGGCTCACGAACGGTGACGGTTTGCGTCTCGAACGTTCAACGTAGCAAATCTCGGGGTGACGCGAGCTCATCCAATACACTTCTCAAGGTCCTTGGAGGTAAGAGCCGAACTCACATCATCTCCCAAGACTCGACCGACATGCCCAAGTTCCAAGGAAGCGAGCCGTGAGGACCTTTCTAAGCCTTGCCTCATCGGGGCATGGGGGAAGAGGTAAGTTTCGGTAGTTACTACCTGGTGTCGTTCCTACTCTTAAAATGGTGGCGGAATCAAGGAGGAACCCGGAACAGGTGAGTGGTGATGCTCTAGTAGGATCCATAATTACCTCCTATCCGACGGTGGTCATCCTTCCCTTCAAAAACGAGCCCATGTTCCATCGTTGGTCACGCTTTGCCGTCTCAATTGGTGGGTTCGCCCTCTATCATACTCCGAACCCCATCGTACACTAGTTACTGCTATCTCTCCAATCATATTTTAAACAAGTACCCCGATTTAAGGCGGAGGTTGTTTAAGGGGATTTGGCATAAATCACTGGCTGTTGTTGATTGAGGGGCATGTTGGGGCCAAATCAGTCACAGTGAGCACTAAATCAATGGCAGGGATTCTGAGATCATGGGTGAAAATCACACTGCCTCAGCAGAAATCAAGGCCCTCTGTATCTCAAATCACACTATAGCCTCTCAAATCAAAAGGGCCTAGGAGAAATCAGGACCATTTGTGTGCAAAATCACACCCTTGCACACCCAAATCACACCCTCGCACACCCAAATCATTGTCTGGTGTCTCAAATCAACACCCTCGCAAATCCAAATCACGATCCCACTGTCCACATGCCAAATCAACCCCCTCGGCAAGCCAAATCAACCCCTCGCACACCCAAATCACGATCCCACATGCCAAATCAACCCCCTGGGCACGCCAAATCACACACTCGCACACCCAAATCACAATCCAGCGTGCCAAATCAACACCCTCACAAACCCAAATCGCGATCCCACATGCCAAATCAAACCCCTTGGCACGCCAAATCAACCCCTCGCACACCCAAATCATCATCTGGTGTCTCAAATCAACACCCTCGCAAACCCAAATCACAATCCAGCATGCCAAATCAACCCCCTCGGCACGCCAAATCACACCCTCACACACCCAAATCATCGTCTGGTGTCTCAAATCAAACCCTCGCACACCCAAATCACAATCCAGCGCACCAAATCACGCCCTCGCACACCCAAATCATCATCCGGCATTTCAAATCAATACCCTCAGCATGCTAAATCAGACCCTCGCACACCCAAATCAGCATCCGGGGTGTCAAATCACGGGCGCTTAACCAAAATCAATATCCTCGGCGTGCCAAATCACACACCCCGCACACCCAAATCATTATCCGGTATCTTAAATCACAGGCGCCTAGTCCAAAGCAATCCCTTCGGCATGCCAAATCACCGTTCAGTCACCCAAAATCACCACTTGGGGTCTCAAATCACGGGCGCTTGATCGAAATCAATACCTTCGCCACGCCAAATCACACCCCGCACATCAAAACCACCAATTGGGGCCTCAAATAATGGGCGCCTAACCGAAATCAACACCCTTGGCGCGCAAAATCACCCGTTCGATCACTTAAACCATTGGTGGGGTTCGCGAAATACGGGCGCCTAGTGTTGGCCTAGCTGAAATCAATACTTTCGGTGCACGAAATCGCGCCCTCTCTCACGAAATCATCTGCCTCATGGTACGAAATCACCCGTGCATCCGCCAAATCGCCATTGCATCCCCAAAATCAATATTGGCTTATCAAGCTTGACAGAAACCAACGCCTCCGTGCGGTGCAACCTCCGTGCCTCCAATTCAACTCATTGGCCCGCCGGATCACACCCGACAACCCAACAACCAGGCCAACTACATTATCCGGCGTACGATTGTTGCGCTGAATATCAGTACTTCATGAACTCAAAAGAAATAATTCCCCTGTCGATTCAAAAACCCGTCGCTGGGTCCTGAACAGTCGGCGAGAGCTTCAGGTGAGGTCCGGGCCGCAATTTACCGGGCATGCACGTGCTGAGTTGATCTTTGCCACGTATCTGCCAGCTGCTTGGGTTTTCGGTTACGCTCCACCACTCTCGCTCCCCACCACACACCATATCATCATGCAGCGCCCGTGAAACATGGGCGCATGCACCCTGGTACGTTGTTCTATGCTTTTGATGGCCTCCCATGGCACTGAATTCAGTAGAAGTTAAACAGGTGCAGACGTGCGGCTCCGTACCCACCCGCTGACTGGCCACGTAACGAAGCCTGCGTTGGGCGCTCGATGCTTCGTTAAGTTGGAACAGGTGCGTAGACTTCCATACATGACACCTTTCCCTCAACTGAAATCCTACACCACCAGTCTCGGACTTCTCGTTACGGACTCGTTGAAACAGGTGTGCATTTCCCGCAGGAACGAGCACGCATCTAGGTTGCCCGCCCAACTTAGATGTTTTGACAGGACTCTCCCAGCATATTCGCTGTTTCTGAGTGGAAGGTTCTTGGGCGTGACGACTTTTGGGGCACACTTTCATGCCTGGAGGCCCTGATGAAGTCTTGAGGTGCGTCGCCCTTGTGACTTCCATAACCTGGTCCTGCTTGCTGACGCCCTCCCTCATTGTAGGTAGCACCACCATACTACCTCGGGACATCTGCCCACCCTCCTGCTCATCCTCAATTTTTGTTACCCTTATTTATTTGTTCTCGATACCTCTCGACACTGCTAATGCATGTAATAGTTCCAGTCCATATACTCTACCCATCCATTTCCAACAGGATCTCCTCAGCCGTCCTTGTGATCATTCCTTCGTCCTCGCCATCGTCACTATCCTTCTCAATGCTATCCACTTCAGATCCCTCCCCATCGCCTGTGCTCCCTGGCATGGGCTGATACTTCGCCGCCCATGAAACATCGGCCTTCATTTTCTTGAGCGTCGGCAACCAAAATGCCAAGCAGTCTGCAGCGAGCCGGCGACAATATGACGCCTGCTTGGCACTGTAAGCCTTGAGTCCATGCACCACGTCAATGTCGACACCGTCCGATCGCCGCTTCCCTTGCCCTTCCCACCAATCTGCCTTCCAGTGAAAGTACACAACGACGCGGCGCATCTCCTCTTTGATGAGTTGGACCTCCTCCTTCCATCTCTGTGCACGAGCTTGTGCCTTGCACCACTCCACCCGCTCACATTCATCCACCTCTTCCACTGTGACATCTGTCTTGACCGCCGGGGCCCGTGCGTTCTTTTTGCGCAGCCAGATCCATGTCAATTGGTGCCGCCCATGACTCTCGTCCGGGTCCCGACCAGGACCCTTGATGTGCTCGTCCTTGAGCTCCAAGAGGTGGGATGCCCAGGAGCCGTGTGGATCGAGAACCATCAGGCACTCCCGGGCGTGATTGTACCGGACTCGTGCCCGTTGGATCTTGGCTTGCAGCCGATTATACAGTGAGCGAACCCGAGTGTTCGCCTTGTTCCCCTCCCCTGCGAAGTTATATTTCTTGAAGGTCGTGAGGCCAGTGATGATGCGTCTGACGCGGCATATCTCCGAGATTGCGTCTTCTGCCTGGGCTTCACGAAGACGGCCCTCAGCACTCACTATCCGATTGACAAGGGCTTGGGTGCTAGGCGGCAAGGCTGATGGGAGCATCAACGGGATGGCCTCTGCGCCAGCTGCATGGGCTATTCCATCTTCGTCATCTTCGTCCTGTTGCGCATCGGCGACCAGCTCGTCAATACCAGGGATAAACGACCGCTGCGTTTCGCGCCATGCCAGAATTCGGCGGTGCAAAGTATTTTGCTTGTCACGCAGGTCGGCTTTCTGCTTGGCTGTTGGGCGCTTGGGAAGATCGTCAACCTCTTTCTGAAGGGCGCGTCTACATGGGTTCCTGAATAAGTGCCGGGCGGACGTTTGAGGGTGGAAACAAGCTCACTGTTGTTCCTCTAGCTCGAGGCCTGTTGTCAGGAATCGGAGCATTGTTTTCTTCTGGTTCTTGGCATTGGGATCATCCTTCAGAAGTCCATCCTCTTCATTTGTGATGTCGAGGCGGACCTGCTGAAAGGAGAGCGCTGCAGAGTCAAGTATCAGGAAGGCTGAAGCTATATGTAGGTAAAACTGATAACACACTCGTGTTCTCGATCTCCACATACGGATTGGGATTATCCTCCGGGGCGTTCTCGTATGCCGTGACACTTGCCGTCCATTCATCAACCAATTCCCGGTTGTTCTTGAACCTGGCGTCGTACTCTTCGAAGTTTTTTGATTGCAAGGCTTCCATCTCCACGGCCTGCACCAGATTCTTTCGAAAGCGCTTTCCTGTTGAATTGTTGGTCGGTGACCTCCTCCTGAAGCGAGAGTGAAGGACCCACTGAATCCCACTATCTTCTGGGAGTTGTGGCCATTCCAGTGCTCATTGAGGGTCTCGTGTCGAGCAGCAGAGGTCATTTCTCGAACACTCGTGCCGAGAGGGTTTGTACCCCACCACATTTGTTCGACTTCATCACCACAGAGGCGCCCTACTCCTTTCAGGTATCCGACGTGGAAATTATCCTGGCATGACTGGCCATGCCCGTTGATGTGCCAGGACGGAATAGCAATGTCCATGGCGACGCCCGCTGGGAGGTGGAGCGCTTCTGGTAGCTTCTCCATTCGGGAACGATACTTACGCGACCATTGACAGGCGATGTCGTAGGTCAGGACAATGCGCATCAAGGTCAAGCCCACGAGGGCGGAGAACACAATGTAGTCCATGTTGCAATACCTGACTGTTGGTCAGATATTGAGCGTATGAGTTCTCTGGAGAGTAAACGTACCGTTCACCACGCTGGAGATCACCAGCTCCGTTTGGCCGCACAAGGCAGTGCCGAGAGCAAATCACCAACCCGGCGCCTGTGACTGCATAGCCTGGTGTGCAGCGAATTGCCGCCCGTAAAATAGCGTCATGCTCCGAATCGCATGTGTTGATCTTTAAGACGGAGTCAAGAGCTTATTCAACCCAGGACAACCATGACATACCTCTGGCTCATCGCGATGGTCTTTCAAAAAAAGCTGATATAAATACTCATTGACAAAGACACCCCATCCTGACCCCAGCTCGAGATCTTCGAAACCGCGCTCCTTACACTTTAATTTGAAGTTGGCGTCCACAGCGAGAAACATAGTGTAAAGGAATCTAGGGCAACCACATAAGTAGATTATTGAGATAGAAAACCCGAACACTCACGCAAGTGTGGTCGCATTTCTCCAATCATCCGGAAGGTTCTTGCCGGGATGAGGGCAAGCCGGGCACTCAACGACCAACTCTCCCGGTGAAGTAGCAGCAGGGCCTGCAGGGTCATGTCCCCGGCCAGCTCTCTTGAGCGCGTGAAGATGTCTCCACAGCCGGATGGCGCGATGAAGGTTGCTGAGCTGAGACTGCATGCATCCGACATACATCGAATCAGCAATGGTACGCCCAAAAGTCGTTCGGCCAAATACTTACTGCTTGCTCCTCTAATTGGAGAAAATCGGTCTGGCGTAGGAGGGTACGATAATAGTCATAGACCGTTGTCTTCCCCTGAATATTCAGTTCTTGAAACATATCAAGAACCTCAAACGTAAACACGGTGCGCGTACGGTCAAGTGAGGAAGGGAAAAGCCGACTCCGCAAAAGCTGAATGTACCGCGGCTTCCCTCGGCTCTTCTCGCAATCGCAATACTGAGTGTAGATCTTGAACACCCCAGCAGTGTGGATGACCAGTAGAGTCTTCTTATCGGTGGTCTTCGAGCAGTGGCTTCCGCCGTCATGGCCAAGCTGGAATGTGATATCGAGATCTCGGGTGGTGGCTTTGATGAGATGGGATCCGGACCATTTCTATGTTCATATTTGCAGATGTAATTAATTTTCGAGGGTCTGGGTAAAGGAGCACAGACGGATACATACTTCGAGGCGATGGAATGGTGCGTTTAAATGCATCGCACGAGCACAACTACTACAACGAAACTGCAAGCCATCAAAGCAGTCTTGACACCGGTACGCAGCTGCTGTCGATGGGATGGCCTTCTTGCAATCGCCACACTCGCCCAGTTGTGCCTCACTGATGATCCCATCGTGGCGAAGCAATTCATCCAGGAATGTATCACGCTCGGGAAGCCACTCAGCGAGCTTTACCTACGTTAAAATCAGACTTGGGTACAAGCACTAACCATGGACAGGACTCACCGATGACTTCGTTGACTTCCGCTTCCTCTTTGGCTTTGGATCCTCCGCCTCTAGAGGCTTCTCCGAATCGACCCCAACCCCTGCATCTTGGGGCATACTGCCCGATGGCCCAGCATCCAGGGTGTGTTTCGCTTTTTTGCGCTTCGAAGTTTTTACACTCCCAGATTGAGCGCGCAGCTTCCCCGAGTCGTCTGTCTTGACCGACGTGACCTCAACCGTCGACTGCCGATCTCTGCGCTTTCGTGGCGCTTTCGAGGTTGATGGTAATGCGTTGCGGAAGGCGGGTGCAGGGGGGTGGTCTCCTGGGGGTCCACTGTTTGCACGGCGTTTCGTCATCTCGGTGTGAGTCGACGATGGGATGGGAAGGGGACTCGAGGTAAGAGAATAGGGATGTTACCCGGTGTAGGTGACGTTCACATCCTTATCAGATGTGACGGGAAGGCCAGCGCCCATGGATCAGCTGTCAAATAACTTTATCACATTAATCATAACGGTGGGGACAAAAAACACGGTCTACATGAGGCAGGGGTACAGAGGTTCAAATTGGCGAAGAAGATATTGGTGAGCTAAAAGGGAATGTAGACTTCGCGAGGGCCGTAGAGATGTTCATCTCCATCGACACGACCGGTGAATTTAACCATATCTTTGTTGTCCTCCCAGTGCTGGACGGCCAGTTCCAGAGAGGGGAAACCCTGCCAGCAGTTGTCCCACTCGGGCTGGTTGGCGATGAGCACTGTTTGGACCCAGGGGCTAGATGGGGGAAAGTAAACACAGTGAGCTCGAGCAATGGGCGTAAATGAATATAACTTACAGACTAGTATAAAAACCAGGGCACCTCCCCCTGATCATGACATAGACCATCTTGCTGTTCTCACGGAAGGGGGGACGACGAGGAGGAGGCAGAGCCTGGGCAGGAGGTGCTGGGGATGGTGGGGGAGTTGTCACCGTATCGTCGCCATTGCTCTCAGCTCTGCCCGGACTCTGAGCGCCCGACGTAAGTGTAAGGACGAGCTCGTAGAGCCCGTGATTCATAGAGAGCAGCTCAGCATACGCTGTGCTGAGTTGGTCGATTTCCGCCATGAGCACGCCCTGCTCAGTCAGGCTCTTACGCAGGTCGCTCTTGATGGTGCGGAGGTCTGCTGCGAGCCCCTCAACAGCGGCGGCGATGCCCGCAAGAGTGGGCGTCGAGTGCGAAGCGGCAGCGTCAGGGACTGAGCGAGGGGTTCTCGAGGACCTCGTCGTCAAATCGGGGAGCGTAGCACTAGTGGTTGAGCGGGAGGCCCTTGAGGTCGTTGGCGATGACAGGGGAGAAGGAGGAGCGAGGTGGGCGGGCATGAGCTGGCTTCGCCTGGGAGTTCCCATGATGGTGCGGGTTGGGGAGAGAGCAGGCTCTCTGTGGTGGCGTCCAAGGTTATTCTCCACTTTTGAGGTCCGCTGATTTGGGGACCGAACAATGAGACACTGCGAGATCATGGAGCTCTTGAGGAGACGATCTTGAGGACGGAGAAATACGTGAGAACTACGGTCGGAAATTGTACTCGAAAGTCCAGTGGATTTGTGACACGAAAGCACCTCCCCGAGCCAACTCAAACAAACCCACCCCAGCCACAATTGAGACACAAAGATGGCGAAGACCAAGAGTACTGCATGGAACACCAAAGAAGACGACGCTTGGCTTGAACCCCGCCTGGTTGAATACAAGGCTTCGAAGAATAACAAGATTCTCCGGGACGCCTTCACCAAGGGGCTCCGTGAAGACTGGTTGGCGCTGCACCCAGTCGGGGACCCATCACCGGAGCTCATTGAAGAGCACAAGACCCGACCCCTCACTAAACAGCAGGAGAAGCAGCACTCCATCGCCGTCGCACAAGCCAAGGCTCGAGGAGAGGCTCCCCCTCTTGAACCAGTCCGCGAAGTTGTCGACGAGGCGCGCGCTAAAGTCTTTGCGAAGGAGGCTATGGAAGACAAGGTTGTGGTAGTAAGTACCACAGTTCTGTAACACAGACGGGTCGCACTCACCGTGAGTTTAGAAGCTTCTCATCTGGTATAACAACCACACGAGGACGCCCAAGGGTCAGACGGGGAAACGGGGCACTCCTGGCACCTCGTTCCTCAACCTGAACCCCTCTTCGGCGAAGACCGCTTCGCCTATCCAAGCCTACTACGCCTTGAACCGCAGTACCTTCAAGGGGAAGATTGCGAGCGCATGGAGCGAGTTGAAAAAGGCGTCGGGTGGCCAACCGAATGTCACTTGGATAAACTTCTGGAACACCTGGTTAAAAGAGGGTTTAGAAAAGGAACCTAAGGAGGTCAAGAATAAGGTCGACGCATTCAGAAAGACTTACAGCGAGCATTGCGACCCTACCGAGCCGCTCGACGAACGTAACGAGCGTTTTGTTGCGTAAGTCCCTCAACTGCTGGTACCTATTTATCAACTCATTAGCATTCATAGTGGCGTCTACAAGCTTCCACGCACCGTTAGGGGGGCTGGGCAGATGATATACTCACAGACAGGGTGGTCAACGCTTACGATCACCGGCAGTCCCCATCCCGCACATGAAGGTGAACTGAAAATCGTACTGTGAGTCTTTCTGGCAACGTGAATGCGACTTCTACTTAATGGTACACTAGGGCGGCTGAAGGGAAGACCACCGATGGACAAACATTCGAGGATTGGCTTGGTCCCAAGCGCCGCAAGAAGTTCAACACTTGGTTCTCAGATTTTCTGACCGAGAAATACGGAGGTAAGTTGATTTTATGACTAAAAATGGACACTACTTACTTCGGTACTAGGTGCAGATGAGCTTGAGAAGTGGGCCCTGGTCACCGACGAGGTGGAGAGCGAGGAGGAAGAAGGGTCCAGAACCGATGAGTCCAGCTCGTCGAGCAGCGATTCCGAGGATAGCGATTACGAGGCCGACGGACCCCAGAAGAACGACAAGCCCAAGAAGACGGAAGTGAAGGATAAGAACATCGAAGAGAGCGGGGAGGAGCGCAGTAACGACGGTGAGGATGGGAAGAAGAATGGAAACAAGGGTGGTGGTAGTGAGATCGAGGGCAATAAGGCGTGAGTACTTATTTCGGCGCAGCATCACTTCCCGTTCAGTGACGCTTTGACAGTGATCTCATCGATCTTCTCTCAAGCGACGACGACGACAAACCCAAAGGAAAGGCGCAGGGTCCCAAGAACGACCGGAAAGCGGGTGGATCCGGAGAGGAGAACAAAGGTGAATCGGCGCAAGGTGAGTCTTCTCACAATTCTGGGATTTACGGCCGTACTCATGGCAGTATTAGATGCAACGCCGAAGCCCTCCGGACCTGTGGAAACCCCTCAACCTGCAGGATCGCCAGTGCACCAGCCGGAGACGGTAGGCGATGACGCAGAGATGAGGCCGTTGAAGACGCCTCCGCCTGTGACGGATGAAGGTACGCCAACGGTTCGAACGCGCTGCGGCATCATCATCTCAACCTTACCACCCTCAATCTAGACCCGCTGAGAGGCCTCAAGTCAGTTCCGGGGATGGAGGCTACCTGGGATAATCTCAGGGAAGCCTCATCCAATCTCCGCTGGCGGCAACTTCTGCGCGATTTCGTTGGGTACGAGTCGGCAGGCCCAGCTGTAGGCGTGAGTGAGATTGTGTCGGTAGCACCTGCTTTCGACGCTGACGTACCTTTTTTTTCAGAACCTGAGCACTGCAAAGCGGCCCAAGGCGATCACGGACTGGATCCAGAGTAAGAAGAAGGCCGTGATCCCGTCTCTACCTGCGAAATTCCCTGATCAATGGGCCGCTTGGTGGGAGGCCCTCCAGCCAAAGTGGAGGGCGAGCAATGTGGGTGCGTCTTCGAACGATGTTCCTGAGGATGCCGATTGGTCCAGCCTCCACAAGGGAGGTAAATCCGGGTTCTACACGGTCGTTGTCTCCTTGGGATGGCTTGTTCACCGCTTTCCGGGTCATGAGAGTGTGTGGGAGCTTGTTGAGGACGTTGCGTGGGTCCTGGGCAAGCTACGCGGGTTGCCGATGACCTCTGGCACCAATTCGTTCAGCTCGGAAAAGAAAGACCCTGCTCCTGAGCCGACTTTCATTGGGACCTCACGCAAGCGGTGAGTTGTACTTCCCGTTGTCCCCTTTGTGACCTCATTTCTCACATTTTCCACAGCGCCCTGTCTGAGAAGGCATCAGCTGCTGATGCTGATCGAGCGGTGAAACGGTGAGCACTTTGTTGTCTATCCTTGGGAGGTATCTGAATTCCCACCAGATCCAAGGAGACAAAACCCTCGAAGAAATCAAAAGCTAAGGGCGGCCGCAAGTGAGCCCAGCTTTCTCAATGCTCGACCTCTCTCACTCCACCACCTTCGGCTGTCCCTCATGCCCCTTTTCATCTCTTCATCCTTCCCTGGTGACAGGTCCTGGATGTCGTCACAGAACGCTTTTGGGAGACGATTCGTTCGATTTTGATGCCTGTGTGTCGCAATATAACCCAACGCCGCTTGATATTCCGCGCTACGTTTCAGTGATTTCGCACTGTTCTCCTGCGATTTTACATGGTGTTCTGTGATTTGTAGTGTATGGCCTGTTGATTTCTGCTCTTGATTTCTCGCTCTTCTTGTTGATTTCTCACCTTCCCATTTTGATTTCGCACCTGTCTCTTTTGATTTCATGCCCTTCCGTTTTGATATACACTCTTCACTTTCGATTTCGCACTCGTCTCTTTTGATTTTATGCCCTCCTCTTTCGATTTCGCACTGTTCTCTTTTGATTTCATGCCCTTCCATTTTGATTTTGCGCTGGTCTCTTTTGATTTCATGCCCTTCCATTTTGATTTTGCGCCTGTCTCTTTCGATTCCATACCCTCCTCTTTTGATTTTGCGCCTGTCTCTTTTGATTTCGCGCCCTTCCATTTTGATTTTGCGCCTGTCTCTTTCAATTTCGCGCCCTTCCATTTTGATTTCGCGCCTGTCTCTTTCAATTTCGTGCCCTTCCTTTTTGATTTCGCACCCTCCTCTTTTGATTTCATGCCTGTCTCTTTTGATTTCATGCCCTTTCCTTTTGATTTACGCTTTTCTCTTTTGATTTCGTGCCCTCCTCTTTTGATTTCACACCTGTCTCTTTTGATTTGGCACTCTTCTCTTTTGATTTTGTGCTCTTCTCTTTTGATTTCTTGCTCCTCCCTTTTGATTTTGTGTGCCCCTGCATGGTGATTTTGTGCACCTGCAAATCGATTCCTTTCTCCCTTTCTTGATCTTGTCCTTTCTCTGTTGGATTTCACACCAGTGCACTGTTGATTTCTCCACCAGGATATTTGATTTGCCTAGTCTGCCCTTTGATTTAGACCTACCAACCTGTGATTTCCCCTAGTCAGCAATTGATTTCATGTTGCATATTACTGATTTTGTGAGGTGGATCCCTGATTTGCTTCTCCCTTGCTGTGATTTACCCTCCAATGTCTAATGATTTCAGTAATAGTATGATGATTTTGCCATTTTCAGTTGTGATTTGACTTCAGCTCTGACTGATTTGGAGTGATTTCGCCTCACTATGCTGGTGATTTAGGCTGCAGGGTAGGTTGATCCAGGAGCTTCACTTGATTTTGAAATCATAAGTGCCAAGCAACCTCCGCCTTAAATCAGGTCACTTTCTTGTTTAAATGATTATGGTAGCAGCAACCACTCGAACAGAGCGGGCCTACTTGGGCGGTGGAGCTATGCTTGATCATCACTGATCGATATGTGTCAGCGATACACGGCGCTGGTAGAGGTGACCATATTTATCGTCGTAAACCAGCGTCCCAGTTTTCGTGTGATGGGTGTGCCCCTGAAGTTGGATCCTCTGGGACTCGTAGTGCTCGGCGAGGGGTGCGAAGGCAAAGTGTTGCCTCGTTTGGGGGCAGGTAATGAGAAATGGATTCGTCGAAACCCCATCCATTCATCGAAGGTACGTATACACAACATATTTCAAGTGAAACACAATCCCCGAACTGACTATTTGCAGGCAGGTCGGCGTGGAACTGCAGCTCGAAGACGTTACCGTGCCCGAAGTAAGCCCAAGCTCGACGACGTTTCTTGCCAGCCCCCCATCTCCCCATTTCCCTTTTGTTTCCATTTGTTCCGTGTGTGGCCATCAGGAAATTGGCGGATCCCTATCCCGCTACCTGAACCTCCCTGACCAGGTGAATATGTAGCAATAGGTGAAAAGGCACTCACTCCCTGGTCATGTAGGGTACCTCTACATAGGGAGGTAATATATACCTGAATAGGTACTCGACAATCCCTAAACCCTACCTGGAAAGGTTACGAGGATACCATTTCAGGTGAGCTGACATGTTCACCTATAGGCACCTGTGGCTCGACGGACAGCACGTAGGGTCAATGCGAGGGATGGAAATTGTTGTAATTGGTAATGGGAGCTGCTAGTTACGGTACAGTAGACTATTAGATACCTCTAGAAAGGTGAGGTAGCGCGTTTTGACCATTAGGCAAGTACTTTTGGGACACTGACTACTAGTACAGTGATTACCGAGAGGAACGGTGAACGGAATAGAGGTAACAAAACTGGGATTACGGGAAATCAGAAGACGGCGCACCTGCGCTGCTGGAAGAAGCCTCCAAGCTAGCACCACTGTGAGAAGCTGGCGTCCTCGGAGTTCCACGACGGGCAGCGCGCTTGGGATCGATAATGACCTCGCCGTCGGATTCTTCGACGTCAGGAATAGACTTGACGATCTTGCGGCGGTTGGTGTCCTGTTTGCCCCCCGATGCAGTGTAGGATCTCGCCGCATCGATGATCTCCTTCCATTCGTCGTCGTCGAGGGCCTCCATTGTTGCTAGAAACCGGGTGGCTCGGCGAACGAGCACGTGTTTGACCTTCCCCTTCTCTGACTTCTCCATCCTAAAATCACCCCAATTCTCCTGCGAGAAATGTCCAGCATGATCTCCCTTCTCGGGGATGCACATCTTGCCTGAGAGGGAGAGCTCCAGAGCACGGTTGACCTAACAAAGGTCTCTATAAGCACCACAAACAGCTGAAAACATCGAGCAGGAGCTCACCGCTTGGATAGCCATGCAGAGCGCCCCATAGGGACGCTTCGTCTGTTCACTTTGCGGAATTCGGGCGCCAACGATATCAAGGTGTACAGCGAATACCTGGAGCACGAGCCTGCTCAAGAAAATATCGCCCTGCCACCAGGTCGTTAGCATGTGTTGACGCCCCGGGATGAACAACAACACACCCCAATCCCAGTCACACTCGGATCGGTTCCATCCCAGTCGAGGGCGTTGCAGTAGCCCCATATAAATGGGCGCAGCTTGCTCTGGCGGTCGAGGTGGTCGGGCGCCAGCATGTTCTCCGTCCACTCCCGCACGTCATCTTCAGTCTTCAACCCGTGAAGATCCCACTCGGCCCTGACGAACTTGAAGGCGGTGTCGCCCAACTTGAACCTCCACTCAGTTGGAATGACTTGGTTGTAGATCTATCCGTTGTCAGTCATTGCCAAGCACCAGAGACGTCGCAGCACATACCAAGGATCGGACATGTCCCCAGAGGCGGAACTCGGTGCTACCATCAGATTCTGTGACCACAGGGCATTTATCATCGGTGTACCGGTTCCAAATCTCCGCGATGGTTTCGTCTTCGAGCGCTGTCCAGGGAGGACGCCCACCGATGACGTTGATAACTTGCGCCTTGATTGTCTTCCATTGTCCCTGGCCGAATTGTGGGAGAAGGCGAACTTGAGCACGTGTGCTGGTGCCACCTGAGCGAGGAGTAGTGCCGTTCTTGGGCTTCTTGACGACCTTGGATGAACTTTCAATGGGGACGATCTTGGTGTTCTCCTGTGGTAGACACTGGTAAAGAGTAGATAATGACGTTGAAGAGTGGTGTCCGTACCTTGACTAGATCCGCCGTGTCTTTAAACAACGCTTGACGCTCCAGGTTAACATCCTCATCATCGTTAACCAACCCTCCGAATTGCTGAGTGGGACCTTCTTCCTCACTTTCAGGTTGCTGAGAGGCTTTGGGCGGCGGCTTGCGAAGGATGACATCGTTGTTCTTCTGCCAGCCACCAAGAAGGCCGTCACGGCCCTTGGTGCCCTTCGGTTTCTTGAGCTTCTCGTTAGGCCTTGGGAGGGGGGGCAGGACGGACGGAGTGGACGGTGAGAGGGAAAGCGATGTGACTGAAAGGGTAGTAGAACTCACCGAGTTGGGGTCGAATCAGACACGTCATCAGAATCGTCACGCGATTCTCGGACTCGTGCACGGTGTTGAGCACCTGGCTTTGCGATCTTTTCACCTTGTCTTTTCCCACCATGTCGCTTGCGCTTCTTTTCAAGGACCGTGTCGGGTTCATCGTCTTCAAGTTCGATGCCCTCGCGTTCGTCGTCTTCGTCTTCATCATCACCAGCGCCCATAGCGGGTTGGAAGTCTGACCCGGAGCCACTATCGCCATCGATCTCCTTCATAGTGGCTGTGAATCTGGGGTCGGCGTCGTCGTCCTCAAAGGGGTTCTCCTCCGTGCTTTTGGGGACTGCAGAGAGGTGAGTAGAGAATGGGGTCCACATCCGTAGAGTGCTCACCCCGGACATAGGTCACGACTCTCCTGTACCCTCCGCCTGTGCCACCTGGAGATAAAGGTCAGTACCTGGAGGTTTACCTGAGTAGCTACCTAGAACCACTCACCTTCATCGTCAGAACTCACTGCAGCTGTCCGCCTCTTCCCGCCCGTGTTCTTGACACCAGGTCCCTGTGAGTACACTGCACCAGGGTTCGAGAGACGCCCATGGGTTTTCTGACGAGCTGCCTTTTCCAGGGCTGCAACCTCATCGATAGCCATCTGGTCCTCGGCCTCAGCCTCCGCAAGCGCCCGCTTTTTTGCTGCTTTCTCATCTGAGACCTGCTTGGACAACCTCCTCGAGGACGTTTCAGAGTAGTTCACAGGTTGGACGTCCCGCGCTGAGCGTTTCTTGCCTTGAGTGCTGGACATGGTGGTGGTGGCTGATGGTGAGGCGTCAATTTTGAAAAATTTGCCACGCGATCGTCGACTGCTCAGCTCACGTGCGCCATATCCAGAAATCGAACGACATAAGTCGTGCATTTCGTTGACTCCCCACCTTGGAAGGCAGGCCATGGCCGTCCAAACACGTTCGCATGCAAAGGGCAAGCCTTCTAGTCCAGAAGGGCGTTCTAAGCCGGTGTCCAAGGTCCGCAGTTTCCAGATCTATCCACCTGCACGTTCTCTAACAAATACTCAAGGCCTCGCCTCGATGCCAGCGACACACTCAAGCTCGACCCTCACGATTACTTCTTCAGCGCCCCATCAAACAATCAAGTGTCACACCCCACCAAAGGCGTACAGAACGCATTCGTCTACACACCCACCACGAATCCGACAAGTGGCTGGAAGAACACACTGCCAATGTGCTTCCGACGACACCGATCTTGTCCTCAGCAAGCTCGACCCCCACTGGAATCCTCACGCCAGACATGGTGGAGATGGTCGTTTCAGTTGGTAGATATGAGGTGAGCTTCGTATCATAGGTCTTCGTCTCCATACTGAAATAGTCGTAGCACTTGACGCAAGACTCTTTTGAGGACCCTTCAGAGTGGTCCTTGAACCTGCGCGCCCGTGTTCCGATCGGGTCTGGCTTTGACCCCAAGTATGAACTCTCGCCAAAATTCACCCTCGACGCCTTCTTTGGACTTGAAGACGACAGCAGCGCCCCATTCTGGCTCGAACACTATGGTACTGCATCGCTACGATTCTGGGTTCCCCGGTATGAAGCTCTTGATGTCGTCTCCCTCGGTGCCCACCTGAAGTGGAACACCTCGAAGAAGGAGGAGATGCTCACTTGGTGCCAGGCGCTTACAGTACGTACTTACCCCCCTTCTTGCCATACTTGTATGCTCATCAACTTGAAGCGAGGATCATTCGCAGATCGAAGGCTACCCCAGGTTGTTTATCCCCAAGATCCACCACCTCGTCCGTCACCGGTCCCGACCAAGATCAAGCCCCAGCATCGTCCCCTCAGTTATTTTGCTCAATGCCAGAAGAAGTCCCTTCCTCCCTCCCCCTCCCCTAGCCCTCATCATATCCGTGTTCCCCTTCGTGATATTACCCATCACATGTAAAATTTGATCGCGATTGATTATATTATCTAATTGGCAAATTTTCTACTGCACCACCGGTGCCTTCCCTTGTCCCCCTTCTACACCCTTGGCCACTACATTACTTGCTTTTTGCTATAAGTCATGCCTCGACAGCGTAGCAAGCGTGGCCCCGCCATCTATGCCTGTCGTTTTCAGTCGCGTGGATGCCTCCGCACCCTCGCTAACCCTAGCGGCCTCACCCAGCACCACAACCTCTGTCCCTACAACCCTTACAATGTTCGAAGGCCCTCAACACCTCCATCTACGCCAACGACACCGTCTGTCCAGAATGGGAACATTCAACAAACTACTCCAAGCGCGGCGCCTACTGGGATGCAGACACCGCCTCCAGTGCCCAATAACTTCGACCAAGGGCCGATTGTACCACCTACGCCTAGCCAATCCACCCCTCGAAGGAACATATGGGTAGCTGATGGACAACGCCCTGGTATACGTGTGCGGAGACACTCGTTTTTGGATGGTGCGTGCCTCTGTTGGGCCACATTTTGGCGTCACGGTGATGGCATCTCACTTCATTTAAGGGAGACCTTGCGACGACGAGGGCTACGCACTCCCACATGGAACCCCACCAGAACCTGAAGACCCCGACGAGAATCCTTACTGGCCATTTCGCGATGCGCCTCACCTTTTGCTCGCCCACTTCCTGTACTCAAAAGTGCAAATGTCACAGGGTGACACAGACTACCTCATGCTCCTTTGGGACGCCCACAATCGACAATTACTCAAGGAGTACATGGGGGATGCCGACACCGAGGATGGCTCAACAGCTCCATACGCTGGTCACACAGGGTTATTTACCGCCATCGATTCAATTCCATACGGCGACATTCCATGGGAAGGCTTCAAGGTCAAGTACGAGGGCGAGCTCCCACCTAACCCACCAGGATGGATGAAGGCAGAGTACGAAGTCTGGTACCGGGATCCCTTCGCCGTCATGGAGGCCCAACTCAGTAACCCAGAACTCGCTGAACATGTTGATTGGGCAGCAAAGGAGATTAGAGGGGAAAACGGCAAGCGCCAATACGTCGACTTGATGTCAGGAGAATGGGCCTGGGAGCAATCGGTATGTACGTGCACGACCTCTCGTTCCTGCCTTCTTCTGACACGGGCCCTGAGCAGACCGAGCTCGCCAAGGACAAGAAGCTTCATGGGTCTGTGTTTGTCCCAGTTGTTCTGGGAAGCGACAAGACGACAGTTTCAGTTGCCACTGGCCAGAACGACTACTACCCACTCTACGCATCCATCGGCAATGCACAAAGCCACTTGCGCCGAGCGCACAAAGGAGCGGTCACCTTGATCGGCTTTCTAGCCATTCCCAAGAGCGAGTCCTTGTTCTGTTGGAAGTGGTCAATCGACAGCCTAGACTTGATATTGGTGCAGTGCTATATGTGACTGTATCCCACATGGTGACGAGCCTGTGTATGGGGAATGTTTAAGGCCCCATAGTATCAACATCTGCACACTGTCTATCCATAGGGTGGTAGCTCAGTGGTAGAGCGTCCAGTCTAGTCAACGGATGGTCCCAGGTTCGATTCCTGGTCACTCCAATACTTTAACATGTTCCCCATTCCCTTGTCTCAAGCACTGACAGCAGCCCAATAGCTAGCAAGGATGAAGAAGACAGTCTGGAGTTTCGCCGGTTTCGGTGACAGCTCCTTCATTCGTCTATTGCTCGTATCCTCATGTCACTCAAGCCGTGGATGACTGAGGTGCGAATCACCAAGTGCGGAGATGGACACTGGCGGCGGGTTGTCTATGGGATTGGTCTGTACATTGCAGACTATCCAGAACAATGTCTCCTGGCCTGCGTAGTTCAAGGATGGTGCACGAGGTACGTATTCCTGTCTTCGTATATGCCCATATCTCACTTTTTATGATCAGGTGCATCGCCGATGCCAGCAACCTCGATGGGAGTCCTAACACGGACGTTCATCGAACGCACGATCACACGGAGAAGGTTCGTAAATCCTGTCGGGGAAACCTCAAGTATATGTGGGATGGGTACGGCATGATCGGTGATGTTATTGTGAGCCTTGTTCCCATTTGATGTTTGCTCCTTGCCTTATCACCACCAATCCCCAGCCATTCACCGCCTACTTCCCGCGCGCCAACATCCACGACCTCCTGTCCCCTGATATCCTTCACCAGCTGGTGAAGGGGACGTTCAAAGACCACCTCGTGACATGGGTAGTTGAGTACCTCGAGAGCCAGGAAAATGGGACGACATTGGTCGCTGAGATGGATCGTCGGTGCGCTCTTCACCCCTGAAACCCCCGAACGATTATAACTCATGTTCATACCCCAGAATCGCTGCATCGCCCCACTTCCCCGGTTTACGCCGCTTCAACGAAGGCCGGGGTTTCAAGCAATGGACTGGCAATGATTCGAAAGCCCTCATGAAGGTTTTCCTTCCTGCCATCTCCGGCCTCGTTCCTGACGGAATGGTCCGTGCTATCGCCGCCTTCCTCGATTTCTGTTACTATGTTCGACGGTCCCAAATTGACGAAGATGTCTTTGCGAAGATTGACGATGCCATTGCCCGATTCCATCGTGAACGTTCCATTTTTCTGGATGAAGGCATCCGAACGAACTTCAACCTTCCCCGTCAACATTCCCTTGTCCACTATCGGCTCCTCATCCAGCTCTTTGGTGCCCCCAACGGCCTGTGCTCGTCCATCACCGAGTCGAAGCACATTTCAGCAGTCAAGGATGCATACCGACGTTCGAGCCGCAACCAGCCTCTCGGTGAGATGCTCCTGATCAACCAGCGTATGGACAAATTAGCTGCGATGCGAGACCACCTCGAGCCTCACATCCCGATCGAACTCCGCGACCCTCGAGACAGCAGGAGGACAATCCAGACCAAGCGGGCACCTCCACCAACCACCACTACTTCCTCGAATGCCGAGCAAGGCGACAACGACGATCTCTCAGAGGTCATTGGCATGATTACCTCGCAAGGTGATGTGCGGTTGCCAAATAAAGCAGGTATGTTGTATTGCCCTTCACCGCTTTCGCTCTTGTTAACTGACACCCACTTCCAGCCCCTCGCTACCCTCGCTTCCTTCCACAGCTGTCTACCTACTTGAACAAGCCCTTGCTCGGAGAAGACATTCAGCGATTCCTCTACGACCAACTCTTTCCTGAATCGGACGACATTGGGATGGATGTCGACCTCTCTGAGTGCCCCCGCATCGACCCAAATCTGCGTATCAGTCTCTTCCATACAGCCACCAATTTCTATCATGCACCAAGCGAAGTATCTGGCGTCGGTGGGATGAAGAAAGAAATCATGCGGGCAACACCATCATGGCAAGGGGGTCCGGCTCGTCACGACTGTGTCTATATTGAGAAGGATCCTACCAAGGATGGTTTCCGGGGATTAGGTGTCGCGCAGGTGATGTTCTTTTTATCGTTCAAGAGCGAGCAAGTCAAGTATCAGTGTGCGTATGTCCGCTGGTTTCAAACGGACGGCGATGATCCCTGTGACAAGACTGGGCTGTGGAAGGTTGTACCTGAGGTTCGGAATGGGAAACGGGTGTGTTCTATAGTTCATATTGACTCCATTCTTCGTTCTGCCCATTTAATTCCTGTCTTCGGCGAGTATAGCCCTCGTAACCGTGTTCCTATTGGTTTCCACCACTCCAAGTCGCTCACTTCATATGCTATGTACTATGTAAACAGGTACATTGACTACAATGCACACGAGTTCGTGTTTTAATCCAAATCCCGCATATATGACACCCAGTCATCACCATAGGTAGTCGCTTGGCATAAGGACTTCAAGGTAGACGACCAGGTGCTGCGATGCTCACAGCCAGGCTCAACACTAGGTAAATGTGGCTATAGGTAACACTAGGTACAGGTAAACCCCGGATGTACCAGGTTCAGGGATGGGCGAATTTCATAATGACACTGACGAATTGAGGCAGTATGTAAAAGGCGATGAAGGCACAGGCGGCAATTTTCACTATTGGCCTCTCCTCTATGACGGCGTAGCTGATGATCATGAGCATAAGGGACAAGGCCCCCCCGCTATATGCGAAGGTCCCTGAGTATTCCGTAGATCAGCGTCAAATCCTGCAGAGGAGAACAAGATTGGCTCACGTACAGTGCAGCAAGACCGCCTTCGTAATCGCACCTTCACTATACCTTTCCAGGAGAAGGTCGGATTCCGACAGCCCCAGGATGCGATACAGTTTGTTGGTGAACCCATCCTCGTTAATCACAAGGTTTGGCGCCGAGGTGCGTTTCCGGAACTGTACCCCCCCGAGTTTATTGGCGATGCTCATCCCGATTACCGTGGCTCCGAGATTGAGGAATATGGCGCCGTAACAGAGTGCAAGGATCCAGTCCTTTGTTGTACCGCTTGTCCCTGCGGAATAACTCTCCTGGGCCTTGACGAATCCATACAACTGTGCGGATACGCCAGCAAATAGTGCAGACTGGATTGATATCCTCATGTAAATTGGGAGAAAATGTGGGAATTAAACCTGACGACTCACAACGAGTGCGACATTTTCTATGGACGACTTTGAGCTGTTCAGGAAATATGTTTGATGAGGCGGTAGTTCTTCTGTTGGAGTGGAAACGGGAGCGTCAGCGGTCCATTCAAAGATTCGGGTTCCTTTCGAGGCTATACTGACGCAGTTGGTGCTGGGACACAGCCGAGGCCATGTCAATGAGGAGAATGGAAAGGAGACTTGATGCGGGAGGTTGCTATGATCGTGGACGACATCGCTCTTGATATACTCCACGCGGAAAATTTGTTTCAAAGGTGTGCCAATCTCGATCCTGTACCTCCTTGTAATCGTGACGGGGATCCCTGCAATTCATTATAAAGGTGCACACCATTCCGCTTGCCAGCGCTTTTAAAGGCGTTGGCAGGTGTTGTCAAGTGAAAAAAGCGCCAAGTGCGGCAAGTACATCCACAAGGTTCGTAACCGTGCTTACCAAACAGGCTTTTCACCAGAGTTCCACTTACCATCTCGGGTAAATTCAATACGAACGGCGTAGGGGTTTGCGTTTTTGCCCGTTGCCGCTTTCCAGAAGCGGGGAAAGCGGGAACACCCCGAAGTTAATTTGCGAGTTTCCTGATTTAATTTGCGGCGGACCAGAGTGCAAAGGTGCCTCTGTGAAGCACTTGCTTTTGACCTTTCTCGCACAACACCCTTTCCCTGCAGCCGAAGGTCAGAGTGGGTCCGACTTACATTCGAAATCGCAACTTTTAGGCATCGCGCCAGGTTCCTCCAACCGCGAAGATAAAGGCCAACATATCTGTGGCGATGGCCTTCATAGCCGGCCCATCTCCACCGCAGATCACCTAACCCGTCTAGCCTTCAACACAGCGCCTTTCACCCTTTTGTCAATGTGTCTCACAAAGCTGGCACATAGGCTTCACTTATTGCGATCTTCATTTCACACAGATGACAGATAGGCGCCCGCGATGAACCAAGTATGACCAGCCAATCAAAAACGCGGCACATCGACTTCTCGTTCTTTCGACCAGGGGCACGCTATCTCCTCAGTCGAAATGAGGTGCACAACGGCTGACAGGCTGTGGTCGTAGCTTTGCGGATCGATTTCCAGGGGGACAGGATCCCTTGGTCGCACGGTAAGTGTATTCGTAGCCCGGATCCACTGGGAACGAACGCAAGCCAACCGCTCTTGCGCCGAGAAAACTTTGGTTCCCCACTTCGTACGCTCGTTCAGACGTTGAGACTTCTCGATTTGTTCCTTCCCAAAGGCAACGCACGCTTGAATGCCGTGGTAAATCGTTTGCGCCGCCCTTGTGAGCCTGTCAAAGGTGAGGGCGCTTTCGAGGCTCGCTGCGAGAGGATCGAGTCGCCGGCGCTTGGGCAGTCGCAAATATCTGTGAAGTGGGACGGGCACTCACCCGATGGTTATCATGCCATCATCTATCCGAACAGCACACTACGTTGTTGAAGTACCCAAAATACCCGCGAGGCGAGGTCTAAGTTGACTCTAAGTGCCCGCCCGCGACACACACTCGCGACCAGCCTTGTGGTAGTAAATCATTGATATCGCACAGCAACGAAAGTACAGTGCCCACCCGAACGCAGTGTGTTGTCTTGGAAGGGGGGCGTTTCGGGAGACCGTGGTCAAAGGTGCGTTCGGGTCCTGGCAATGCTCCCGTAGCTTTGGAGGCTCTCGCAAGTTCACCGGTCGCTTAACAAACACCTAGATTCATCTAGGTATACTCAGAGGGCCCATAAAGAACGAGGAAAGAGAGAGGAATAGGCGGATATCCCGAGGCCCGAGCGACTCGGCAGATCCTGTTAGGGTGTCTGCGATGAGAAGCGCCTAAGTAGCATTCGAAGAGCAGTCACATCATACTGTGTATATGCGTAAGCGACGGAGGACAGGCTGAGGAAAGCCGCCGTAGCCCAAGTCACAGCACGACGTGCCCGAGTTGGCGGCTGGTCGTGTCAAATGGAGGAGGCGTCATCGACTCATCGTTCTAAAGATCGAGGTGTCCGTGTTTCCTGTTGTGGCAAAGCGAGGGTTGTAATGCATCCTGTTGTCGAAGGTTAGCAGCCCCGACCTCCCAGGTCCGAGTCTACCAAGCCCAGGTGTTCTGACTCAGATGATCATGAACGGCGAGCCATTGCAGGCAGGAGACCAGGTGCCGAACGAACGAGGGAATGTGGGTAAGGAAGCGTGGGGTTGGAGAATGCCTTTAACCGGGATCAAGTACGCAGCGGTCGATTTTGGTATTATCAAGTACTCGGCGTTCGACTGTGTCGTTCACCGGCACAGGGGTGGGTCTTGAAGCCGCGGTGGTTGATCGTGTTTGCGCACTAGTGATGGAGTTGCCCATAGCTCTTACCGTACGCAGGGGCGATGGAGTTGAGGTACTCATACCGCCGGCATGGTTATGAGCATCGCAGGACCTGCACCACCGAGAACGAGCCTTCAAGCGGACGGGCTGCAGCGCGTTTGTCTGGCACAGGTCGCTGGTGCTGGGGGAGTCTGCTGTGTTGTGGTGGCAGCGGGGTCTGAGGCGTCGGTCGGGAGGTTGAGTGTTCGATGGGTGTCGATTAGTGGGATCGTGGAACCTTGAGAGTGTAAGGAGACGGGGGCGAGAGGCGCCACAGAGACGAGAGTAAGGAGTTCCACAGAGACGAGAGGAAAGGGGACTTCATCGTCAATCTTTGGGGGGAGGTGGAGCTTCTCGTCTTGGTCCGGCTCGGTTGGCACCCAGCCATTGGTAGCCGTTGGGTAATTTGTCGACGTCTAAGGTACGGTGAAGAGCATGCAGCGGTGAAGAGAGCATCAAGCACCCACACGAGCTGGAAGTCTCGAGTTCGATGGGGTGAAATCCTTTAAACCATGCAGGTTCGAATCAGAAAATCGAGTTCAAGCAACCAAGTAAGTAGCGGTGGCGTCGGACGGGGCTTGATGTCCACATAGGATCGGTGCTACCACCACACACACGTGCACTCGGCGCTCGAGCTCTTGATATCGTCGTCGACGAACTGATCTCGACGAGCGCGATGGACAGATCACAGCACCCTCATCGCAGTTCGCGTATTTAGGCTAAAAGGCTGAGGGGCGCTCAAACCTAGGGAGACGAAGAGAGGAAGGCGCACAAGCACCCACGACGTGAGCGTCCAGAACCAAGAAGCGCTTAGCGCCCGCAGCACTCCACGCACTTAAACTCCGAGCCCGAAGCGTCAAGGCACCCGCCGGCGGCTCCACGTGTTCCCTTTCTCCCCGGCGCTCCGGCGAAGCCCAACTACGCCCGCCGAACGACCGGCATGGGCACACATACCGCTGGAGAGGGGTAGGCGCAGGCTGGCACGTCGTATTATCTCTACAATCAATTTTGTTGTTTTTGAATTGTCCGATTATCTCTCTCTTCTCAGTTCTCTATTGATACTCTCTGCTTCATCTTTCTCGGCGACCGACTCTCTCGCGGGCGAGCAAGGATCCCAGGCGCGTGGGACAAGGAGGGAGAGAGAGACAAGGGAACCAGTCTGGGCGAAACAAGGACAAAGGGCCAGCAGGGTAACGAAGGAACGAAGGGCTTGGACCACCACGCGCGCACGCAGTCCTCGGGGACGAACACGGAACGGATCGTCATCGGTCAGGCCTCGTTGCATCCATCCATCCGTTCAATTCATTCGTCCACATCTGCATACAAATCCGTGTACAAACGCAGCCCCTAGGAACGGGTGACAAGTTTCGCTTGGGGATACGACAACGCTGTACCACGCACGTTATGAGGCAGGCACACACTTAGCGGGGGCACACACGGGAGGGAGAGCAAGGAGGAAACGAGGAAACAAAGGTGGCATCCGCAGCGGTAGTAGACACGATGGACGTAGGTGACCACATCGGTACGTATTCTCCTCCCCCCGTTTCGGTTTTTACTTATACCTATTCTCCTTCGTTGGTCCTCGTGCTTTTCTCGTTGTCTGTCTGCCTGCCTGGCTGAGGTCTGAACGCGAGAATAACGCCCATCGCCCACAGTTCCTTCTCCAGGACCTTGATCTGCTCTCGCTCGAGCATCGAGGCATGCTTGTAGACGTCCTTTTGTCAGGAGGACCACAGTCGAACGGACGGCACCCATTATCAAACACCGTCACTAGCCTTTCAACCGCGATGCCAAAGGAGAGGTTGCGGAATCCGTCTGGCTCAGGGATACCCTTCCTTGACCTCGACGCTGTGAGGTTAGATCCAGCGATTCTCGAAGGCGTCCTTCTTCGGGGCCGGGCTGAGGAGAGATTGCCACTACTGCCGCACAAATTAGCGCGCATCTTGGCAAAATCTCCGACACCGTGCCACCATCTCGAGAAACTCGTCCATTTTCTAAACTCTGAGCCGAAGTGGGAGGGCAGGCTGGACCCCATTCTCGCGGGACCCGAGTCGGAAGCATGGAGGCTTATCGACGACCACTTCAGCGGTCAAAGGAGCTCGATGAAGACCCTCACGCCAGTCGAGACGCAACGAAATATGAGTAGTTGAACTTGGGGAAGGAGGAGCTTATAAGTGCGTTATTGGGATCGAAGGGCATGTGGCCCCGGCCAATGGAAGGTGACAGGCAGTAACAGTCCTCTCTCCTGGCCAGAACCCCTCGCCCTCTCCTCACCCAGGAGTCTCCATGCCAGGAGGATGCTATAGGGTGAAAATCGGTTGGAATGCGGTGGTTCTCACACGACAGTTTGTTAAAGCTGTAGCCCCTGCATACTTACTGTACGCTTGTGGGGCCGTGACAGTCAGCGCACAGGAGTGCACTCGCAGTATTGCTTTGTATTATAGATCCTTACCGACCGAGATTCGAGGTGCTCAAGCTGGATGAGGAATCGAGGATATGTTAGGACATGCCATTCGTGAGAAAAACTCGCTTGCTGTGCAGACTGGGTCATAGTGCGTCTGTCTCATCTCCAACTTCCACCTCGAACGGAGGGCAAACGGAGACGATGGTTCTGGGAAGTGTCATCAATTGCCTTTCGGGTTGTCGAGACGGCTCAGTATCTCCAGTAGATGGGCCTTCAGCGGCACCTTCAGGAGCACCGCAAGGTAAGCGTCGTTAATCACTCAATTCGAGTCGTCTCACAGCCGCTACCCCAGCACTATCTATGACGATGCGAAGGGCAAGCGACCTCCACGACGATCCGACAAAATTGGTCTCACCGTCTCCCCTGTCAACCAACCCCGTCCACATCCACGAAGCCAACATCAACAACCCAGGTCGCGACTACATCGACCAGCGGCGAATCAACCATTTCAACTTCGACCCGGAGCGCGAAGCGAAGCTCAGTCTTGAAGGTCGTCAGCGTGAGTGGACATTTATTAGATTGAGTTTGAGAGATACGAGTCCTAACTGCGACGTTTCAAGTTCTAGATGAGTTAAGAAAAGAATCATCGCTCGTTGCAATATCATACGCGCGGGAGAGAGCCTATGCTCCCCGATGCCACTCAAAGACGAGGGGATTGGTTCTGGAGCATTTGCAGCTATGGTCAACGGGCCAGGGACCATTGGAGGAAGCTCAGTTTCTGGTACTCACTGCCCCAGCCGGCCATGGCAAGACCGCCATCATGCAGACCTTCGTGGAGCGACTGCTGAAGTCACAGACCAGCAACGCCCAGCTCGTCGTTGCCTCCTTCTTCTTTAGAGCCTCTGCTCCAGGTCCGGATCAGCCTGACTCCTTGGTGGCCACACTTGCTCATCAAGTGGCAGGGAAAAGTTCACCAACGAGGCCCTACATCGTCGACGCCATTCGAAACGACACCGGAATATTTTCGGCCTCTCTGGACCATCAAATGGAGCACCTCCTGGTCCAACCATTAATTTCGGCCACCCGCTCTACAGATCCTCATTTTACCCTCATCGCTGCGGTCGATGGCTTGGACGAGTGCGACGGAGATGAGGCACAGTCTGGGGTAATCTGTCTTCTTCACACCCTATCCAAAGTCCCGAACGCCCGCATTGTCGTGGCCAGCCGACCACAGTTTCCTATTGAATCTGCTATCAAACGCGGGATGTCGGGTATGCTGCACATCGATCTCAACAAAGAATATGGCGCTGCGAAGGACATACTTCAATTCACTTGGGACCGATTACTGGAGATTCGAGATACGCATCCCAGTCTTCACGGAACGGACACCCTCAGTTGGCCTCGCGAAGGAGACGCTGAACAGATTGCCGAGTACGCCTCAGGTCAATTCATCCTCGCTGATACAGCGATAAGATACGTGGATGACAGGCGCTACGATCCGAGGGAGCGCCTCGAAGAGGTTCTGGCCTTGTGCGGAGGAGCGAGGCCGGCGGAGGCCTCCCCTGCGTCTACTCGTCCACTCGGCGCTCTGGATACCCTTTTCGCAGGAATCCTCGAGAGGGCTGCGCGGAATGCTTACCCTGACTTGGAGATCAAAGAGGCAATACTCGAACTTGCATCCTTAGTCTGGATACTGATCGAGATTATACCGTCCAAGAAATCCAACGTCGGTCGTATACATTCCGCTTCCGCATGTATGCCGCTTTGGGTCATTGAGGAAGCCCTAGATCTACAATATGGAGCTCTCGCTCGCGAGCTCTCGGACCTACACTCTTTACTTGATGTGCCGGAGGAGACGTATGGGTGCAAGGATATCGGCGCCCATCACAAGTCATTTCTCGACTTTCTTGGAGATCCTCGAAGGTCAGGCCATCTGGGAGATATATCTCTGAGGTCAAAGAGTCGGTTCGACGACATGATCACCCGAAATCTATGCCAAATGACCCAGAACGGTGAGAGGTCTTGCTGCTTCATCCTCCCGAGCCATACCGGCCAGTGCCTTACTAAACCCATCGATTTCCTTCAGACGTAATGAAGGGTCTTATCCTAACCCAACCTACGAAGCCTCGCTGCCTCCATTTCCTACATATCCTATGCGAACCACAAGCGGTCATCGATGGCGTTGGCACCAGGGTTTGGAAGGCCCTCCTGTCCTCGCTGAACACGTGGGAAACACTCTGCCTTCAAGATTGGGTGCTTACTGGCCTGCGGGAGGGCCCCTCTCTATGGCTCGCACCGGGGGGGTCTCAGGCAGAGGCCTTTTGTCAAACGGTTAGTCTCCTGCTAGTTCGACCGGAAGCTGGTGATAAAACTGACAACTGAGCTGCCCAGGAATTGTGGGGGGGTATCATCCCTGGGATCAGCAAGGAAGATCTCCCAAATCCACCCTCAGTCTCGGACATGGGTATTGAGGAGCTGCGCTCCCGGCTAA
Organism: Coprinellus micaceus; assembly: GCA_951394405.1. Classification (NCBI taxonomy): domain Eukaryota; kingdom Fungi; phylum Basidiomycota; class Agaricomycetes; order Agaricales; family Psathyrellaceae; genus Coprinellus; species Coprinellus micaceus. Next base: position 446,190 of record OX596337.1, on the reverse strand, counting down.
AGAATCCAGTGAATTGGAGATCCAAGGACGATGCATTCGCATACACCCCATCAAGGGGTTCATTGTTGGGCTTGGTTGGGAGTTGGACGAGGGGTTTCCCATGGTTTCCATTTGCCCGCGTCTTGGGGTTTCTGTGGGCGCCTGAGCACAGACTCGCTGCCAGCCACGACGTCCTTCGGCCCGTCGACCCGCAGTTCGTTGGTGGCCGCAATTTGCACATACAGCAGGGACCCCAGCTTGTATTCGTCATTGGCTCTCCTGGCGCTGGGAAGCGGGAGCTTCTCAAGGAAGCATACTACATTGTCTCAGTACGACCGGGCAAGGGGGGCGAAGCTGGCGCGCTGGGGCGAAATTGGGCACTGCCTCCAGTCGACATCCTCATCACACCGGATGGGGATCGTCTCAGCTTGAAGTCTCTGTGGACCTCAGGCTCCTACCAGGTGCTACCCAGTGGTAGACTGACATGCGATAACCAGAAGCTCATGGAGAACGTCAACCTATCTCGCCAAAACCCTGCCTCCCTCTTTCAGGACTGGACGAGGTGTTGGAAGAATAAGGACAAGAGGAACACGCATCATCCTCAGTTCCTTCTCCAAGGTCTTCATTTACTTTCACCAGAGCACCAAGCCATGCTGCTGGAAATAATTTCGTCAGAAGCGGGGCTATCGCGGTCGACTGGAAGGCTCCCATTTTTCATTACTATCACCAGTCTCCCAACGGAGACATTAGCGAGCAAATTGCGGCATTTCTCTGGCCGTGGGGTGTACTATATTAACCTGGATGCTATGAAAGCGGACGTCGCAGTTATTGAGGTGATCCTCGTTACATGGGCCGACACCTCGGGAGTGCACCTGCCACCGCTCAAGCTATCCAAATTGGCCAGGACCGTGGCTAGCTCCCCAAGACCGTTCCACCATATCAAGAAGCTCATAGCATTATTCACGCGCTTTGAGCAAGACTCTCAATGTGGGAACCGTCTCGATCCCATTCTCGCAGCTCCAGAGTCAGAAGCGTGGCAGCTAATTGACGAGCACCTTGAAGATATATCCTCCGAGGATGGAGACGGGGGGGACAGCGAGGACAGCGAGGACAGCGACGTCAGCGACATGGGGGATTCATTTTCTTTTGGGGGGGGGATGAGACTTGAAAGCGACGGCGGCTCAGACGAACGCGATGGAGACAGTGAGTAAAGCGGGGACGCAAGGGCCGGTGGGTTCTAGGGGTGTTGGCCGTTTCGCCAGGGTTCATGGATCCATGGGATGAATATATCTATGTCCCTCGTTCCCTCACCCCCTCTCCGGCCGTTTCCTTGTTCCCTTACCGCTTTTATTCGTGTTTCCCGGTTGTATTTCTCCATCCACTTCACTTGACCTTTTCTCAGGGTCGCTGATTGCTACCCGCTTTGGAAGGGTACATCATCCTCGAGTCCTCGTTCAAGCTCCCCATCCAGACTTTTTACTTTCCCGCTTTGATCGTTTTCACCAGTCACCCGCGCCAGATACCTACATCATAAAAAAAGTCGATAGCATTTGTGCGTGATATGCGAAGATATGCAAGGTATGCGAAGTTATGGGGGCGGGCTGCATTCGTTGAGTGGATGGAATATTAGCTGCACAAATGCAAGGGGCCGCATTTGTGCAGCCGGGGACCGGATATGCATCCCAAATGCAGCCGGAATTGATGCGTGCGTATCGACGGCTACGCTTGCGTCTCCGACTTGAGGGCAAACTCTGCAGAACAGCGTGCACGAAATCTAGTATATTGTAAGAAATAGTATACAGAGATGTAGACTACGAGAGGAATGTGTAGGCCATAGAACGAGGGCTCGCGTGCGTAGGACGCTCGCGTGATATTGAGAAGGGAACCTGAGCTCCTGGTTGAGGGGTATCCAGGCGAACCACACTAGGCGGGGTCGTGGAAGGCGGTGATCATAGCAGGAGGTAGGTAAGTGAGCGATGGAGATGACCTGGGCAACTAGGAAACTTCAGGTTTTGCGTGGAGAGAGGAGAACTGGCCGACACACACCCGAGCACTGCACTGGCGCATCGCCAAGATCTCCCATATCCTGGGACCAGCCTACAGCCCAAGGGAATGGGTAGCAACAACGGACGTTGACGGCGGGGAGGATGCTGACAGCGGGTGGGAGGAGATGGTGGGAGAAGGGAAGAAAGAAACACGATGATGGAACACGAAGGACGCGTCGCTATATGTAACGCCGTGACTGAACGCGTGACGTCACGCTCCGGGACTTGCCTCAGGCTGAGGCGCGCCAAAGTTCGCTCTCCGACTTTGGCGCTCGACACCGATCTGGGGTGGGGTGCGTATGCATTTCGAGGATGAGAAGGAGCCATTCGGCTCTTTGTGAGGTAGATAGATTCAACTGTCATTCTAACTGGCCCGCCCGCCACATCTCGGTGCATATCTGCTTGCATATCCGGTCCTCAACGCATAACTGCTGCACAGATGCACCCGTTGTGCTGCACAGGCGTTGCCGATATGCGACGTTATGCGCACACCACGCATTTATTCTACCTGAATGCTGAGTGAATGCTTCGTTATGTGCACATGCCGGGCATATCACCCACAAATGCTATCGACCTTTTTTATGATGTATTCGATCCTTTGGTAGTCACCCTTTCGGTCTCCTCTATGTCGTCGGCTTCGTACTATAGCTATGCATCTCGCCTCTTTCAGTACCGTAAACTCTCGCCGTCCCAATCTTGTGCGACCGTATATACCCTTCGTCGTCATTTTTCTTGGCTCCGTACATACTCATACTTCGCTCCGCTACACTGGCCGTGGATCGAATGGCCGCGCGCAAGGTCCTTATGCATAAAGATACATATCGCTTCCCATATTGGGTGGTCCGAAAACGCTTTGAAATCCCCAGCGAGGAGCTCAAGGCAACGACACGGTTCTCGTCGACGCTCGCAACTGCTAGCCTGAAGCTTACGCGAGCTTCCAGAGGACGGGTTGTATGGCAAGCAGTGGCAGCGGGGCACGCATTGGAATTGAGAAAGCGCTACATCGGCTCCATCTCTATGTCCTGAACACCCCCAATCGCGGGGTTGGCTGCGTCTCTTGCAGACGTGGAGGGAACGACGAGAATCTGTGCGTGTTTCGCTTGTCAGCCGCAACGAAACGCAAGGACAGGACGGTGCGACTTACGATTGCAGCCACACAATAAACAACCAGACCTAACGCCGTCGATAACGAGAAAAGGAGTAACGACTGGACATGTGCGAATCGCAGCATCTTGTTGAGTAAGGAGTGTTGTTTCAGATTGGGAACAGCAATTGCAGTGGACCTGGGTGAATTCGGTCCGCTTTGATGCTTTTAAGCTGGGGAATGAGGGATACATACCCTTTATCCCTTCTGACTGTACCCGTAAATAGGTCACTGCGGGCCTCGGGCGACAGCGCTAGACGACGTGGTCGTAATCGTGGCCAGAGATGAGCTGCGCGCCCATTCCGGTTGCTCGATTCGCAAGTGTGTCATCCGCAGTCACTCGATCAGTCCCAATTCAAACATTTCGTGGCATCCTAATCCGGCCCTTCGACGTCCCTTCCATCCTCCCTCACCCTCTCCACCGCCTCTACTCGCTAGCCCTTCAATGACCCGGCGCAGGAATTTCGCGGAGACGATGATAAGCGCCTAAGAAACTTGATGCCCGTTCCATACGGAGATCCAGATGATGAAATTTGATGCCGAGATTAGCGATAATATTTCATGCGGTCTACAATTCTCTCCTTCTCCTCGTCCTCCTCTTATCGCCTCTCACAATGTCTGAAGAAAAGGGTACATCCTCCCCACCCCTCCTTTATTTCACCCAAAACTAAACCCTCCTCTCCAGTCCTCATCGGCATCATCGGCGGCTCCGGCCTCTACGCCCTCGACAACCTCACCATCCTCCGCACCGCTAACCCACTCACCCCCTGGGGCCACCCCTCCGCGCCCATAACCATCGCCTCCCTCCCCTCGGGCACCCAAATCGCCTTCCTCGCGCGCCACGGGCAGGGCCACACCATCCCCCCCTCCTCCGTCCCCTCCCGCGCCAACATCGCCGCCCTCAAATCCCTCGGCGTCGCCGCCATCGTCTCGTTCTCCGCCGTCGGCAGCCTGAGGGAGGAGATCAGCCCGGGGAGCTTCGCGATCCCGAGCCAGATCATCGATCGGACGAAGGGCGTGCGGAAGAGCAGTTTCTTCGAGGATACGAGCGTCGTTGCGCATGCGATGTTTGGGGACCCGTTCAGCTCGAAGTTGACGGGGTGGTTGGCGCCGAGGGTGGAGAAGGCGTTGGAGGAGGAGGGAAAGGGGAAGAAGCTCTTCACTGAGAAGACTGTTGTGTGTATGGAGGGCCCGGCGTTCAGCACGAGGGCGGAGAGCATCATGTACAGGCAGTGGGGTGGGGATCTTATCAACATGAGCGTCCTCCCCGAAGCCAAGCTCGCTAGGGAAGCCGAGCTCTCCTACGCCCTCATCTGCATGTCCACCGACTACGACAGCTGGAGGCCGCAGAGCGACGCCGTCACCGCCCACGACGTCTTCCAGGTCCTCCACGATAACAGCGCCACGGCTAAGCTCGTGCTGGGCAAGATCCTCGACGACCTCCAGGCCGACCTGACTGCGGATGGCGTGAAGGAGAGCTTGTTGCAGGAGGTAGGCGGGATGAAGTTTAGCATCATGCCGAGGAGCGTGAAGCAGAAGCAGGAGGATAGGGACAAGTTGGCGTATATCCTTCCTGCGTACTTCCCCGGCGAGGAGGGCCACGATATTGCTACGCACTAGAGTGGGCGGTCAGAGGGCGGTCAGTAGATGTACGACGAGGAGAATATCAGAGTATGTAAATCTAGGCAATGCTGTAAACTTTAGCCCTTATCCTTAACGATATCATATGCGACCCGAGAACCATTGTATGATGAGAGGGGAGAGAGACGAGATGAAATTGCAGCGTAGAAACTGGATAAATAACACAAGCAATGCTGTGGATGGAGCCTGGACTTGTGACACGCACACGATCGAGAACATACAGCTGAAGGGGAATCGACACGAGCAAGAAACGAGGGAACGAACGAACGAACGAATATACAACAAAAGAAAAAGGGAGCTCGAAACCATCGGAGCGAGTGTGTGGAATATGTAAGTGGGAGTGAGGCGTCGGATGGACGGTAAACGCGAGAATCAGTCAGCGGGAAGCACGGACGCGGAGCTGGGTATAGGTATGATGTGTGTGTGAAGGCCGAACGAGAAGTCGAAAGGAAAAAGGAACGGTGGCTATCGAACAAAATTCAACTCGAAAGAAAAGAAAGAAATGAGGAGCGAGGGAAGATGTGTTAAAAAGAAAGCTCAAAAAACGGAGAAACCAAGATATCGAAGGCGATTCAGGAAAGCACTCAAACGCAGACCACCTTCACATCGCTCAACTACAATCAACCCACCCATCCAACCTCACCGGGGCGAGATAACTCTCCGGCACAAGGCCCTGCCTAATCTTCCTCCCATCCCCCAACTCCACCTCAACGCCCCCACTCTCCCCCTCTCCTCCTATGTCTTGATCCTCCGCATCCCCCTCCTCCTCATCCAACTCCCCACTCTCCCTCAACTCCCTAACCAATTCCTTCCCCGCCCTCCACCCCACCTCCACAACCGCCCACCCAACGCCCCCGCCCCTCTTCACCACCCGCACCAACTCGTCCTCCCTCAACCGCACCTCCGCAGTACCCTCGGGCTCAAACGCAAATAGCGCACGGTATATGCCGGGGTACAAAGGATCATCGGCGTCGTCGGAGAGGTCGTCGGACGCAAAGGAGTCCGAGGCGAAGGAGTCTTGCAGGGAGGCGTTGGGGGGGAAGGGCCCCGAGTCGTCCTCTTCTTGCGAGAAGTTGCGCGCGAGGTCGCCGGCGCTTGGGTACGCGTTACCACCTTCGTCGTCGTCCTCATCTTCGTCGTCGGCATTGGGATTGGCACCCCCACCAGAAGTGGTAGCAGAAGACCCAACCCCCGCCCAACTCAACCTCCCCAGCCCCTTCCTAAACCACCCCCCACCTCCACCCCCGCCCCACCCGTAGCCATACTCATCATCGTCGTCGTCGTCGTCGAGGAGGTCGTCGTCCGATCCAAAGGCGTCTTCGTATAACGACGTAGGCGTGACGGGGGAGTGCGGGAAGGACGAGGAGGAGGCCCATGAGCCCTGGGACCACCGCCTCGTATCGTCTTCTCCTGCCGTTGTTGACGACGATTCGCCCTTTTGTGGGGGTTTGGAGTAGGGATCTAGAGATACGATACCATTAAAATCAAACCCAAAATTGAAGGTAATCGAAGCAAAGGAAGAAAGAACACGCACCATACCCTCTCCCCGCCCCTCTCAACACCCTATTCAACCTCCCCACCCGATTCTCCTTCGGCACGTTCTCCCCCATCCCGCTAAACCTCGGGTCGTCAGACCCGAACCCAAAGTCCCGGATCTTGATGTAGAAGGTACGGTGCTTCGTCTCCTTTTCCTTTCTCTCTTCCTTATTCTCCTCACTCTCATTCCCTTCGCTCTCCTTCATCTCTTCCCGGCCTTCTTCCTTCACCTGCGTCGAAGAAGTATCGACACTAAGCGGCGACGGCCCCTCTAACCTCGCCCTCTGAAACCCAGCAAACACAACCCCCGGCGTCCCCGGCGTCCCAGGCTCGTCGTCGTCCCCGGGCATAACCGTGCTCGCGTTGCTCTCCAGACTCTCGATGCTCGCTGCTGAGTTGGGTGGTGGTTCTCTTCCTTCCTCTCCTTCCTCGTCCTCGTCGCCGTCCTCACGGTCCTCGTCACCTCGCCCCCGCCGCACAGCAGACCCAGGGAAGAACGACGCAGACAAAGGCCCAGGCGCGCTGAACGGATGCACCGGGCTCTGCGTCTGTGTCTGCGCCACGAACCGGGACGCCGTCGGACTCGCCATCGGCGCGTAGGCTGACATACCCAACCCACTCTGCCTCTTCACGCTATTCTGCCTGCTCATCTTTCCTCCTCCCGTCCCTACGCCACCATACCCATCCAAACTAAACGCCCCACTAACCGGCCTGCTACTCCGTCCCCCCTTACTCGTCGCGGATAAAGCAGGGGACGGCGGGGCGGGGCGGGAGGAGGCGAGGAATGGGGAGAGCGTGGGGTCGAAGTATGATGAGGGGGGGCGGGAGCGGGGGCCTGGTGTTCTTGGGACTCCAGAGCCTGCGGTGCCCGACGTCGAATTCGATAATGGGTTCGATGTCGATGTCGATGTCGAGAGGGGGGTGAGTGGGGTGAGGGGACCCGTTGCTACACCCGATACCGAGTTCGATTGTAAACCCGTTGAGGCGGACGCAGACCCCGTTGAGGTTGTTGAGGTTGTGGAGGAGACGGATGTCGATGGTTTGTGCGTTGACGAGGAGGTGGACGAGGCTAGGGCGACGGGGAAAGAGGAGGGCGGAGGGAGGGAGATGCGGTTGAGGGCTTTCTTTTGGGTTGGGGAGAGGGGTTGTTGCGTCGACGGTGTTGGGGGAGGAGACGTTGGGTTCGAGGGAGGGGTTATTGTGGATGCTGTTGTGGGAGTTGATGGTGTGTGCGTCGATGGCGTTGGGGGAGGAGACGCTACTGTCGCGATGGTGGACGAGGGAGACGAAGGAGAAACCGGTGTATGCGTCGACGCCGGGGTTGGTGAAGTTGTAGTTGCCTTCGATATCGGGGTCGAGGTCGTAGGAGGTGCCTTTGACGTAGGAACCGTTGGGGACGTAGGTCCCTTCGTTGTTGCTGTCGAAGACGCAGCTGAAGCCTTGGGTGCACCAGATACCTTGGACATCTTGGACATCTTGGACCCCATCCTATCCATCCCTCTCTCTCCTTCCTTCTCTTCGTCCTCTTGCGCTTGTCCCTTCTTTCCGTCCTGGGTTTCGCCCTTGCCGGTTACCTCGGCTGTGTGCGCACCCAAGGGGTCCAAGGAACCAACAGCATCCCTCGAGTGTGAAATAGAGGAAATAGGTTCGGTCTTAACACCCCCCACACCCCCACCCATCGCCATAGCCGCACCAACCCCCCGGCTCGCCCCTCCCAACGCGTCTTCTTCCGCCGAGTCCTTATTGTCTTTCGCAGAAGAAGGGGGCGCCTCGTGTCGTGTATCTGACCTCGTTCCCCTTTCTCTTTCTCTTTCCGGTTTCGATTCTGCTCCCTTTCCCTTTTGAGTGTCTGGTTCTGTTGCCGTCCCTAGTTCTGCGTCCGACAACGAATCCGGTTTCATCGAACCCATCGACGCGTGCCCTAATGTCGAGGTTGATACTCCAGCAGGTGAGGCGATTGATGCCGTATGTCCAGAGCCCACCGAAGACAATAAGGATTGAGATGCGTCGCTGGTTTGGGAAAGTCTTCCTGCTCCTGTCCCCGTCCCTGTTCCTCGCGCATCGGAGTCCTGAGGTGGTATCGATGCCGCATGCGTCGATGGGATAGACGGTGTAGACGTCGAGGCAGCCGACGACAAGATAGGCGTAGCGCCGTTGGTTAACCCCGAAAGCGCCGTCGGAGGCGTGGGTGCAGAAGGCGTATGCGTAGGCGCCGGGCCCATTCCAAATCCAGAGGCAGAGGAAGAAGCGCCATTGACCCCGTTCGTTGAAGCGCCATTAACGCTCGTCCTCGAACCCCCACTCCGACTCCTACTCCTGTTCCCTTCCACGCCGTTACTCGCGCCGTTCGCGCCGTTTCCGTTCGCGTTCAACCCTGCACCTAACCCCGCGTTCCCGTTTCCGTTCCCATTCCCCCCTTGTCCTCCACCGTTCCCCGCACCGAACCCGCTAATCCCCAGCCCACCGCCCGAACCAATCCCAAGTCCCTGCATAAGGGCAGCGACGACGCTCCCCTTGCGTCCCCCACCAGCCACAGCGGGGGGCGGCTTCATCGCGAACTCGTGCACGCCCGGGACGGGTGGCGGGAGGAAAGAGGAGGAGGGGGAGGGGAAGGGCGATGCGGAGGGGAAGGGTGTGGAGAGGGAGAGGCGTTGGGTGTCGGGGTTGTGGTGGTGGTCTTGTTTGTGGGATGTCGGGTTTGAGTTTGAGTTTGAGGAGGAGTGGGAAGAGTGGTGGGAAGATGGTGAGAGGGAGGAGTGGGGGGAGGAGGAGGATGTGGGTGAGGGGTCCTGTGAGGACGAGGGTGAGGGCGAGGGGGACCCTGTGAGGGAGGAGAGGGTTAGTAGCTGGTACACGTGCGTGTAAATCAATGTGTAGAGGAAGGAGAGGAGGAGTGTTATATGTGCTGGGAAGAACGTATAAGCAATAACGGAGAAGTTGCCCCAGCTTGGCTGTACCACATCGTCGCCCGCGGTCTGCTCTTGAGGTAGAACCTCCGAGTGCGGGTAGGATGGAGATGTAGATGCGGAGCGGGAGAGAGATGTGGACGTGGACGTGGGTGCGGTCGCCCAGGACGAAGGAGACGAAGACGATGAGGGGGAGGAGAGTCTGGAGGGCGGCTCGAGAGAGCGCGAGAGGGAGAGGGCGATGGCGAGTGCCATCCCTCCGAGTCTTCGTCTTCGTGAAGGAGAGTAGAGCAGGAGGAAAGAAGAAGGACGGAAGAAAGGAAAGAAAGGAGATCGTAGTCTCGAGTATGAGATATATAGTCAACGTGAAGTAGAGTCAAGCCCCGGGCTGCGTAGCTGCGCAAAGAAGCCATCCAGGCATGCACGCAAACAACGAGGGAACCACGAGGAGAATACGTATAGGCAAAGAAACATGAAACGAAAGGGGAGAGAGGAGAATACGTACCGATGTGGTCGCCTACGTCCATCGTGTCGACTACCGCTGCAGGTGCCATCTTCGTTTCCTCCTTTTCTCTTTCTCTCTTTCTCTGCTCTCTCTGTCTCTGTATCGCTCTCCCTGAGTGTGTGCCTCGCCTCCTGACGCAGACGCAGACGTGCGTGGTATAACGTTGTCGCTTCAACGACGCTTCCGTCACCCGTTCCTAGGGGCTGCGTTCGTATGTAGATGCGGATTTGCGTGTGGGTGGTGAACCGAACTTGAATGAATTGAGTTCAATTGAATAGATGGACGGGTGGATGCAACGAGGCACGACCTATGACGATCCGTTCCGTGTTCGTCCTCGAGGACTGCGTGCGTATGCGTCTGGTCCAAGCCCTACGTTCCTTCGTTGCCCTGCTGGCCCTTTGTCCAAGTTGTTTCGCCCAGACTCGGTCCCTTGTCTCTCCCTTCTCCTTGTCCCACACGCCTAAAGTCCTTCGGCACCTGGGATTCGGTACGCCCGCGAGAGAGATGAAGCAGAGAGTATCAATAGAGAGCTGGGAAGAGAGAGAATCGGTCAATTCAAAACCAACAAAATTGATTGTAGAGATAATACGACGTGCCAGCCTGCGCCTACCCCTCTCCAGTCTGTGTTGCCATCGCGACCGTGCCGGTCGCTCGGCGGGCGTAGTCGGGCTTCGCCGGAGCCCCGGACGAGAAGCAGGGGGACACGTGGAGCCGCCGGCGGGTGCCTTGACGCTTCGGGCTCGGAGTTGTGGGTGGGTGGGGTGTTGCGGGCGCTTCTTGCTTTCGAGCGAGCATGTCGGGAGTCTTTCCTCTCGTCATCGGGTACTCTCCTCCCTCTCCCCTCTCAGACCGAGGGAGTAGTTAAGCGCCTGATTGATCCCCGACGACACGACGCCGGCTCCACCTCGACTATCCATCGATCTCAACGCCTAAATCCACGAACTGCGATGAGGGTGCTGCGATCTGTCCACCGCGCTCGTCGAGATCAGTTCGTCGATATCAAGGGCTCGAGCGCCGAGCGCACGTGCGTATTACGGGAGCACCGAGTCGATACTGAGGTTCTGCATACATCAAGCCCGCCACCAGTCCTCGGACCCAACGTGGATTCTGGAAGGCAGATCTTGGAGTAGCGAGGTTCGTCTAAAGACGACCTCGATTATCTCTGTCAACCAAGCCCTGTATTCATGGTATTAGCTACGCCGACGACATCCCAGCTCGATTCGCGAATCTCTCTACTCGAACCACCTGCAGTGGAACAGCTCCTTGTCTACCTGTAACCTGAATCGTCTCTCCACACCAAGGGCCCACACCCGGAACTTTCCATTCCCGAGCGGATCACAAAGCAACACATCTCAAACGGTCAGGGGTACGTCCCCGCTCCCCATCGTCGGTCTGTACCTCGACGTCACGACCTACCCCCTCCTACGCATATGATCATGCTCCCTGACTCACGACTCCGGACTCCTGAATATCCGTGTCCCGGACGTCGAGCGTAGTGGCCAAACACAAAGCCGCTCAGTATCACACGCCATGACATGCCATGATTTCTCGGTACGCCTTAGTTTGTACTTCGGAAATGTGCGCTATGGTTTCAACTTTCAGTGCCCACTGGGGAAGATAGAAATAACGGGCTCGCGTGTCCCGATGTTCATCAAGGTGCATGCCTGCGTGTATCAGAAGTATACCACCCCATAACCTTGTCGTATACTCGTCCTGGGCATACCGCATGAGGGCTCAGACGCCGGGGAGGGAGGAATCGGGATGTGGCCATACCACTGGCTAATGCGCTTGCGCACCGCCCAATCAGCGAGGTCGCTCTGCCCTAGTCTCGGATACCCAGACGTTGAAGTGCGCTGCCCGATCTCTTGATCTGCCTAGTTCGCTTTCCAGTGGCTCCAACCGACGCTGACTACACAAAGGGCCCTGCATCCCTGGGCAGCCAGGGGTAGCTGTGCTGCAATGCGTTTTGCGTTAGACAATGGTGACCGATGGGGATTGCTTATGCCCATATCCTTTTTCGGGTTAATGCACCTTGGTCGTCAATCATGACGCATGACGATCTGGGTTGCGACACAAATCCCTGTCCTCAGGCTGCTGGAAGTGGCTCTGGAGTCTGGATTCGTCCATAACCTGCGCATCAAGAAGGGGCACGGGTACGGTGAGGGAATGGAACCTTTGTGCATGGACTTTGTCGTTTCCAATTGGCTAATCATGTTCGGTTCAGCACGGGCGCCTATTTGTGATTAGTGAAATAAATTCGATTGCGGGAATGCTTTCTGACGTGATGAAAGGGTGTGTTGGGTGATACGTGTCGAGCGCTTTAATTATGATAATTGGGACTGGGCGATCTCTGCGTCAGAGGATCGACCTTCACGGTACAAGGGCATAGAGGACGTCGAGGTTAAGTGCAAGATGGATGACGGACACGATTCGGCGTGCCGGCGCTATTACTACGCAGCCGGCCTGAGGTATTGCCCACTGGTAGTCCTAGATTAATTCAATGCTTATCGGGAGACCTGCGTGCATCACATTGAACGTGCCTTTTGCCTTTCACCGGGTGATTAATTGACGCTCGTCCTGATACGCCGCATCCTCACGAAAGACACGTTCCCTGGGGTACATAATCCTACAGGGTCTCTCACCGTGGACGAAGCATGGATCCCCCGTCGTCATCTTCCACATCCCCTCGCACTGTCATGGATTCCAAGTCCTCCGAGCACTCAAACCCTGAGATTTCCGCCGCAGGGGAGAAACCAGGGAGTACCAATTCCACGTGTGCGTAGCCTAAAATGTATATGTTACTCTGGCTAGGTCGCTAATTGGGTCCACTTTCCCGTAGCTGACTCACCCCCTCCGGTCGACGCCCACATAAACACTGCTAGAAATGCGGTCCGAAACTCGGCAGTCATTGTAAGTCCCTCGACCTGGCCCAGATTATTATTCCATCCGATTATGTATCTCAATCCAGTCGGCCCTTCTGGCCGGTGCAGCGGCGCAGTTCTACGGGTTTTACAAGAGCCAAGGAAGCTTCTCAGAAGAAACGAGCCGTACATCCAGGGACGCAGTTGTGGGCTGCTGCTATGCCGCCCTCATCCTCAATATTGGAGCCACGATAACAGGATTCTTGGTGGCCGACCTCGAGCAGCTGCAGCAACCCCCTGATGAAGGCGCCCTTCCCTCTCCAGTGCAGTCACGCCGAGCTCACAATTTTACTCGTATCTGGACCCCGAGAATGGGTTGGTGTACGTCGTTTGGTGCTCTCCCCGCCTAGAACCCCGGTTTCACTAACATACATTCCATTGCCTCCAGGGTTCGGGCTGTTCTACGGGGGAATAATAGCCCTGCTGCTCATGATCTTCATTTACGTTATCGTGGAGGAAAGCACGCCGTTGATAGCTCTGGTAGCCGTCCTCTTGTTCTACGTTTTGGGTGCCCCTATCCTCGGTATGTAAGTAGGCTTTTTGCCGTTTAGGCTTAGACGCCAGCTTTTTAGATGGATTCTCCAGCGTTTTAGATAGATTCGGTAGCTATAGGTGGACCCAGACTAGTAGCTACGCCCTGTGGGTCGGGCGTCCGACCTCTCCCACTTAGTCATCGTCGTATTGGGCCTGTATGTAGCCTCCTTATTGTAGATAGAATTATTATGCCAATATAAATCGACGAACCCCCAACGTCAACGATGCACTCCGAAATAAGTTCATATCCCGACCAATATTGCTTGAGGGGGACAAATGACAACTGCCGTTTGGCCCAATCCCGATCATGCAAGCCATGCTTTTTGGGCATCAATACCCGAGCAGGATAGGGAATAATGACCGTAGTGACTGCCCCTTCCTGAGCTATCGTCCACCACAAACGCACCACACACAGGGATAACTGATCCATCGACCGTATTCCCCCCAGGGGAGGCGGGGCAGCGCAGGATCGGCACGGTTCTGGCCTCTTGGCATGGCGTGGGCGGCGTGCCGAACTGGTCGTATTTTATGGTCAGTCAGTTTCCCATTCGAAACGCGCATTCGACACACCATCTTCCTTGCTGCGCTCCAAGTGCAAGATCATGGCTTGCAATGGCGTCCAGAGTCATTGAAGGCATGTCTGCGAATGCTGCTTTCCAACTGACAAATAGGCGCCTGTGCCGGACCGAATGTTCGGCCAAAGATTTCTCGGCGCAAGAGCAGTGGCTTGCGTTCGTTCCCAGTGGTTCCGAGCTACGAATACACTCACCGTGCGATCAAGGAATTCTGTTCCTCTGGGGATTGAACCGCAAGACTACGATAAAAACAGCTGTTGTGCACCTCATTTTGGCTGAGGAGTTAGTGCGCCCTTGTTCAAAAGAATGAGATGTCGATGTACCGCGTTTCCGATTGGCTGGTCGTACCCAGTTCATCACGGGCGCCCATCGATGTCATCTGTGCGAAATGGAGATCGCGTGCGTGGTTTAGCTGGCTCCGGGGACAAGTATAGACTATGCTCAACGTCTGGGGGGAGTGCGGGGAGAAAGAAATGCTCGGCTAGATGGGGGCTCATCATGTCGATACTATCTTTAAATAAAAGATCTGGGCGAGCACCCGAAGGCCATGCGGAACTGGTCGCTCGGAGCCGGAATGCGTGCGTTTGTTTTGTGTTGAAGGCTAGACGGGTTGGGTGATCTGCGGTGGAGATGGGACGGCCATCATGGCCACCGCTATAGATGCGTTGGTCCTTATCTCTACAGTTGTCGGAAGTTGGCGCGATGCCTAAAATTTCAATGTCGAGTGTGAACCGGTCCTACTCTGACCTTCTGCTGAGAGAGAGCAGAAGCAAGCAGAAGTGGAGAGGGCGTTGGGTGAAAAGGGTCAAACCCGAGCATTGCTTTCATATCTGCGATATTCCATCCATTGCAGTTCTAACCTCTTTCGCAGCGGCTCATTAGTACTCTGGTCCGCTGGGTCCCCTGCCATGTCACAATAAGGTGCTGTATCGAGACTAACATGCTTCTGAAACGCATTTTCCGCGTGGGATACATGCGGATTGGAGTACTTATATCAGTGTCAACGCCCTCCACAATAGGTGTACACACCCGCCCTAGAACACCATGCCACCTCTCGTCGCCATGAAGCCTCTTCTTCCGCCGAACCCACGTCGAATACCATCAAATCAGGAATCCACCGATGCGGGTCAGTGTCATCCCCACAGCAAATGCTGGTGCTTTTGAAAGGAACCCGCAATAACCTTCGAATGAATTACTGACTTTTTTGCGTTGCCCAACAGGTGAATGGCCGCCCAAAGTTAAATATTTCCTGGATCAGTGGCAGTCGCATTTCAAGAATACATCATTCGTTGTAAGTCATCTGTATTTGGTCGCCTGAAGTATACTCTCCCAATGTACTCATGTGCATGAGCCTAGTCTGCATTGCTGGCTGCAGTAGCTGCACAGATGTATGGATACTTCAGGGATCAGGAGAACTATCCAGAAGGAACAGGCGGTGCAGTTAAGACGACCATCCTGGTACTCTGCTATGGCGCCATCTTTCTCAACATTGGCTCCACGCTAGCTGGGAGTGCCATAGCGAATACAATCGGTAAGGTTCAGCTCCGAATACCCATCTCGGCATTGGGCCTTGCGAGTAAGAATAGTGTTTCCCACAAATTCTTCCACTATGTCGATTTCCCGGAAGCCCTCTTCCTGGAATGCTACAGTGGAGGTACTGTCTCGAAATGGGCCTTGCTGCATTGTACGTGAGCTAGTCTTGCCTTCTTGTTTTGTATTTGAATATCGACACTGATTTGCGTTCCGCTCAGGGATTTATGCATATAACGGGGGAATCCTGTCCCTTCTGCTCGTGATCGTCGTCTACGCCGTCGCCAAAGAAGAGAACAAATCAGTGCAGATTGCTGCCTTCGTCTTCATGTGCTATAGTTTCCTATCTCGTATTCATCTTCAAAATCCGTTTGCGACGCGAGGCATAACTAGACATGCAGAAGAACTAGAAAGGCAGATGGAGTCGAACCCGGCATGAAACACCCCAATGTCTTTCCCCACGCTTTTTGGAGAAGGTCGATGGGGCCCTATATATTGGGGTCGTATAACTTGTATTTATGCACCAGCCGCTTTGGGTGTGTGGATCATCTGAAAGTCAATATCTATACATACTATCGCTGCGATCCTGCATGCCTCCCTGTGCCTCTCTCAGTCAGCGACCTTCACCCCCTCGTCACGTATACCCGAGCACTTTCCTCGCAGCCTCAATCGCACGGCGCTGAGGGCTGGATGATGTACAGGGGTGGGCGTTGAGATGGATATTATGTTGGAAGTGGGTTGGAGGATGACGCACCCTTCACCCCTCTATGGGCAGGGTGGAGCAGGGGGTATAGCTAACCGGACTATGAGGGGGAGAGAAAGTGTCGACTGTATAGCAATATGTCGTCGATTTCGCCTCTAAATTCATTGTGATCCAGATCTTCGTACGGAGCGGGGACGAGGGCTCTTGGATGCTCACCATGGCCTCGGTGACATGACGCAAAATTGACGAAACCGAGGAAACCGAAAGCAGGAAATACGGGTTATCCGAACAGGTCTTTGAAACGGGGTACATAGTAAGTTGCGAGGCGAAAATAAACAGAGCAAGAAAGCAGCGAGTAAGCTGAAGTATGAAGGGTTAGCGTAATAGCGAATCAGCTCAACGTGTTCCAGCCTCGAACAACGCCGAAGATGACGACATCGATACAAGAGCTATGCCAATTCCCTGGCGCACACTCGACGGCCAATTGAGGGCATACTCTACATAGAGGCACCGCATCCCCGTCCCCTGGAAGGAAATGGGAAGCCAACCAAACAAGGATTAAGACGACCACCCAAAGGGCCGGGAAGGGAGAAGCGGCGCACGACCGTCGTACAATCCAGCGGGCACCCCACTCGCCCTGTAGGTCCCCGCAAAGCCGGCATCCACTCCCCACAAGTACATCCGTCCTCACAGTCCCCGGGCACCCCAGGTGTTCACCCTTCTGCGTTGCAGACTCCTTACACACAGAGTTCAGCGCCCGCAAAGGTGCGTTTGCAAAGCTTGATCTCGCTTGCACCTCCCGAGAGGGGGATGGAACAGACTGAGAACAGAACGAAACAAGAAACTTAGGATGCGGGGGCGAGCTAGAAGCTGGGACGGAGAACAGAAGCGAGAGGCGTGGGTCGAATGAAGGAGAATTATGATAAGTTCGAAAGAGATATAATAAAAGGCTATTCAGATGTAAGTAGAAGAAAATGCCTCGTCCAGACTCGAAGCGTGAAAGCGGTGATGTTTACAGTCATCGTGTAGGGAAAGGGGGGAAATCGAAGGTGCAGAGTAATCACAAACATTCTTTGCGAATAGATAGAAAATGGAAGAAAGAGAGCATCGGATCATGGCACATGCATCCTACCCCATCTTACGCCAGAAACTCAACGCACCTCTTGTACGCCGAGAGCGACGGAGAACCCAGTTGGGCGGATGGCGGCGTCAAGGCGTTGGTGCGGTTGGGCCTAGGCCCCTCCCCGAGGTCCCAGAGCGCAGGTGAGATACGTCAGATGCCAGCGTTGGTTGATTCAGATCGATCAAGCATCGTTCTTCGCGTGTGAGTAGGGATCGTTTGACCCAGGAAGGTGTCGTCAGCACCGAGATTGCGTGAGGACCGAGGAATAGGGAGGAAGAGAAAGGGAATAGGTGAAGGGGACCTAAGAAACCAACAAGAAAATGAGGGAGAAACGTACCAGCGACAAGCATTCGATCGTCGCATCCGCACTGGCAACCTCTCGTTCTCCCCTTATCGATACACACGAACTCGCCTTCCTCGCGCTATCTCCCTTTCCCTGGTGGCCGCAACTCTTCGGATCAAGGATCTTCCACAGCTCGACTAGGCACCCGACGAAGGGCAACACCGTCTTCCCTTCGGGACTTCCGAGGTCTGCCGCTCCCCTCGGCGCGTTTGGCGGGCTTGCTGAACAACCGACAGGCCTCCCACAACCCGACCCAGGCTCAAGGGAATAGGGGTTGCTCGTAGTCCAGGCGGCGGGGATGGACAAAGGGGCGACGGGTACAGTGGATGGCGGGGACACCAGGACGATGGGTGCATCCTCGCTGGTTGGAAGGAGTGCGAAAGCAAGGGGGATTCCTGAACAACCGAATGGACCGACTTTCGCTTCGTTCGCATCCGCTCCCGGTTGGTCCCGACGTTCCGTTCTCTTCGATGTTCTGGGGTTGGGGACGAGACGGACGCCGTTCGTGATGCTCAGTCAATCGGCGAAAGAAAAGGATAGGTAGGTGAGAAGGCATCCGGTTGAGGCCCAGACAAGGCACCACGGTTGGTCGATGGATGTTGAAAGGGGGAGCGTGGGCAGAGTAAAAGCGGGACATGGGGAACAGGGAAGGACGGTCACTATGTGAAACAGCCGGTCCAGAGGGGCGTCAGCTGTGAAGGCATCGTCAGTACGCTGTCTAGAAGCGGGCAAGAAGAGGGGGACGGCGGGATGTAAAGGCAGGAACCATACGCATGACGTTGAAGGGTCGCGAAGCATGGGAGGGGGCAAATTAGGGGAGGTAATGGAGGGGAGGTGAGGAGGGAAAGAGGGGAGGAAGACGCCAACAATAAGAGAGGACATACCTCCTACGTTCCTAGGCAATTGCGCAGATCCAGTCCCGACGCCCAACGTTAGTCCCGCCCAGTGATACATGATTCGAAACTTCTTCCCAACCGGAGCCCGGCCGTGCTGCCCTTGCTGTTCTTAGAGTTGCTGGTTTGAGGGAGCAAAGGAAGCGCTTCACCCATTCGACAGACGTTGGCCTTTTGATAACGTTGTAGCGAAGGTGGGTGAACTTGAGACAGTGGACAACGAAGAGCGTCTCCTCGAGGCCTAGCGACTCCAGCGCTCGTTCAACTGACGTCGAATGGTTGTCGAGCGCATTAGGGTTGTCCTGGGATGGGCGGGGCGATGGTTCGGTTCGGTTCGGGCTCCCGTAGGCTCAGGATACGGCTGAAGACTTCCAAACCCAAGGGTTCGAGTGAGGACTAGGGTCGACAGGTGAATCGGGGAGTGGGGAGCTAAGAGTTGACAGGCGTCCGCGATTCGCAAACGGAAAACAGTGATGGCTCGGTACCGGACAATAGGTGCCGGTGGCTGATGATTCCCCGCAAGACGCAGTGGGCGCTTAGATTCCCGTCTGGAGCCTCGCGCTGTGTGGCTTTCACCGCATGTACTTCTGATAATCGAGAGCTCGCTGAGGAGGTGCCATATCCTGGAAGGAGGCCCGTGATTGTCCACAGGAGGCTCTCACGGCGCTATTGTCGATGCATAAATCTGCCGTTAGATATCTTGAAACAAGGCTAACTGATGTAGACCGAAGGGTGGTTCATAACGAGGAATAGCAGTGTGTTAGAGGGGAACGGGACAACAAATGGCGTGTGTCGTCCAAGAGTGCTGAGATAGGGGAGATTCCAGAGGGGAAATGGTCAGAAGTGTCGTAGGCATGTCACCCCTTCCAGCGATAGTAAGAGGGGGTCGAGGACCTTTCGAGGATCATCTTTCCAGCTGAGGCAGAGGTGCTCGAAGTCGTCCATCCCTCTATTCAAACTCTGCTCAAATAAAAGCATATTGTAAGCTCAAATTTTAATCGGCCTTCGCTAGAAGACACCAATTGGAAACGGATCACGACCAAGACGGACATATTCGTGCTGCTAACCGGAAGGTCCCCGACACAATCTTGAGTTATTCACATTCTCCTTTTCGATGTTTTTCAGGAACTCGAAGGAGAGGCTTCGCCACGTGTACCTGTACGTGCTGGAATCTATATTCGCGAAGTATTTGCCATGTCAAAGCATTGGAGTCCCAACCAGAATCGAGGCGGTGCGTTCTGAGGACTGAGAGCCTTTCAACCCATTGCCAACGAGTTCCTGAAAAGCCCAGGCGATGTCCATATTATGAAAGCACCCAATCCTCGCATCCTCGAGCATCCAGTGGAATTACACTCGGTTTCAGAGGTGGAGGGGTACCATGAATTTTCCGGAGTCATGAATCCAGAGGCCGCAGATCGAGGGAACCAGAAAGCCAAGAGCAGATGAAGAAGAGCCTTCATAGATCATCTGTAGGAGGAGAGAGCTAGAGCAGCGGAGTTCAGGAGGGAAGCAGGGAGCCAGAAACTCGCGCCAAGGGGAGGTCGGGAGGAGAGAGGAAGAGGGGTCAAGGAAAGCCTTGAAAAACCGCAGTGGCGGACAAGGGACAAGCACAGCCACAATTCCGGATCAGTTTCCCGGCCGATGAGGCTGGGTGGCACGGGCGCTTCCTCGTCCAACCTCTTCCACAACCACAACGCAGCCGCTCTGCCTCTCGATGGACCGCTTTCCCGCAGACTGTGAGCAGGTAGCTCAGCAGGGTGTATCACTGCCCAATCTCGTGGCACGTCCCTACTCGAATGAGACTCGAACGCCTGCAATGGGCTTCGATTTAACGCCGCGCTCGAGGTCCTATCAACCCTGCGCTCTCAATTCTGTTGCGCCTCCGATTCTGCCGCGACCGTGTACTAGAATCTACGCATAGAAATCATCCTCGAGAGGCGAACGGTACGCAAGGATGGGGCGGATCGACGATTGAAGGACGAGGAGAGGAACTTGAAGCCGCTGTCAGTGAGTCCACATTTACCATACTCCCTGGCATGGCATTCGCTCTCTTCCCCCAGGACGCTCGAATCGCTGCGCAGTGGTTTGGTTCTGACACGTCCCGCTTAATTTTACAGGAGTGTCCCTAACTACTGGGCCGCAAGAGCTCTACGCCGAGGACCGTAACCTCAAGCCCGACCCCCATCGCTCTCCCCGGCTAATCAGTGGCCAGCGGCGATTTTCCGACCATTCTCTCGGGTTCCTCCCATCCAGCATTACTCCGGATTTGCGACGCCTTTGAGAAACGAATCGGGCAAACGGTTACCGATTCCTCTCGTGCCAGGAGCCCTCGCCCCCGCTTCCCCCCGAACAGAACAGTCCATTGCACTCCATGGATGAATCGCCACCGACCCTCGTAGCCTGTCCTGCCGGGGATCTAGGTCCCTGAAATAGAGCAACATCTTTCGATTTGGCTAGTGATTGGGTATGTCTCCCCCTTTCCGTATCGCCAGAGCGCAACCTTACGTTTGTCTTCTAGATTCGGGATTCTTCTGCAATCAACTCTCGTGCAGTTCCCTGCGCTTTCTCCTGTGATCAAGCCCATACCCAACTCCGACGTCCAGATCCCGCGTTTTCTCCAACCCTTCATCAAATCCACCCGTCCTAACATACATAACAGCTGCTCTTTTCAACGTACTATCGGCATGTGGGCCTTGTGAAGCACGAAATATGTGTCCTTCCCGCTCGTTTCCCGGCCCTTCGACTCTCTTAACCCCTGTCTCGATTGAAGGAGGGTTGCTCGGGGGACCTACCCCCACCATCGTGAGATCGACGGGCGTCGAAACAGCTCCTCGATTGTTACTGCGGTACGACCCGCCGAGAGCCACGCCCGATCCACATCTCCCCTCCCTCACGATGGTCCGCGTCGGCATTTGTCGCGTCGACTCCGACGCCAGTCGATTCAAAGCCGCCCCGTGTGGCGACGCTGGCGTGAACACATTTCCGGGGACATATGGCCTGGGTGAGTCCCTTCCCGCAGTGCGCATTTCTCGGACGTCGGCTAATTGCCATGCTCGCAGGCACTCTCTATCGTTAGACCTACCGGAGGCATGGGCGTTCCTATCAATAGAAATTAAGTAGAGACAGGCTAGGCATGCGGGTTAATCCCGGACCTCGTTGGTTCAAAATCCACGCCTCTCGCAATGTCGCCAGGAATTGAAGCGACCTGTGGGTGTACAAACAGGCCTGGGACCGCGGTACAGCCCCACGCCAGTATCCGTCATGAGCTACACGCTACCCTGGGTAGTGTGTGGCCTTCCAAGGATGGAGACTCGTGACGACCAGGGTGACACCTGGGAGGGGAACGGGAACGATGGTCGCCGAGGGTGACACCTGGCTGCGGGAAAGGGACGGGTAGTGGACGTCGCCCGGGGTGACACCTGGGTGTGAGAGGCTCTGGGTACGACTGGTTCCTGGGTCCGCTAGGCTACGATGTTGCGTGGACCATGGGTGCGAGGGGCTCTGGGACGATGAATGGGCTCTGGGTACGACGCTACGAGGGTCCGCCGGGTTACGTATTCGTGGATGAACGGTCACGGACGAGGCTTCGCAAGACCCCTTAGGATCTGCATGGCTGACGGTTTAGATTGGGTCGTTGGGTCTGTGCGGATACGGTTGAACGGGTCCTGCGGTCTGCGCGGTACGATTTTGTTTACGGCGGGGACCAGATCAGAAGAGCGTTGGCATCTGGTGGTGAGTGCGAGTCTATTGAACCGTGAAGGTACAAGCTGGGCCAAGGTCTCGAGGGCCGTTCATTGACTGCCAGCGGATGGCGAGCTCGACCGAAATTTTTACCTGGTCCGTGCTTGGGTCATATGAACGGGTTTTGATCCGTCGTACCTCGATAGGGGCCCCCGAGTCCGGGTTTGGAAGTTCACCCCCCTCTGTCTGAGCGAACGGATACTGCAGGCTATGTGGGTCAGTGGGGACAGTACAATGCATGTTTCTTCAGAGTGTGGTCCAGAGGCGGAACTGCAGCAGCTGAGAAGGGACATGATAAAAGGCAGTGGGACACAAGTGGGACGGGACCGAATGAGGTTGACAAGGTTTTATTCAAGTGGATGTAGAAGTCGTTGAAATAGTGAAGCGACTCAGAGATCTTTCTAGAGGAACGTAACCCGCCTCTGGGACGTAGCCAAATATATCGGGACCTAGGCGCCCGTCAGCGACAAGGAATGATAGTTTAGGCTCGATGGGAGTGGGGCATAGCCTCTGAAGCGCCCCCGTGTGGCTTACCTTGGGATAGATATCTCGACAGTGCAAGCTGGGTGGGACAATTGCTGAGAATAAGCTGTTTTGATACTATGTTGTTGAGTGAGATGGGAAGGCCTCTGGAGCGGCCGTGTGGATCACCTTGGGATAGATATCTCGACGGCGCAAGCCGGGTGGGACAATCGCCTTGGGTCACGCACGGTTCTGAGTAAGCGGGAGTTTCGATGGGGCTGCTCCATTCCAAACGCTACTTGGGGGTTGGTGGCCGGTTGTGGCCTTGTACCAACCTTAGAAGAATACACACACACACACACACATCCCGGGACATCCACCCAAGATGACCAGGCAATAAATTTTCCATATGAGGTAGGGAAGCGCAACACGCACGAATACCGAGTTCCAAGGGTTGACATGACGGTGAGGGGGGAAAGGAAGTGCCTGTGATTGGCGCGAGCTGTTTGCATAAGTAGTTGTAACTCCAATTTAATGATTCGCGAGCAGTGATTGACGTTCAGGCGCTTATTTAGCACTCGCTCCGAAGGTCTCCTGATGTACCTACTGATTGCTCTCAATGATTGGAATGAGGCGGGTATAGAAGGCCTCCGCTCGAGAATTCGTCGGCTTATATCTATGACAATGCTATAGCTAGTGCACCCTGGGTTCGCAATGCAAATTCGAACCTGCGAGTTGTCGATGAGCTACCTCCTCCCCGTGAATGTAAGTGAGTCTCAAAGCCTCGATACACAGGAAGTGAGACGTATATGTATCGCGTAAGCCTTGAGTGTAGCGACCCCCTACAAAGTATATTACATCGCAAAGCGAATCGCGTGCAGATATAGTGAGGTTCGCGGTGAGTAGGAACTAAGTGAAGTGTGTACGATGCTAAAAGGACAAAAAAGGGTATTTTGCGTCATAGGGGGGGTGGAACGGCAAGGATTGTAAAGCAGTGGGAAGCATAGTGCGCAACGGAAGGGATAGGGGAAACCAAAAGCGTAAATAGAGAACAAGGGAACGAGGAATAAAAAGGAGTTTGCAAGATGAGCGGTGGAAACAGAGGAAGCAGGGAAGAAGCCAGTCTAAATGAGGCGATCGAATAAGTGTGCGAAATGTAGGTATGTAGATATGCGAAGTAGATGAAGGCGACTCGAAAGGTCATGTCAGCCGGGGCGAGGTACAGCTGGGAAACAGCGAGTATGGGACGGGATGTGCGGATGGCGACAATGGGTGAAGAATGAAGGGGATGGGAGTAAACCAGCGAAGACCCCACCCACCCTTGTATCACCATCTTACTCAGAAGCTGCATCGCTTCGCCCTTGCCTTCGTCGCCTTCATCAAACTCATCGCTCTCCCCCTATTCGCACACGTTGTCTACCCCCTTAATCCTCTGACAATTCGATATCTCCAAGGTGCTCGTCAATTAGCCGCCACCCTTCAGACTCGGGCACAGCAAGAATGGGGTCCAGACGGTCCTCCCACTGGGAGTCTGTCCGGCGGTACCGACGGAATAACGATACGAGCTTCGTGGTATGGTGGGATGGCCTTGGGGAGCTAGCCACAACCCGCGCCAATTTGGACAGCTTGAGTGGTGACAGGGGCATTTCCTCGTCTGACCATGCGGCGAGGATTCCCTCGACAACTGCGACGTCCGCCTTCATAGCGTCCAGGCTGACGTAGTATACGCCAGGGCCAGACAAAAGACGCAATTTGTTCGCTAACGCCTCCGTTGGAAGGCTGGTGACAGTGATGAAGAACGGGAGCCCTCCAGTCGACCGTGATAGTCGCACTTCCGATGAAATTATATCCAGTAGAATGCCTTGATGCTCCGGTGAAAGTAAATGAAGACCTTGGAGAAGAAATTGTGGATGATGTGTGTTTCTCTTGTCCTTATTTCTCCAGCATGTCGTCCAGTCTTGGAAAAGGGACACATGGATTTGATGAGACAGGTCGACGTTTCCCATGAGCTCCTCGTTATCACATGGCAGGTCCGCTGTGTCTCCAATAGGTTCGGCCAGAGAGCCTGGCGTCCACAGAGACTTCAAGTTTAGACGGTCCCCATCTGGTACGACGATGATGTCGACCGGAGGGGGTGCCCAATCTTGCACCACGCCGGGGCTATCGTCCGTGCATGCTGGAAGCAGGCGGTATGCATCCTTGAGAAGTTCCCGCTTCCCAGAGCAAGGAGACCCAACTATGAACACAAGCCGGGATTCCTGCTGTATCCGCAGACTGGGAGTGTCAGTGAACTGCGAGTCGATGGGCTGAATGACGTCGCGGTTGGTGGCGAGTCGCTTCTGAGGCGCCCACAGCAATGCTAAGACACGAGCAGCAGGAAACCACGGGAGACCCCTCGTGCAGCACCCAACCCTGTTGGGCGGTGGACGGCTGGTTGGGATATATACAAAGCCGTCCTCCTCGGAAATCCGATTGACTGGATTACCTAGACTGCAGAGTAGCTCCTCGAGGTCCGCGTCCGAAACCGAATATGAACCCGGGAGATCTTCCTCGCTGATCCCAAGGAGGATATGTCCCCATAATCCCTGGTCGGCGCAGTCATCAGTTTTTCATAATATTCTGGTAGATATGGAAGACTAACACCCTCATCGGCATCCTTTGCCCAAGCTCTTTCTGTGGTCCATACACAGGGGCCCTCCCACAGGCCAGCAAGCACCCAATCTTGAAGGCATAGTGTCTCCCAAGTGTTTAGCGAGGACAGGAGAGCCTTCCAAACCCTGGAGTCAATGCCATCAATAATCACTTGTGGTTCGGATAGGCAATGCAGATATTGGAGAACATGAGGCTGCGTGGGCTGTGTTAGGATAAGACCCTTCGTTAGACCTGAAAGAAATCAATAAGGTCAATAAGGCACTGGCCGGTATACCTCGGGAGGATCAAGCAGCGAGATCACTCACCGTTCTGGGTCATTTGGCGCATACTTCGGGTAATCATATCATTGAACCGGACCTTCGCCCTCAGAGGTACATCCCCCAGATGGCCCGACCTTTGAGGATCCCCAAGAAAGTTGAGCAATGACTTGTGATGAGCACCGATATCCTTGCATCCATACATCTCCTCCGGCACCTCAAGCAAGGAGTGGAGGTCCGAGAGTTCGCGGGCAAGCCCTCCGTTCGGTAGACCTAGGGCCTCCTCGATGACCCAAAGAGGCATGAGTTGGGCAGCATCGTGAAAATGGCGGGTGGATGCTTTCTTGGATGGAATTATCTCAACCAACATCCAAACCAAGGATGCAAGCTCGAGAATCCCCCCTTTGACCTCCAAGTCGGGATAGGCGTTCCGCGCAGCCCTTTCGAGGATTCCGGTGAACAGGTTATCTAGAGCGCCAAGTGGTCGAGTAGACCCGGGAGAGACTGCCGCCGACCTCGCTCCTCCGCACAAGGCCAGAACCTCCTTCAGGCGCTCCCTCGGATCATAGCGCCTGTCATCTACATATCTTATCGCTGTATCGGCGAGGATAAACTGACCCGAGGCATAGTCCGCAATCGTCTCGGCGTCCCCTTCGCAAGGCCAACTTTTACGATTGATACCTGGTAGCAGCCTATCCCGAATTTCCAACAGCTTGACCCAAGTGAATTGGTGTATATCTTCGCTGGCGTTGTAGTCCTTGTTTAGGTCGATGTGTAGCGTACCCAACATCCCCCCTTTGATGGCAGACTCAACGGGAAACTCCGGTCGACTGGCAAGGACAATGCGGGTGTTCGGCGTTGTTGATAATGTGTGAAGTAGACGAATAACTCGAGACTGAGCGTCGTCTCCATCACATTCATCAAGACCATCCACTGCGCAAATAAGAGTGAACAAAGGGCCATCGGGAGTAGCAGCATGTGAACCGATTATCGGATTGACGAGGAGGTGCTTCATCTGATTTTCCAAGGACATCGAGAAGATCCTGGCATTGTCACGGATGATGCCGAGGATTTGACGTCGGATGGGTGGGCAATGCTCTGCCACTTGATGAGCAAGAGTAGTCACCAGAGCTTTGGGCTGGTTCTGGTCCGGAATAGTGGCCTTGAAGAAGTAGGTCGCGACTACAATATGGGTAGACCTCGATTTTTCCAATAGCTGTTCAGAGAAACTTTGCATGATGGCGGTCTTCCCATGACCAGCGGGACCAGTGAGCACAAGCAGTTTGGCGTCCTTCCATGGGCCTTCGGCAGCCGACCACTTCTCCAAATCATTCAGGACTTTGGCTCTTGTCTCATGAAGGCACCGGGGAGCATACGCTCGCTCTTCCGCGTCTGCGACAGCACCGAGGGCCGACTTCCTTCCCAGCTCATCCAAAACTTGGGATACCACCGTTAGTGGTATTCTAAGGCCTCCACCAAATGTAGGAAGCAAACACTCACACCGACAGTTGTTTTCAACATCAGACCCATAATCTCTCTCTGGATCCACGCTTAAATGGGTGTGCGTGATTTGCCGGTTGTCTATATAGTCGCCCTTGACATGGTTGATGTTGGCCTCTTGGATATAACTCGGTTCGCGTGATGAGATGGGAGGCGACGGGGTTGCTTCTCCAGGACTTTCCGCGACGCGGCTTGACGCACGCGCCTGCCGAGGTTTCACGGGCGCATCGAGTTGTTCGCCACGAAGCGATGGGGATAGAAGTGCGGGTTCCACCTGCGTGGGACCTAGGAGTCGGATAGCTGGTGGAATTGCCTGAGGTGGCACTAGCGCAACTGCTGCTCAGGTACCCCACAAGAATCAGGTTTTCAACGTTCCTCCGGAACCCCAGATGGCGGATGCTCACCTTGGGCATTGGATGGTGTACTCCCGGCCGGAGGGTCATCTACCAGAGGTACCGAGTCAACCTCATGGCAGAGGAGGCGTCGAATGAGCCTCCCTAGGGCCATAGGAACCTGCCTCGTCTCAAGATGGAAGTTCCAAATCAATGGGGAACGGGGCTCCCAACACGGCCTCACTCCATCATACAGGTTCGTTCCCACGTTAACTGGGCACCCACCAAAGCGGCGAACTTCCCCAACCTGAGCGCTGAGCGCTCGCCAATGTCATGCTATTTCTCCAGAAATATCCAAGTGAAGCGCACATCTAACTCATCTCATGCCAAAAAGCTCTCCTTCAGCGTCTCATAGAGCGGGCGTTTGGACCCTTTAGTTGCCTGGGCTAGGTGCACAGGGCGCTTATTTGCGGGGTTAGGCGCACACGTTGGCGAAGGGCCGATGGTCACAATGCGTGGGGGACGGAAGCTCAAGTCGAGGCTTGATGTACTCAATTTATACTGTTTCTCCCAATCCATGCCTCCAACTGACTATGGAACAACGACAGGGTCCACACTCGGATGGCCTGAAATACGTTTGGCGCCGACTCTACACAGCTTAAGCTCCCTACAGTGGTAACCCAAACACTGAGCACTACGCAACGCCGAAGAAGGAATGAACATTGTCGACTGCTGAAGAAAGGTGATATTATTAGGGTCATTAGCGTCGACAGAAGGTAGTTTCGAGGAGCTCCATGGAACGACGCTGGTGGGAGCCTGTTTCTTGGGACACGAGGTCCGGGATCAGGGTCCATTGCTTGAACATCATGGAATAGACTTTTCATATAAGCAATAAACAACGAATGGTGGATGGTGAATCACGAACAGTACAGCGGGTCCGAGCTGATGCATGAAGGATGGGCATTTTGAATAGTTCCATCCCCGGACGACACTCGAAGATGACGGCGTTGATGAAAGAGCTCTAGCGTAATCCAACGGCCGCTGACGGCAAACCTTAAGACATTAAGCCTTGGGTGCCAGGGGACTCGAAGGCAAGGGGGGTCAGGAAAACAGAGATCAAGGCAGCCGACCTGAACGAGGAGGGAAAAGGTCGTACTACAGCGACAACATACCACAAGTAACTCGCTTTGCCCATCCACCCCTCGCAAGGCTCATCCATCACCCCACCCCTCCGAGGATTTGATGCCCCGGGTTGATCAACGAGGATCGGTGGAGAGGGATGTTGCAATAAAATGAAGATTTGGTTAGTACAATACAATAGGATATTAGTATATTTTACGAAATTGCTTTTGGGAGAAGTCGAAGAAGAGATAAGCTGGGCCACAAATCGGAAGGCGCAGGATCGCAAGTCAACGCAAAAACCCCGCCCTACTCGTACCCATAGCGAAACTGCCCAATAGGGAGCCTGACGTAGGCGACAGGAAGCACCACAAGACGCTTCCAAGGCCGAGGCAACGACGGTCGTTTCCACTTCCCATGGGCAGTAGCCTGAGCATCCGGGCTTTCCCTCCAAGCTAGCAACCTCGACGACGAGTGGTCGTGGTCGACCACCCTTGCTCTCGCTCCGGTTGAACTGAGCCGAAGCGGAAGCTTCGACTTTGAGGAGTTCGAAGAGCGGGGTTTGTTTGAGGCACACTCAGCGAAAGCTTTCTTGTCTCGACGATTGGCTTGCCACTGGCGGACTTGTTTCAGGGGGAAGGTGTCAATGGTGTGGACGAAGGTCTCGGGCCTCGAGCCCCACGAGTCCTGATGGACGTTGGTGGGAAACATGGAGTAGGGGTCAGGGAATGGATCCGACTCGTCGACTAGACGATTTATGAGCTCAGGAAGGAAGGGGACAGGCGAGGCGGACTTACTTGAGGCGGAGTAGCTTGTTGAGGACGCCATAGCGGGCTGACCCCAAAAGACGGCGTTGAGCTGAGTGGCAGGGTTATGTTGTATACCGTGCTTTTTTTTTTTTTTTTTTTTTTTTGAATTCAGTTTTTACGAAGTTTAGGGCCCCCCGCCGTTAGGCAGAGAACCCCTATCCACCGCGCTCTTGCAAGGCAGCAGGCCACTTTCGTGGTACTCCGGAATCAACTTAGATTCAGACCTGATTGATCACATCAGGTGAACCGACAGAGAATTTAGTGCCCTCGAGTCGGTATGCAGGAGACTGTCCTGATCCGCTACGGCCCGCGCTTCAGCAGGGAGTTTGTATAGAGCCCCGCTTATTAGAGTTCCCGTTCCCAGGCAGATGGTTCGCTGATGCCAACCGGCGTGGATCCCCATCTGTCCCAGGTCTCTGCCTTGCCTGCAGCCAACCGGGTATGCAATCCCGAGGTTTAACCCTGGGCCCGGAGTTATTTCGTCTGGGTCTGACTGCCGCCCACATCGGACGGAACGGTTAACCACCTTAGTTTTTCGGCCAGGGAGTTAGAACCCCACCTACTCACAACAGGTGCCGTGCCCTCGTGCCCGAAGCCAGGATTTGCCACATCATTCCCACAACTACTACTGCCGACTAACGACTCCTACTAACGCCGGTTTACGCCATTGCCCAATGGACCGGGTCTTTGGAGTGGAGGGTACCGTGGGCCCGGAGGCCGTTCCGGCTGTTATATATATATCCCTCGCTTCCCAACCCCTGTGCTTTCGCTCCCATATTGGGTACGACAGATAAGGTTTCACCCTTTCTTCTGCCAGATTGGGGTAGTGCGGCTGGTCCCCTAGGCCATCCCTTCCCGGACCGAGCAGGCTTGCCCATGGCCTCGGTCGTCTGGTTGGTGCGAGTTCGAACACGACTCTAGACCATGCCGGATCAACCCAGCCGCATGCCTGGGAATGGTTTACCCAACCCAGTCATCCGAGCATGTGACAGTATCCACTGTCGGTCACACGCCTAACCTAGCTTTATGGTACCCGGGGATGAGCAGGGATCGAACCCACAACCTTCCGGTGACTTGCATAGCCACCTCTCCTGGTCTTTAGTGGCCCACACCACTGGGCTACAGGGGCCCCTGTTGTATACCGTGCATCGAAGGTGATAACGAGAACGAGGAGGACGAGGGGCCCGAGGAACCGACACCCTTCACATTAAAGTGGATCTTCCGTGCGCCAGAGGATGGAAGAGCAGCGCTCTGAACTGGTATGGTGCCCTATTCATACCGACCTCCTAGGTGACTTTCGGGTGCGAGATACATGGGGGGCAGGATGGCATGATAAGAGGTGTAGTCAGCGACGGCTCGAACTTCGATTCAGCCTCCTGCCTACGTACCCCGAGGGGAGGGATAGTTTCGCCTAGAAAGGGGTCGCCCGGTCAGCACTGAAATCAAAAAGGCATAGAAGCGATAGGGAGGAGGGGAGCAGGAAGAACGAAATGAGGGCTAAGCAGAGTTGGGCTCGAGGAGAGGAAGCAAAAGGGAGATGGAAGATGCACGGGCGGGGACAGGAGAACAGATGGAGGAGTCAAAATGTGGAGAAAGAGGCGAAACGGGAAAAGGAAATGACCCCGGAGCGCATTTTATTAGGAGGAGACTCAGGAAACCGAGACAGAAATGGGGGAGAAACGTACCGGCGGCAAGGCTTCGGTTGTCGCATGCGCAACCTCTCTCGCCCTCCCCTCATCGATACCCACGAACCCGTCTTCCTCACGCTACCTCCGCCTGGGCGACTACAACTCTCCCGCTCTAGGAGCCGAGGGCCCTACGCCGTTCGACTGACCAAAAACAACGTCCTCTTGCGCCCACCCATCAACACGTTCAAGCGGCTGGATAGACGATGGTGGCGTGTCGTCTATGGCGGATGACGGTCCACCGAAACAAGGATATCCGCCTTGTTGGCCTTGTGGAAGGGATTACAGTGGGGGAGAGCGTTGGGCAACGCACCACGCGCTGGTCGAGGTGCCGAGGTGTCCAGTCTGACCTTGTCGACGATCTGATGGGGCGGGGGCGGTCGATCGAGCGAAGGCGAGGGAAGGTAGGTGAGTACAATATGCCACCCGGGTGGAGTCCACCACCAGCGCTCGCCAATGAGTATCAACTGTAAGGGAGTCGTTAGTATGTTGGATAGGAGGAGAGAAGGGAAGGGGGTAAGTCGAATGCCGGAATGTAAAGGCAAGAAGGTGGGGGTGCGATGGAGGGTAGTGGATGAATGGGAGGGGGTAAAGCCGGAGCATAGGCGACGAAAGGGGAGGAATGGAGGCAGACAGGAGGATGAACGTACTCTCTGCGTTCCCGGTCTCTTAGGTAATTCCAACGCCCAGCACAGATTCCACCAACTTGGAGTCTTGGACTCAGGAGTCGAACGCCCTTCTCCAGCGAGCTTGATCATGATCACGCTATCCCGCTGTTAGTCCTGGTGGGGAGACCAGGTAGCAGGTGGAGTATGGCGTGAGTCCTTGGCCGTTGGGCAGGCGCTGGTATCTTGTGGGCGTTGTCGTGAAGACGGTTGGAGCACTTGAGACGATGGACGAAGACGAGGGTGCCCTCTAGGCCTAGCGTCGCCACAGCTCGTCCAATCTGCGCCCGCTGGTTATTGAGTTGAGCAGCTCAATCAGCCCCGAGTGCAACGGTCGGGCGTCGAGGTGCTCTCGGGATAAGCGCGGGGAGTTCGGGACTATCGAGCGCCGTTCGCTTGGCGTTCTCGTAGGCTAAGGATATCATCGAAGACTTCCAAACACAAGAGTTCGACCAAAGACCAGGGGGGGGGGGGGGGAGCCAAGTTCAGAGTGGAGGGAAGGTGGAGGAAGACGACAACCAGAATCAGCGATCCGAACGGAAAACGTCAAACGGGGTCGGCACCGAGCAATAGGTGCCGGTGGCTGATGCTTCCACAGGAGAAGTGGGCGCTTAGATCCTCGTCTGTGCCTTCGTTGTGTATATCTCATGGTATGTCCCCTGCGTCCCGTATCCGAGATCCAAACTTTACAGCCCCCAGTTTTACCATCACCGCCTCTAAAGAACGCCTTTGAACTGCCAAAGAGCCATCTCAGAGCTATTAGCGACCAAGGGGATGTGGCGTTGCGCCCAGTTTCAACGCGTGAACAACAGAGGATCGAGGGTTTGTCGAGAGATATCCATCGCTTCACAGAAGGTTAGCTAGTGTCGGCAGAATATTTTCCATGACCTGGTTGTCGGTGAATCCATGAATGCTATCGGGTTTGTCCACGCGAAGCTGAGCTGTCGAAGAACTCCAAGGGTGGTTTACGACCAGCGGAAAGCAAGGGGTGGGGTGGGGGGAAGGGTTGAAGGGCGGTGAGGTGGGGACAGAGAGGGGTTCAGGTCCAAAACGAAGCCGGGGGTCTAAGTGTCATAGGTGGGAACGACGGTTGCGTGGAATCGTTGACAAGACTATAGCAATTGAAATACAAGAATTCCCTTGACGCACAAGCAGGGAGAAGCAGGAATCGTCGCGTTAGCTGAGGGCACAGGTACAGCGTAGCACGGGCTCGTCACAGTGAGGAAGGGAGAACAAGAAAGCTTTGAGAGGACGTGGTTTCATGGAACGGTGATCGTGGTGCGTTGGTAGAAGGATCGGGGAGCATTTGCAGGAGTTCCGTGTCAACCGAACGCTTTCTGGGCACAGAGAGTGGAAACAGGACTCGAAACCTGGGTCTTGGATTCCTGGATCGGGGGGAAGAGGAAAGCCGTTGAAAATCGTCGAATGGCGAGGCTCAGCACAGCCACACCCCGGATCAATTGCCCACTGCAGGCCGATGACTCTGGCACGGGCGCTTCCTCGTCCAACCTCTTCCACGACCACGATGCACTTGTTCTGCCCCTCTGGGCGCCTCTCCGGGGTCTCTTCTAATCCAATACAGCAGGGAGCAGCACTCACCAACCTCCTCAAACGAGGCTCGAGCGCCGCCCATTGGTGAACAGCGCCTGTCGAATTCGCCGCCATGCGATTACTCGAGATCATATCAATCTCCGTTCTCGACTTCAGGCCCTCTACCTGGGAAACCTATCGACTGTGATGTCTTCCACTACCGCTCCCTCGGTCGTACCTTCTGCGAGGGGTAGCTGGCGGAGGTTGTTGTAATGCGCAGTGGGAAGAGAGGAGCGACTGATGGACCGGTGGATGCGTTCAAGGAAGAGAGGAGAGGAATGCCCGACCAGTGAGTCTACAGTCATCTTTCGAGTTCACGCGGCACCCCTTCACTTTCTCCTGGATCCCCTATTTTCTGTAGCGGGCTGGTTCTGACCGTTCTGACCACGTTCTCCACTCTGCAGGAGAATCTCAAACCATGACACCATCCGTGCTTTACGCTGAGGATCTCGACCTCCAATCGGACTTGCCTCGCTCTTCCCAGCTACTCAGTGGCCAGAAACGGCCCTCGACCGTTCTCTCGAATCCCTCCCAGGAAACGTCCTCCCGCATCCACAACTCCGTTGAGAGAGGAACGGGACAAGCGCCTGCCACCTCCCCACCAAACCACTCTACTGCGCACCAGCTCCGGCGAGAAAGGATCGGTTCACCCTGCGAACGGGTCACCTCTGCCGCCGGAACCCGTGGCGCTTGCAACAATCGACACCAAGGAATCGTCGACTCGACGCTCTTGAAGCGCAGTACCTCTCGACTCCACTGGAGGCCAGGTACGATTCGTGACCGTCCATCGTCCCCAAAACGTCAACTCATGTTCGTTTGCTAGGGATAGAACACTCTTTCAATCGACGAACTCGCGAACCATTGCCCGCCTCGACATCCTCAATCAAGCTTTCGCCCAACCTGGTTCGCAGCTTCATCTATCTATTCAGACTGCTCGTCAAGACCTCCCCAGACCTCCCTCGCCCCGTATTTACGACCTTCCCACGAATCCCTCCCGACACACCAGCCATGCCGCTTCGTCAAACGTTAACGAAAGGCGCACCATCGACAATTCCGTACGAACTACGAATCAGCCCGTGAACGAAAGCGTTCCTCCAGTCCTTCTCGCCCGTTTCCCCTTCCTCCGAAGCCATCTCGACCGTATTACAGGTTGGAGACGGTTCAACACGGGTACAAGGCTCGCCCCTCCCCGATATCGACGTCGTGCTACCGCGATCCCACTCCCGCTGAGCAACACGCCAACCAGGGAGGAATCGCCGCATCCTCACTGTCAAAGGTCGGCCTTGGGGCTCATGATATTGACGTCGGGGGATTGGAC
Organism: Coprinellus micaceus; assembly: GCA_951394405.1. Lineage (NCBI taxonomy): Eukaryota > Fungi > Basidiomycota > Agaricomycetes > Agaricales > Psathyrellaceae > Coprinellus > Coprinellus micaceus. The sequence goes on along the minus strand of OX596337.1, from coordinate 411,682 downwards.
GAGGAGGATGGGAATGTGTTCCTTGGGGCGTAGACCCGAGGTGAGCAGCAGCTTCCACTCCTACCCTACAGTTTGCTTGGGCGCCGGCTGAACCGATATTCCTCAGCCCCGGTTTCCCGCCTCATTCACTGTTCTCCTGTTCAACACGCTACGACCGTGGAGTGGCCCGTCAAGTCAACGGCGGCACGTTCAGCCAGGATCGTCCTTTTCACGCAGGGTGACGCAGGGGAGTAAAAGTAGTAGAAGACGAACTACAGATGGGAGGAGGGAAGTTGTAGACCGCTTGGAATATTACTGCGACTCGCGGCGTCATTTGATATCGTCATCTGGATCTCCGCGTCGCTATCAGGTTTCTTGGGCGCTTAAACTCGTTCTTATCAACTCGTGTTTCCGTCTCCTTTGAGGAGAAGGGGGTAACGACGGGGATGAGGAACGGATCGAGGATTGAGGGTGAATTTACGAGTCGTTAAATGTGAATGGGGGGTTTGAGAGGTGGAACTGGGCGAGGACATCTCCGGCCACAAAATACCGATACCGGTGTGGGGAAGTCCGTACTGCGAATGGATAAAATGTAAACGGCGCATATAGAGTAGGGTACGTTGTGGTTCGCCGGAACTGCCCAAATACACTAGAAAATGATACATAGTCTAGGAGAGGGGCGCGGCGAGTAGGAGAGTAGCATATGAACAAACGGAAGGGACGACAAAGGCAGACCGGGTCGTAGGTGGGGTAGAATGACAAGTACTTCGCGTAAATAGTAGCAAGGAGCATGCGTATGCACGAAACGAAAAGTTAGATACCAAAGAGCCGAAAAGATAGGTTGAAGGTCGAAAAGGGATGATAAGTAGCTAGAGGCGGCCGCAAAGCATAGGCCGCGGGGTGGACAGGACAGGCAACAGGCTGAAACATTGGAATGGGAAGCAATAGGGTGGTGCAGGCAAGGCACAGGACAGCTGTAAATAAAGTAGAACAAGGATGGAAGCACGAAGGGGAAGGGCAAAACCACGTTGTGGCAAAATAATAATCCTGAACAACGGTGAACACGTCTCCAAGTTCCAACCAAGTGGCCCTTTGCCCTGCCGCCTTCTAGGCCGGAAACCTTACTACCAAACGTTGGGGGGAGACTCTCCAAAGTGCTCATCAATCAGCCGCAATGCTTCAGACTCGGGTGCAGCGAGAATGATGTCTAGACAGTTCTTGCACTGAAGGTCGTCATGAATTGGAAGCAATGGTGATTCGGCATGGAAATGAGGATGGAGCGTCTCGATATGGGGACGGAGCGTCTTGAGGTGGTGGCTTAGGCGTGGGGAACGAGCTAGGATCCGTGCCAATTTGGAGACCTTGAGGGGTGGTGGCGGATGTTTCCATAACCAACTCACGATAACCGCTTCAAGCAACGCAGGGTCCACCTTCATATCATCGAGATTGATATAGTAGACCCTCGTACCTGAGAAATGGCGCAATTTGTCTGCTAATGTCCACGTTGGAAGACTGGTGATGGTGACGAACAATGGAGGCCCCCCAGTTGCCTGTGACAGTCCCCCCTCTAGCGAAACCATGTCGAGCAATACCCCTTGGTGCTCTGGCGATAGCGCATGGAGCCCGTGGAAGAGGATATGCGGGTGATAGGCGTCACTCTTATTCTTTCCCTTCCAGCATGAAACCCAGTTTTGGAAGAGAGGTACATCATTTTGGAGAGGTAGTGTGATGTTTGCCGTGAGCTCTTTGTCCTCAAACCGGTTAGAGAATGGTTCCCACTCCTTGCTGCAGTATTCGGGCCTAGACATGGGCCCCGTTACCCACCGTGATTCCAAGCTCAGGCCGTCACTATCTGGCATGACGATGACGTCCACTGGAGGCTGTCCTGAGTTAATGCGGCGAAACGCATCCTCAAGGAAGTCTCGTTTTCCGGAGCCAGGGGAGCCAACGATGAACACAATTTGAGATTGCTCCGGAGGCGGCGGATTGGATGTCTCGGTTAATTGGCAGCCAGAAGGCTGAAGGAGTTCACGGCGCCGAGTGTGTGCCCAAAGGAGTGCTAACGCGTGCGTACCTAGAAGCCACGGTGACTGGTCCTTTGCGAAGTGTCTCCAGAATGAGCCAGGTGATTCAAGTCTTGGGATGTATGTGAAGGCCTCCTGCTTGGGCATCGGATTTCCTTGACCTTTAAGCCGAGCTATTAGACCATTAAGGTCCGCATCTGAGATCAAAGGCGCTTCCCCAAGCTGGTCGTAGCTGATTCCGGGAATAGGGTTTCCTGGTTGTGCCTCCTAACAAAACACCCACAGTCAGCAATTCTAAGCCGTGTTTTGCATTGAATTTCAGGGCTCACATCGCGAAAAAGCCGGATCATCCCGCGGGAACTCCAGGGTGCGTCAGAAACCCACATTGTGAGGCATAGTGCCTCCCACGTATTTAGGGAAGCCAGGAGATTCCCCCAGACCTTAGTGTCAATGTTCTTGACTGCTAGTTGTGATCTGTGTATTGGGGGCAGGTAATGAAGGATGTGAGGCTTGTTGGGTCGAGCCGATATGATAGACTTGAGTCCTGCAAGTCTCCAAGGTCAGTAAGGTGCCAGGCACCCTGCCATAGGCGGTAGAGCGACTCACCGTTCTCGGTCAGAGAGCACAGATGGGATTTGACCATCGTGTCAAACTGATCCTCAGCCATTTGAGGTATATTCCCCAGATGGCCAGATCTTCGGGGATCTCCAAGGAAGTCAAGGAATGATTTATGATGCGCGCGAATATCGTCGCATGAATAGGGATCCTCTGGCACCTCGAGCAAGGAGTGCAGATCGGTGAGCTCGCCAGTGATACCCCCTCTTTGTAGACCTAGGGATTCTTCAAGGACCCAAAGGGGTAACCTCAGGCTGCGCTCTCCATCAAAAGAGCCCCGTAAAGTCTTCGTCAGCATCCACACTAGGCAAGCGAGCTTTCGTTGTCCCTCCTTCGGATCCTCGGGATTAGTGTTCCGCCCAGCATTTTCAAGGATTCCTGCAAAAAGCCTGTCCATAGCGCCAAGTGGTTGGGTGGGAATCCTCGTCGCTGTTACATGGTTTTCTCCCCAATTGTTGCACAGGGTGAGAACTTCTTTCAGGCGTTCCCTTGGGTCGCGATGTCTCTCGCCCACGTATCTCATCGCCGTGTCAGCGAGGATGAATTGACCCGAGGCGTAGTCCGCGATCTGCTGGGCGTCCGCTTCGCTAGGCCAACGGAGTGGGTCAATCCCGGTAAGCCTAGGGTGCTTGTCCCTAATCTCCAGCAGATGGTCCCAAGTGAATTGGAGTATATCCTTTCCAGCGCTGTATGCCTTGTTTAGATCGACATGCAACATGCCCGGCGTTTGGCGTTTAATAGCGGATTTGACGGGGTGCTCCGGCCGGCTGGCAAGGACAACGCGGGTGTTAGGGACCGTGGACAAGGTATGAAGGAGCTCCATCACTCAAAACTGCATCTCGTCTACCAGACGAGCTTGCGATCCATCTCCGACTGCATGACCACCCAATAAGCCATTGCATTCATCAAGACCATCCACCGCGCAGACGACAGTGAGTGAAGGGGCAGCCTGCGAATCGGATATTGGCCTGACCAGGAGATGGTCCATCTGATGTTCCACATCACGGAATTTCGCGATGCGGGATATGCCTAGATAGTTTAGATAATCTTTCCCCAGGCTGGGAGAGTTGACCGGCACTTGTAATGTCCATCAGCCAGATATACCTGGCAATGCTGGCAGGCCTGATAGGCCCGATAGGCCCGATATACTTGGTAGAGTTGGCGGTCGCCAGAACGTTTGGAATTCTGTGCGTCCCATAAACAGTCTTAGGCCACTTGCGTTTCCCCTGTCTGTTATGAGTGCACCAAACAATCGTCTCCCAAACTACGGCCTTCATTGGTCGCCTGGACGAACAGGGCGATCCAGCCTGGTGATGCTCCAGCGGTGACCCGAAGGAAAGGCCGAGATATGGGCCAGTGAGGGGCTGCGTTATGCCTATATTCGAGGTGAACCACCAACCGAATCCAGGCGCGAAAGAAAATAACAGTAAAATAAAAAGACATTGAACAAGATGATCACGATATAGTAGGGAATCATGCATTAATCATGGAACGGCGAGGCTGTGGGGGATGGTTGTCTGGCATCCCAGCCTGAGGCCTAAGAGGATACACGTCGAGAAAACTAGATATGCCCGTAAAACTATTGTTACCCTCAAATGAATGACATCCCAGTTGAATCTGTCCCATAAGAGCGATCCTCGCATAACTTTACTTGCAAGCGGCATCTCCGAGGCTTCAAGCCCCTAAGCCTTAGACACTACCTGTGGGTATTCCTAAGGTATGTCAGGACAAAACAGAGGGAGAGGCGCGAGAGTGCAGATTCTTGGCCCGGGTGAGGCGGGCGACCCGATGAGCCTGCACGAAGTCAGTTGATTCGTTTGGTACAGATCTACTGACCTCACGCTCCGGCAGAAATGCGAGCACCTGTCTGCACCGTCGATCTCCAGGGCTAGAATGAAGCGGAGGAAACTCGATAAATTCTACAGCAAGCAAGCGAGGTACAGTCTAATATTTCACTAGGTACCAGCGGCTCGATCGCCCTTCGATCCCAACAAGTCCACCCGCCCCAGCTTCTGACCCCTTCCTCCACCTCTCTCTTCTGAGGTCGAAAGCGATGAGGCAGGTGTATGAGGAGGAGAGGCAGATGGGTAGATGTACGTAAAGGAACACGGGAACATGAGGAATCGCGACCCGAGAGAACAGGAGCGCGAAGGGTAGGCTATAAATATCCTCGACCGCAAGCCGTTTGTACCCAAACACCCCCCCCCCCCCCCCCCCCCCCATCCTACCTACAGCCCATCCGTCGACAGGGATCGCTGGGTGAGGCAGACGACGGTGTTAATGCTGGGATCGATGCGGGACACAGGGTACAAAGAGCGAAAGACATCAGCGAGAGAGGGATGGAAGGAAGGACCGAGAATGCGGTCAAGGGGAGGCGCAAAAGACGAAAACGGAAGGGCTTACGGCTGGAACAAGGAGATGCACGATCGCGGCATGGGCTGTGTGGCCTGGCGAAGAAGGTATTGAACGAGGCCCTTAGCGGGCTCGGCGGTTGGGTTGCAAACAGGACAGTGGGGAAGGTTCCGTGAGGCGGTCAATGGGCTATATGTATCCACCCGAGTTGATCATATAAGCATGAGCTTGGGGGCGTCTTGAAAATGTACCGCCACATGTAATCCCAGTGAATATCGCGAGTGCGGTAGGGAAGGACTTACAGTGGGACAATTGACATAAGTTGCATCGCCCTCGAGATCTGGGAGGTCGTTCGATTCACAACTTTTCGACTCTGGATGGTGGAAGATAGGGCTTGCAAATCGAGGAGGCTGGAGGCTGAGGGCGTCAGTCACGGACTGCAAGGAGGGGTGCGCATACGTACACTATTGAATCTCCCTTCACCAAGACAAACTTCATGTACTGGCTTGTTTGACTGCCTTTGAAATCCTTGATATGGGCATGTCGTGCTACTGGAAATAAGGGTGAGTATGTGACGATGAGTTGGAAGGATAAAAACGCTGATCAAATATGAGCAAACAAGGCTCCAAGAGCATGCAGTAGATTACAGGATGAGGATAAGTATAGGTATTAGTACAGTAAGATTACAATGTATGATCAAAGGATTGGTTAGCTTCGGTGATAGCAATGTCGGAGGCGCGTTCCAACCGCCAGGCGATTTGGCCGAGCGCGCCAGGCTTCCTGAGCAGTCTCTTCCAGGCCGCCCTCGACTTGGGTCGAAACCCGTTGGACACCAAGTCTGCCTTATTATTCGTAAACTTCGTCTCTGCGTCTTCGGGCCAACCGTTGAAGAGGCCATACGATTCGAGCCAGACGTCCTCAGGAGGGAAATACGACATTCGTTGGATTTGCTCACGAGGCATGGGTGGATTGTGGAGAGTGGGCACGGGCTTGGCGTTGACGTTGTCGCTGGGAGAGGGCTGGCTGACGATGTCATGAGGGCAGGGAGAGAGGGCCACAGAAGTTTCGTCTCTTATTTTTTTGGGGGTCGCTGTAGCGCAATATTAGCGAACGTAAATGTATAGGTAGAAGCGGAACTTACCTTTAATGTATACGTAGTGTACACCACACATGAAGTCGATCTCCTCGGCGCTCAATTCGTCGTCCACGTAGTACCGCTTTGCTGAATCCTGTCGGACAATACCCATCCCCTGCCTCGCTTCACGAGAAGGCCCTGGAATGACATCGTCCGGCAATTCAAACTCCATGGCGATTCGCCACACAATACCACCCCTCAGGAATGCTGCCCTCCCCCGACTGGACCTCAGGAAAGTTTTCATCGCGCCCACCCAGCTGTCGTAGTCACCCTTCGACCACTCGTACTCAGAGGGACGATACCGCATGGGGTTGTTGTCGAGGACCAAGGGTATGTGCCGAGGGGGATAGTCTGCGGATAAACGGGCAAAGGTACAGAAACGGAAACCTCTATTAAGGAGGTCACGGGCCAGGTCTGTAGTATTCATGTCCTTGTTGAGACGACAGATGTGGAGCGCCACCGCGGATGAGGTACACCCCAAATACCAACCGTACTCGGAGGGGTTGTCGAACATGAAGACACGCGTGGTCTGGACGATGGAATATGTGATGAGGCCCTCGACGTTGTCCCACTCGGAGAACTCTCCTTCGAAATCGGCCCTGACACGCTTCAGCCCCTGGAAGCGTTGTAGACATTGTGCAGAGTGTCTATTGAAAAATCCGACATCCCAATTGAGGTCTATGTTCCAGGATCCTTCGACGTTAGTCTTCTTGAAGGCTTTCCCGTCCAAGAGGGCATCCGCAAAGAAACCCAGACTCCTGCCTTTGTGGGTTCCCCAATACTCGCTGTTATTACCGAGCGAAACATGGGATCGCTGGCCAAGGAGGAAGCCAATGGTGGTTTTGGCCTCGTTGGACGGAGGAACCTCGGGGGTAATATCGAGGAAAGGGACGAGATAGCCGCCCAAGAGGTAGGCGCTGGCTTCCAAATCATCCCGAGTGCCGGAGAGCTCGTCGACGGTGTCGGGTACGATGTCTTCAGGTACGTCTCTGTTCATCGAGTCTTTGTCCGCGTCGGCGTGGTCGTGGATGTGGACCTCGTTCACCGCGACTCCCGTTTCCTCTTTCTGGGTGATTTCCGACTGGGCGTCCTCTGCTTTCAAGCGAAGCTTCATGTCATGCGGCGACTCTGACGGGATGTCGTCCAGGCCGTACCACACCCTGAGCAGTTTGATCTCCAGCAGGTAAGGTGTTCCATAATAATCGGAGCCGTGCAACGCCATGTACTCCAGTTGTTCATCGGTCGGACGTCCCAGGAAATCAGCGATGTGCCATGCAGCGGCGAAGGAGTCGTATATCCCCTGGTCCCTTGAGAAAGGGCTCTCAACGCTGAACATCTCCGCCATATCCATGTCGTCCGCTTTATCGGCTCTATACACCCCACCACTGTCGAGCGACCACACCCACATGGTGACCTTTCCCTTCTTAGTCGGGGGGTTCTTCTCCCTAGCCAACCTCAACGCCCGCTTCTTCTTGGACTCTAGGACTTCTAGCCGCGCGGCCGCTTCTCTAGGTAATTTCTCGGAGTGACGCCATTCAACCAGCTGAGCATCGGTAGGGTCAGGCCTACGACGAAATGTGCTGTGTGAGAAGGTATGGGGAGATCCTGGAGGCGGCGGGACAGGTTGGGTCTGGGAGCCCTGACCGGAAGTTTGGCTTCGGGGAGTAGAATCGACATCGGGTTGAGCAAGGGAGTTTTGGCCTTGAGGACATTGATCGACGTCCATATCGTGCGATTGGGAGGTATGGTGAAAGCTTTGGTCTCGAGGGATATAATCGACATCCATGTCGCGCGATTGGGAGGGCCCAGTAGCTTGTCTGACCCCAAAAACATCGAAGGCGTCGGCGGGAGGCTCGAAGCGCTTGAAGTGTGGTTTCGCATTTGCGATATCGACCTCCCGCTGCGTCCACTCCCAGAAGACAGGAATGTTGAGAGAGATCAGCCAGTCGATGGAGACTATCTCCAAGTCGTAGTGGTCTGGGATGACGACAAACGCACCAACACGGGTGATGGAGCCGTCGAATCGACACACAGACTGCGACATGTCCGTAACGAAGACTTCGTCGAGGGGCTCGTCACCTGCGTTCGGAGGGTTGAGGAGGATGTCCATCCAAGCAGGGATAACACGGGGGATACCCAACGCCATGATCTCAGCACCCATCTTCGATAGCGCCGCCACCTCGTACGCCATGATACCGAGCCATACCCGAAACCATTCCTTCGCACTTGAAATGTCGAGTTCGAGATGAGACTCGTCGTTATACTTGGTGACGGCGACGCGCGCGCAAGGCCATGCAGGGTACGCGGTTGGGAGACCAGCGCACCGCCCCAGCGCATTACAGGCGCGAACGACTTTTCGTTGGAGGTCGGTCCAGTCACACCAGCGAACGGGGTGGGGATAGACCTGGTTTCCGGACTTCGACTCTCGGATGGGCGGGGACCTACGAAGGCAGGAGAAGGTGGACAGGAGGGTGTTGATCGGGGTGAGAGGTAGGAAGGCGAAGTACCCTTGAGCTCGCGACCAGAACTGGGGTTGCAAGAAGTGAGCGATGTCGTAATCTCGTCCTCCAAGGATGCTGTCCGAGCGGTAGTTGATGGGAGGTCCGGGAGGGAGGAGATTGGGGCGGAAGCAGTTAGGAGAGTAAACAAGGGGGCCACCTTGTGGTCGAAAGTCGTACAGAAAGCCACTACCTTCAACCTCCAATGGAGATCCCCGTTTCAAGTCCTTGTCCATCAAGTACGTCTGCGTTATCGCCTCCCTCATATTCAGTATGAGGGTAGGCACCACCCAGTCCTCCTCCACTCGCTCATTCGAGGGATCCAAAGGCCCAAGCTGGTAGGCGGGTTTCGGCATGGCAGAGCGTTCTATTCGTCGGGGAGTGTGAATACGGTCTTCGTTCGACGTATGCCAATGTACAGCGAACCGTCAGAGAGTCGCTGGATAACGGAAGGGGGTGAGCAGGAGGGTATGAGCGAAGTATGCCAAGGGTCGTGAACTTACCAGACACGGAAGCTACACGGCGATGCGGGATGAGGTCCGGCAGGGGGAGCAGGTCGGAGATGAGAAGCCTGGGGGACAATGGATGGGTGGATGTGCCCCCAATGGCCGACTAGCAGGAGAGGTGCGGGGCGGAGGTAACGGAGGAGGAGAGATATTGGCCGGAGAGGTAGCCGAAGGGTTCGACCGATGTGGTTTGGGCGCAAGATCACAGACCCTACACCGTACGGTGAAGCGAGGGGCGGGTGCGTAGGTATATAGTGTCGCGGGAGATATTATGACGGCTTAAGGGGATGGATGTTGGGACGAGAGGTACGAGGAGGGCGGGTCGCGGATGATGACAGCCCCCCCGAGTCAGAGGCCGAGAGGCGCGTACCTGCACGCAACTGTTTGGAAACTCGACTCTAATCCAAAGTCCGGAGGAGGAGGGCCGCTATACGTCCCGCGCCTCGAACGATGGATATCGAGAAGGGTGTGGAGAGGGATGAGAGACGCGACGGAGGCAGACGCGGCGTCGCGCCAGGATGAGTCAGCGAAGCGGAGTTCCAATCGTGCACGGGACTGCGGAGTTTGAACTGGACTTGGCGCGTCGGATCGAACTGATTCAGACTGCTCCTCATCCTCGACCCTCACCCGTTCGACGCGTCGCTTCACCCAGGGCTCAAACGGAGACTGAGCGGTGACGGGAACGAAGCCCCCTTCTGGTAGCTGGAGAGGGACGTATAGCGGCCCGACTCTGGTGGAAGGGGGTGGAGTACCCGTTCCGGCGAATGTCTCACCGAGCTAGGGCACCATCCATGACATAGAGGCCTAGCGAGAACGACCAGGTTCTCGTCGGGCGTCAACGTCATACCCCCGACAAGGTCTCGCAACTCTCCACCCTCTATGACATAGAGGTCTAGCGAGGACGACCAGGTTCTCGTCGGGCGTCAACGTCATACCCCCGACAAGGTCTCGAAACGCCCCACCGCCCGGTGCCTCAAATGACCACGCCCACGGGCTCAGTACCCTCACCATGACCCGACGAGATAACCAACCCCTCGAGTTCAAGTTGACCCGCCTTGCGCATCCCCCATCCTATCACTAATCCCCGACATATGGCAATGGCTACTGTCGACTACCAGGAGCAAGTCGTTTGGGCAAGCGGCAACCACCCGACCCTCCTGCGAGCCTGGAACCACCCACTTCACACGTCCTCGTCGTGCGCCTCCGTATTCATCGTCGTATCGGATTTGCGAGGCCTAGGGGAAGAAGTTCACGACGGAAGCAGGGGCTTTCGAAGGACGGTGTCGCCCATAGCCCACCCGCTGTTCACACCTCACACCGACATCGAAGACCTGGAGGAGATGAGACCTGGAGACACCCTATTCATTCGGCGTTCGAGACAAGATGTCCCCGAGAACGATGTGTTATTATTGCATATGTGAGTATCCAAACCAATCGACCGAGTAGCTTCAATTGACTCTGCCCCCTACCAGTGCCGCCGCCAGCACGGAACCACACCGTCGTCCCCGCCCGAGGGCGCCCTACACCCTATCCAGTAGTCTCAGACCTAGCCCCGACAATCGAGCCAACTTCGTCATGTACCCCACCTGTTTACGATTAGATTGAGACTGTACAGAAACTTGAGACCTTGATAATCTAATAGATGGCCCACATTATGTTTTAGCTTTCCTTTCACCCTCCTTCCACCCTCCTTCCACCGAATCGCCATGCCATTGATTGGGATGAACCCTTTCAACGCCGGGCCCCGCACCGCTGGCGGCTTCCCCCTCATGTTCGAAGCTGTCGGGCACCCTCATCTGCCCAAGCACATGTCCCGTGCTCTAGTATTCCTCCTCGAGGTTGAACTGAAGAGTCGCAAGCATCGGGCCCAGGTCGAACGCGACCTCAAGATCCCCTCTCAGACCAACGAACGAGTACTCCAGTGCAAAGGATTCTCAGAGCTCCGACACGGCGACGTACTATTTGGACGGGATAAGCGATGCGGTCCCGATGGTACATGGCAGGACGACGTCGCCATCGGATGGGTGACGGACGAGTGAGTTTTTGCTACCCGGCGTCGTAGACTCTTCACAAGTACTAACAATGATTCAGGCGACTCTTCACTCAGGTTGAGAAGGACGAAGTATTCAGTGCGATGATGTCCCTCCTTGGGGCCGAGGAGGAACGCAGGCCGAACAGAGTCAGGATAGAGGCACTCGGTCTGGAAGGGGTTGCGGATGGCAAACGGTGCTTCACGTTCGGACCGACCACTCAGCAATCCCCTCACATTGTAGCCCCCTCCCGTCACCTGAAGGTATCATGCCAGGACGAAGGGCCTGGACAGGTGCAGCAAGTGGTGAAGCAGGTTCTCGAGGTGCGTTTCCAACTGGATAATCTGGGTAGTCATTTACAAATAATACTTCAGGCGATCACTCCCTTATCGGTTCGCTCTTTCGAGATGGGGCCAGAGAATGTCGTCGAGACCATTAGGGACCAGACGGATATGGTGGGGATGCCTCGACTGGGGTTCGACGAAAATTGGGCATTCCCTGCAGCGCAGTGCAACATCGGCGCGGCCCAGGCATCGGGAGCAGGTGGGTCTACCAAACACCAGAGTATCACCGCGTGCTAACTGGGCTGTAGGTGGATCGCTCGATGGTGAAATGGGGCATTTCGGAGGTGCACACGGAGATCCCGGGGACAGCGTCGGCGCATTCACCAACATACTCGCAGTCCCTCAGCTTCCATCGGGATACGACCCTGGGCGCTTCTTTCTCCTTTACCTTGGGGTCTATGTCACTTTACATCCCTTCGTCTCTCTCAACTTTTCAGGGAGACAGGCTCACGGCGCCACGGCCTCCACCGCGCCCCCAGGAGTCAAGCCTGCGAACCACGCGTACCGCTGTAACTTTGTTTTCTACCCTCCATCGTCAATGATGTCAGGAAAATCTCGGTATACATTGGCATCGCACCAAGATGGAACACCTCTTTACAAAACGCCGGAGATGGTCGACTATGGGTAAGTTTTCGTTGGCTCGCAGTTTGTCCCTCAACTGACAGAACTCTTGATAGTGGTGATCGAGTATCCCCGTCCCAGTGCACCGACTCAACTTGGGCGAGGGATGGCGATGCCGTTTTGCCCACCGACGCACTCGCAAGTTTCATGACCCGTGGGTGCCTGGAGCTGTGCGGAGACGTCCTGGGACAACTACCAAGCAGGCTCGGCATACAGGTCGACGCTCAAAAGTTCAACGCAGCCATCAGCTACCTAGACGACTCAGGGCAGCGAGTGACGCCCGAACTCAGTCCCCTGGCCCCTCGGTATGGCTCAGATTCCAACGAGGAGGAGAGGAGAAAGGCCAGAGTCCGCTTCAAGAGGCTTCAAGAACGAATTGACAAGTTTCATCCGTCGAGCGTCTACAAAGGTCCGTCTAAGAAAGGTGCTGGCCCCGGCACAAAGTCACCACATGGACGGGGCGCTGTCCGCCGGAAGAGGGGGCGCTTGAGTAAGTAACACTCGATGTATAGTATGTAGCCTAATTGATAGACTTATGTGTGTGTTGACAGCCAACGTGAACGAACGAGACATGGCTGAAGGAGATGAGGGCGAGGAGGAGGCAAGCTACAGCGATGTCCACAGCAACGAAGAGTCCCCGGAGAGTGAGGAGCGGAGCGAGGAAGACGATGTCGAAGAGTCGGCAGATATGGAAGATCAGAATGGGGAAGTCGGCGCCACCGAGTCAGTGGAGGGTGAGGAGCGGAGCGAGGACGACGGTGTCAATGAGTCACCAGAGATGGAGAAGACGGGGGAGGACATTGGAATAGACGGGACAATCTGCTTGGAGACCAGAGAGGGTGGGGGCAAAGGAGGGGAGTCCTCAAAGGTCGACGAGGAATTGTACGACCGAATGGAGTACGCGAGCGACGAAGACCAAGGAAGCGTTCGAATGGAGTCCCCGGAGAGGCGAGAGGGTGTGAACGAAAGAACGGAAACCCCGGAGAGCGGGGAGGAACGTACCATAGAGGCTCAGTTGATGGATGACGAGGACGGTGTCATGAATCGATGTGGAACCAGTGAGTACCGATTCTGATTAACCCAGGGACGTCACTGATAGTCTAATCATACTAGAGCGGAATCTGACAGAGAGCCCATACCCCGCACCCAGTCCCAAACGTCAACGAAACCTGAATAATAGCCCATTCAAGATCATCGACCGGCTGAATCCCATCGCCATCAAGGCAGAGCTGCGTATTATCGACAGGGAGGTTGTCACAGTGGATATCCGTGACCCTCAATCGAGTGGAGGTGACCTGGTCAACTTAGATGAGCTGAATTCGCTCACAGCAGCCCTGTCGGACCACCCCATCAGTGGAGAGGCAATGGCCTCCGCCAGGACGATGCTTGACAGGACTCGAAGGGCGGAGGTTACCGTCGCGAGAACGAGCAACGATCTGCGAGAGACTCGGGCAGCGATCATATACTCCTCGACCTATTTCTGGGCATGGATCGACATTACAATCCCGAACCTGGTGTACAAGTACCTGGAAGATATCCGCCCAGGGACCGGGAAACCGTACGGCGCGACAGAGAACTGGCTCCAGACTCTGACTCGGAGTGTGGCCGACATGGTGTTCGATGGGCAGACTCTCAAGCACATTACCCTGCACGATTTGGATGTTCTAAGGCCCAACTTCACGCTCACCAACTCGGCGAAAAGTGGACTCACATCCTCAGACCCAGCGTTCAAATCCCAAGTGGTGAAGAACGTGACCACTGCAATACTGCTGAGTCTTCAAGCATCACACAACAAATGGGAGCAGGCACGGTCTTGGGCCTTCTCGATGTTGAAGAGGCAATGCAGGGAGACGTTCCTGGGACTGCAGACCGCCTGGGACCTATTCGTCAACTTCAAGCTGTCCGATTATACGACCGTGTCCCTGGCTACGGTGGAGAGGGAGGACATTGAGCGGTGCGAGAAGGCCATTTCCGAACACTTCCAGAGCACAGGACTGGCCTCGCTTCTCCCTCTATTCATGGACCGCCAGAAAGCGCCTGTCTTACATCACGACCAAGTGATGAACCTGCACTCGAAAGAATGGGGAGAGCTTTGGACACTCGTCAAGACATCTATGAGGGTCTTGAACGGATCGGACATCGCTGGGAACCAGGAGCTACAAAAGCTGGTCGCATTGGTGCAACACGACCGTACTGGCTGTCTACCGTTCAGAGAGAAGACGCCCGAATTGCAGAGGGCACGGGTAGAAGGAGGTTTCTACCACCCGGACAACGTGAAGACCACAGCAGGGATATTTAGCGCGTTGGTCTGGCGGGTGATATCTTTCGACACACGATTCGCCAGGGAACATCGGATGACTTACAAAGACGACAAAGATTACCTGAAGGAGGTTGAGGCTTGCGAGTCGGGGACATATGTATGCCGCCCGAACGCGTATGGTCACCCCATCACCAATAACGGGCCACACCTCACAACGAAGTTCTGGCAATCGTTGACTCAAGGATCTGTACAGAAATGGGAGGAATTCACGAGCACGAACACCCAGCTATTGTTCGGAGACTGCCTGGCCTACTTTCGGACAAGGGTCGGAAAGAAGAACATATTTCCAGGACTAGGCAATCTGCTATCGTTCCTCCTCGTGTGCGACCTCTCCTATGCGGGTGTGTGTCCACCTCCGGACGAGTACGACATATGCAGGTGTATCCTCGACAATAAGGGGGGAAGCTTGAAGGAGTTGAACAAGCTTGGTGTGGTACCCTCCGGCGATAGGATGCCGCCAGATCGCGAAGATAAGGTACGTGCTGTCACGCACGGATTCGAGAAGGTTGCCGGTTTTCTGGAGAACAACTTGACGAAGGAGGAGATGCAGGAGATAGGTTTGGACCTCATCTGCGTGGAGCACATTCTATGCAAAGCCCACAAACTTGGGACACATCTCCAGGGTGCGAGGCTAGAAAATGCGGATAGCGAAGGATGCTCAGAGTAGCTCGGCTTGCGCAGTAGGGGCGAACAGTAACAGTTCGATTAGTTGCTCAGAATACAATACCGGCATTCTACTTCTTCTGGCAAAGATCTCGGGAAGTATGAAACGGGTTTATTACAAGACTAAGCGACCCGGCGAGACGGTACGATCTAAATGGCTGGGACACATCGTGTAGCGAAACCACCAAGAACTCGGTACTACTGGAACTCGGGACATCAAGTTGGGACGGGTCGACCCTTAGGCGTAGTGGGCTCAGTGGCAAAGTTTGCTTCCCTCTGAGCCAAGAGAGTACATGCGTGGAATATGGGTAAGCCGATGATGGAATCGTCGGATAAAAGCGTGGCGGGGACCATGTCCATGTCTACATCGTCGGAGAGAGATAACTTGGGAGTGGGCAGCCCTTGCGGGACACCAAGTGTAGGATGCACAATCCGAACGACGCAAGGGTGGTAGTAGGGGAAGTACTGGTGAGGCATGACGTACTTGCAGTCTGTACACTGGATAAAAGCGTCCCAGAATCCTTCGGCTGGGAGGCCCTCTGCAAGCAAGGACTTGAGCAAGCCCTGTAGCTTGCGGAAGTTTGCTGGATCCTCCCGACGTAGAACTATAAGTGAGGTACGTGATTAGCATCGCTATTCCTCCGTAACGACGGTAGGGTTGTAGTTCCACTAACGCTTATTCGTTCCCCGTAGGCCAGTATTGGACTTGTCTTGAAGCACTTGAATTTGTCGCAGGCCCGTCTTCTTGATAGTCTCTTCGGTATCATCGGTCATGAACAAGAACGGGTCCATGACTTTCACTGGTGCATCTAAATAGAGATGTGTTAGTTCAATTCACGGAACAGTACCCAACACCGTGGGTCGTAAACCACCCACTTCGCTTGACATACTCCCCTGTCATCAAGTTGGGATTGCCGAAGAAATGTTCGAGGTTCACTGGAGCGAGGGAAAGCCTTGGCGGTTAATACGACCCAGACGCCATGAGATATTGAAGTGTCGACCACGTACCAAAATAACCACACTCCTGGGTCGCACAGACGGCTACATACCGCCCAAGGCATTGGGCTGTGGGGGGCTGAATAACCATTTGAGCAAGGCCAATTTTGGCCTCTGTGAGAATGGCATCGCTTCGGACATATGAGCAGAGGCAACAAGGCCCCTTGAAGTAATAATTGAAGCGGTGACGGTCCAATTCGTCCGGTCGAACGGGAATACCGTCCACCTCAGGCCTTTGAGTGAGGTCAGCAGAGTTTCCTCAGACCGTACCAAGAGGACAAGGGGGAACTCACCAGACCCAAGTCCTCAGGTCTCCGCAGCGATGGTCGTACTGAAGAATGAGGGGGACTTCGCCAGGCCCACACTGTTGACTTTGCTCGATGCGTTCGAGGAGCCTGGCGACATTTTTCTGACGGAGGCTGAAGTCCCAAGGAACCCATCCAACCATATTAACAGAAGGCAACGACAAGAATAAGAGGGGATAAAGCTCAATAAGACAGAGGTGAAAGGCGCGGGGTGATTGGAGGGAGTGGGCGTATACAATGTTTCCGATAGTGTTCATTTAGCGACGGCACCCTCTTTTATAATCATAGGCGTTATGACACCTCCTCTGGAAATCGGGTCGCGGCCCGTAGCTGGGGCTGGGGGGGGGGGGCGATCTTGCCTCCCGCTTGGAATACCACTCCTGTGCGGGCTCAAAAACCACGACAGCGGGCTGCTTCGCAAGCAACGCAATCACTCAGGGTGTGGGTTGCAACCGAAGCTAGAATTGCGACGGTGTTGAACAATGACAATACCCCATGGCTTCATCCCCGGAGCGGCTGCTGTCCCTGGGCCAGACCCTTTGGCGCACCGAAGATGCTGTTCCGCGTCAATCGCTATTATTGGCAACCCTTGGCCATTCAGTACTAGCTGTCGCCGGGATCCACGAATACCTGAGCCCTTCCAAGCTGGCGGCCCATTTTCTCAGATGCTCTCCCTCGATCTTCGAAGGAGCTATTTGCCCTCTTTCTATAAGACTCTATGCTGGGCGTATCCTCAATCCTCTTTCTCCTTCCGCAAGTCAAAGTCGGTTTGTGGACACGATCACAGTAGTGTTAGGTGCAGTTGAAACACTTAGACGCCCAGCGACTGGGATCAATAGGACGGCGGAAACCTGGTCGCGAAGGCCCAAGGATCTGGTAGACGTCGACCGGACACTTGGCTCGGGAGTCGTACCACACACTATTAGAATATTGGACGATATCCCCGGGCCTAGCCATCCCTGAATTCATAAGTCACGGACTTGAGAGGCCCTCATTTTGGGCGCCATAACAACCGGGTAGCCTATCGATGTGACACCCCTTCCTGCCTGGCCAACTATGAGGAGGGTGTGACCTCTCCTGCAGTTTGAAACCATCGCTGCCTACACCGCTATCCTACGAAGTTGGTGACCGTCCAAGTTTCGCCTGTCGGAGTCAGAAAGTAGGCGCTTGATTAGAATTTGGGCGTCAAATCCACCCTACAGCTCGAAGGATCTGATGGTAACAATGGCCGACGTCAAGCGGTTTGCGCGCTAAAGCTCCGGCAAAGCTGCCGTTCCGTTGCTAAATTACCTGAGGATCTCAATGGTAGTAGGGCAACGGCGCCACAAATTAGTGTTCGGGTCCGACTTCGACCAGAAATAGCCCACTGGATGCCACATCTGGGTTAGCCACAAGGATGGCATCGTAATCGACATGATGTCCCACTGCCCAATATTTTTAATGGACTGGCACCACCAACACGACGACTCGTTAGGCACTGGGACTGCCAGTGATGACCATGGGCGTACCGCCGTTTCCAGGCACGCAGGCTAGGGGACATGGGCGTCTCGGGGAAGCAATCGGGAAAATGTGACGAAATGGCCACACCGACGACCCATTTCACCTGCTCCATTTGTCAAGAAGTCGAAGTGTGGTTCCGGTGGAGTGATTGTAACCCTGGCACCCGCACAAGGTACCCGCTGAAAAGACGGTGGGCGATCATCAAATGGGGACAGGGCAACGGCCTCAGGGGCGAGTTCCTACTGGCTGTTCGTGTTCGAGCCGAGAGAAGTGAGGAGAAGCGCCTCCCTAGACCCGGATAAGCTTTAGACTTACCCATGTATTCTATCTGCATTGTCATTATCTTGGCGTCGAGCATTTGCCCCCAGCAACCGTTGCGATTTCGTCGGTCTTGAGTTCACCTTATCGGCCCGTTCTTCCTTCCATATGTGACCTGTATGAGGCGGCGTTCCAAAGCTCGGCTTACCCCAGTCACACCAACACTGACCATCCCGAACGCCCACCGAACTTGGCCTCTGAATTACGACGCCGATAGCAGACTTGTGGCCCTCGACTGTGCTCCGTACTAGGCTCTGAACTCCTCAATCCCCTTCTTCTGGCTGACACTGGCCATCGATATTATGCTTCATATCGCTGGCTGCCGTATCGTTCAAGGCCCCAAACCACCACAGAACTCTTTGAACAGCGAAAAAGAGAACAGACCTCCACCATCCACTGGCAACGACAAACCTAGTTCCCAAACATTAGGGCGACGGTCCAGAAATTCTGAGAGCGATACCGAAGACAACCTGTCCTGGGCCCCGAAGAAAAAGCTGTGCGTCTAAGCCCTTCTCGCCCGTCTCAGACTTTTGACCACAACTTGAACCCGTCTAGAACTTGTGCAGACCCGCTCGTCGGCTATGGACGCCATTTTGGCCGAGCAATTCATGCGTTCTGCCGCCCATTCCCTTTGATCAAAGACGGAATTTCGTGCCAACTTCAACTTCAAGCCTCCATCTTGAATGAGGAGGATTTGTCCGACCGGTGAGTTACACAAACTGCGTTGTCGTCTTCAAATTGATTAACGGTTCCCTCGTCATTTCCAGGGAACGCCGAGAGCACGGCGTATTTTTGGCACTTCTAGAATTGAGCCCAGGGCTCGATAATCGGATTCTACGGGCTTCGGCGGAAGAATTGCATTACGTTGCAGACATGGTGTGTGTTGCCCCCCTTTTGAGGTCTTTGTTACGACCTCGATGAGGGAGTTGGTGTTGTCCGTCACTGGTCGGCTTCTTAGTCGTACTATCCCCCTATTCCTAATAGCTTCTGGGATGTCGCGCGGGTCAGTCACACGTCTATTGGTCAATAGAACGTTGCACTGGTATCAGACTTGATCGTTCTTCTATGACACGTCAGGGGTCCACGGATACTCTCGGATGCTTACTAGTTTGGCGATCTTCTAGTCAAGTCCGGCTTACAGATGCTCCCTAGTTTGGCGGTCTCCTAGGCAAGTCTGGCGTCGTCACACGGCGGGTTCACTACTAGACAATAGTGGAGTGTGGAAGGTTCTCAGTGGCGTTCACTGTCTCGGCTGTGGTGCGTGATGCGAAGGGAGTCTTGTGGAGTTGCGGAAGTCTTGCAGGAGCTTATTGGGGGGAGAGCGGCGTAGTGGAGTGGGCGAAAGGGGACTAAGATTAAAGTATAACAAGCTAAACTACATGGGATAAACTAAGGGGTCTTTATACTACTTTAGTATGAGTCATGGGGTAGCTGCGCATGATGATATAATGAGGTCATAGTGGAGTGGGTGGAGTAAATAGTGGGGGAGTGGAGTATTAGTGGAGCGCATACTGCGCATGATGTCAGAGTAGCTGCGGGGTAGCTGCGGAGTCGTAATAACTATGAGTCATAAAAAGAGAAAAGAAATGAAGTGGTCATGCATAGGTAGGAGGGGAGGTGTGAAGCGAAGCGTAACAATACCCCCCTCACAAGATTTGAGCCCCTGGCTCGAATGGTCTAGTCCCAACCGTTTCCTTCATCCTCGTTCTCACAGTTCCCATCGTCGTTCCAACCGCTGTCGAACTTCCACTCTTCGTCGATGTCCATGAGCTCGGGCATCTTCT
This sequence comes from Coprinellus micaceus, assembly GCA_951394405.1. Lineage (NCBI taxonomy): Eukaryota > Fungi > Basidiomycota > Agaricomycetes > Agaricales > Psathyrellaceae > Coprinellus > Coprinellus micaceus. The sequence continues at coordinate 391,692 of OX596337.1, read as the reverse complement.
TCTTCTGTTGGCGGTGGTGGTTACGAGGGGAGCGGCGGGGTTTCTGAGGCTTGGAGGGGCAGTCGATGGCGTAGTGGTTGGGGGCGTTCTTCTTGCAATGTATGCAAGTAAAAAGGGTGTGGTCGACTTGCCAGTGACCCTTCTGCCCGCATGCCTCGCATGTGAGGCCTTTGCGTTTCTCCTTCTCTTCCTTCGAGAGTCGGCTCATGGGGTACGGCCCATAGCGTTCGGTGCGGAGGTCGTAGTTGCGGAGGAGGAGGTGGGCCCGGCGCACGGCAATGCGGACCTCGGTGATGTTTTCCTCGAGGACGTCGGTCCAAGATTTCAAGCACCGCTTGGCATCTTGGAGCGATTCCTCGAGGATGGCGCGGATATAGGGAGGGGGTGCTGCTGCGATGACGGCGTTGACGAGGTTGGTGATTCTGGTGATTTCTTCTTTTGCCTGTTCGGCGTGTTGGATGGCGTGGGCCCAGTGGGCGTCAGGGGAGTTGTATTGGGCAGCGGTGATGAGGGTTCCTCCAGGGCCGGTTTGCTTGACGATGTCTTCGTACGTCTTCATGTTGGTGAGGGTGGACTCGGCATAGGCCACCTCTGCGTCGGTGAAGGCGATGCGGAGGTCGATACCCTCCGGGTCGCTGGTGGCAAAGATGCGGCGTGGAAGGCGCACAACGTCGGGGCGGACAAGGAGGGATCCCGTAGAATAATCTGCCCACGGACGATGTGTGGCAGTAGGGGGGAGAGGCGGTGCGAAAATGGACCAGTGAACACTCTTGGGGGTCTTGGGGGTGTTCTGGGCCGAATCCACGGGAAGGTAGCCAGCTTGGCGCAAAATCTGGCCCGCACCCTGCGGGGCATTGATGACGGCGGGAGTAGAAGAGATGGCGGTGGCGTAAGAGGGAGAGCGGGTCTTGGATGAGGTTGTGGTGGTGGAGGCGACATTGGCGGCGACAATTCTGGGGGTAGACTGGGCGATAGGGGCAAGTCCGAACATTGGAGGAAGGGTAGGATGAAGTGGTTGTGTTGGGAGTGGGGGAGTTGGTTTGTTTTTGAAGTCACAAACTGTTGTCTCTCTTATAGTCTTCCAGAGTCTCTTGGCTGTGCACTAGTTCGTCTTCTTTGAACCACTTGGTTTCATCATAGCCAAGCCATTTGACGAGATATTCCACAGTCCCATTGCGTTTGACCTTGTGATTGATGATTCCTTCGATTTCGTACTCCTCTTCTCCACCAATGATGTCAGGTGGAGGTTCTGGGTGAGAGGGGCCATGGGCATCGGTGGAGTTGAATGGTGATAGAAGCGAGATGTGGAAAACGTTGTGGATCTTCCATCCCTTTGGGAGCTTCAATCGATATGCACGGAGTCCAATCAATTCAATGATTTTGAATGGTCCCAGTCTCTTGGGTTGCATCTTCTTCGATCGGTATGGAAGCTTCAGGTTCCTTGCTTCTAGCCAGACTTGGTCGCCTAACTTGAATGGCTTCCAGGTCTTGTCTGTTCGTTCGATCATGCGGTTTCTGGCTAGTTCATGGGCGGATAGTGCTTCGTTTCGGGACTTTTGAAGCTCCTTGAATCGTTCCTCGTTATCTGGGAAGTTTGTCTTGTCAAATGCTTCCGGTAGGGCACGAGGTTGGGTTCCCATGATGAGTTCGAAAGGGGTGTGGGTTCTATCAGCATGTTTGCGGGAATTGTGAACGAACTGTAGGATTGGTAGAGCTTGGCTCCATGTTGCTGGGTTTGCGGAGCAATAGATAGCAAGATACGCTTCTATTTCTTGGTTGACGCGTTCGGTACCTCCGTCTGTCTGAGGATGAAAGGCAGTTGATAGTGCGGAGTTGATTCTGAGGCGTTCTAGAAGGTCTCGGAACGTCTTGGACGCAAATTGGGGGCCTCGATCTGAAATGATTTTGTCTGGAAGGCCGTAATCGGTGAAAACACGGCGAACAAAAGCATCCGCAGTTTGCTTGGCGGTGATCGTCTTGTTGCAGGGTTCAAGAATTACCCCCTTCGTTAGACCATGATCGACCACGATCATTATGGAGTCGTATCCTTTTGACGGTGGTAGGTCGGTGATGAAGTCTACCGATAGTTGGGTAAAGGGGCGGTTCGATTTGGGTCCGGTGATTGGGAGTAGCGTGGGTTTAACGGGTTGTCGGTTGATTTTGAACTGTTGACATTCTGCGCATCCCTTGACGTAGGCTTTGATGAATTTGCGCATTCCTGGCCACCAGTAATCTTCTTTGACGGCGTTGAATGTTCCAAGTTCGCCAGGGTGTCCGATGGTTGTTGAGTCATGGTGTGATTGAACAATCTTGCGTCTGAGTTCAATATCGTTGGGGATGTAAGCTTTTCCTTTTCGAAAAAGCATGTGTTTGTCGTCTTTGGTCTCCACAGTCCAGTCTTGCAGGTCATTCTGGAGGTCTGTGGGGCCTTCTTCCAATAGGAGTTTAAGCGCGTCAGCTGCTTCTAATTCCATTTTGTCGGAGTTGAGAATTTGTTCTTGGAGCGCGGTGTCGATCAAGTTTACGAATAAGTCCGGTGGAAGCATGACGACTTCTTTCGGATCTTCTTCGTCTAAACATAGATCGGGTCGTCTTGATAGTGCGTCTGATTGGAACATCTTGGTGCCTGGTTGATGTTTCAATTCGAAGTTGTACTTCGATAGGGTGAGGAATGCTCGGGCTTGTCGGGGACTGAGTCGTTGGGGGTTCTTCCAATACGTGAGGTTCTGATGGTCGGAATATACTGTTGTTACGAAGGGTGATCCTTGAATGAATGGTCGCCATTCTTCAAGAGCGCGAATAATGGCGAGGAGTTCCCTGTCGTAAATTTCGTAGTTTTTCTGGGCGCTGTCGAACGTTTTCGACATGAAGCATATCGGGTGTCTTGCTCCATGTTCGTCTAGTTGGGTTAAGACGGCTCCTGATGCGTATTTGGAGGCGTCTGCTTCGATCTGGTACGGCTGGTCTGGATTTGGAAGGTGGAGTACTGGGTATGACGTGAACTTCTCTTTAAGGAGGTTGAAGGCTGTGTTACATTCGTCAGACCAGACGAATGGGACGTCCTTTCCTTGTAGAGCGTGTAGTGGAGCAGCGATAGTGGAGTAGTTCTTAATGAAGCGTCGATAGAAGTTTCCAAAGCCTAGGAATGATCGTACTTCCTTTAGCTTTGTTGGGATGGGCCATTCGGTTAGTCCTTTGATTTTGTCTGGATCCATACGGATTTTTCCATGTCCGATGATGAATCCTAGAAAATCAACTTCTGGGACTTCGAATGCACATTTGTCGATATTGGCGGGGAGTCCGGCCTTCCTGAGTTTGCGCAGGGTGCGGAAAGCTTCTTTTCGACATTCTTCCTTGGTTTCTCCTGCTCCAAGCGTGTCATCCATGTATACTTCAACCCATGGTGGTTCTTCAGGTTCTTCGGATGTTTTTACAAGAGCATTCTTGTCGGATCTTTTGACAAGAGCAGTTTCTTCGATGATGTCTGGTCCTTGAATGACATCATCCATGAGTCGTTGGAAGGTGGGTGGAGAGTTTTTCAGACCGAAAAACATGACTGTGGGTTCGAAGAGCCCTCGTTGGGTTGAGAAGGCCGCTTTCCATTGGTCGCCTTCTTTGATTCGGACGTTATTGTATCCCCATTTCAAGTCGATCTTGAAAAAGTACTTGGCTTTCTGGAATCTTTTGAGGAGATCGTCGATTCGGGGAATTGGGTAGGCATCGGATATTGTGTGTTCGTTGAGGTATCGATAATCTTGGCAAAGTCGGAGTTTCCCACTCTTTTTCTTTACGAAAAATACTGGGGAACCCATAGGTGATTGGGAGGGTCGGATTCGTCCTAATTTCAAGTTTTCTTTGATGAAATCTTTGACTTCTTTCTCCTGATCGGGTGAAAGAATGTATGGTTTCATTCTTCTTGGTTGAAAACTATCTTTGACATTGATCGCGTGGTCGTATTTCGTGCTGGCTGGGAATTTATCGGCGTTTTTCTTGCTAAAGACGTCGATAAATTCGTGATAGGCCTCCGGTAGCTTTGCCTTGATCTCTTCTTCGGTCTTTTCTTCGATTTCGTCATCGAAGTCGTCAAACTCATCGAATTCGTCGGGGTATTCGGAGTAGGTGGGTAGAATGAGTTTGCGTGATAGCGTGGTTCTTGCAATGTAGATAGGGGCAGGTATCCCTTCTTCTTCTTCGAGTTCGTCGTTTTGGAGATAGAAGACTTCAACTTCTATCTGTGGGTCCAGTTCTATTTCAGAGACTTCGATCGGTACTGGGTCAATGTCAGGTGTTCGCCATGTCAGAGTGCCAAGCTTCCAATCTATGATCGGGTTTTCGTCTTGGAGCCAAGGGAAACCTAGAATGACGGTTTGTTTCCCAAGGCCACAAACGAAAAGTTGGTGGGTCTTGGTCTTCTGATTGATGGTGATAGGGAGTCTGACGTAGTGGGTGATGGTCCCATGCTTATTGGGGGTTCCATCGACGTTTTTGGCTTCAATGGGGTAACGGAGTGGGGTGGTCTTGATTTGGTAGTCTTGAGCGAATTTGGAGTCTATGAACTTTCCTCCTGCGCCGCAATCGATGAAACCTCGGGTGTCGATGTTTCGGTCTTCTTGGGTGATGCGGACAGGGATGTGCATGCTTTGGTTACTTGTCTCGGCTATCAGCATGGATCGGATGCACAGCGATGGAGAGATAGCCGATTGTTCCTCCTTCACTGAAAATCCGGTTCGAGCTGCATGCTCCTAAAATCGGCGAAGATTCTTTCTTCTTCTGCACCCGTGTATTGGGCCAGAAGAGACCGGATGTGTCGTGCTGTGTCGGCGGTAGGGGGTTTGGAGATAGTTGCGATAGCTCGGCTGTTTGATGGAGATCCGTAACGATTTTGGTATGATTCGTTACGGGGTTTCTTGGGTTGACGGCATTCTCGGGCGAAGTGTCCTTTTCGTCCGCAGTTGTAGCATTCTTGCTTGTTCATGTATTCCCTTCTCTGGGTTTGTTCTTCCATGGTCATGGCGTCAACTTCCATGGCGTAAGGATCTTTGATTGGCTTCTGTGTGGGTCTAAACCCTTGTGCGAAGAATGGTCGTGATAACCCCATTCGTTGGTCGTTTTGCTGTCGGTATTTGTTGTCGAAGGTGATGGCTGCTTTCACCCATTCTTCGAAGTCTGTGGGTTCGTCGAGTTGTTGAGCCATTCTTTTGACTAGCCCGTCTCTGAGGAGTGGTTTCAGGTATCCGAGGGCGGTGCGATCATTGCCCTCGAGCTTGAATTCGGCTGCGTCTGCTAGTGTCCTCCAGTTGGTGATGAAGGTTTGAGCCGACTCTTTCGGTGATTGCTGCTTGTTCTTGAGATAGTAGTGTGCGTCATCTTCCTGGTATTGCTTCTTGAACGTCTTTTCGAGTTTGGTCCAAAATTCGTTGTACTTGTCGGACTTGTATTCTTCTGATTTCATATAGAGTTTCCTCCATATTAGAGCTTCTCCACTTGTTAGCTTCGAAAGAACAAGGACTATCTTCTTTCGGTCCTTTCCTTCGAATTGTTCTTGATAGAATTCGAAGTAAAGCTCCACCGAGTCTTTGAAAGCCTGGAAGCGTGTTCGGTCTCCGTCATAGTCTTTGACAGATACCTTGGCATCGGGTCCGGTGATCGTAGTGGTATTGATGACTGGTGGGTTCTCGGGGTTTGGGGGATCTCCGTGGTCGGACATTGTTTCGTCGACGTCTTCTTTTCGTTCAGGGGAATTCCCTTCGGTTTGTTCTTTGATTGCTGATGGATACGATACGAGCGGCGGTGGTGCTGGTGGTCCAAAAAAACTCGGTATCGGATGTTCTGTCTTTGGTGTTTGTGCTCGTGATCCTTGTCTAGATTTAGACGCTTGTCTTTCGTATGGTTTACCCTGATGGGATACTGGCGATGGTGCTTGCGATCCAAACGGTGTGATTCCGGTGGAGTGGAAACTTAGTGCTAGGCCTTCTTCTTTTGCTTTCTTGGTGGCTTGTTGTTCAAGTAATTGCTTTACTTGTTCCTCTTGGAGATTCTTTGATCTTTGTTTGTTAATCAAGTGGATCTCGATGGCTTGTGCTTGACGTTCTCTGTGTTGGCTTATCTGATTTTGCCTAGACCTGTGTACGAAGTCTTTTTCGTGTTCGTCGTCGTGGGCTGGTGTTCTTGATTGGTCTACTTCTGCGGTATCGCACGGATATTGAAGTCGGTATGGACACGGTTGACGTTTGCAGATGGTCCAGGTGTTTCCGTCTTCGTGTTCCTCACAACCGTAATCGAGTTTATCGAGTCTACTGAAGGTGTGATGATTTCCAAAACAGGATTGTTCTGGTGTTTCTGGAGTCGGGGGTCTGCTTCGTTGATCCGTGATGTCGTTGGCTTGTTGCGTTCGTTTCGAACGAAGGCAACGTTGTTGGAGCTTGTTATTCTGTTACGACCTCGATGAGGGAGTTGGTGTTGTCCGTCACTGGTCGGCTTCTTAGTCGTACTATCCCCCTATTCCTAATAGCTTCTGGGATGTCGCGCGGGTCAGTCACACGTCTATTGGTCAATAGAACGTTGCACTGGTATCAGACTTGATCGTTCTTCTATGACACGTCAGGGGTCCACGGATACTCTCGGATGCTTACTAGTTTGGCGATCTTCTAGTCAAGTCCGGCTTACAGATGCTCCCTAGTTTGGCGGTCTCCTAGGCAAGTCTGGCGTCGTCACACGGCGGGTTCACTACTAGACAATAGTGGAGTGTGGAAGGTTCTCAGTGGCGTTCACTGTCTCGGCTGTGGTGCGTGATGCGAAGGGAGTCTTGTGGAGTTGCGGAAGTCTTGCAGGAGCTTATTGGGGGGAGAGCGGCGTAGTGGAGTGGGCGAAAGGGGACTAAGATTAAAGTATAACAAGCTAAACTACATGGGATAAACTAAGGGGTCTTTATACTACTTTAGTATGAGTCATGGGGTAGCTGCGCATGATGATATAATGAGGTCATAGTGGAGTGGGTGGAGTAAATAGTGGGGGAGTGGAGTATTAGTGGAGCGCATACTGCGCATGATGTCAGAGTAGCTGCGGGGTAGCTGCGGAGTCGTAGTAAGCGCATACTGCGCATGAGTCAGGGGTAGCTGCGGGGTCGTAATAACTATGAGTCATAAAAAGAGAAAAGAAATGAAGTGGTCATGCATAGGTAGGAGGGGAGGTGTGAAGCGAAGCGTAACAGTCTTGGTCAAACCGGTTCTAAGCAAGGCTCAGGTTGGCAAGGGGGCTAATTCCGCTCGTGCCGACGATACCAAATCCTTGAAGAGCGTCATTCTGGACTGGATAGTACCGAGCACAGGCGTGATGAGACCTCCACTGACCCGAAACGTGAAGACGGATCGTGGGTTTTTCCATGAGACCACTGGTGCGCTGCTTTGTCCAGCGACGCTTGACTGGAATGATACGGAGTATGTACACTACTGTATCGATCCCTGACCCTTCTAACGACGGCAAAATCTAGAACACGTAACATGCTGAGGTCTGGGGAGATCGCTGTGACTGGAGATGTTTGGCCTACCTTCCTGTACCGCGACCATCAGTTCAACGATGAGAATCCATGGGATGGATTGTTCGAGGGGAAATTGCTTATCCTGGTTTGTCCTATCCGTCTTCGCTTGTTTTACCAGGCTCCTCACGCAGTTCTTTTGATAACAGGGTTTTAAGCATGTCTTCACCTCTCCGAGCTCTGTCGACAGCCACGCGCGAGCGACTCGCTCTGGCAATGCTGAGATACACGGCATGAAGGAGGTCACTATCACCTCTCTGGCATATATATCAACCATGGTGATTTGTTCTATTTGCTTGATGTACAACTGGACTCTAACTTCTGCATGCCAGGTTCGTTTCGCATTGAGCTCCAGTGCTGTGTTTTGCCGCAACGATAGATCCACCGACTCCGAGCGCTTCTATAAATCGATTATAGATTGGTTAGAGAGTCCATCGGAGAAGGAAGAAGTGGAGGCCTTAATGAAGCTGTGGAATGGGTAAATACTTACCTCCATGTTACCCTGGCACCATGCTGACGTCTCCAACAGAATCGTATTCCCTTCATATCACACGGGTGTCAGTAGCAAGCCAGCGGTGCCATCGGTCATGGATAAGCTCAAGGCCTGGCGTGCGACCAAGGAGCCTGCCCTTGAGGAGGTTCAGTCAACTATTCCAGCCACGCAGGATTCCGGTGAGGGTGAGAACTCGGGGGATGCGTGAGGCAGATCCTCCGTTGATCTCCTGCTTCAAGTTATCTGGCGCGTCCGAAGCCCCTAGACCGGATCCTACCCACAGAATCCGCATTCTTCTAATTCATATGGTCCATCTCACTAATCCCAATTTCTATGGGGTGAACGCCCTCCCCTTTCTGTGCTACCATAGAACGAGAGTTGATGACGTCACGGGCGCCAACTACCTATTCAAGCGCCCAATTTTATGAACCATTACATCAGCTCTGCCCCGCTGCTGGAAGTGCCTCTCCCAGTAAAAGTAGAACCAGAAGTTTAGTAATTCAAAGTGCTCCTTTGTGGGAGCTAAGTACTAGTTCATTAGTTCGGCCTCCCTTGACGACTTGACTCTGAACATCGTGTTTTGTGATGACTAGCAGCTACCTCCGTCGGTTGCTGCCCTGCCAGTGAGCTCAGTATTGCGTTGCCGGGTAGCGACCATCGTGACAGTCCCCAACACCACCAAACCCTGGGATTAACGACTTGGAAATTTCGGGTAACCAGCCCGTTATCCGATGGTGGAGGTGTACGTATTACTTCCTCGACCAGACCGACTGCACACAACTCGCGCACCTCCCTTTCTCTTCTGCACATATCACGAAGTGCGAACAAGGCCGACTTCCCTTCGCATGCCTCTCCCAGCCATCAGTGACTCTTCAGCCTCCAACGCAAGCGACGCCGATGCTAGGAATGCTGCGATGAGCTTCAAGAGGCAGAGGGAGCAGAGGGAGCAGAGGGAGCAAAGGATCAGAGCCATGGAAATCCAGCGAGAGCACCATCTGGCCCGTGTTGCGAAGGGCCTGCCACCAAAAGGTGCCTCCAGAGTCCCTGAACAGGGTGAAGATGCCGTCGAATCAGAGGTCGAGTGCGAGAAGTTACTCCAACCGAAGACCTTACCCAGGACAAACAGAGTGGACCCTTCTTCAACGGCAAAGGGTCTTGACGCCGTGCGGCCCGATACTAACTCACCTTCCTCTGGATCGTTGATTCCTGCGATGTCCGACTCAGAAGTGCAACAAGCCAAACCCTCCGCCGCATCCCATTGCCCGGCGACACCGCATGACTCTTCCCAGCTAAACGGATCTGGAACTGTTATGGTGCTCATGTCAACAACTCAAGCAACAGTGCTTGTGGTCGCTGCTCTTCTTGCAGCTGCACTGGTTGGTGCAGTCGCACTATGGATTGTGTTGGCTTATGATCCCTATGGTACGTCCCCTTCGAAAGTATCCTCATCCCCACGAAGCTCACTAAGACGTTCTAACTTCCATGTGGTAGGTTCTATCATTAGTGTGGCGCGCTCTATCCCCAATATCAAGCTGAGTATGCTCCAACGGTACCTGCGGGTGCATCGCGGGTTGCAGCGGGGGATTCAGGGGAGTTTAGATCATATTATTGCTCAACTTGAGAAGCTCAGAGGTGAGTGGATCTAGGGAATGGACTGTGGAACGTGACACTCACTACTGTGCCGCTTTAGACAGGGCGGTTGTTGCACAGGATGTGTATGAGATATGAGGGGATCCATTGATACCCATCCATTCAAACGTTTTACCTCTTTGATTTGGTGATTTATGCCTCTACTTTATGTCTAGTACTTTCAATCGTTTCCTTCCGTGCCGCGGAGCTCCGAGTCAGCGGTCCTGTGATGCTACATCAAACGTCTATGACGGATGACATCGCCAGCGTGTCGACAAGCCTTGGTTTTGCACCACCAACACTGGACTGGTGCCACATACCAAAAATACCCTCGAATCCTGCTGCGTGCGTACTATAGATATGGCTAAAGCTCTCTCAAACCCTCTATTTCAAGCCTTAAGCCGGTGCATCGTAGTCGTCCTCAAAGCCCTTGCACCCCCCCCTCCCCTTGCCCCCTTACTGACGACAAACCATCCCCTTCTCCCTCAATTTACGGCCCGTGGCAGGACAACGACCATGACCCGCGAACCCTCGATGTAAGCAAACCTTTTGATGTTGCCTCTCCCTCCTACATATCAATAACGCTCGTTGTGTTGGGGACACCCCGGGCTATCCCCCACCTCGGGGAAGGCGAGACCTTGGTGGGTGGTAGGGAAGCCTTCAACGTAATCCATCACTTAGGCCATCGAATACTTCCAGGGGTTGCTCGCCCTCCAAGAGGACAACGGCGAGGTACGGAGCGCCCTCAGCCACTGCTACCTCATGCAGGACCGCCTGCAAAAGGCCTATTCTGCATACGAGCAGGCCCTCTACCTCAAGTATCCCAAGCTCTGGCATAGCTTTGACATTCTCTATGACCGATACGGTTCTTTGGATCACGCTGAGGAGGCTTTTTCGTCCGTACTTCGGTACGTTCGCATCCAAGTCTCCTTGCCCACGGTCTAATTCCCCATATAGGTCTCGACTTCAACAAGACCAACGAAATACTCTTCCGACTTGGTATCATCTCTAAGCAGCGGGCAGGTACGAAGACTCCCTCAACTGCTTCGACCGAATCCTCCGAAACCCTCTCGCTCATGCCGACATTTGGTTCCAAATCGGTCTTGTTTACGAGCAGCAGAAAGACGTGAGTCGTGGCGACTGTCTCTTTCTCTCTGCTGACCTCCACTCCAGTACCACTGCGCCAAGGATGTGTATGAGCGCATAGTCCCCGACAATCCCTCTCACGCCAAAGTCCTTCAACAGCTCGGCTGGCTGTATCACCAAGACGACTCCTCGTTCCAAAACCAAGATCTCGCCATCCAATATCTGACAAAGTCTTTGGAGGCTGGTAAGCTGCTCTTCGTTCCCGTAACTGTCGCGCCACCTAACCTAGTTTTCATCAGATCCTTCTGATGCGCAGAGCTGGTACCTGCTCGGCCGTGCGTATATGGCCGGATCCAAGTACAACAAGGCGTGCTACGAAGCATACCAGCAAGCTGTCTACCGCGACGGGCGAAACCCGACATTCTGGTGCTCCATCGGCGTTCTGTACTTCCAGATCAACCAGTACCGCGACGCCCTCGATGCTTACTCCTGTGCCATTCGCATCAGCCCTTATACCTCCGAAGTCTGGTTCGACCTTGGCTCCCCGTACGAGAGCTGTAATAACCAGATCAACGACGCCATAGACGCATACGCCCAAGCCGCTGAGCTCGATTCCAGCAAACCCCGCCATCATCCAGCGCCTCCAACTTCTGAAGCAAGGACAAGCTGCTGGCGGTCAACTCCCCCCAGCGCCTGGTCCTCAGGACGTGCACCCTATGGCGTACGCCAGCGCGGTCGTTCCACCGCCAGGTCTGAACGGCCCTCTCATGGTGCACGCGGGCCGCCGCAATGCCATGCGCGCTGACTCGAGAGGTCCAGCGAACGACATCTCGCTCCCACCCCCCCAGCTCAGTAGTAATCGTGCATTTTCGCCTCCATTCCGTGGCGGTCCCCCACTTATCATCAACATCGACGAGTCCCGCGATCCATCGTCGTTGTATCCCTCTCTAGCCCCTATGGAGGCTGACTGCCTGCATGTCCATCCTCGTGACTACCCTCCGCCTCGAAATGGACCTGGCGTGGATCTTCTGGACACCGGGACATTCTGCTAAACCCATGGGCTTCCCCCTCCTCCCCCTAGGCCCAACGACATGAGGAACGGTCACCCACCCATCCAGGAAAGTATCTATCGCGGGCGCCCTCGTTCCCCCGCTCCCCATATCTCACGGCCTGGAGCACCTGCCTCCACAACCGTCGCCTTGTTAGCAACACGGACGCTTCTGGGACACGAAACCCGCTACCGCCCCCCACATGCGGCACCCCCGCGGCGCTTCCCCACCACCTCCTGGTCTGAGCCACTACGATCCAGCACGTCTCAGAAACCATGAGCGCGACACATGAGGCTTTGCTAGTGGCGGAGCGTGGGCATGGTTCCCTGGAAAACCGTCGCGGGGGCCCCAGTCACCCCCACTCTGCTGCGCCAACACTCGTCGGTCTGAGTCGCCGCATCCCGGCCAGAGTGTGGAGGTGGAGTAGCGTCAAGCGCTCCCCTGAGCCTGTCTCAGCCGTCACCCATCTTCGCCCCTCGTCAGTGGAGGAGGCGACGGCTATACGACAAGATGGTTTGGTTCTATGGCGTCCGAGGGAGGCTGCTGTGTGGAAGTGTGGAAGGTCGGTAATGCATTAGGGCCAGGGTGAGCAGGGTCAGGCCAAGAATCTGATTTAATGTATTCTCTATCTGTATGTTTCTTCAATATCTCGTAATAGAAATCAGATCTCAGACCTGCTGTATGAATTCCTCCCATCGCGCTGCATATGTCCCATGAATCATATCTGTTCCAGACGAAGCGGGCACCTGGTTTTGACAGTCGCTTCCGACCGCCAGGTGGTATCAGCGCCAAATCTCGAGACGACTCGCCCTCTCCGCTCGCACACTGACTCCAAGAATGTCTGGCCCATGCCCCCTAACTATGCTGGTGCTAGAGCTGGTAGATATGTAGCCAGGTAGGTAGCATTTGGACTCAATAATGAAGCGGCCGTGATTCACGCCAGATGACAATGTCGTTCTGTGGAAGGCCACACCGGGTTTGCTGAGTCGAAGCGCTAACCGCGTCCTTCAGCCCGATCCAGGCAATGTGGAAGGGGTGTAGGGAGCTGTGATATATTGTTTTCAGAACGGCCCCATCTACTGGCAAAGTGGGAAAGGTCATGGTATGATGGCCCAAACTGAAATCTGACGCACTAAATGTGCTCGAAATCTGACTCGGACTCCCAAAGCTCGAAGCGTCAAGTATGACGGCCCCGAATTCTGGTCCTCTCTCATCTTTCCTTGGCTAAAGGTGGGCATGAGAGGCATAATCACTTGTTAATTGTATAGTTTGGCCCTGAATAACCTGCTACCTTCGGTGGGCCCATGTACCCAGCCTATTCACAATGCCACACAATTTGCGTATGCCGCTTCGGCGTTCGAGAACGCCCTCCTACCTCATATACACCCGTCATATTGAGCCTCCAACGAACCTGCCCCCCAAAACCCCCTGCTCTCCAGTTGCTCGGAAAGCGCCTCAGTAGTGACCCAAAATTAAAGGTGTATATCCGCGGCTTTTCTAGGAACTCACAAATTCACAATCCTGGGGGAAATCAGCGTTCAGCGCTCAAGTGTCAGGGCTCTTCCAAAACTGTCATTGCGCAGTCATTGAAGTGCAAGGTCCTAACATATGTATCCTTGCTTTCTCCAGGCCTCCTGGTAATTCTACACCGTTGCCAGGTGTACCAGGTGTATCGGACGCCATCATAATGATAGTCCTGGTAGATATGGCAGACATGGGAGACGTGGCAAGCGGGCCGCGCTCGAAAACGAACGTCGGCACGGAGGGCCGATTGTCACCTCAAGCCATCCGGGTAACCAACCTTGGGACCTGCGCTTTCCTGGGATACTTCGATCGCTGCGACTCACTGCGATCCCTACCCGCCCGCACTGATACCCCTTGTCCCAAGGCCAAAAAACAGATTTCGACGAATATTTTCAAACCGTTGGGAGAAATGTTCACTTGGGAATAGTTTGATATCTCTGGCTTCTTGAAAGCTTGAAGCCTTACAGTGAAAGGGGCTGTACAAAATAGAAGGGGCCATATATTCCGGAATCTGGGAACGAAAGGATTCCTTGTGCAGGAAGGTACTAGGCAGGGGTTTGATCTCGATACCCCCCCGGACAACCACTGCCTGTGCGGCTCTCGGCTGTAGCATCCCACATGAAGCGAGGCCCTTTCTTGGGCCAAGGTCCCAAGTCATGTGTACGCCAACTGTGTTGGTAGCAACTCCCCAATCGCAACCCAAGATGTTTCCGTCCCTCCCTCGGCATGTTTATTTCTTCCTTACAGAATTGTGTCGTTATGAGGTCAGTGGGGTTCGCTGGGAACGAAGGCCGGCTGGAGGCAAGGATCGAGTATCAGCGATACAGGAACCCCATCGACCCTGGTTGGTTGTAGGGCTTCGGGTGGACCTTGGGGGAGAGTTTGACAGTGATGTGGGAGTTCCTTCCGGAACCACGATTGGGACTCTCGAACTCAAGTGCTTGAAGCTGCTCGCATCAACCCTCATACCAAATTTGAAATACTATGAAGTGTGCGAGGCAACTTACGTCTCTTAGCGAACGTGCCACAGACCAAGAGCCAGGACTGATATCCGTGTTGCTTCCAAAAAAGCTCGAAATACCGAAAAAAAGCTGAAAAGCTCGAAAGCCATATGAGCGACACCCATTTCCTCGAAAAGCGGGAACCACACCAGTCAGGGACAACACAGGTATTCTGATTTGAATACAACTGATGTGATATTTTGGGGCAAAGCACTACAAAACGGGTGTAGTCTGGAACCTTTTCCCACTTTTTGCGCTTGCGGCGAGCCAGAAAGCGAAGAAAGTGTGGAAATGATCTGTGAATTTGCTGATGCGATAGTCCCCTCGCCGTCATCATTTGGAGCAGTGTACGCACCCTTCCCCACGGCAACGCCGAGATGGGGCCTGTATCGGAAACGACGGACCATCGCTGGGCCATCGAGCCACTTACCCTCGGCCTACATGGTGCAATTCAGACCACAATTCTTCGTCGAGGTTTGAGCATCGAGTGGGGGGGTGGGCAAAACATAGGGCATTTATGTGATGAATCTGTCGGGCGATAGCTCCAAAAGGTGGGCAAACCTATCAACTACACCAGGTCTATCAGGTCTATCATGCTTGCCAAGTTCGCCAGAGTTGCAGATATGACCAGCGCTCGCAATTCCGAAGATGATGATGGGCATTGTTTGCCTTGTCATCAATTATCAGGTCTTATCTGAACCCAACAAATTTCGTGATGCAGCGATGCTGAGAAGATCCCGACCTTGTCCCGGATGGCAGCGACAATTTTGGGGCGGATGGACGGGCAGTGCTCTGCAATTTGATGAGCGAGTGTGGTCACCAACGCTTTCGAGTCGTTTTGTTCCGGAATGGAGGCCTTGAAGAAGAAGGTCGCGACGACGAGATGGGTGTCGCTTTCTTCCGATTTCTTCGCGAGGCGTTCGGAGAATGTTTGCATGATCGCGCTCTTCCCATGGCCTGCCGGTGCAGTGAGCACAAGCAATTTGACGTCCTTCCATGGACCCTCGCCGGCCGACCATTCCCCCAGATCGTCAAGAATTTTACTTCTCGTTTTGGAATGGCATCGGGGGGCATATCTCCGCGCCTCTGCGTAAGACAAAGCGCCGAGTGCCGATTTCCTTCCCAGTTCGTCCAGAACTTCGAACGACACCATTAGGAGTCACCTTCTAAGCTTGAATCTCGGATAAAATCACTCACACTGACGACTTTCTAGTCGAAGGAGGCCCGCATCTCTCTCTGCGTCGAAGCGGAAGTGGTTGATTTGTCGATGATCATTGTAGTCGCGGCCAATGTTGTTGATGTTGACTTCGGGGATGTGATCCGCCTTGTACGAGGACATGGAAGGCTGTAGGAATGTTTCCAACGGATGTATCTTGGTTTGTCGTTAGCAGAGTGTGTAGTGCAAGTTACAGACAGATGAAGATGAAGATAGACGAGGCTTCTCGGACACAGCCTTGCTGCAACTCACCATTCCCACGGCGCCCTTCTTCGCAAGCGGCACTATGGGCGCTTACGAGTACACTCACCGCGGATTGACACCCTAGTCTCGACTGGAGTCCGAATACACTCTCGCAGATCGTCCCTACTGGCGGTGTAACGTTGGGGCCCGCACCAGATCACCAGGTGACCTCGCCCAAATTTGTGCTGAGGTTGCCCAACTCCGACTCATATCTCAATTTGCTATGGAAGCTGAGCGGGGCCTGGCCAGTACAGTACGTGGATGTGATATGGGGTCGCAATGAAGTAACTATTCAGTGAAATCTAGTGTGGTGCACTCGATCATCGACGGCCTATCATGTCCATGTTGCTATACCAGAACGTCGAGAACATAGTCTCGCTTTCCTGGCTTCATAGTACTCTAACGCACCCCCGGTGTTCGAAAGTGAACCCACTTCTCATCCGCTCGCATGCCGCCGGAGCAATCTTCCCCAAGGCGCAGCCGCCCACGAGCACCTTCCTCATATCAAACTGGGCCAAGTGTGTGCAGCCTTCCATCGCTTCCCGCTCTATACCCGTTACTCGAGCACCGGACACAGCTAGACAGCTTTGCCCACTAGATGATGATTCCAAGCGGGTACAAGCTTCGACTTCCTGGGGCTGGCAGTCGTGGTTCCCCAATTCGAGCTAATGCTACAGTGTTACGTAGAACGCCGAGTGTCATCCTTCGCTGACGAGAGTTGGTATCAGGGCGGATACTGTCGAGGGAAGGTAATTTCGCTTTCGCGAGTCTGGCGGGAGCCCGCTTTGAGACAGAAGGCTCAGAGGTTAGTTTCATTGGTGGGGCGTCGGGGAGCGTCCTTTTGATGTCTACACGAAAGCGTGCGGAACGGATAGAAACTGGGGAAGACAACACGCTTGATCCAGACCTTCAAGTGCGATGTGACGGATGAAGGGTAAGGAGATCAAGGTGTCGGTGTTGCTTGGACTTGACTCCTCCCCGAGGCCGCAGAACGCAGGTGATGGAGGCCAGCAGTGGTTGACGCAGATTTGTATTTCGATCCAACCCCGTCCTTGGTGTGGGAGGAGGGGTCGTTTGATCTAGGAAGGCGGAGTGAGCACTGAGATTACGAGAAAAATAAAAGCAGGAATAGGGACGATAAGGATAGGAAGGACAAATGGGAGTCAATTAGACTTGAATTGGAGGAGAGGAAACAAAAGGAAGGCGGAAGGCGAGATGAAGGGTTGGAAGGGTGCACGGGCGCGACATGGGAGAACATATGAAGGGGTCGAACCGTGGTGAAAGAGTCAAAACGGGACAAGGAAGATTTTAGGTGTGACGAAGGGTATACATAGAAGGAAACCAACGACAACACGGGGGAGAAACGTACCGACCAGATTGTTCACCATCGAATGTATACCCTCTCGAGGGACCCTCGTCCACGAAACCCTTCTGTGCTCTGTTCCCCTCTTCCTCCACCTCCCCTCCTCTCTTTGCATCAGGAGGCCTCCACCGCTCAACTGGGTACTTGACGAAGGACAACGTCTTCCTCTCACCCGTGACGCCGAGGCGTTCGGCGGACGTGCAGGGAAATTGAAAATCTTGTACCTTGACCAAGATGCGTTGGCGAAGGTAAGACAGCGAAGGCGGACGGAGGTGCGATGGGTGCTGGATGGCGGGTACAACGGTCTGAGGGCAATGTGCGCCTCCTCATTGGTTCTACGAAAGTGGATTCGGCGGGGAAAGTATGCCGTGCTCCTGAACACCAGAATGGTTCGCCCCTTGATTGGCTCGTACACACTCCCAGTCGGTCCCGACCTCCCGTTCTCTTCGTTCAGGTGTTGGGGATGGGGCGGGCGCCGTTCGTAACGCGTAGTCGATCGGGGGGTGACAAGGATTGCGAAGGAGATGCCGGGGTAGGTAAAGAAAGGTGAGAAGGTCTTTGTGTGGGGCTCACGGCGATTGCTGGTTGACGGGTACTACTCTATGGCCGAGCACGGGCCGAGAGGGGGTGCTTGATTCGCGAGAGCGGGACGCGGGGCACAGGGAAGGATCGGCGCTGAGTAGAAGAGCAGTTTTAGCGGGTCGTCAGCTGAAGAGAGTCGTCAGTGGGTTGCATTGTATAGAAGCGGAAATGCAAAAACGGGACGGGGACGCGTAGCATGGGAGGATAGCGAAGTATAGGATATGGATGAACAGAAAGAGACGATGTGGGAGTATTGGGAAGGAGAGGAGAGAACAACCGATGGAAAGAGGAACGTACCTGCTACATTCCTGGGGTCTCACCCAATCCCAATCCCAACGCCGAACCCAGAGTCCACCAAGTCGCTGGGTTCAGGAGTCGAACACCCTACCCCACCGTGCATCATCACGCCATTCCGCCGTTGGTCATGGTCCCAAGACGAGGCAGTGGGCGGAGTATGACGTGAGTCCTCGGCCGTTGGGCGGACGTTGGTCCCTCGTCAGTGTTGTACTGCAGATGGGTGGTGCATTCGAGACGGTGGACGACGAAGGGGATATCCTCTAGGCCTAGCCTCACCACCCCTCGTTCAATTGACGTCGGACCGTTATCGAGCGTGGCGTCTGAACCTGCGTCGACCGCCATGGCCGGACGACGGAGGTTGGGGTTGTCCTAGAATGCGCGGGACGAGGGTTACGTTCAGTTGCCGTTCCCGTAGCCTAAGGAAGGGTCGAGGTCGTCGAAGCTCAGGGTATCTAGCGAGGATTAGAGACAACGGGTGAAGAGACGAGGGGGGGAGATAAGAGTTGACAGTGGAGGTCGGAGACGACCTGCGTCTGAATTTGAACACAGGTAGGTAGGTAGGTAGGTAGTACTCACGGCACTTGGTCCCAATAAGGAAGCGGCCGCTATCCACACTAGACGACAGCGTCGTCCTGTGGAACATCACCCAGATTTGCTGGGTCGAAGCGTTAGACGCATCTTTCAGCCTCACCTGGGCGACGCGGAAAGTAGGGTTTGTTTGGTGATCGACTTAGCCGATCGGACGGTTCAGGTTTAAGTCAGTCCATCTGATAGTTTGGCGTATCAAGAGTAGATACAGTCACCTATCTAAGTGTCGGAGGCCCGGGGGAATCCAGGAAACATGTCCAGTATATCAAATACATATTTACCGAATGCAGGCGCGATATCGGAGGAGTTCAGAAAGAAGTGTATACAGCGAGGGGGATTTCGGAGGCACCGTTCAATGGAGAATGATGGGAGGATGCGTGAAACATCAGCATAGAATTCCTGCCTTCGAGTTCCGACGTTAGAGCAGCTTGCGTCTCCTGGACATAGAAAAAGAGCATGGACCTCTGATTCTGTTGGGGCGTTACAGTATCTGCACCATCGTTCATCGACCGGTATAGCAGTGCCGTCATGTCGGCGGATGCGTCGATATTGTTCGATGGCAAGGCCGTGATCAGCAGTGAGGAGCCTGGACACTGCCTTGCGGTGTGCAGGAACAAAGATGGTGTTCAAGTATTTCTTCTTCCGTAGAAACAATCTGGGCTTGGCGTCGTCGAGAGGTCGGTGGGGGTCGTTAAGAAGAGGGAGCCGTGTGGATTGGAGTTGCTTATGGAGGTACCGCGCACATGATTCCTGGACCTCATCAACCAGTGCAGAAATGCCACCCACGCTCTCCATCTGGGTAATCTCGGTGAGGACCGGGAAGTCTGGGAGCTTGGCGAGTGCTACCTCCAGGTCTTTGACCCAGCATCGTTTCCCATCCTTATACAGAGCGATGGCGTCTAGGTACGCTTTTCTGGCATAATGTCGATCAGGGAGTGATAAGGCGTATTTTGCGTATCGGAGGGCAAGGATGAGACGTCGATGACGAATGGGGAGGATTCCGGTTTCAACAAAGAGTGGGGCAGTGGGGCAGCGAGGGTTGAGGTCCAGAAGACGTCGTAGGAACTGAAGTTGAATGTCTTCTAGCAATTTCAGGCCCTCGTCGTCAATGTCTATGGCTGCCTCAAACCCGTGAATCAGGTAAGGATCGACTCTGGCGTAGTACATGGTAACGCCGTCGTGTACGGACAGGGTGCCGACAAAGGATTGGGTTGCAAACACTGAATAACACGCGGACTGGGCTTGAGCAGCGCGGGCTTTGTAGTTGCTCTTGAAAAGATGCTTTGGTCTTGCGTCGGAGGAGAGATCTCCGACCCACACTCCATGGCTGTCGTGAATGGAACCTGCTTCGAAGATACACTACCTGGAAGAAGGACATCCTTCCAGAAGAAGGGTTCCTCAGTAATTGACTACGCGATGCTCTCGGAGTCGCTCCTGGAAACAGTCGTCTCACTCTCAATCACCTGTCCCATGCCAAATTACGACCATGCAAGGCTACAACTTATTGTCGATGTCAAACATTCACACCATGCCATCGAAAACAGCCCCTCTATGTCACACCCTGCTCCATCCTTCGAGCCGTCTTCCCCCATTGACTTTATTCTCGAGGAGGTGATGGCCGCCAGACTTACCGATGAGATGGCTACACGCCAGTATTACAGGGCCCCCTTCTTCCTCGGGCACAGCGTCCACGCCTATATTACATCCCACAAAGCTGGTGGTTGCCAATTCTCCCATTAAGGTCACCCATGAGGACAATAGGCTTGTGAGCAGCGATGGTTCCATGATCAAGATGGTATAGTAGGTTGATAGTCTGAAGGAGGGACTTCATCGCTTCTTTCTGATCCCAATTCTTCGCTCTGGAATTCGCCGGAGGGAGGTAGGAGTTGATGAGAAAGAAGTCGGGGAGGTCCAGCACGATGAGATCAGGGGAGGAGAGTTGCTCGCGTAAAGTGCAGTTTAATCCCGTTGAGACCACCACCGTGACGCCGCCCCCAGGGAGCTGACCACTACTCTTGTTTGGGCGTGAGCAGCTGAACATCTTGTATCCTGTTGGGATGGAGAGGTTGCGGCCCTGAGCTCGTCCCAGCCATGTTTCCTGAAAGAAAGTGATGTCGTTGTCCTTCATCGTCGCCCATAGCGTTGGATGCGTGATATTCAGTGCAAGATTCCCGCCAATATTCCAGGATACGATCGATAGCTGACGCCCGCCGTTGTTGCTCTCGAGTGTGGGGGATGTCGATGGAGGGTTCGGCTCCCCTGTTTCACTACATGGGTTGCGACTAGGATCGGAATCGGGACTCTCTGCAGAGGATGGGGAACCCGATCTCGACTCAACGCTACCTTCACGCATGTCAACATCACTCCCACTGGACAGCGTGCCAAGGCGGTCAGCGTGGTCATGCCGGACTGAGCTCATAATATGGACGTACGAAGTATTCATTGGGCTCAGGGTGGACAATATATCCGCTAGCGGGTTCCTGGGCAATGTTGGAAGAGGGGTACGGGCCTCGGTTGCTGCGAGACGCACGGGAATGTGGGGGTTGAGGGGGAATGGAGAGCAAGGGGCGGCGGTGCTGGGTGCGCAGCACCCGGCACATTGAGTCTTGAATGTTCTTTGCCATTTCCATCGGGTGGAGTGGCCCATCCTTCCAGGGAGTTCGGACAATTGGGAAGCAACAGAGGCCAGGGTTATGGGACTATAGATACAGGATGATGGTACAAGTACACCGGGATACAATTACATATTGATATACTTCTCGGCGGGGCAACGAGAGGAAGGTGGCAAACGGTGATTACTCAGGGAAAAGGCTACACGGGGGATACAATTACACTTTGGTTTGTGGACGACCGGCGATGCGAGAGTTGATCGGAGGCATGAGGTAGATGGGAGGTAACGGTGAGCGCGATCAGTTGATGACAGCGGTGGTCTCTGCGAAGGGGCGAGCGGTGGCGACCTTGTCAACGAAGGCGTTGGCTGCAAGGCGGTTCGAAAACGTGATCTTATAGGTGTCCCGAATGCCCATCGCGCGATAGGCCGTGAGGACGTGCGAGGTACGACAGACAGCCAGGTGAAGATCAGCGATGTGCGCTCGTACACGGTCCACTGGGTTGGGGATATTGTCAGGGAGGAAGCCGGGGTGCGGTCCGTAGGTGACAGTAACCTCTTCGTTCGCGTGACTCGGTCCAGGTCTGTCGTTGTAGGGGTGAAAGGCATTGGGGTGCTGGTTGACACTGCGAATGGGGAGGGAGGAAGGGCCTTGCGTAAGCAGGGGGTGGGCGTCTACGGGGGAAGGAGGTGGAGGAGGCCGGTTCCTGTTGGTCATGAGTCCATTGATCTGGTCTCTGAGGGCGCCGATGGTGCTGTCAGTCGTAGCCCTATCCTTCATGTTCTGACTTCTAAATTGCGTGAGGGATTCCGTGAGTGCAGCCAGCTCCCGTCTAACCCCCTCAATATCTGAGGCCCGGGCAAAGGACTTGTCTCCACCTTCCAGAGCGTCCAGCCTCTCGGTAAGGGTGGGCAACGCCTCGCCCTCGACGTTGTCGAGACGGTTCGCAAGTACATCCGGCTTGGTGGCTTGGAGATCGCTGGTGATGTTCATGAGGTTCAGGACATACTCGGCGATTTGGATGTCGTTGACGGCAGACCGGATATGGTGTTCCATGTTGGTAGTAGCATCGGTGACTGACATGAGACCGAAGCTTTGGGTGACTCCGAATTGGTCGGTGGGGGCGGGGATGATGATAGGGACATTGAAATTGCCAACCGGGAGCGTACCAGTTTCTTCAACAGCCTCGGTCTCTTGGGATAAGGGAATCGTCTCTGCCACCGACTCGAGCGTCGCCGTTGCAACCACCTCCTTAGCCTTCCCTTTACTTCCCCCCTTCGGTCTGGGCTTGGGTTTCTCCTTCGCCTTGGAACCTTTTGACGGCTTCGTGGATCCCTCAGGACCGGTGATAGCAGGTGCGGGGGAGCGCAGCAAAAAGGTGAGCTTGCCGGTAGGTGTGGCAGATAGAGGTCCACCGTTCTCGGTAGGGGCAGTAGGATCGACAGGTTCGGGGAGGGGTTTCACCGCAGAGCGAGTACCGGTAGGCATGGCCCAAACAGGTACGGCTCAGAGAGGAATGAGCGATTGGTGCAGGCTAGGGTTTTGGTGCCATGAACGCCCTGGCGAGAAGGGAATAAATAGAGAAGGTGAGACTTGACTGTTGTTCGACGGCAAACGCATAGGTATGAGGTGACGTAGGGGATGGTCCTAGGCAGAGAGGTCCTTGCTCAACGCCGGTTCGAAATGATTTGATCAGGTGGGGTTTTCCACGCCTTGACCAGCTAACACCACTCAGGCTTAGGCGCTCAGTGGTTACATTTAGACCTTGCTATATGAATACGTTGTTGGCGCTATGGAATATATGTGCGTGTATTTCAGCGGCAGAGGGGACTAAGGAAGGCATGCTACAAAGGACGGTCGCGCGATTTCGGCGGACCACCGATCATCCTTCGGCGGGTCTGGTCCATCTGGTCATGCCGTAGGGCATTGTGGGCAGGCTAAATGTGTTTATTCATAAACAAAGACTGAGACATTGAAGGTCCGAGGAGTGGATGGCCACAGGGACGATAGGGGGAAAGAACGAGACTGTAGGGCGAATTGATACCATGGGGCGGAAAGGATCGAGCAGGGTAGAATTCGACGGCCAGAGAACAAGGCACGAGACGAAAATGAGGCACGCGAACGGGAACGGGACACTGGAACGAGAACGAGAACGAGAACGGGGCACGATAATGAGGCACGCGAACGGGAACGGGACACAGGAACGAGAACTAGAATGAGAACGGGACACGAGAACGAGAACGGGAACGGGGAACGGGGAGCGAGAACGGGAGCGGGACACGAGAATGGGAACGGGAACGAGAACGGGACACGAGAACGAGAACGGGAAGCAGACGGATGGAAACTGGAGGGAGGGGATGTGGGATGGGTAATTACCTATTCTCTTCCCCCTGGAGCCCTTCTCGACCTCGCTTCTACATAGCCCTTCGCCTGGGCAGGAGCTCACTAAACTACACTCTACGAGGGGAACCCAAATAAACGTCAAGGAGATCAAGAAAAGCTGAGAAAAATATGTCGGGAAGACTGGCCACGACGCCGGCGCAGGAACAGGTGACGGCACCCCGGAATAGGTGCCGGTGGCTGATGATCCCACAAAAGTTAGTGGGCGCTTAGATTTCTCAGCTGGGCCCTCGACCCTCGATGTGTATCTCTTATAGTATAAGCCTCCCTGCATTCTCTATCGAATATCCAGACATTCAAAAGCTCAATGTGTCACTCAAACGCCATCAAAGACACCTTCGAGCCACCCAGGGGGAATCGTTCAATCGTAAGCGGGAGTGGGGATGTGGCTTTGTGTCCGGTTTTCCAAGAGCAATTCGTAACGAGTAGGGAAGGTGGGGGACGCGATGTTGGAACGAGGATAGGAGGGAGTAGCCAGGTGTTGACAATTCTGAGTGCAAGACGAATTTGGGGGCGTCACCGTACGCACGCAAAGATGGCTGCGCGTAGTTTCAGTATGGGTTATCACCTATAGAAGTCAAGGGGTGGTTCCCAGGAGCAGCGGAAGAGCGAGTCAGCGGCGAGCGTGTGCATCGGCAACCCAGTGTCGCAGCGTTGCCAGATCATAGCGATAAACTTTAAAGAGACAGACAGAGAGCTTCGGGGACAGTGGCCCCATGGCTGTGGTTTGTTGTTCCAATAGGAGCACCAGTGTCACCGGGTATTCTAGCTGGAGAAGTCCAAGGTGTCAGTGAATAGAAGAAGGCGCAGGACTCGAACGGGGAAGAGAAAGAGACCAAAACGATTCGAAATCGCTGGACGCGGAGGCCAAGCACAGCCACAGCCCGGATCAATCGCTGTGCCGATGACTCTGGCGGGCGCTTGCTGGTTCAACCTCGTCCACAACAACACACTCGCTCCGTCTCCCTGAACCTCTGCTTCACATATTCTACTAAGCTACACCAGCAGCTACGAACACCTCCCAACCGTAGCGCACGGCTGAACGATACTCGAACACTTGCAATGGGTGAATGCCTCAAACCTCCCCAATTCCGCACCATACTCGAGGGCGTATAACCTGCCCCTTCCTCGACTTGGGCCTTATAACTGAGATATATCCCCGATTCCTCGACCGCCACGCCTTCCTCAACCGTGCTACGAGCACAGCACCCGAGCTCTTCTGCAAGAGGCGGATGAGGATGTTGTAATGGCCAGGGGATGTGGGAACGACAGAAGGACGGGTTAGAGGGCGAAGGGATAGCTTCCCGATTGACAATTGGTGCGGCTTGACCATCCGGTATGTTATCTCTTCTCCTTCCTGGGGTGCTGGAATTGGTTAGTAATGGATCAGCTCTGCCCACATTCTCCATTTTGCAGGTGAAGCGAATCTACTTTACCTCAAGAGCGTTACGCCGAGGATCGTAGCACCAATCCGGACCCACCTCGCCCTTTCCAACCAACCAATACCCCTTCGGGTCCCCGACTGTCCTCCGTTGGCTTTCCACGCCGCCTCCTACTACCACTCCCTGTCGACGAATGCCCCCCCACAACTGCGATACCCATTGGAGGCGAAATGGTCGAACTTCTGCCCATTCGACTCACCAGAACCCTTTCCTACGCCCCACCCCTCGGGAAGAAAGGATCGCCGCACTCCACAAAACCATCGCCACCTTGCCGTTGTGTTGGAGATCCACGGCGTCGAGGAGTGCGTCTCTCGATATCGACTCTAGTCTAGGAAATAAAGCAGGATCTCTCGATTCGCCAGAGGTCAGGTACGGTTTATGACTCCCCTATCATCCCAGAGTAAGAACTCATCCCTGTCCTCTAAGGCTCGGCATCGTCCTACAATCGACAAACTGCTTATCCGCTCCCCAGCTGGCCCCGCGTCATTCCCAACCCCTCGTCATGGTCCACAGATCACCTTCGGTAACCCAACGCCTGGTCGAACTTTTCAATGCACTACCACCGCACGAGGCACAAAATACTCCGTTACCCCCTCATGCATACTCAGAATCACCAGGGTCAACGACATTCCCGAAGCCCATGGTTACTGCTACTCCGTGTCCCATTTCCTCGTCGCAGTAGGCCGAAGGCTGTCATTGGGCACCGCCCTCGTCGCCCCGAGATCGCCAGACCTCCTCGAGTCACCCAGTCGCGTTGGGGTGTTACCCCCTACCGGACGCCGTCCTTCATCGAGCGAGGGTACATCGGCTCCTCCCTGACGAAGACCAGCGTTGAAGCTCGTAGTAACGACGCCGGGTGATCTTGAGCAGGGTCCTCAAACGAGGTCGGAGGATACGTGTTTCTTGGGACACCAAGTCCAAGTGAGCTCCCACCCGCATTGCGTATTGGTTACCCTCAGCTTACCTTTTGTCTGGTTTTTCAGCCACTTCCGACTGGCCAGCGTAGTCAAGAGCCTGATATCAACCTCCATCTACAGCCTCGGTGGGCCACTTCGCAAATCTCGCCTCGATAGCCTTGGACCTTATCGACCTCACCAAACACCGCCAAGTCTCAGCTAGCTCTCTCCCACCGCCCATGCGAAGCGACGCGTCCAGTCAGGCACGGTCTCCACCTCGACAAAGCGGTTACCTCCTCCAATCCCTAATCAAGAAGCACCTGGGGGACGCTTTCTTCCTTCCGACTGCCTGACTTCTCAGGATTCCGCTGGCCATGGACCTAAGATCCCTACCCCATGTTTCTTCTTCGCCCACCTTCACGTCCACGCTTTGGCCGGCATCGAAGTTGCTCAAGCGAAGGGGACAATACACGCATGTCAGCACCTCTTCCCGCCCCCAACGAACGTCTCCGATCCAGTTACGGTTGGGTAGATCGTGGACGCCTGCTCTAGGGGGAACGACAATGGCTTAGAAGCCCACTCTGATGTCGAAAGTGTGGATTAAGGTATGGACGGTGGAGGCGTCGGTATGGACATGGGTTCAACAAGTGCAGAGGGTGGTGGGACACAGTCGACTCGTACTTCGATGTACGTTGGTTGCGCCGGTGGGGGTGGGTTTATCAGAAATGGAGGCGAAAGATGTCGGCGAGGGATGATGATGCAGAGTGTCGGTGCTCATGATGCTCAGTGAGCGTCCTCGCATGACCGACCCATATTCCGGCGTAACTAGCATAAATCTGCACAATGCGATGCGGTTCGCTCAGTGCCATACTGTCAGGGAGCACGGAACTTCGTTCGGTGTCCAGATCGCGCTCGACACCGGTAGGTGGTTCCGCATCTGAGGGTGCGCGTACGAAGTCCTGCCTCGAACCTGTCTGCGTGGCTGCGATCATGCACGTCTCTCTGCACCTTCGCCCTGTGACTTTGACTTGCAAAGGCGCTCTTCGTTCCCTCCACACCCGCAAGAGGGTTTCGAGTCTGTAGGGATGTAGGTCGTGACGTTTGCAACCCGTGCCTCCTTTCTGGCACGTCCAGTTCCACGACCCCCCGTCGGGCAATAAACGAGCTTTGTTCCCTCGCCCACATTTCCTGCAGCGCCGATTACACGGTAATGAGGACGGATGATTGGCAGGGATGGGCATTGGGTTGGATATTGGGCTGGAGGATGACGTACCCACCTATAACGGCGAGATACAGCTGGAGAAGGGATGATTGGGGACATGATAATTCGATTAGGGCGATAAGTGAAGAACAAAACGATAAGAGGGAGCGAGTGAACAAGGCATACGGGAACAATATGAGGACATACGTCTCATGAATACACACGCTCCACCGGAACACGACCCAACCGATTCTCCAAGAACCAACACCCCTAACAGCCTATTGACCCTTGCCTCATCGCCTCGTTCCGAGTGTTTGTCGTTGTCACCCGCTTCGTTGTTGTTTCATCGTCTTCATTGCTTTGATCTTCGCTTTCAGAGCTTTCACTCTCCGTGTCTATATCTCCCAGATGCTCGTCAATAAGTCGCCACGCTTCGGGCTCGGGTGCCGTGAGAATGGAATCCAGACGGTTCTCTAACTGAGAGCCTGACCAACAGGACCGACGGAATAACAATACAAGCTTCGTGGTGTGGTGGACTGGCCTTGGGGACCTGGCTGAGATTCTGGCCAGTTTGGACAACTTGAGTGGCGACAGGGGAAAGTTCGGTACTTCCGCCCACCTCAAAAGGATCCCCTCAACAACTGCGACGTCCGCCTTCATCGCGTCCAGGTTGACGTAGTATACCCCAGGGCCAGATAAAAGCTGCAATTTGTTCGCTAACTCCTCCGTTGGAAGACTGGTGACAGTGATAAAAAACGGGAGCCCTGTGGTCGACCGTGCTAGTTGCACTTCCGACGAAATTATGTTCAGGAGAATGCCTTGATGCTCTGGTGAAAGCAAATGAAGACCTTGGAGTAGGAACTGCGGATGATGTGTGTTCCGCTTGTCCTTATCCTTCCAACATTTTGCCCAGTGTCGGAAGAGAGACATGGTGGTTTGGCGAGATAGTTTGATGTTTCCCATGAGCTCCTCATTTTTGCACGGCAGGTTGGCGCTCCATCCTGCTGCCTCGAGGGAGCCCGTTGTCCACAGAGATTTCAAGCTCAGGTGGTCCCCGTCTGGTACGATGATGATGTCCACTGGAGGGCATGCCCAATCATTGTCCCCCCTGCCCTGTGAGGGTATGCTGTATGTTTCCCTGAGAAGTTCCCGTTTCCCAGAGCCAGGAGACCCAATTATGAAAACAACCCGGGATCCCCACAGTGTGCGCGGATTGGAGGCACCGACAAACTGCGAGTCGATGTGCTGAACAACGTCGCGGTTGGAAGTGAGTCGGTGTTTAGGCTCCCAAAGAAACGCCAAGACACGGGCCATTGAAAGCCATGGGAAACTCCCAGTGATATGCCCAACATTGTTGAGGGTTGCACGCTTGGTTGGGATATAGGCGAATGCTTCCCTTTTCAACATGCTACTTTCTTCATCATCTAGCCTCAAACGCAGCTCCTCAAGGTCCATGTGCGAGACCGAGTGTGGGTCCTGAGGCCCATCGTCGCTGATGCCGGGGATGATGCTCCGCCACGATTCCTGAAGAAAGTAGACACTAGGTCAATGACGACTTTCTGGTGAAATAAGGGGGTACTTACGTCCCGAGCAGCCTCCATCGCACAACCAGTTTCGTATGTCCACTCCGAGGGGCCCACCCGCAGGCCAGCGAACACCCAATCCCGAAGGCATAGCGCCTCCCATGTGTTTAGCGAGGACAAGAGTGTCTTCCATATCCCGGCGTCAACACCAGCCAAAACCGCTTTCGGCTCACATAGGAAATGCAAGTAGTGGAGGATGTGAGGCTTTGTGTCTTGGGCTGTTATGAGGCACTTTAGGTCTGGGGGAGACAAAGATGAGTAATGCAAGTATGTGCCAGTAGCCCCGAGAAGCGAAAACTCACCATTCTCGGTCACTCGACGCAGATCGCTTGCGATCATCTCATCGAACCGACTCCGTGCCCTCTCAGGTATACTCCCCAGATGACCCGACCTCTGAGGATCCCCAAGAAAGTCGACCAACGACTTGTGATGTGCGCAGATATCTTTGCATCCATACATCTCCTCGGGCACCTCGAGCAAAGAGTGTAGGTCCGAGAGCGCGCGAGCGAGGCCTCCAGTTGGTAGACCCAGGGCTTCCTCAATCACCCAAAGCGGCATATTCTTGGAAGGGTCATCATGAAAACTAAGGAAGCCGGATTTCTTGGACGGTACAAGCTTGATCAGTATCCAGACCAAGGATGCAAGCTCGAGTATTCCCTGCTTGACCTCCATGTCAGGGTAAGCATTCCGCACAGCCCTTTCGAGGATTCCAGTGAACAGGGTATCTAGAGCGCCCAGTGGATGAGTAGACGCAGGAGAAGCCGCCGCTGACCTCTTTCCTCCGCACAAGGACAGAACCTCCTCAAGGCGTTTCCTTGGATCGTACCGCCGGTCGTTCACATACCTCATCGCTGTTTCAGCGAGGATAAACTGACCCGAGGCGTAGTCCGCGATCCGCTTGGCGTCCGCTTGGCGAGGCCAACTTATGCGATCGATACTTGGTAGCAGTCGGTCCCGAATTTCCAACAGCTTGACCCACGTGAATCGGTGTATATCTCCACTGGCGTTGTAGTCCTTGTTTAGGTCGATGTGTAGCGTACCCGACATCCCACCTTTGATGGCAGACTCGATGGGAAACTCCGGTCGACTGGCGAGGACAATGCGGGTGTTCGGCGTGGACAATGTGTGAAGCAGGCGAATAACTCGGGACTGGGCGTCGTCCCCTTCGCACTCGTCGAGACCATCCACTGCGCAAATGAGAGTGAACGAAGGGCCGTCGGGAGTAGCAGCATGTGAACCGGTTATTGGATTGACGAGGAGATCCTTCATCTGGTTTTCCAGGGACGTCGAGAAGATCCTGACATTGTCACGGATGACGCTGATGATTTGACGTCGGATGGGTGGGCAATGCTCTGCCACCTGATGAGCGAGAGTCGTCACCAGCACCTTGGGCTGGTTCTGGTCCGGAATAGCGACCTTGAAGAAGAAGGTGGCGACGACAATATGGGTCTCTTGCGATTTCTCCAGCAGCTGCTCAGAGAAACTCTGCACGATGGCGGTCTTCCCATGACCGGCTGGTCCAGTGAGAACGAGCAATTTGGTGTCCTTCCATTGGCCCTTGCCAGCCGACCACTCCTCCAAATCGTTCAGGACTTTCGCTCTTGTTTCGTGAAGGCACCGGGGAGCATATGCTCGCTCCTCTGCATTTGCTATCGCACCGAGCGCCGACTCCCTTTTCAGGTCATCCAGGACTTGAATTATCGCCGTTAATTTTCTTCGACCTTACCCCAAATCCAGGAAACGACCACTCACACCGACGATTTTCAACCCCAGAATCTCTCTCTGGGTCAAGGTTTGAATGGGTATAGGTCATTCGCCGGTTGTCTACGTAGTCACCCCTGACGTGGTTGACATTCGCCTCTTGGATATGGCCGGTCCAGTGTGAGGAGACGGGAGGTAATGGTGTCGCTTCCTCTATATTTCGCAGGACTCGTTCAGCATGAAAGGATGGGGGTAGAGGCGTCGTTTTCTCTGTATCCGGGAGTAGGATTGCTGGTGGCATCGCCTGAGGTGGCACCAGTGCAACTGCTGCTCAAGGTCGCCCGACAAGAATCAGGTTCTCGGCCGTTATTCCAGAGGGGGGATGCTCACCTTGAGCATTGGACGGTGTACTCGCGGCCGGAAGCTCATTTACCAGAGGTACCGAGTCAACCCCATGGCAGAGGAGGCATCGAATGAACCTCCCTAGCGCCATTGGAATCTACCCGCCTCTCGACGTGGAAGTTGCAAATCAACAGAGAACGAGGCTCCAAACAGCACGGCCTCATTCCGTCGTACGGGCTTGTTCCCGCAGTTTGTTCCCACATCAAAGTACAGTCAAACCTGTGATAACCCATACCTGTGATAACCCATACTTAGAGCTAACCCATACAAAAAATGGTCCACCACTTCCGTTCGCAGTAAATTTGGGTCAATAACCCATACCTACCTGTATCCCATAACCCATACCTGTTGAGCGCCAAAAACCCATACTTGATGGCCCCTATTTCCAGGTGTCGCTTCTATTTTGAGCCAAGAATGATGCCAAACGCCGCATTTGGCAGCTTCCACAGTTGACCGCAACACCATCCACAACTGCTGGAGGCATTCTGGCATCCTCCCCGACACCAACACCAACCCCACACCTCCTTCGGCTGAACTTTCACCTGTTGAACCACCGCCAAGCCTGAGTGAGGTACTCAAGGCATCCGCCGTGATTGCCAAATTCATCGGAGGAATGGACGGTCCATTGGCTCGCGATCTCGAGTCGCTCCTGGCTTCCTTCAACAGGAAGTTGACCGAAATGGAGTCTCTTAAGCCTACTCACATTACCTCCTATTTCTCCAAACGCGCCTAACGTGGCGATACCTGCACTACTCTAATATTTTGGGTTGAATTACGATTTATTTACATCTATTTATCGCACCTGTGAAAACCCATACCCATTAATAACCCATACTCAGGACTTCCACCGAACGGGTATGGGTTATCACAGGTTTGACTGTAACACCTACCGATATCCTAATCTAAGCGCTCGTCTACGTCAGGCCATGTCTTCAACAACAGTTCAAATGGAATGTGCATGTAACTCGTCTTAGAGCATCACGATCTCCTTCAGTATCTCATAGACCTGGTTCTTGGCCCCTTATCGGGTTCGGGCGTCTAAGGCGCTTATTTTGGGAGCTTGGTGAACACGTTCGCGAAGGGCCAGTGATCATATTGCATATAATGAGCATGCTATGTAGGATTAGAACAAGTCGCTTGTTTATACATAAATTGTGAAAATGTGGGGACCGGGTTAGAATCACCGCGGAGGGAAGAAACGGGGGCTGAAGGCTGAAGCTGACACCAATTGTAATCTAGTGCAGATGGCGGAGGAGGAATTATGTCCTTGGACTGGAACCCAAGCAAGCGAAAGAAATCGCCAGGGTACAGGGCACGCAGTTCCACCTTAATACCAGCACCATAAAGACACCTCCGGGACACCGAGAGTGACGGAAAACCCAAAATCCCCATGAGGCCTGGGCAATGAAGGCGTCAGTTGCAAGGCGTCGGCACCGTTGGGCCTTGGCTACTCCCCGAGGTCCCAGAGCGCGGGTGAGGGAGGCCAGAGGCCAGGGATGGTTGATACGGATTTGTATTTCGATCCAACCTCGTCCTTGGTGTGGGAGAGGGATTGTTTGTCCTAAGGTGGCATCAGCACCGAGACCACGGAAGGATTGAGGAATAGGGAGGAAGAGATGACTCAATTGGAGTCGGATTTGAGGGGTAACGAAAGCAGTCAAGTTAAATCATGGGAAGTGTGGAAGGCAAGGCGCATCATAGAGGTGACGAAGGGAATAGATAGCAGGAGATCTAAAAAACCAAGAGATGAGGGAGAGGCGTACGGGCAACAAGACGTCGGTCGCCGCGTCTGCAACATCTCTCGCTCTCTCCTTATCGATACCCACGAGCTCGCGTTCCTCGCGCTACCTCCTTCCCCTGGGCGACCACAATTCTCCCGCTCTAAGGGCCAAGGACCCTACACCGCTCGACTAACCAAAAACAACGTCCTCTTGCGCCCATCCATCAACACGTTCAAGGGTGGGGATAGACGATGGTGGCACGTTGCCTACCGCGGATGGTGCGCGCACCAGAACGATGAAGGGAGGGGGAGAACGGGTCTGACAATTCCAATATGAGAGTCAAGCAGAGGTTTCTCGAGGGGAGAAGATGGAAGGTGAACCATGGAGAAAAGGCCGAATGGGAGAAGGAAAGCATCGCAGAGTGCGTTTCCGGCGAGACGAGACGAAGGGATAGATAAAAGGAGAGCAAGAAAGAAGCAAAGGGGAGACATACTGTCGGGAGGATTGCCATCGCCACACGCGCAATGTTCCTCCCCCTGCTGATCCACGAACTCGCCTTCCTTTCTCGCTCCCACCAACCCCACCCCGCCCGTTCTTCAGCCACTGCACAGCAAGAACCCCACACCGGTCGGCTGGTGCGCTAAAGAGGGTATCATCTTCTCCCCCCTCCCCCGTCCCGTCGACACGTTTGGTGGACGCGTGAACGTCCGAAGGACATGGCGATGAAGGATGAGCGACGAACGGAGGTACGACGGCGTTTCCTCCAGGGCGATGAGCGCCTCCTCACGAGTTGGACGGAAGGGAGTGCTGCGGCGGAAAGCATGACGTGCTCTTGAATAATCGAATGCACCCCCTCTCGCTTGGCCCGTACCCGCTTGGCTCGTACCCGCTCCTAGCCGTCCTCGACGTCCCGTTCTCTTCGATGTTCAGCCATTGGAGATGGGGCGGGTGCCGTTCATAAATCACAATCCTCGGTCGATCGGAGGAAGAGGAGTGTAGGTAGGATGAGAAGACATCCGATTGAGGCCCAGACAAGCTACCAACGTTGGTCGATGGGGGTTGAATGGGGGAGCATGGGCAGAGCGGGGGGTCCTTGACTTGCAAAAGCGGGACATGTGGAACAGGGTTGGACTTTCGTCATGGGCGGGAGCCGGTTTAGCTAGAGGTCAGCTAGAAGGGAGTCGTCAGTAACCTGTATGTGAGAGCGTAGGGATAGAAGGTCGAGTGAAATGCTGGGGTGTAAAAACAGGAACCATACGCGTAGCGCTGAAGGGTCGCGAAGCACAGACGGCGGGCGAATGGGAATTGGTAATGGAGGTGCGTTGAGGAGAGGGAAGGGGTGGAAAGAAGCTCTACAGCAAGAAAAACATACCTTCTGTGTTCCTAGGGTCTCACCCTCACCCAATCCAAATACCCAGCGCAGATTCCACCAAGTCGTTGGGCCCAGGAGTCGAGCACCCTTCCCCCGCCAAGCCTCATCGGGCTGTCCGCGCTGTTGGTCCTGGTCGAGACGGGTCGCGGGGGGAGCATGGTGTGGGTCTTCGGCCAATCGACAGACATTGGTCTTGTGCTAATACTGTAGTGAAGATGGGTCGCCCATACGACGGTGGACAACAAAGAGGATCTCCATGAGGCCCTAGCATCCCTACCGCTTGTTCAATTGATGTCGAATCGTCGTCAAACGGGGGCATCTGAATCTGTGTCGACTGCATCGGTCGGACGTCGGGGTTGTCCTGGAATGGGCGGGACCAGGGATCCGTTCGCTTGGGGCTCTCATAGGATGTGGTCGAGGACGCCCGAACTCAAAGGTTAGAGCGAAGACTAGGGTAGGCAGGGGAAGAGGGGGGCAGGGAGCCAAGTTCACAGCGGAGGGAAGGTGGAGGAAGGCGACAACCAGTGTCCGCGATTCGGACGGAAAACGTCAAACGGGGTCGGCACCAAGCAATAGGTGCCGGTGGCGGATGGTTTCACACAAGAAAGTGGGCGCTTAGATCCTCTTCTGGGCCCTCGAAGCGTATCTCTCAAAGTAGGTACCCCTTTGTGCCCTCTATTT
The DNA here is from genome assembly GCA_951394405.1 of Coprinellus micaceus. NCBI lineage: Eukaryota > Fungi > Basidiomycota > Agaricomycetes > Agaricales > Psathyrellaceae > Coprinellus > Coprinellus micaceus. Next base: position 357,079 of record OX596337.1, on the reverse strand, counting down.
GAGATACTTGAAATCCAAATTCGAGAGTGGGGTCCCTCGGCATGGCTTCAGCGCCTCTAAAAGACAACTTCGAGCTCCCAAGAAGAGATGTTCAACAGCGTTAGTAGAGAAGGGGATGTTACTGCCCGTCCAATTTCAATGGTGAACATGGAGGATCGAGGGCTGTCCAAGGGGTAGTCATCTCTTGACAGAATTCCTGCAAGCGTTGGTAGAATGGCGTCGTCTTTCATGAATCCACGAATGCCATCAGAAGTGTGCATACGGGGTTAAACTGTCGAAGACTCCAAGGTGGTTCACGGAGGGGGATCAGTGTATAAGGGGGTGGGAGGACCACGGAGAGTGTATACGATCAGCAAGTGGTGAGGTGGGAGAATCCTGAGCACGAGGTAAATTAGGGAGGCGTCATAGGTATGGAAGATTAGTTTCGCGAAAGTACTGAATCGGTTATCGCCTCCAGAAGACAAGGAGTGGCCCTAATGAACGGAGGCATGGCAAAGAAGCGACAGGCGCGCGAATCGAAGGAGAAGTGTGCCAGCGTCAATGATCGATCGTAGAGGTTGTACCGAGGGGAGAGAGACAGAAACCTCAGCGAAGGGAGCATGGGTCGGTTGGAGGTCAAGTAAGAGCACTAGACCCGCCGAGATTTATGGTTCGATAATTGAAGGGGGTCAGTACACACAGGGAGCTCGCAGAGCTAGAAAATCAAGGAGAGTCAGATTGAGGAAAGAGGAGGAAAAGCATTCAAAATCGCTGGCCTCGGAGGCAACCGAACACAGCCACAGTCCGGATCAGTCGCCCAGCTATGACGGGCGCTTCCCCGTTCAAGTTGACCTCCTCCACAACCACAACGTACTCGTTCTGCCCCTCTGAGCTCCTCTTCGGAGACTCTGTTCAGCCAGCCCAGCAGGGAACGGCCCTCACTTGTCTCCCCAAACGAGATTCGAACACCGCCCGTGCGTGAACGGCTCACGCCATACGATTACTCGAGGCTGCATCAACCCCCTTCTCGGCTTGGGACCTCCTCCCTGGGCTACATCCCCGATTCTTCGACCTCCATGTCTTCCACAAGCGTGCTATCGAGCATAGCAAGTTCCACGTATGGAGTTCGTAATGGGCAATGGGACGAGGGGGGTACTAGATTTTCGATTGGTGAGTTTACGTTCGGTTGACTATCCACCGCGTTGCGTGCTCTCTTTCTCAGGGCTGGAATTGGTTCGTAATTGGCCGGCTCTGACCATTCTCCATTTCGCAGGAGAGCCTTATCTACAAGAGTGTTACGCCAAGGATCGTAACATCAATCCAAACGGACCTCACACCTTCCAACCCGCCAATACCACTTCGGGTCCCCGACTGTCTTCCGCAGGATTTCTATGCCACCTCCTACTACCACACACTCTCGATGAAAACAGCTCCATTATTGCGATACCTATTGGAGGCGAAATGTCAAACTTCTACCTATGATTCGAACCCCTCGGCAAGAAAGGAGCAAGACCTTTCGACCCGCCTCGAGGCCAGGTACGGCTCACGACACTCTCGTCCTCCCAGCTCGAACTGATCCTTGTCCTCTAGCGTCAGGATCCTTCTACAATCTCCGTCCCCGTCCCCTGCACTGTCGGCCCGATCCGTGGTCAAACGCATGCCCAACTTACGTTCATAACCTCGGCCACTCACTCCACCCACTCGTCTAGACCTTTCGACATCCCCGCGTCCCGTATCCACGACCGCTTTAGCCACACCTCCCAACACACTGCCACCCAAGGGACCCTATCAAGGACGAGATATGTCCCATTACCGCCCTCATATGAACCGCGAGTCACCAGAGTCGAAGGCACCCCCAAAGCCCCCGATACCCTCGATTACCACTGCTTCGCGCCCCCATTCTCTCGTCGGTGAATCGAGGGTTGATGTGATACCTCCCACTGGGCGCCGCCTTCATCGAGCGAGGGTACGTCGGCTCCTCCCTGACGAAGGTCAGCATTCGCGTCCCTGTTCGCGACCAGGTGATCTTGAGCATCGTTGTAAAACGAGGGCGGCGGAAACGCGTTTCTCGGATACCAAGTCCAGGTGAGCTCAGTCCCGCACTACGTATTGGTTGAACCTCTATTTACCTTCATTTCTCAGACACGGAATCTCACCCATTTCCAACTGTCCAGCATAATGGACACCAGCGTTCGGCTCCTACTCTCCCACCGCCCTTGCGAAGCGACGCGTCCAGTCGAAACACGGCCTCCACCTCGACAGGGCGGTCCCTAACCAAGAAGCGCCCGCCGGATCCTCCCCTTCTTCCGACTGCCCGACTTCCCAGGATTCGGTTGAGCCTCGACCAGTGATCCCTACTTCCCGTTTACCTTTCTTCTTCCCCAACCTTCACGTCCACGCGTCGGCCGAACACCGAAGTTGCCGGAGTGAGGAAGACGACTGGCGTATGTCAGTGCCTCTTTCCGCCCCCAATGAAAGCCTGTTCCGGTTACGGTTGGGGAGATCGTGGATGCCAACCCTGGGGGGACGACGATGGCTTAGAAAATGACACTCTGATGTCGAGAGCGTGGGTTGAGGCGTGGGCGGTGGAGGCGGGGGTGGAACACCGTCAATAGTGTGGATTAAGGCATGGACAGTTGAGGCGTCGGCGTGGATATGGGTTCAAGTGCAGGGGATGGAACACCGTCGGCCTGTGCTTCTACGTCAGGAGCGCCGGTGGGAGTGGACTTGCAATGAATGGAGGTGCGAGTGGGTTGCGCCTTCGAGGAATAATGTAGGTTGCCTGTACCTGTGCTTTCAGCATTTGACCTCGCAGAATCGATCCTTTTCTGCTGCAGCCTGCGACTAGCGTAAGCTCCGCTCAACACGATAGCGCACGTCTCTCGTTGGCCAGTTAATACTTCGAACGTCTGCAAGGAGTGAACAGCTCGAACTTCTACGCCTCCGAATCCTATCGGGGTCGACCTGCAGATCACCCATTTTTTTGACAGGCTCGAGACATTCTATATTGGCTACCCCTCGATTTATCGGCCTCCATCTCTCGCACAATCGTGCCCTCGACCATGGAAAGCTCTACACGTCAACGACCTCTTCAAGAGATGGTGAACGAGGCCACTGGAACGATGATAGGGACGGATTTCCAAGGGCGAGGTGAGGGACGTTTGGTTTGTGGGTTTGAATTCATGGTACGAGTCTCTTCTCACTTTTCTCGAAGCACTTTTAATCTTCGTGCAGTGCCCAGTCTGCATTCCTCTGGCTACGCTCCGTTTCATGGGTAAATCTCTATTGAAAACTACCATGCTAAAAGAGCTCTACACCGAGGGTGATAAATCCAGTCAGACTCGCGTCGCCTTCCTCGCTCGCCAGTGGATCTTTGTCGCTCTCGATGACCCCTGGACCCTTCCCAAGTGAATCGGCACAGCAACACCATGGGCCGACGAACCAGGCGAACGTCTCCACAACGCCCCTGGGCTCTCCGTGCCCCATCCCATCAGCGAGAGAAGGCGGGTGCAACCCACGATCTATCGTCGCCCTCCCCATCGTGCGTGGCACCTTCTACATCGAGGAACCCGGCTTCCTAATCACGCTTAGGAAGTAGACTGGGGGGCTTCCAGCCCAACTTGACGCCAGGTAGGGCTCACGTTGCTCCCCGCCTTCCTAGACTCTGGACTGATCCTCGTTCACTAGCGCCAGTATCTTCTCAGAACGACGAAATTTCGCACTGTTCTCCGCCCTGTAATGTTGTGAGCAAGCGTGTATACAATCTACCTTCGTCCAATCACCCCTAAAGACCTACACGTTGCCTTCGGCACCACCAATCCCTCTTATCCCTTCCCATGGTTGGATCGACGTGGATTCAGGGTACGAGCCTTGTCTCGTCCCGTCCCCCTGGGATTAATGTCTTGCTACGGCGTCGGCTAATCATTATTTTGCAGACACGTATCCTTGGCAGGCCCGCCGCCTATGGGCTAACGTTCTTATGGGATAGCCCTATCTACACCACCGCTGATGCCAACTCCCCCCCGCCACGCTGCCCAGGTTCAGTCAAGCGTCCAACGACGAACAGACTCCCCAACCGGGCGCGAGGAAAGGGATGAGTAGGAGGGCAAGGGAGATGCGGAGGGGAGGTGTGTTGAGGGAGAGGCATTGCCTAAGGGGCAGAGGGTGAGTATATGGATGATATGGGCGTAGAGGAAGGCATATGTGAATGAGAGGAGGAAGCTTAGGTGCCTTGGGAGGTTCGAAAAAGTAAGAACGGAGAAGCTGCCCTGGCTTGGTTGTACCAGAGCCTGTGGTTTGGTAAGGACTGCTGTACCCGTCCGCCTTTAGGACTCTGCTCTGCCCTGTGAGAGGGAGAACAGGAGAGAGCAGGGGAAATAGAAGCGGAGCAGGATATCGGTGTGGGTGCGAAGAGGAAGATGGCGGCTGGAGCTCGTCGTCGAGGCGTTGGCTGGACCGCAGCTCAAGGGAGCGAGAGAGGGACAGGGAGAGGGCGATGGCAAGAGCCGTTTCTCGCCTTTGAGTTGCGCAGAAGGAAGAAAGGAGATCGTAGTCCCGAGGAGAAGTAACAACAGCATGGAAGTAGAGGCGAAAGTCCGTGGTGCGTAGCAAGCTATGCGCTGCGCAAGGCAGAGAGGCAGGCAGGCAATGAGGGAAGCATGAGGAGAATACGTATAGGCAACGAAACCTGAAACGAAGGGAGAGGAGGGAATACGTACCGATGTGGTCGCCTACGTCCATCGTGTCTACTACCGCTGCGGGTGCCATCGTTTCCTTCTCCCCTGCTCTCTGTGATGTGTATCTCCTGCTTTCCCTGCGTGTGTGCTCACTCCCGCTGCCCCCTAACTTGCGTGCTATGGCGTTGTCGTTCCAATGACTCTCCCGCCACCCGTTCCTAGGGGCTGCGTTTGTATGCAGATGCCGATTTGTGTGCGGATGTGGGCGGACGAATTGAGTTGGATGGATGCAACGAGGCCAGTGACGATCGCTTCCGTGTTTGTCCTGGAGGGGGTGCGTTGCTGACTCGAGCGTTGCTAGCCCTTTCCCTTGTCTCTCTCCCTCCTTGTCCCACACGCCTGGGATCCTTCGCGCCTGAGATTCGGTCGTCGAGAGAGATGAAGATGAAAGCGTATCAATAGAGAGCTGAGATAAGAGGAATCGGACAATACAAAACCAACAAATTTGATTTTAGAGATAAAAGCCAGTCTGTGTTGCCATCGCGAGCAGGCGCTAAGGGCACCGATGGGGACCGGGGGGATTCGGCATTTGACGGCGGGGGTGGAGCCGCCGGCAGGTGCCTTGATCGCTTCGGGCTCGGAGTTGCCATGCGTGGGGGTGCTATGTACGGGCGCTTCTTCGTTCTGGACGCTCGCGATGGGCGTCATATCCCTTCTGTTTCCTGCAACGCTCCTCGTCTCCCCACGCCCTGCTGTACCCCACCCGCCTTGATCGAGCGCTGGATGATGCCCGACAACAACGGTTCGAACTCGACTCCCCCTCGACCTCAACGCCTAAATCTACGAACTGCGATGAGGGTGCTGCGATCTGTCCATCGCGCTCGTCGACATCAGTTCGTCGACGACGGTATCACTCGCAAAACGCCTCGTCCACGTGCGCATGATGGGATGCAGCTTCGATACTCTGTGGTTGTTTGGAGGCTCTCAACCCCGTCGGGCCTCTAATTTCTAGCGACTACACCGCTGCGAGGTACATACCCATCCGAGGTCCTGTTCTGGTCGACACAGGTCCCGCGATGCTTATGACCATGCCGGCGGTGTGGGTGACTCCATCGACCCTGCTGCGGTTCGAGTAACTCCATCACTGCGCAAACACGATTGACCGCCGCGGTTTCAAGGCTTACCTCTTGGGACCCCAGTTCCGGCGCCCCCATGGACGACAAAGTCGAACGCCGTGTACTTGACACGGCCACAGCCGAACGCTATGTACATACTCGACCAAACCAAAATCGACCGCTGCGTACTTGATCCAGGTTAAAGGCATCCCCCAACTTTGCGCTTCCTATTCCTTACATTCATTCACTCTCGTTCGGCGTCTGGTCTCCGGTCTCCTGTAATGGCTCACTGTTCATGATCATCTAATTCAGGCTTCCGGGCGTCGTAGACTCGGACCTGGGAGATCAGGGCCGCCGACTTGCGACACGGCGAAACCGTACGCTTTACTACTACCTTTCTTGTAGCCACAACCCGGAACACGGACGTCTCGATCTTTCGAGCGATGGTGCCGCCTCCACTGAGCGCAACCAGCCGCTGATTTATGCACTTCATACTGTAACTTCGCCCTACGGCGCATTTCCTCAGCCTGTCCCCCATCGCCTACCTACATACATAGTATATCCTGGCCACTCTTCATTTCAGGATTTCTCATCGCAGACACCCTCGACGGGATCCAGGTTCTCTGCACACCCCAACAGGATCCGCCGAGTCGCCCAGGCCTTGGGATATCCGCCTAGTCCTCACTCGTTACGGGCCATCAGATTATACCTGGATGAATCGAGGTGTTTGTCGAGCGACCGGTGAACTTGCGAGTGCCTCTCAAGCTGCGGGAGCATTCCCAAAGGCGCCTTTGCCCTCGGCCTCCCGAAACGCCCCCCTTCCAAGACAAAATACGACGTTCGGGTGCGCACTGTACTTTCGTTGCTGTGCGATATCGATACATATGTACCCCAGGGCTGGCTGCGAGTGTGTGTCGCCTGTGGGCGCTTAGAGTTAACTTAGACCTCGTCTCACGGAGATTTTTGGGTACATCAACAACGCAGTGTGCTGTTCAGATGAATTATGGCATGACCCCCACCTGGTGAGTGCCCGTCACCACCTAACAGATATCTGCGAGAGTCCGACTTCACGCTCAGATACGCATTGCACTTTCCTTCCCGGGCAATATCAATTACTTACCCCGAGGCTGGTCGGACGGCATGATCCCCACCCGTAACAGATATCCGCGACAGCCCGACTTCCAGGGACCCCATCGTCTTGCAGGGAGCCTTGAAAGCGCCCTCATCTTCCGCAGCCTGCTGTCCACAAGGGCGGCGAAAACGATTTACCGCGGCGTTCAAGCGTGCGTTACCTTTGCGGAGAAACAAATCGAGAAGTCTCAACGTTGTGACGTGCGTGACGATCAGGAGCCAAAGTTTCCTCGGCGCATGAGCGGTTGTTTGCGTCCATTTCCAGTGGTTCCGGGCTATTATGGATACACTTACCGTGCATCGACCAAGAGATCCTGTTACCCTGGAAGTCGAACCGCAAAACTACGATCACAGCCTGATAGCTGTTTTGCACCTCGTTTTGGCTGAGGAGTTATCGTGCCCTCAGTCACAATTGAATGGGACGTCGATGTACCGCGTTTCTGATTGGCTGGTCGTACTCGGTTCATCACGGGCGCCTATCTGTGATCTGTGCGAAGTGGAGATCGCATTAATCCGTTTAGGTGGGTCCGGGGATAAGTATAGACAACGTCCAAACGTCTACTAGGGGGAGTGCGGGGAGACAGAAATGCTCGGCTAGACGGGGGCTCATCGTGTCGATACTATCTTTAAATCAAAGAGCTGCGTGAGCACCTGAAGGCCACGCGGAGCTCCGAGCGACCACCTCGGAGTAGAAATGCGTGGGTCAGTAAAGCCTATGTGCCAGCTTTGTGGGATACATTGATGAAAGGGTGAGTTAGGTGGTCTGCGGTGGTGATGGGCCGGCTATGAAGGCCATCGCCACAGATGTGGTGGCCCTTATCTTCACAGCTGTAAGAACCTGGTGCGATACTTAAACGTTCAATTTCGAGTGTAAGTCGGACACGCTCAGGCGCTGGGACTTCTTACCTCTTTCGTACAGGCACTGTTGCCCCGTGACTCTGGTCCACCGCAAATGAAATCAGGAAACCCGCCAATTAGCTTGGGGGTGTTCGCACCCTCCCACGTCTGGAAATCGGGAACAGGCGAAAGCCCAAACCATCCACGCTATTCGTATTGAATTTCCCTGAGATAGCAAGCAGAACTCCAGTGAAAAGCTCAACTGGCATGCACGGTTACCAACCCTTTTAGATAAACTTGCCACACTTGTCGCTTTTTCACTTGACAGGACCTGTCAACAGCCTTACGAGCGCTGGCAAGCGGTGCGGTACTTGTCTAATGAATTAGAGGGATCCCCGTCACAGTTTCAAGGAGATAGGGTCGAGAATAGCACACGCTTGAAACGCATTTTCCGCGTTGAGTACACGCGGCTTGGAGTATATCAAGAGCGATGTCATCGACGATCATAGCAACCCCCCACCAAGTCTCCTTTCCATCCCCCTCATTGAAAGGGCCACAGCTGTATCTCAGCACCAACTGGGTCAGTATGGCCCCGAGAGCAAGCCATGGCGCCCACGAAATGAACCCAAATCTTTGAATGGATTGCTGACGCCCCCGTTTCCACTCCAACAGAAGAACTACCACCTCACCAAAAATATCTCCTGAACAGCTCAAAGTCGTCCATGGAAAATGTCGCACTCGTTGTGGGTCGTCAAGTGCTATCCGCTTATTCTCTCCGAATTTACACAAGGATATGAACCCAGTCTGCGTTATTCGCTGGCGTATCCGCACATTTGTATGAATTCTTCAAGGCCCAGGATAGTTATTCCGCAGGGACCAGCCGTGCAACTAAGGACCGGATCCTCGCACTCTGCTATGGCTCCATATTCCTTAACCTCGGGGCCACGGTAATCGGAATCAGCATCGCCAACAAACTCGGCCGAGTGCAGTTCCGAGGGGGCACCTCAGCGCCAAACCTGGTAACTGAGGACGGTCCGTGCCTCAAGAAACTGTATAGTATCTTGGGGCTGTCGGAGCCCGACCTTCTCCTGGAAACGTATAGTGAAGGTGCGATTACAAAGGCGATCTTGTTGCACTGTACGCGAGTCAATCTTATTCTCCCCGACGGGATTTCGCACTGATCGACATAATACTCAGGGTCCTTCTCATATAGCGGGGGGGTCTTGTCCCTTATGCTCATGATTATCAGCTATGCCGTCATAGGGTGATTGAAAAAGTAACTTTTTCTCTCTAACGTTTGACCCGTGCTTTCTGCCCTTCACGCATTTAGCCTAACTTTGGAGTGATCTTAGCCTCGAGGTAGCGGGACAGCGTCGCTACAATGTACCTTGGCCATGTATTAAGCTTTATGGATTGAACGAGTGACGTTTGACGGATCGCCTTGACACTTTACCAAGGGTGTGGTAGGGAGAGTAATATATGCACACACTTCCGCTGAGCGTGTGGTTATAGCGTCGTAGGCCATGCGTTTGAGTCCGACCATCCAGAATATGTGGGTATGTAAGTGGATCATGGGCCAAATAGGTGACATCGCTCACTTGAACATGACGCGAGGCTTGAACATCAAAGTGAATAAAGTAACTTGACGGTTAACTTTGAGGTGACCCATCGTCAAAGTTACCCCCCAGTAACCGGAAAGTTACTCTAAGCTGCCTACAGTAATTAAAGGGCACCGGCACGGACTGACAGTATTGTATATGAGGATATGCCTGCGTCTTATAGTAGTGGACAACGTTTGGGTGACCACGCGGTGTGTGAGAGTTGTGGGTGCGTGTGTATCAAATTACAACACCGCCCGCGCCGTTGACAGGTGAGTTCCAAATCAGTTCTTCCTTCAAACAGTCGTCTTACCCGACCACACTCGCTGCTACTCTGCTTGTGCACACCTTGGCCGCTCGAAGGATGTCCTCAACCCTCGGTGTCGTCAATCAGGACCATCAAATCAGCCTAGGATGACCCTCGGTATGGACTTGTCGTTTCCGGCACCGCGATGGAACATGGGACGTGAAGGAGACTAGAGGACAGAGCAGCAGTGTACCAGCAGTGTGATAGTGTGCTATATGTGTTAATAGGTGCGTTTGAAATCCTCTTCGTTGTGTACGTTTGCTAACCGTGGCCTTATTAGATTTTTGTACGCTGTTACGGTCGTACCCTTCACGCCAATGCCATCGGTTTTCGATAGTCTACCCCTTCATGGAGATTGAGTCAGAGAGGAAAGGTATCGTTAGCTGTCCTACTTAGCCCCTGTGTCTAGCGGGAAATCGTAGTCCCGAACGTCGATCGTGATCCGCCCCGACAAGCGCCCTTGCGCCTCCGTGAAAATCTACGGACAACGTTCGTTCTCTTTCGCAGTGTCGAGTAAATATGGTCAACGAGGAAGGCACAAGTCTAAAAGGCTTGAGCAACCACCAACTCCGGAAGAGGGCCATCAAGACGAACTAGCAAGCTTATATGCTCGCGTTGAGCAGATCGAGCGCGGCATGGCGCCTACACACCTCAGACACCCAGGCCAAGGCTATCCAGGGCAGTATAGTATGCCTCAGTATGCTAACTATCTCGGTAAAGTGATCTTGATATATGCGAGGCTCGAGACTGGCTGATGTAGGGTGAACTGTTCTCGTAGGCATGCAACTGCCCTTCGCTCCCCTTCCACCTTTTGCTCAAGCGCCAGTTCCACCGCCCTTTGCCCACGGCCAATATGGTGGCGTCTATGGCATGCCTCCTTACTATGCAACACCCCCAGTATACGGTCCCCCGCCTCCGCCACCGACGCAGCCCATCCCAGTATACGGTCCCCCACCTCCGCCACTGACGCAGTCCATCCCAGTTCAGACCCGCCCCGTTGTACCGGCTCCAAGGGTGGGAGACCAAGCCAGGGCCCGGGAACAGCAAATGCGGGACACTGGACGTCTGGCCACAGCTCAGCGCCATGCGGTTGAGAAATCCGGAGGCCAAGGGAGTAGTACCGATGAAGAATCTGGGTCGTCCGACTCCGAGTCGGGAACAGATTCTGAGAAGTCTGCGATAGGCGGTGAGTCCCCATTGTTCAAGCACCAGGACCCCTCATTGTATTCATCTTCTTAGACCCCCCAGACGACCCGAAAAACTACCCAAACGGAGACACAAAGCTTATGTGCCCAGCAGAATCACCAAACGCGAAGACTTACCACTGCAACCAGTGGGCGTGGCGCAACGAAGGAAACCCGGTTAAGAATGGCGTACAAACTCGGGTCAGGAAATGCCTGGGTGTTCTGCGGTGCTCTGGGTGCGGCCGACTCGACCGCCCAAAAACTCAGACGTCTGCGCGAAAGGCAACACAATTGAATGTGCCATGCGAGAACTGTGGGGGTGAATGGGTGGAGATTAAATGCTCGGTGAAGTCCAATGAGTGGGCCACTGTTGTTGGTGATGTTCCCACTCTCGTTTGGCAGCAGAAGGGGACGCACACGCACGAACGACCGCCTCCTAGCAGCACGCTCTCCCAAGAACAGGAGGACGAGTTTGATGAACTCGTCCGACAGAATCCCAATGCAACAGCCCATCAGCTTCGCACGGGGTCCCTCAACTCCAAGCCGGCGTACAAGATCTCGGAGATACTTGCCAAGCCGGGGACCGCTCGGTATCAGAGGAACAAGTCGATTAAGCGCCAGGGCATCACTACGGCCGCATCAATGAAGGGCGGGTTCGCCGCGTTGAAGGAACTTGGGGATCTCAAAGATTCCAATGGCGAGCCTTTTATCGTGCAGCACTCTCTCACTGGGACTCGATATCTGATGTTTCAGACCGAGTTTATGCGTCAAGTTCTTCAAGAGACTGTTGAAGACTGGATTGCTGAGAACCCGAAATCTCAAGGGCGGCACGGTCTTGTTACCAACGGTAACAACTCATACTTCAGCAGCAGTGTTGACAAAGGGGTACTCCTTGTTACAGCAGTCTTTTTGGCAAAGCTCTCAAGTTGGGTTCCGGTCCTCTTTACCTGGATTGCGCGGCAAGACTTTCAACACCACCGCGCCCACTTTGAGGCCCTTTACAACTTCATTCTTGCTGTGGCGGGCGAGAGGTTTACTCGAGAGTTGCTGCTTCAGGTGTGTTGCTCCTCACTGCCTACAGGCCAACTTCCGAATGGCTGATGCTGGGGTAAATAGGTCACTGACTAAGCTGCACAACGAAAAGTGCACGGAGTGGAGTTTGCAAATGCGGTCATCAAGTCGATGGGGCAGGCATTCTTAGACCTTAGCCCTGCTGCACAAGCAGCTGAGCGCAAAAACCTCGAGGAGAACGCATACGCAGTTGGGTGTCATGTCCACTTCATGTCTTCATACAACCGCATCCGCGACACTGCCGCGTTGGTCACGCCTGGAGGTGCTCCCCAGTTCAAGAAGCTCATCGATACGCTGTTTGGAACAGATACGACTGAGGAGGAGTTTGCTGCGGCCGTTTCTGATATCATTCAGGGATATCCTCGCATCAAGGAGTGGATCAGCTGGTGGACCCGGAGCTGGGTAGCAAAGATGACGTTTCCCGTCAAGAAAATCATCTCGCAGGAGCACCGTGAGCAGGTACCCTCAACTTCAAATCCCGTTGAGCACCAGCGCTCTTTGCTTAATCACGCTGTGGGGTATGGGCACGATCTTGTTGATGGGGGAAAGAATCTGCTCTTGCATATGCAGGAGATGGAAGCCCAGTGCAAGCTTGCAAATAGTACGCCGTTCTTCAGTTGATAACTAACTTTGAGTGATGTATACTGATTGGATGCCATATTTAGAGACACGGTGGAAGCCCTCTGAACCTAATAACACACCACGGAAGCGGAAGCAAGACTATGAACCAGGCGATGGGCGTGGTCCCGATACGGTCAAGCAGCTTCACCGTATCAGTTGTTGCATGGAACGGATCCGCTTCTTCCCATGGATTTAGTGGAGGCAACCTTTATGGTCACCGGATTCCATCCCAACATGTCTACAAGTGACCCGTTAGCGTTGCGCATATGACAACTCAAAAAGCTACCCAGAGATATTGAACGAGCAGCAACATCACTGAAGAAGGCGTGCTTTAAGTCGAAAGAGCAATTTGAGAAGTGGTTTGCAAGAAAGCTTACGAGCCAGACGTTTGACAAAGGAGACTTAGTACTTGTGAGGAACACAAGCATCAAAACGTCCCATAACCGCAAGCACAAGCAGCGGAACCTTGGACCATACAAAGTTGTGCGGAGAAATTCAAATGGATCGTATGTTGTACAAGAACTTGACGGAGCAGTTCAACGCCAACGGATAGGAGCATTTCGTATTCTACCCTACATTACACAGAAGCACAAATTCATGAACCAGAACTTGGACGAGGATGGAGAAAACATTTCAGATTCAGGGACTGATACATCAGACACCGATTTGGTACAGGAGATCAAACAATGATGGAATTGGAAGAACTTTCGCAAGCCACGCGACTGAGTTAAAACCAACTCAATAGGGCCCTAAATAATTGCTACGTCAAATATCTTTCTTTCTTTCTACCCTAAACAACCCTATTCGTTCGCCTTCAATGCTATGCAGTCCCGACCATCCTCCACCACTCCTTCCATGCCCTTTGTCTACATTTCGAGCCTGCACTATCCAAGTAGCCTGAGTCTCGTCTCAATCGACACTCGCTCCATCGCCAAGCAAACCCCACCTACCCCTCTCAGGCGGAACCCACATATTGTTACGACTTGGTTGGGGTGTCTCCAACAGTCGGCTCTGTCTGGTCAATCTCTGGCACGCTCAATATTGGCGATTGTAGTTGTTCTACCAGTGTGTGCGGTTTGGTGGCCATACATCACGTCTTGGGTCGGGGGTGATGTCGATGTTCACTTCTCTCCATTCTTTTAGGTCTTTGTCGTAGGTGCTGTCATCACAGTCTTGGTTATTCTCTTTGTTGGGATCTTCTTAGAGGATGAGGTCTTTCATGGTGTCTAAGAGTTGCTTGATGTTGTCAATATGTGCGAGTTTTAGAATGGTGGTTGAGCTTCAGTTTCCACTGGGTATAGTAGAGAGGGGAAACAGGAGAGTAGGATGAGGGTAGTCACAAAGGTTGATACAAGGATAACAAGCTAAGGTACATTGGTATGTCGTAGGGGTATATATACTGAGAGGTACAAGTTGCTATGAGTCACTACAAGTCCGAGCTGAGTCAGAGCATGGCTGCGTATACTATGGAATGCTGCGTCGGGCTGCATACAAGTAAGCAGAACTGTGCAGGCTGAGTAAAACGAAGCTGCGCAAGGCTGCGCCTATACACGTCATACAAACTGTGCAGAGCTGCACTAAACGAGTCATACAATACGAGTCATAAAAGAATGGGTGTTTAACGCTAGTGAAAGAGATAATCTATATTACATAAAAGAAAGAGATAGCCGCTGAAAGATAAAAAGAGTCTGCAACAAGAAAGAAGAAACGATAGGGGCAAAAGATATAGTATGCGAAGCTAAATGTAACATTACCCCCCTTGTATGCTTCGAGACCCTGGATTGAATGAACTAGTTGACGTAGTTCCACTCCACGTCGTCACCATACCAGTCATAGTTGTCTTCTTCATACTTCCATTTGTCGTCAATCGGGGTTTTGGAAGTAGAGGCCCAGGGTTTCTTGGCGAGACTTCTTTTTGACGTCGGACTTGTTGAGTTGGATTGATTGGCGACGGACGATGGTGATTTTCTTGGGGCATTCCCAAGGGTAGTGGTGAGGGGCAGACCCCTTGCAATGGCTGCACTTCCAGCCAGTCTGGTCGGTCTTGAAATGACCAGGCTCCTTGCAACTCCCACATACCTCTCCCCTCCTCCTCTTCTTTTCTTTGTCCGTCAGTCTGTAGAATGTGACCGACCCCCACACCTGGTTGTGGTAGTCGAAGTTGTGGGGTTTGAGGTGGGTGGTGCGGACGGCGAGGCGGATTTTGTCCATATGTTTTTCGACAAGGTCGGTCCAGTATTTGAAACGGTAGGTGGCGTTGTTGCGATAGGAGGAGAGGGTGGTGCAGAATTCGTCGTGTTGGGTGGGTTTCAGATTGGCGATGTGATGGTAGTCGTTGTGGATGGCCTTGATGGTTCTGAGCCATTCTTCGGCCTTCTTGGCATTCTCCATCCAAACGGTCCATTCGGGTCGTCCTCCAGGAGTGGCGCAGGTGACAAGCGTCCCGATTTTCCCTGCTATTGTTATGAGTTCTTCGTACGTCTTCATTTCTGCAATCTGCTCTTCGGCGGTGACGATCTCGTCATCGGTGAAGGCGGTGTGCAGGTCGAAGGGTTGGTGAGGGACGTTGATGAAGGAACGTTCAGGGAGTTGGATGATGTTGGGAGTGATGAGAATGGTGGCGGCTTTTCCTTTGCTGACAGTGGGGGCGGCGTCGGAGATGGGGTCGGTGGAGACGGACAAGAGAGAGGAGGAGACGGACAAGAGGGAGGAGGAGACTGAGACAGGGGTAGTATGATAAACGGGGGTGGCGGTGTAGACAGTCGAAGGTGCAGACGTATTGACCATGTTGAAATGAGTTGGAGGATAAACAGAAGGGGCAGGTAAAGGTGTTTAATAGTGAGGATGGCTGGTGGGCTGAGTTTGGTTTGGATGATCGTCACAGTTTGTTGTCCTCTTTATACTTGTTCAGGAGGTCTGGAGTGTGTTCTAGATCATCTTCTTCCATCCATTGGGTTTCATCGTAACCAAGCCATTTGATCAGGTATTCAATACTTCCATCACGGTTGACATGGTGATTGATGATTCCTTCGATTTTGTATTCTTCTTCCCCTTCAATTTCTTCCGGTGGTGGTTCTGGATGCGATGGACTGTGAGTGTTGTTGGTTTTGTATGGGGCAAGGAGTGAGACATGAAACACGTCGTGAATCCTGCATTTGGCGGGAAGTTTGAGTCGATAGGCGCAAAGTCCGATTGTTTCGATGATTTTGAACAGTCCTAGTTGTTTGGGTGACATCTTCTTCGACTTGTATGGGAGTTTCAGGTTCCTGGCGTCTAACCATACTTTATCGCCTTTTTTTAACGGTGTCCATACAGTGTCTGTTCGTTCTATCATTCGGTTTCTGGCAAGTTCGTGGGCTGTGAGTGCTTCATTCCTGATATGTTCTAGATTTTTGAATTGTTCTTCATTTGTCTGGGAGGCCATAGTGTGCAAAGACTCTGCGAATGAATGCTCCTACAGTCTGTTCTATGGTGATCATTTTGTTGCAAGGTTCCAAAATTACCCCCTTCGTAAGACCATGGTCTACCACGACCATAATGGCGTCATATCCGTCCGAGCGTGGGAGGTCGGTGATAAAGTCGATGGATAATTGGGTGAATGGGCGGGCTGATTCCGGTGCTGTTATGGCGAGTAGACTCGGTTTGACAGGTTGGCGATTGATCTTGAACTGTTGACATTCTGCACAGCCATTGACATAGGCTTTGATGAATTTTCGCATCCCAGGCCACCAATAGTTTCTTCTGACTGTGTTGAAAGTTCCTAGTTGTCCCGGGTGTCCGACGGTTGGGGAATCATGGTGAGATTGCACAATTGTCCTTCGAAGTTTGGTGTCGTTAGGGACATATGCTTTTCCTTTTCGGAATAGCATGTGTTTCCCGTTTTTCGTTTCTACTGTCCAATCCCCTAGGTCGTTTTGCAGCTCAGAGAATCCTTCTTCCAGTAGTAGCTTCAAGGTGTCTCCGGCTTCTTGATCGAGATTCTCCAAGTTCAGGATTTGTTCTTGCAAGGCGGTGTCGATCAGGTTAACGAATAGGTCTGGTGGGAGCACGACTACTTCTTCTTGTCTCTCGTCATCTTGGCAGAGGTCGGGTCATCTTGACAGAGCGTCTGATTGGTACATCTTCGTTCCTGGTTGATGTTTTAGTTCGATGTTGTATTCAGACAATGTGAGAAAGGCGCGGGCTTGTCGGGGGGCTGAGTTTTTGTGGTTCCTCCAGTATGTTAGATTCTGGTGGTCGGAGTAGACGATTATGGGGAAAGGAGATCCAAAAATAAATGGCCTCCATTCAAGCAGTGCTCTCAGGATGGCGAGGAGTTCTCTGTCGTAGATTTGGTAGTTTCATTCAGCGGCGTTGAATGTTTGTGATAAGAAGCAGACGGGGTGTCTTTTTCCGTCTTCTCCAAGCTGTGTCAGGACGGCTCCAGATGCGTGTTTTGATGCGTCGGCTTCGATCTGGTAGGCTTTCTCGGGATCTGGTAGGAGGAGTACTGGGTAAGAGGTGAATCTGGTCTTCAGCTCTTGGAAGGCTTGTTCGCATTCATCGGTCCAGATGAAAGGGACATCCTTCCCTTGGAGGGCGTGCAGAGGTGTCGCGATCCTGGAATAGTTCTTGATGAACCTTCGGTAGAAGTTCCCAAACCCTAAGAATGATCATAGTTGTTTCAGATCTACTGGGGTTGGCCACTTGGCGAGGCTGGCGATTTTGACGGGGTCCATGCAAAGTTGTCCACGACTGATAATGAATCCGAGGAAGTCTACTTCTTCTTGCTTGAATGCGCATTTTTTGATGTTGCATGGTAGCTTGGCTTTGTCGATCCGATCAAGAGTGCGAAGCGTGTCTTGTCTGCATTTTTCTCTTGTTTCCCCTGCAGCCAGAACATCATCAATGTATCCATCCACCAAGGCTGATTCTGGAATTTCATCCAGTTGTTGTAGGGCGTCGTCCATCATGCGTTGGAAGGTAGGTGGAGAGTTCTTGAGTCCATAAAACATCACTGTTGGTTCGAATAGTCCTCTGGGCTTTCTGAATGCTGCCTTCCATTTGTCCCCTTCTTTGATGCGAACATTGTTGAACCCCCACCTTAGATCAATCTTCGAGAAGTATTTTGCTTTCTGATACTTCTTCAGAAGGTCGTCAACTAGGGGAAGTGGGTATGTGTCAGCTATAGTCCAGTTGTTGATGTAGCGATAGTCTTGACATAGTTGGAGCTTTTCTTCTTTCTTGGATACGAAGAAAACAGGGGATGCCATGGCTGATTTGGATGGTCTGATTCATCCTAATCTCAGATTTTCTTCAACGAATCGGTTGACTTCTGCTTCTTGGGCAGGCGATAAAGAGTAGGCGGGAAATCTTTTGGGGATAAAGCCTTCTTTGAGATCAATAGCGTGATCAAATTCTCTTTTCGGAGGGAATTTTTCGGCGGTTTCGGGACGAAAGAGATGGAGATATTTGTGATATGCTTCTGGAACACATTCTTCAAGGGGTCTTTCGTCTTCTTCCAGATGGTGTTCTTTTGCTAGATGTTGGGATATAGTGGTTTTGAGGTTGATCCATACAACATTTTCTTCGTTGGAGTGGTCTTCTAGGATACAGATAGTGTTGATCTGTATAGTCGGTTCTGGTCCTTGTTCAGGTTCTTTGGAGATCCTTGGAATTTTCAGGAGACTTGATCTCCCAGTCCTAAGAGAGTTGATGTATGGGGAACGCCATGTCAGTGTTCCTAGCCGCCAGTCGATGATTGGGTTTTCTTCTTGTAGCCAGGGGAACCCTAGTATCAGGGTTTGTTTTCTGAGTTGGCAGACATAAAGTCGTTGAGTTCTGGTCCGGTCGTTGATGGTAATGGGAAGCCAAACATAGTGGGAGATAGTGCCGTGTTTGTTGAGGGTTCCATCTACATTCGTGGCTTTCATGGGGAATCAAAGCGGGATTGTGGGAATTCGGTGATGTTTGACAAAGCGAGGGTCAATAAAATTTCCCCCAGCTCCGCAGTCGATGAGTCCTTGGGTGTTGATTTTCCGAGTGGAATTGGTGATAGTAACGGGAATGTGCATGCTGAGATTTCGAATATCGGCGACAAGCATAGATCGGATGCAGAGGATAGGAGAGATCGTTGTTGCATGATCCTACTTATCTAAAAATCCTTGATTCCTAGGTTGGCGAAGGTGTTGATTATCTCTTTTTCTTCTTCTCTGGTGTACTGGGTAAAAAGAGTATGAATGGACTTTGCCGCGTCTTGGATTGATAGTTTTTGAACGGGGGTGGAAGATCCGTAAGATCGGTTGGAGCAGTAATTGCTGAGTGAGTTGTTTCATTTAGGTGATCTGCATTCTCTGGTGAAGTGTCCCGGTTTTTTGCAGTTGAAACACACTTTGTTTCTGAGAAGTTCCATTCGTTCGTTGGTGGTGATAGCGTCTACATCCATGGCGTTCGGGTCTCTGGC
Organism: Coprinellus micaceus; assembly: GCA_951394405.1. Lineage (NCBI taxonomy): Eukaryota > Fungi > Basidiomycota > Agaricomycetes > Agaricales > Psathyrellaceae > Coprinellus > Coprinellus micaceus. Next base: position 338,118 of record OX596337.1, on the reverse strand, counting down.
AGGTCGTCAATTTGGTTGATTGTTGGAATTGGCGAAAGCGATGAAGGTGCTACCTGGATATCTCCGTCCTTGTTTGATTGCCTTGGACATTCAGTAGGCCCTGTCTTGAGCGATGGCAGCATCTACCCATTCTTCGAATAAGGTTGGTTGGGTCCTTTCTCCGGCGATTTTGACGACCAACTCGAGGTTTAACACCTTTTTGAGATAATGCAGAGCTTCTTGATTGTTGTTGATGAGAGAAACACCAGCGAGGGCAGCGAGGTGACGAAAGCGGGTGATCAGAGTGTCTGCGGTTTCTCCTGGTTGTTGTTTAAGATTATCGAGCTCCCAGTGGGTGTCTTCCTGAACGTTCGTCTTTTCAAACACTTTCTTGAAGTCTTTTCAGAAGTCGTCGTACTTGACTTCTGCAGCATTGAGTTTCTTGGAAGTGATGTACGTTCTTCTCCAGATTTCTGCTTCACCAGAGTCTAGTTTGGATAGAACAAAGGTAATCTTCCTCTTTTCTTTGCCTTCATACTGATCAGTGTAGTAAGAGAAGTAGAGGGAGAGAGAGTCTTCGAAGGTTCGGAAGTCTTTTCTGGATCCATCATAGGATTTGACGTTGATTTTGGAGCTGGGCTTGTTGTTGATAGTGACCGTTTTATTGTCTGACATATCGACGTCTTCGTTTGTGGTTTCGGATTTCTTGTCGTCTTCTGGGGGTGTCAAGATTTCTTTTTCTTCCTTGATGGGTTCGGCGGGTAGTGGGATAGTTGGTGTCTTGGGGGTGCCTGGTCGAGATCCTGGTCTGGATCCTATTCTTGATCCGGGAAAGCTTTTGATAAGTCGAGGGGTTCCTGGGAGTGGGTGAGATGTGGGGGCGTCTTGGGTAGCAGCTAGCTTCCTGGTAAGCTCTTCTGCCTCTGTTTCTTTGTTCTGTCGGTCTTGGTCATGTCGCTTCCGAAATGTGGTTTCTTCTTCCCTGGTTTTCCTTAGTTCTTCTTCATATTTTTCCTGTAGTTCGTTGACTTCAGCTCTGGTGGCTTCGAGCTCTAATTTCTTGGCGATATATTGAGCGGTTACTTGTGTTCAGCGTTCTTCCCTTCGCTCTCAACGGAGTCTTTGGGTATGGGCAGTTTCTGTCTTTTGATGTTCATCTTCAAGAGCCAGTAGGCGAGTTTCGAGATCGGACGGATCTGTCGAAGGATATAGGAATCAATGTGGGCAAGGTTGATAGATGCAAGCTGTCCAGCTGTCTTCTTGTTGAGTGGTGGTATCTGCCCAATAGTCGAGTAGGGCTCCGGCGTTGTAAGTATGTGGATACGGTTTGCACTGAAGGTCTGGTGAAGGAGGGGTCTCTGGTCGGTTTAGTGAATCTGTCATGTCTTTCTCTGGTCGCGCTTGAAGCAAGGGCAATGTTTGTTGAGCTTGTTATTCTGTTATGACTCGGTTGGGGTGTCTCCAACAGTCGGCTCTGTCTGGTCAATCTCTGGTACGCTCGATATCGGCAATCGTAGTCGTTCTACCAGCGTGCGCAGTTTGGTGGCCATACGTCACGTCTTGGGTCGGGGGCAATGTAGACGATCGCTTCTCTCCATTCTTCTGGGTCTAGGTTGTAGGTGCTGTTGTCGTGGTCTTGGTTATTCTCTTCGTTGGGATCTTCTTAGAGGATGAGGTCTTTCGTGGTGTCTAAGAGTTGCTTGACGTCGTCGGTATGTGCGGGTTTTAGAATGGTGGTTGAGCTTCAGTTTCCACCAGGTATAGTAAAGAGGGGAAACAGGAGAGTGGGATGAGGGTAGTCACAAAGGTTGATACAAGGATAACAAGCTAAGGTACATCAGTATGTCGTAGAGGTATATATACTGAGAGGTACAAGTCGCTATGAGTCACTACGAGTCCGAGCTGAGTCAGAGCATGGCTGCGTATACTACGGAATGCTGCGTCGAACTGCGTACAAGTAAGCAGAACTGTGCAAGCTGAGTAAAACGAAGCTGCGCAAGGCTGCGCCTATACGCATCATACAAACTGCGCAAGGCTGCGCCTATACGCGTCATACAAACTGTGCAAAGCTGCGCTAAACAAATCATACAATACGAGTCATAAAAGAATGGGCAACTAGCGCTAGTGAAAGAGATAATCTATATTACATAAAAGAAAGAGATAGCTGCTGAAAGATAAAGAAAGAGATAGCTGCTGAAAGATAAAGAAAAGAGTCCGCGACGAGATAAGATAAAAAGATAGGGGCAAAAGATATAGTATGCAAAGCTAAACATAACATCACGAGGGGTTCCGAATGGGCTGCGTAATCCTTGATGAACATCCATAGAGTCCCAAGAGTCTCTAGGAATCCCCGAATGTCGGACAGGTCTCGAGGGATGGGCCAGTCGAGGATCTTCTGAACTCGGTGAGGTAGAGCTCAACGTCCCTCGTAGGTGCACAGGTGGCCGATGATAACCGCTTCTGGTGTGCAGATGACGGCCTTCGGTCCAGAGAATGTTCCTCCGAACTTCATCACCTTCCACACCACCCGAAGTACGTCCTGAAGATGCTCGTAGACGAATCGACGCACTCCTGGGTTTGCCATTGTTACCTCGAATCCGCCATCAGGGAGTTTGTATCGTGATGCACCTCCTGCGATTGGTACATCATTGACGTAGGGCATAGTGACATGCGGGATTTCATCCTGGAGAATGAAACACAGATCGCCGTGCTGGACCTGCTGCGAGTTCGTGTATCCCATCGGAATTCGAGTAAGGCGGAACGTCCCAAGAGGCATCTGGAATGTTGTCAGGTCCCGTGAGTCAGGGTGTAGGGTGCGCTGGTCAAATCCGACGAATAGATCAAGTACGGTGTAGCAGGCACGTCCAGCGAACGATTCAGCGTACGGCTCGACAATCAGGGGGACCGCGGAGTCCTTGATCGTGACAGCGTTGAGGGGCTGGAGGTTATGGACGATACGGAGCGACTTCCCGTCCTTTTTGAGGACCCAGAACCATTGGGATCGGTAGGCGGCATTGGATGGTTCGATCACCCCAGTGGCGATCTTCGTTTTGAGAATCTCGATGATTTTTGGGAATAATCCTCGTGGGATGGGGATGTTCTTGAAGATCCAGACGTCGTGGCCCAGGGTGGGGATTCATACGGGTCTGAGAAACTCTTCCAGGAACATACCCTTTTCCAATTCCTCCCAGGTGAATCCCATCTCACAGACTCGGAAGGGCCAGTGCACCAGCTTCTCCTCCTCAGGCCAAAGAAACCCGTCCTTGTTGATCCCCATCTTCTCCTTTTGTTCGGTGGTGTAGTGAGTACCGGGAGTGAAGTCGGGCGGGTTTTCTGGGATCGAAGGCATGTCGGTGAGGACATCAGGTGGGCTGGTTCGAACGATACGGAACAACTTGGGTAGGGCGGCAGATACGGGGTTGACTCGGTTTGCGACCTTTTTGTATTTGAAAGATTCGAACTTGGCGGTTTCGAGGGGTTGTCCAGGTTCGGTTTCAAGGGATATTTCAGTAATTGAGACGGCATTGCTGTGGATGTAGTTGTTGAAGGACGGGGACACAAGAGATTCAAGAAGAGACTGAGAGACAGATGATGATGAGAGAATAGAGTTGAGATTAGAAGTAGACGTAGAAACAGAAATGGAACTAGGAGAAATGTTTGCCCTTTTGTCAGAGATGCTCGAGTTCATGGCGTGGGCGTTTGTGGGTCCGTGAACTGTACCCGAGCTCTCTAGTACTCCAAAAAAGACACCTCCACCATCTTATCTCCTCGAATCCGAGCCTTGGTTGGGATCGTGACGACGGCGTGCGCGTTCGGGTCGGTGAGCATGATCTCAGCTCCCCCGTCTGGGAAGTGTTTGACAAGAGCTTGACAGAGAGTATGGAACAGGCGTCCGAGTAGAACGTCGTAGCTTGTGTGGTTGACGACTTGAGCCTGAACATAGAACACGCATCCACCGATGAGGAGTTGAAGATTGGGAAGTAGACCTCTAGTTGGGCTTGTCGTACTGTTGGCTGCCTCCATGGTGACGACGTGATCAGTGCGGAGAGGAAGAGCGAGCCGTTCCCAAAGCTCCCTGCGAATGCCGATCATCTGTGACCCTTCATTGAGTATTGCGTTGACCTTTACTCGGTCCTCGATATCAAGTTCGATGGTGCGCAAGGATTCGGAGGCGTTGGCGACAATGGTTCTCAGTCCTCCTGGCGGCGGTGGCAGTGCAGCGAGCATCGACTCGTAAATGGGCGCTTCATCGCACAAGACATTGGAGAAAGAGGCGCTCGTTGTCGAATCCATCGGAATACGCTTAGTGGATACCAAGTTGCACACAAGCTTGTGTACCTCGGGTGCCACAGCTAGTAATTCCCTTGCCGATATCGTCACCATGGCATCGAGACCCCTATTCGCTAGAACCTTCGCCGCTTTTAGGTCCTTGATGGGCGCTTGATAGCGATATTGCTGGTTCTGGTCGACGGGGTGTACACTGGCGAGTGGAGTTGGGTTGAGAGGAGGAGACGCCTTTGCTGGGACATAAGAGGTGGTGGTTGAGGGTGAAATGTCGGGGTTCCAAGTGGGGGCTGAGATGTTACGTGGGTGACGTTTCGCCGCTTTGACTGCGCCTCTCGTAACAGGTGGACTGGTTCAATTTCCCTTCTTTCTTGCCTCTATCTTCATTGCCGTCTGCACCTGCAGTGCCTTGAGTAGGGCGAGTTCGTCCACGTCGTTCTGGTTCTTGACCTTGGCTGCAACTTCCTCGATCATGGATGAAATGACGTCGCATGCCGGCCCTTCTGCCTCAACAATGTGCACAATGTTCAATGAGACAATGCCGCTGGGTGGTGGGGTGTTCAAGCGATGCTAATTATCGATTTGTTCCTGCATATTGCGACCTGGGCCAGTGTGGAAGCCTACGTGTTGTCCGTTCGGTAAGATGATCAGATTCCTCTCATCTCTGCAACATAACCCTCTGTTTCAGTAGTGCTGCACGATCTGACATTCCCTATTGAAGTGAGAATGGTCGCTGCAGAAGGCACAGGATGGAGGGGGACGGTTCTGGGGAGGCATAGGTGCGTTATATCATATAGGCGGTCCATCGCTAGGAAGTTGATTGTTGAAAGTCTCCATCATGTTAGACATCTGCTGGAGGACGTTCGTCATCGAGTTACCAAACAGTTCGGGGTCAACGAGCGGTGTAGCGTCGTAGATTCGGCAAGTCAGGCCTGTAGAGACTGCAGCGGATGGGGGAGGGAGCGCATTCGTCGAGTCCCGAGGTGCGTCACCTTCAAAATCGTCGGACAAGGCAGCTAACACGATTCTTGCTGCATCGATGACCTTCGCTGCCATCCAAGGGTCGTCTAGATGATGCGACGGGTCTTCCGCACACAATTGCACTCGTACTCGCCTGCGAATGTCGGGGCTGAATGTGCTGATGAGGTGACGAGAGGCTTCCTGGTCGGACATGCAATCCTTTGACTTGAGGTACAAGGCGATTATGTAGAATTTTCGATAGAATTTGCTGAATTCTGCTCCCGAGAGATGAGACTTATTGGACGTCTTCTTGCATAGTCACTCGAGGTCGGAGATGGTGTGTTTGCATTTGGCGTCGGCACCGGCATAGAATTCAGAGACCTTGACCTTGAATTGGGTCCAGGCTGTTCCCATAGTGCTGATGATATCTTTCCATAGATCATAGTCTTTGGCGCAAGCGTACTCAAGAGTACTCTTCACCCATCGGTCGTGTGGAACGCTGCACAGAACAGTGAGCGTCTCAAAATTGCGAAAGAATTGCTGTAGGTTCGGCCCTGTACCGTCAAACGTCGGAGCTCGTTGTTCCTTGCATCCAGGCATGGTCAGCAGTCCCTGGATGAATGAGACATCGCCCTTGGGTGTTTCGGCGTTGGGCATGGTGGATGTGGGGGGGGTGTTTTTAGGTTTGTCGTCGAGAAGGTCAGATAGGTCAGGGATGGATGATTTGTTGGAGTTGGATAAGATGGTCCAATTGGCGGGGTGTAGACGTGGGGCCCTACCAGGGGACTGGTCGAAGTCAAACCTGGTGAATGGGAGGGGGTCTGAGGGATCAAAAGCAACGAAGCGAGATGGTTTTGGTGTGGGAGGAAGGGGAATCAAACGAGTTGACAGTGGGGTCTTATTCGGGTTGAGTCTAGGATCCAGCGGTGACAACGACGGCTATCCCTCCAGCTATGATGCTGGACGAAGGATACGAACCGGTCGGGGGCAAGATGAGGGTTGACGAGAGTGAAAAGAGAGATGAGGACCTGAGACGAGCCTCAGAGACGTGGTTCTGAGTCTGGAGATGCAGTGAAAACCCCCCTCACGGTGGGCTCCAGTTGTAGAGACAGTAAGTCTTGTGTGTGCGAGTGCCGGGGGTAGCACGAGTCTCGAGAACGGGCACCGTAGTCAATAGGTAGGACAATAAAATAGATTGAAACGTACGGAGAGAGAGTGAGGGAATGAGAGAGTGAGAACTAAGCTAAGGAAAATGGGTGCGACTGGGTCGCTTTTTATACTACTTGTGCTCGTACCTACGGAGAGAACTGTCCCAAGTCTCGCCTATGAGCCTGGCGAGACCGTATGGACATGGAGAGGTCGACTGAATTGTTGGGCAGAACATCCCGAGCTTGCGTCGGGCTTGGGTGCCTAGCGCTCCACTCGCCCATGTGATCCTCCCATATCAGGAAACTCCCCAAAATGGAGGGTGCCTTGCTGGCGCACTGGGATTCCCGTATCATCCAGTTGTCGTCGCACTTGTATCCATACGCAACCCGGTGAGGTTCCCCACAGGGCGCTTATCAATCATGCAACTTCCGATCATTACTCAGCCAGCTGGTGGTGACTGGTGGTACCTGTTATTGTGCGGCTATCCGTGTGTGAGGTTTCTCTGACCACCCCTATCTGTGACCCAGCCCTGTCAACTGTTTGTGAGTCCATCAGTGACAATAGATATTCCCTATGCACGCTCGCTTGTGTATGGCTCGTACGTCTCTCAACAATCTTTACTCGTCATGGTATCTACACCTCTTCTCGATCTGTATGCGTCTCTGTGGATTTAGCATTGGTCCTGTGCCTGGGCATGCCCTGTTTGGTATGTGCGGAATCACGACTCTTGCATGCCAGGCGGACAAGTCACTTCCCTTTGGTTCTCGGTTCTTGGCATCTCGTATTCAGGTGTGATAAGATCACAAATCTAATCTGCTAAGCACCCATGCTCGATCTCCTCGTTCCAGGGTTCTCCTTAGCACAGCTGTCGAGTGGGGCATCTCACAGCTCTCTTTGTCCCTCAGTCGTTCACAACCATAAGTTAGGAACACGAATACGATGACAATTGGGTATATGTAATTCGTGTTTTTATACGGGTAGCCTGGAACCAGGTGTATCAATGTGCCAACCAGGAGGTTGAGAAGTACCTCTGCCTCTATGCTAAGGCTCCAACTGAATAGATTAGGATTAGACCTCAGGGCCTAAGTATCTAGTAATCATATTCTACTCAGTAATCACTCGGTCTAATCAATTAGTGCTGAGTTCTAATCAGTTTTTTTCGGCAGTTCCAAATCAGCCAGCATCCTGAAAGGCCCTCTACTATTTTGGTGTGTGCTTGGGTGGTAGGGCAAGGTGGAGGTGGATACTGTTGATCCATAGCTTGGTGATGAGGGCCCAAGTTCCAGTCACGGTGTAAATCAAGCATTGATCTTTGAGCTTTCGCACCAATAGGCTCCTCTAACGCTTGGTCAGTATAAACTTGCCCTGGAGACCGCTCTATCGTGACTTGTGGGTTCATTTTGAGTGTTGGGGATGTCAGACTATCTGCAACAGGCAAGCAGCAGAAGAAATCTGGCATGGCATATACCACACAATCACCCTCTTCCAGACTATGAGAGGTGTTTCTCTGCCAAAATTTGTACGTCCCTCCACTACTGAGTAGTCAATTGATTACTGATTAATTACTGGGTACTTAGGACCAAAAAATCTGCCTACTTCTAATCAGTATTCTATGCAGTAATTACTGAGTATACTCAGTAAGTACTCTATTCCATTGGACCCTTACTCTATGCTAGCCGACGTCAAGATGACTGGGACCAGCACCTCCCCATGGCCGAATTCATTATCAACGCCCACATCCACTATGCCCACAGTCACTCCCCTTTGAAGTCATTTATGGTCACCTCCCCCACTTCAACACCCCAGTCACCCCACCCTCTGGCATCCATGGTATCAACAAACGCCTGCAACACCTCCAAAATGTACGCAAGGAGGTAGAAGCTGCACTCCAGGTGGAAAAGACGCTGCAGAAGGAGGACTATGAGAGGGGAAAGTGCACTGCACACACATTCCAGGTCAATGACTACATCTGGCTTAGTGCCAAGAATATCGCCCTCAAAATCCCTCCCCGAAAACTAGGGGACCACTACCTCAACCCCTTTCTCATCACCGAGAAGATTGGTGATCTTGACTATCGCCTCCAACTCCCCAACTGGCTTTCACACCACCACCCAATATTCCACATTGACAAGCTTCATCCCTGGAGAGGAAGCAACGTCAACGGAGTTCTCCCTCCCCCACCTGAGCCATCCAAGATTGAGGGAGTAGATGAATGGGATGTCCATGAGGTGTGGGATAGCAGGTGGAATGAGGTGGAGGTTGAACTGAAGGGATGGAAGATGAGAGGGAGGAAGGCAAAGAAGATACAACAGTTTGAGTACCTGGTCAACTGGTTGGACTACGATGGGGCTGCAACTTGGGAACCGGAGGAGAACCTTGCTAATGCACATGAAAAGGTAGATGACTTCCATCAACAACATCCTTCGGCACCACAACCACCAGACTACAAGCTGGCCTCAGTCATCAAGGACGATGAAGCGTAGAAGGGGGGTAATGTCATGAACTCCATACAATCTCATCTTATCTTTTTCCTTTATCTTATTGTTATCACTCCATCTTATCTCTGACATCTTATCTCCCATCTGTTCTCCCCATCGTTCTCTTCCACACTGCCACCCATCTCTTGTCCCACTTCTATTGCTCTTCTATCATTCTTCCATTCTACGCACTGCCTTACACTGCCATTCCATATGGCCTCCTACTTCTCGCGTTGCCTCATTACTGCCTTGCTTATTTTTCTCCACTGCTTCACGCTGCCTTCTTGTTCCATTCCTAGTTACACTGCCTTCATTATTGTTCTTTACAGCACTTCCATTTCTGTCGCTTATTGTTCTCTGCAGTATATAAGCTTAGGTACTTGGGCTTGTATCAGCATTCTGACCTCTCTGTCAATTCATCACCTTACTTGTTATCTGATCTGATCACTCAGCTCACTCCATCCCTCCACTTGCCTCTGCTGCTCCCATCTGCCTCTGCTATCTGTCCCTAAGTGTCTGCATTCGCAACAACTTGTTCTTAGTTGACTTGGGTTTTGGCACAAGGCACTATATGATAGTTGGTGTTACGCTTCGCTTCACAACCTCCCCTCCTACCTACGCACGACCACCTTTATTTCTTTTCTCGTTTTTATTCTCTTTTTATGACTCATAGTGATGTAGGACTCCGCAGCTACCCTGCAGCTACCCTTGACCCAGACTCCACGCGCTCCACTACCTACTCCACGCGCTCCACTATTTACTCCACTTACCCCATTATTACCTCACTATTCGTCATACGCAGCTATCTTGTGACTCACACCAATTAGGTATAAATACCCCGTAGTACGACCCATGTAGCTTAGCTTGTTATACTTTAATCTTAGTCCCCTTTCGCCCACTCCACTACGCCGCTCTCCCCCCAATAAGCTCCTGCAAGACTTCCGCAACTCCACAAGACTCCCTTCGCATCACGCACCACAGCCGAGACAGTGAACGCCACTGAGAACCTTCCACACTCCACTATTGTCTAGTAGTGAACCCGCCGTGTGACGACGCCAGACTTGCCTAGGAGACCGCCAAACTAGGGAGCATCTGTAAGCCGGACTTGACTAGAAGATCGCCAAACTAGTAAGCATCCGAGAGTATCCGTGGACCCCTGACGTGTCATAGAAGAACGATCAAGTCTGATACCAGTGCAACGTTCTATTGACCAATAGACGTGTGACTGACCCGCGCGACATCCCAGAAGCTATTAGGAATAGGGGGATAGTACGACTAAGAAGCCGACCAGTGACGGACAACACCAACTCCCTCATCGAGGTCGTAACAGAATAACAAGCTCCAACAACGTTGCCTTCGTCCTAAACGAACGCAACAAGCCAACGACATCACGGATCAACGAAGCAGACCCCCGACTCCAGAAACACCAGAACAATCCTGTTTTGGAAATCATCACACCTTCAGTAGACTCGATAAACTCGATTACGGTTGTGAGGAACACGAAGACGGAAACACCTGGACCATCTGCAAACGTCAACCGTGCCCATACCGACTTCAATATCCGTGCGATACTGCTGAAGTAGACCAATCACGAACACCAGCCCACGACGACGAACACGAAAAAGACCACGTACACAGGTCTAGGCAAAATCAGATAAACCAACATAGACAACATCAAGCACAAGCTATCGAGATCCACTTGATCAACAAACAAAGGTCAAAGAATCTCCACGAGGAACAAGTAAAGCAAGTACTTGAACAACAAGCCACCAAGAAGGAAAAGGAAGAAGGCCTAGCACTAAGTTTCCACTCCACCGGAATCACACCGTTTGGATCGCTAGCACCATCGCCAGTATCCCATCAGGGTAAACCATACGAAAGACAAGCGTCTAAATCTAGACAAGGATCACGAGCACAAACACCAAAGACAGAACATCCGATACCGAGTTTTTTTGGACCACCAGCACCACCGCCACTCGTATCGTATCCATCAGCAATCAAAGAACAAACCGAAGGGAATTCCCCTGAACAAAAAGAAGACGTCGACGAAACAATGTCCGAACACGGAGATCCCCCAAACCCCGAGAACCCACCAGTCATCAATACCACTACGATCACCGGATCTGATGCCAAGGTATCTGTCAAAGACTATGACGGAGACCGAACGCGCTTCCAGGCTTTCAAAGACTCGGTGGAGCTTTACTTCGAATTCTATCAAGAACAATTCGAAGGAAAGGACCGAAAGAAGATAGTCCTTGTTCTTTCGAAGCTAACAAGTGGAGAAGCTCTCATATGGAGGAAACTCTATATGAAATCAGAGGAATACAAGTCCGACAAGTACAACGAATTTTGGACCAAACTCGAAAAAACGTTCAAAAAGCAATACCAGGAAGATGACGCACACTACTATCTCAAGAACAAGCAGCAATCACCGAAGGAATCGGCTCAAACCTTCATTACCAACTGGAGGACACTAGCAGACGCAGCCGAATTCAAGCTCGAGGGCAATGATCGCACCGCCCTCGGATACCTGAAACCACTCCTCAGAGACGGGTTAGTCAAAAGAATGGCTCAACAACTCGACGAACCCACAGACTTCGAAGAATGGGTGAAAGCAGCCATCACCTTCGATAACAAATACCGACAACAAAACGATCAACGAATGGGGTTATCACGACCATTCTTCGCACAAGGGTTTAGACCCACACAGAAACCAATCAAAGACCCCTACGCCATGGACGTTGACGCCATGACCATGGAAGAACAAACCCAGAGAAGGGAATACATGAACAAGCAAGAATGCTACAACTGCGGACGAAAAGGACACTTCGCCCGAGAATGCCGTCAACCCAAGAAACCCCGTAACGAATCATACCAAAATCGTTACGGATCTCCATCAAACAACCGAGCTATCGCAGCTATCTCCAAGCCCCCTACCGCCGACACAGCACGACACATCCGGTCTCTTCTGGCCCAATACACGGGTGCAGAAGAAGAAAGAATCTTCGCCGATTTTAGGAGCATGCAGCTCGAACCGGATTTTCAGTGAAGGAGGAACAATCGGCTATCTCTCCATCGCTGTGCATCCGATCCATGCTGATAGCCGAGACAAGTAACCAAAGCATGCACATCCCTGTCCGCATCACCCAAGAAGACCGAAACATCGACACCCGAGGTTTCATCGATTGCGGCGCAGGAGGAAAGTTCATAGACTCCAAATTCGCTCAAGACTACCAAATCAAGACCACCCCACTCCGTTACCCCATTGAAGCCAAAAACGTCGATGGAACCCCCAATAAGCATGGGACCATCACCCACTACGTCAGACTCCCTATCACCATCAATCAGAAGACCAAGACCCACCAACTTTTCGTTTGTGGCCTTGGGAAACAAACCGTCATTCTAGGTTTCCCTTGGCTCCAAGACGAAAACCCGATCATAGATTGGAAGCTTGGCACTCTGACATGGCGAACACCTGACATTGACCCAGTACCGATCGAAGTCTCTGAAATAGAACTGGACCCACAGATAGAAGTTGAAGTCTTCTATCTCCAAAACGACGAACTCGAAGAAGAAGAAGGGATACCTGCCCCTATCTACATTGCAAGAACCACGCTATCACGCAAACTCATTCTACCCACCTACTCCGAATACCCCGACGAATTCGATGAGTTTGACGACTTCGATGACGAAATCGAAGAAAAGACCGAAGAAGAAATCAAGGCAAAGCTACCGGAGGCCTATCACGAATTTCTCGATGTCTTTAGCAAGAAAAACGCCGATAAATTCCCAGCCAGCACGAAATACGACCACGCGATCAACGTCAAAGATAGTTTTCAACCAAGAAGAATGAAACCATACATTCTTTCACCCGATCAGGAGAAAGAAGTCAAAGATTTCATCAAAGAAAACTTGAAATTAGGACGAATCCGACCCTCCCAATCACCTATGGGTTCCCCAGTATTTTTCGTAAAGAAAAAGAGTGGGAAACTCCGACTTTGCCAAGATTATCGATACCTCAACGAACACACAATATCCGATGCCTACCCAATTCCCCGAATCGACGATCTCCTCAAAAGATTCCAGAAAGCCAAGTACTTTTTCAAGATCGACTTGAAATGGGGATACAATAACGTCCGAATCAAAGAAGGCGACCAATGGAAAGCGGCCTTCTCAACCCAACGAGGGCTCTTCGAACCCACAGTCATGTTTTTCGGGCTGAAAAACTCTCCACCCACCTTCCAACGACTCATGGATGATGTCATTCAAGGACCAGACATCATCGAAGAAACTGCTCTCGTCAAAAGATCCGATAAGAATGCTCTCGTAAAAACATCCGAAGAACCCGAAGAACCACCATGGGTTGAAGTATACATGGATGACACGCTTGGAGCAGGAGAAACCAAGGAAGAATGTCGAAAAGAAGCTTTCCGTACCCTTCGCAAGCTCAGGAAGGCCGGACTCCCCGCCAACATCGACAAATGCGCATTCGAAGTCCCAGAAGTTGATTTTCTAGGATTCATCATCGGACATGGAAAAATCCGTATGGATCCAGACAAAATCAAGGGACTAACCGAATGGCCCATCCCAATAAAGCTAAAGGAAGTGCGATCATTCCTAGGCTTTGGAAACTTCTACCGACGCTTCATCAAGAACTACTCCACTATCGCTGCCCCACTACACGCTCTACAAGGAAAGGACGTCCCATTCGTCTGGTCTGACGAATGTAACACAGCCTTCAACCTCCTTAAAGAGAAGTTCACGTCATACCCAGTACTCCACCTCCCAAATCCAGACCAGCCGTACCAAATCGAAGCAGATGCCTCCAAATACGCATCAGGAGCCGTCTTAACCCAACTAGACGAACATGGAGCAAGACACCCGATATGCTTCATGTCGAAAACGTTCGACAGCGCCCAGAAAAACTACGAAATTTACGACAGGGAACTCCTCGCCATTATTCGCGCTCTTGAAGAATGGCGACCATTCATCCAAGGATCACCCTTCGTAACAACAGTATACTCCGACCATCAGAACCTCACGTATTGGAAGAACCCCCAGCGACTCAGCCCCCGACAAGCCCGAGCATTTCTCACCCTATCGAAGTACAACTTCGAATTGAAACATCAACCAGGCACCAAGATGTTCCAATCAGACGCTCTATCAAGACGACCCGATCTATGTTTAGACGAAGAAGATCCGAAAGAAGTCATCATGCTTCCACCGGACTTATTCGTAAACCTGATCGACACCGCGCTCCAAGAACAAATCCTCAACTCCGACAAAATGGAATTAGAAGCAGCTGACGCGCTTAAACTCCTATTGGAAGAAGGCCCCACAGACCTCCAGAATGACCTGCAAGACTGGACTGTGGAAACCAAAGACGACAAACACATGCTTTTCCGAAAGGGAAAAGCATACATCCCCAACGATATTGAACTCAGATGCAAGATTGTTCAATCACACCATGACTCAACAACCATCGGACACCCCGGCGAACTTGGAACATTCAACGCCGTCAAGGAAGATTACTGGTGGCCAGGAATGCGCAAATTCATCAAAGCCTATGTCAAGGGATGCGCAGAATGTCAACAGTTCAAAATCAACCGACAACCCGTGAAACCCACACTACTTCCGATCACCGGACCCAAATCGAATCGCCCCTTTACCCAACTATCGGTAGACTTCATCACCGACCTACCACCGTCAAAAGGATACGACTCCATAATGATCGTGGTCGATCATGGTCTAACGAAGGGGGTAATTCTTGAACCTTGCAACAAGACGATCACCGCCAAGCAAACCGCGGATGCTTTTGTTCGCCGTGTTTTCACCGATTACGGCCTTCCTGACAAAATCATTTCAGATCGAGGCCCCCAATTCGCATCCAAGACGTTCCGCGACCTTTTAGAACGCCTCAGAATCAACTCCGCACTATCAACTGCCTTCCATCCTCAGACAGACAGAGGTACCGAACGCGTCAACCAAGAAATAGAAGCGTATCTTGCTATCTATTGCTCCGCAAACCCAGCAACATGGAGCCAAGCTCTACCAATCCTACAGTTCGTTCACAATTCCCGCAAACATGCTGATAGAACCCACACCCCTTTCGAACTCATCATGGGAACCCAACCTCGTGCCCTACCGGAAGCATTTGACAAGACAAACTTCCCAGACAACGAGGAACGATTCAAGGAGCTTCAAAAGTCCCGAAACGAAGCACTATCCGCCCATGAACTAGCCAGAAACCGCATGATCGAACGAACAGACAAGACCTGGAAGCCATTCAAGTTAGGCGACCAAGTCTGGCTAGAAGCAAGGAACCTGAAGCTTCCATACCGATCGAAGAAGATGCAACCCAAGAGACTGGGACCATTCAAAATCATTGAATTGATTGGACTCCGTGCATATCGATTGAAGCTCCCAAAGGGATGGAAGATCCACAACGTTTTCCACATCTCGCTTCTATCACCATTCAACTCCACCGATGCCCATGGCCCCTCTCACCCAGAACCTCCACCTGACATCATTGGTGGAGAAGAGGAGTACGAAATCGAAGGAATCATCAATCACAAGGTCAAACGCAATGGGACTGTGGAATATCTCGTCAAATGGCTTGGCTATGATGAAACCAAGTGGTTCAAAGAAGACGAACTAGTGCACAGCCAAGAGACTCTGGAAGACTATAAGAGAGACAACAGTTTGTGACTTCAAAAACAAAACCAACTCCTCCACTCCCAACACAACCACATCATCCTACTCCTCCTCCAATGTTCGGAATCATCCCTATTGCCCAGTCCACCCCCAGAATCGTTGCCGCCGATGCCGCCTCCACCACATCCACTTCCACCTCTGTTGCCACCGACGCTGCCGTCGTCAACGCCCATCAGAACGCGGCCAGCGTTCTTACCCAAGCTGGCTACGTTCCCTTGGGTACGAACAAGGGCAATCCCAACGCCCCGATCCACTGGTCCTGCTTCGCCCCGCCTAGTCGTCCACCCCTCGCCCAAACCATATGGGCATCACACCCATCGACCCTCACGCATGACCTGTGGGCGCAGCGGACCCGCACCTCCCAGCTACTCTCCCCCGACGTTGTCCGCCTCCCACGTCGCATCTTCACCTCCAGCGATCCGGAAAAAATCGACCTCCGGATCGCCTTCACCGACGCCGAGGTCGCCTACGCCGAGTCCACCATCGGCAGCATGAGCACTTACGCCGATCTCATCAAGCAGGCCGGCCCTGGAGGGGTTCTCTTTGGGGCCGCCGAGCACGACTGCCCAGATACCAAGTGGGGCTACGCCATTCAGAAAGTCGAGCAGGCCCAACGAGAAATTGAGAGGATCGACAACCTCTGCAAGGCGGTGTATGCATCCGCACCACCTCCCAATATCCGCAAGATCCTCGAAGCGGTGCTCCAAGAGGCCAGGGAAGGCCTGACCTATTGGACCAACCACATCGAGGACAACATGAAAGACATCCGCATCGCGGTACGCCGAGCTCACCTCCTCCTCCGCAACTACGACCTCCGCATCGAACTCTACGGCAAGACCCACCTCGGCAAGCTTTCCAAGGCCGAAAAAGAACTTCGCAAGGACGTCACCTGCGAGTCGTGCGGCCAAAAGAACCACTGGAAGGTCGACCACGTCAAATGGACCTGCAAACACTGCAATCGATACGCCCCCAACCACTATCCCAATGACTGCCTATCCAAGCCCCAGAAACCTCGCCGCTCCCCCCGCAACCACAAAGTCAAAAAAGAAATGCCGTCCCTCATGGAGGTCGATGAAGACTGGAAGTTCGATAGCGGATGGAACGATGACGGGGACGTTCAGAACGAGGACGAAGGGAATGGTTGGGACTAGACCATTCGAGCCAGGGGCTCAAATCTTGTGAGGGGGGTATTGTTACGCTTCGCTTCACAACCTCCCCTCCTACCTACGCACGACCACCTTTATTTCTTTTCTCGTTTTTATTCTCTTTTTATGACTCATAGTGATGTAGGACTCCGCAGCTACCCCGCAGCTACCCTTGACCCAGACTCCACGCGCTCCACTACCTACTCCACGCGCTCCACTATTTACTCCACTTACCCCATTATTACCTCACTATTCGTCATACGCAGCTATCTTGTGACTCACACCAATTAGGTATAAATACCCCGTAGTACGACCCATGTAGCTTAGCTTGTTATACTTTAATCTTAGTCCCCTTTCGCCCACTCCACTACGCCGCTCTCCCCCCAATAAGCTCCTGCAAGACTTCCGCAACTCCACAAGACTCCCTTCGCATCACACACCACAGCCGAGACAGTGAACGCCACTGAGAACCTTCCACACTCCACTATTGTCTAGTAGTGAACCCGCCGTGTGACGACGCCAGACTTGCCTAGGAGACCGCCAAACTAGGGAGCATCTGTAAGCCGGACTTGACTAGAAGATCGCCAAACTAGTAAGCATCCGAGAGTATCCGTGGACCCCTGACGTGTCATAGAAGAACGATCAAGTCTGATACCAGTGCAACGTTCTATTGACCAATAGACGTGTGACTGACCCGCGCGACATCCCAGAAGCTATTAGGAATAGGGGGATAGTACGACTAAGAAGCCGACCAGTGACGGACAACACCAACTCCCTCATCGAGGTCGTAACAGTTGGGGGAAAGTATAACAAGCTGAAGTACATGGGCCTAATCTAGAGGGTTCATATACCCACAGATACTAGTCGCTATGAGTCACTAATTCTATAAGTCAATATACATATGAGTCAATGTACAGTCAGAGACAAGTCAGACTTAGTCTAGGCAGACTAAGTATGAGTCAAATGTGAGTCAAGTGTAATATGACTGCACAAAATGTAATAACAAGTCACTAAAAGTCAACTACTTAACCAAAACACAATTACTAATACAAATGAGTTTGTTGACAGAAAAAGAATAAGTCCTTGACAAGAAAAAGATATAAACATATTATAGGTCATGTGAAGCGAAGCATAACACTTGGCATTCATCTTGGACACTGACATGGTCGCATTATTCTGGGAATAGATGTGGGCAGTGCTGAGAAGGCCTTCATTGTGGTCCTTGGTGGCATTAATGAATATTGAGTTCCATGAGTATGGGTCATTATTATGCATAAAACCCTTATAGCTGCATGCAGGGCATTATCCATAATTCACTTTTTGCCCTAGGGGCCTAGATCAGAGTGTACTTTGCATAATTTTGCACACTGTAAGAAAGAATTGCTTCTAATGGGTGATGCACCTCTCCCAATGCAGGAGGAGCATCTGTTTGTGCCTGCCCCTCATTGACATCAGCACTGTATGTAGAATAGATCAAAAAACCACATTTTTTGTTGTGTGGTCTCGAAACCCATGTCAAACGGGCTCAAATAAAATTTATTCTTAGAATGTGGCCCACCTGGTGGACCCACACACCACCATACGCCTGTCAAATTGAGGCCCTTGGGCCGAGCAAACCATGAGCGGCAGAAAGGAACGGGGGCCCCATGGATGTGACTGATGGTCTCACATTGGGGGCTGTGGGAGGGAGGGAGCTACCCATGTGGGAATGTGGGGACTGCTGCAAATGGAAAAATACTTATGTCACATGATTGGATGTTCAGTTTCCTTATTTGGAGGTGGTATTGCTTATATAAATGCACCAGGCAAAAAAGCGTTTTTTGGATAATCCCCCACAGGCAGTTACACCGAAATTATGCATAAAAATGATAGATACACCTCCAAGTTCCTTTCTACTTCCATCAGGCCATTAATCTTCCCCCCACTACTGAATTCCTTTGTCAAGTGTTTCCAGACCATGAGGGCACCTTCAAAAAATGCCTTGACATGCCCTTGCAGATGAGAAAGTGTTGGAGATCATGCCCAGATGGCATATATAATGTCTGGTTGGTCCCAGAGTTTGCCGTTGAGTGTCCCAGTCAGATAAGCACTGTCCTCTGCTAATAGCACAAGACTGGGATTCTCTGCCAACCTGTCACAAAATTTGAGAACTCGTTCATGCAAATCGGAAAGAGTCAGCACATTGACACACTTGTCTCCCCCCTGGCTGGACCTCCAACATGTACAGCTTGCTGAGAATTTTGCCATAGAGTGTGAGCACACAGAGCTCCGTATGGATGGGAATGTTCATGAGCCTGCAGTATACATTGAGTTCCATGTGGTTAAACGTGCCATCACCTTTCTTGTCATGGATGAACTGGAGGAATGCGATGTAGATGTCCAGATGAAAGATTAGTTCAGCAGCCGCATTGCAGTGCGATTGAAACTGTGTGTTGCTTGTGTCAGGAAATGCAATGCTGTACCCGAGAGCCTTCTCAAAGTAGTCTTTGAAGGTGTTGAATATACCTTATCTTATCTGGTCTTGCAGGTTTATTCCAGATCGTTCTAGAAGGCCTTACAGCCTTACTCATATGTGCTTACTACTTACTCCACAGCACCAGTCTTTGACTTTCCGCCCCTCGTGCACGGACCAGATACTGTCACGTGCTCAGCGCCGTGCGGCACGGATGTCGCGTAGACAGAAAAATAGATGGACGAATATGTGCAATCTATCATGTGGAAGACTTGTTTGATCACTGAGCACCTAAACGACGATTCATGCGCATCCTTGGAGATCCTTGAGAAATTTGACCACGAGGCGGCAGTTTTTCTTTCTGCAATTAGCGAGAATCTATTCTTTCTAGAGAAGAAAAAGGTGGCTCCAAATCAAAAGAGCTGGTCCGAGACTCGCGATGTTATGGGCGTCCAACCTAAATCCAAGAAGAGAAAGCTCACAGACGCCTATTGTGGAGGAGAAAGCTCTGGCAAGAAGGCAGCTGGAGATGCTCTTGTTCCCCTTGCAAGCCAGCTGCCAGCCGCAGTACATCCTGTCGCACCTGCCATGCCCGCCGCACCAATGTCTGTCAATGTCATGCCGGCACCTGTCAGTCAGATGCTCGCGCCCTATCCCCTACTCCCCCCGTCAACCTCAACCTTCAATCCACCTGCTCCTGCTCGATTCCATCACCCTGGAGGCACGACACCTTCGCTTGCTTTTCAACCGCCAGTTGCGAGACTTGCAATGCCCGCTATCAACACTCCTCAGTCATTACCACCACCGGCGCCTAATTCATTTGTGGTGGCTGTGCCCATCGCTTCGGAAGATCCCAAGCTTCTGGACCTGGCTTACCTCGGTTCCCTCAACAGGAATCAACTCAAGGAAATCTGCTTTAAGCGGTTTCTTCCCGTAAAGGGCAAGAATATTGAAATCGCCACCCTCATACATGCAGACGCCCTGCACAGGTGGGTTGAACGTTGAAGTCTTTCTCTCAATATGGAAGTACCGTCATTTATTATTTACTCATAATAATATGTATTCAAAACGTTTTCCGTGCTTTGTAAGGTCGAAATGCCGAGTTTTGCCGGGCCTGGCTGGCATAGCCACCGTCACGTGCGTGGGGCGGAAAAGCGCCAACTCACAGCACCTTACAGCATTTGTCATACCTGACTCACACTGATGACATTCTTACTAAAGCTGTAGATGTCACATCTGTGGCGTCACACTCCTCTGTACATATAAATACCTGTACCCTACCTCTATCAAATATAACAAGTTATCCACTCTACCAAGTAGTCACTTAAGTAGCCTCTTACCTATACTCTCTCAGTAAGTCATAGTTGCCTATCACTGTGCTTAGATAGTGCTAGCTCTACAAAAAGCATGGACAGGAACTTGAGACACCAGGGTGTGAAGTGATATGTAGAGTTGTGTAAGATGGTCATAAGGAAAGTAGAACAAGAGTGTGAATGGGAAAGGCAAAACATGCCAGGACTAAGTGACAATTTTGGGTAAGGGTGAACTTCACACCCCCACTGACTGATTGTCAATGCTTCATGAAGGGACCACCTCCCACGCCGCCTCCCAGCCCTCCACACTTATTGCACTACACCTCCAAGGATGGATCCCCAAAGTGCTGGTCAATCAACTGCCACGCTTCAGCCTCTGGTACAGCAAAAATTGGCTCCAGACGGCTCAAGAGCCTAGCCAAGACTCCAGGGATAATCCCAAGGCCACTGAGATGCTGCCTGATCATCTTGAGATGGTGGCCTAGTCTTGGGGAACTAGCCAGGATCCGTGCCAATTTGGAGAACTTGAGAGGCAGAAGCCTTCCCCAGCACACAAGAATTGCTTCAAGCAATGCAGGGTCTGCCTTCATATCGTCGAGGTTGATGTAGTAGACCCTAGGACCTGAGAAATGGTCCAATTTGTCTGCTAATGCCCATGTTGGGAGACTAGTGATGGTGATGAACAAAGGAGGCCCTCCAGTTGGATGTGACAGTCCCCCCTCCAACAAAATCAGGTTGAGCAATACTCCTTGATGCTCTAGTGATAGTGCATGAAGCCCGTGGAAGAGGAAATGCGGGTGATAGGCCACACTCTTATGCTTTGCCTTCCAGCATGCAGCCCAATTTTGAAAGAGAGGGAGAGTGTCTTGAAGAGGCAGTGGGATGTTGGCCATGAGTTCTTCATGCTTGAACGGTGATGAAAACGAGCTGTCGTTGTCATTGCGAAACTGGGGCCCCAGTACCCACAGTGATTTAAAGCTCAGGCCATCACTCTCTGGTATGATGATGATGTCCACTAGAGGATCGCTTGACTGAGGATGGGAAAATGCTTCCTCGAGAAAGTCTTGTTCTCCAGAGCCAGGAGACCCAACAATGAACACAATCTGAGATTGCTCTGGGGGGAGCAAATCAGATGTTGTGGTAAACTGCTGGTCAGAAGGCTGCTGAACCTGATGGAATTCGCGGTGAGTGGGTCTCCAAAGGAGCACTAGTGTGCGGATTGCTGAAGGCCACGGCAACAGGTCGATCTTGTTCATGGCAGTCATCCAGCTGTAGGATGTGCTGGGTGAACCAAGTGCTGGGATATATGTAAAGGCCTCCTTGGGCACCAGATTTCCTTGATCTTTCAGCCGAGCTTTTAAACCATTAAGGTCCGCATCTGTGACTGAAGGCGCTTTTCCAAGATTTTCGTGGCTGATTCCAGGAATAGTGTTGCCTGGTTGTACCTCCTGACAAAAGACCCACAGTTAGTGATTCTAACTTGGGTTTGTGTTGAATTTCAAGACTCACATCGCGAAAAAGCCCCATCGTCCCAGGGGACCCCCAAGACAAACCAGAAACCCATATTGTGAGGCATAGTGTTTCCCACGTATTCAGGGAAGCCGCGAGATCCCCCCAGACCTCAGTGTTGACATTCTTGATCAGTAGTTGTGGTCCACGTATTGCCCGCAGGTAATGAAGAATGTGAGGCCTGTTGGGTTGAGCCAATATGATAGACTTGAGTCCTGGAAGTCTCCAAGGTCAGTAAGGTACTAGGCACCCTACCATAGGCAGTAGGGCAACTCACCATTCACAGTCAGAGAGCATAGATGGGCTTTGACCATCATGTCAAACTGATCCTCAGCCATTTGAGGTATATTTCCCAAATGGCCAGACCTTCGAGGATCTCCAAGGAAATCAAGGAATGATTTATGATGCGCACAAATATCGTCGCATGAATAGGGATCCTCTGGCACCTCAAGCAAAGAGTGCAGATCGGTGAGCTCGCGAGTGATCCCTCCTCTTTGTAGACCTAGGGATTCTTCAAGGACCCAAAGGGGTACCATCCAGGGGTCCACACCAAAATTGAAGGGCGAGAGCCGTAAAGTCTTCGTCAGCATCCACACCAAGCAAGCAAGCTTTAGTTGTCCCTGCTTCGGGTCCTTGGGATCAGTGTTGTGCCCAGCGTTTTCAAGGATTCTTGTAAACAGAGTGTCCAGAGCGCCAAATGCTTGGGTGAAATCCACTGTCGTCTTCGTTACATCAGAGCCAGTTGCTCCCCAAGGTTTGCACAATGTGAGAACTTCCCTTAGGCGCTCCTTTGGATCGTGACGTCTGTCGCCCACGTATCTCATAGCCGTAGCAGCGAGGATGAACTGGCCTGAGGAGTAATCGGATAGCTCCCGGGCATCTCCTTCAGACGGCCAGGTGAGGGGATCAATCTTGAGTCGAGACGCAATGCGAATTTCTACCAACTTTGCCCAAACGAACTTGTAGATGTCCTCCGCAGTGTCACCTTTGTTCAGATCAACGTGCAGCATCCCCGACATCCCCCGTTGGATAGCAGTCGTGATGGCGTACTCTGGCCGGCTGGCAAGGACAATGCGAACCCTCGGGGTCGTGGATAAGGTGTGTAGAAGGCGGATCACTCGAGATTGAACTTCTTCTCCATTGCACTCATCGAGCCCGTCCACTGCGCAGATGACCGCGACAGGAGGACTGGGGGAAGTAGCGCTCGCACTGGCTATGGGTTCGACTAGGAGGTGCTTCATCTGATACTCCAGGGATGCTGAGAAGATTCCGGTGTCGCCACGGATGACAGCGACGATGCGATGCTGAAGGGATGGGCATTTTGCTGCGATTTGATGGGCGAGAGTGGTCACCAACGCCTTCGGCTGATTCTGCTCCAGGACGGTGGCCTTGAAGAAGAATGTCGCGATTACAGGACGGGTATCGTTTTCTTTCGCGTTCTCCACCACGCGGTCTGAGAAGGTCTGCATGATGGCGCTCTTCCCATGGCCGGCTGGAGCAGTAAGGATGAGCAGTTCGACATCCTTCCATGGACCCTCGCCGGCAGACCAGGCCTCCAGATCGTTCAGGACTTTGACCCTTGTCTCGGGATGGCATCTGCCCTCATCTGCCCTTGCCTCTGCGTATGATACAGCTTCGAGTGACGATTTCTCTCTCAAATAGTCCAGTACTGGGGTAACATAGTGAGGACCTTTAGCTCTACACCCAGATCCAGGCAACTTATTACTCACAGCGACGACCTTCAGCGTCAAGGGGCTCTGGTGCCGGCGTTTCGAGGCTGGCTACGGGTATAGGTGGATTTTGAGACGGCGAAAGGGCCAGGGGCCCGGCGGGCTCCTCTTGCAAGTCATCTGGCGGACGGATATCTTGTGGGTACTCCAAGAGTTGGCTTGTTGTCGGAATCGGACCTGGAACTAGACACAGGAGAATGTACGAGACGCTTAAGTTCCATTGACGTGCTCTCGACCTAACAGTTCGACGAGGCTTACCATCTAGTTGCGTCCCTGCTAGTGGGGACTCCGGGGGGGCACCGACATCCTCTGAAGAATCTCGATAGCACGGGAAACACTGGATGATACTCGAAAGGACCATAGGTGCTGTTCTCCGATGTCGAGATTGAAATTGAAAAGCAACACAGGCATGAGGTTCGGGGCAGCTGCATTGTTCCCACGGCCTTATCATGGCCGTTAACCTCATTTCAGAAGACAACTTAGATGTGTAGTGACAAGTTGGTGGCATGCCCCTTGACAGACAAATTGAGTGTGTCATCTGCGGAGAACTGCGTTCTCCATAAGTGCATCAGCGTCGTTGCAGCAAGATGGGACACATGCCCACGGGTTGGGGTTCGAATGAGAGGGCTCCCGCTGTGGAACCTGTCATTCCCGCTCTACCCATTCCATGAGGACGACCTTTCTCCTCAATATCGGATACCCCTGGGTCAGGACAGTCTAGGGGCACAGTATCACAGCTCTGTACGCTCACTCGGGACAGTCGCAAAATGCATCCAGCATACTCATGTAAGTGCCAGATGAGGGCTAATGAATCACAGCAACGCCACCAAGTGACATACCCTGCGCTGCGATGCCCTACTCCTTCTGAGTGACCACATAAACTCACCTCCTAACGGCCATCATCCCTAAGTACTTGCCCCTACACAGTCAAATCGGCAGAATAACGCGATTACTGAGCACCAGCGGATGCCCGGGCACACGGACCTACAATGTGGGTCGCCCAATTTCGAGAAAGGTGTATCTGGACTCATCTAGGTACATAGACGACCTACCGCCGACGGTTCGGTCAATCCGGGATGGCTGGCAGATAACGTTCCAGAGTGCCGCAGTCGTCGTACGTGGTTCCTACCGTGCTGGATTCCCCCGATTACGCTGACTAGCTTGACACGGCCCTCAATGATAGTCCGGTCTCCTTGCTGGCGCGGCGTCACAGCTGTACGGGTTCTTCAAAAGCCCAGATAGCTACTCAGAGAGTACGGGCACCGGCACCAAAGACGCGATGGTCGCCCTCTGCTACATCGCCATGTTCCTCAACATCGGAGCCACCCTCAGCGGATTCCTCATTATAGACGCCTTGGGAGAGATCCAATATCGGGCGGCTACGCTCCCACCACTATCAGGCGATGTCTCCAATCGAAACGATGCACGTACCCGGCAGGTCCCCCAGTTGCTGAAGGAGTATAGCAGAGGGCTGGAGATGGATCTCCTCGTGCAGCATTGTGCGTATCGTATCATCGTCATCCACACGAATTCATTGATCGAGGCTTTGAATTACGCAGGGTTCTTCTCGTTCATCGGGGGAATCGTCTCCTTGTTGCTCTTGATTGTGGTGTACATCGCTGTTGAGGAACGAGTAGCGCTGAAAGTCGTCGCCGCCCTTCTTACGTTTTACGTCTTCCTTCCGGCGCTGTACTGGATATGGCAACTCCTCAAGGACGGAGCTGGGTCCCGTGGCAGTCAGAGAGGGGTAGTGAATGATCGTCCTGCTCTATCTCAGGCAACAAGCTCAGCGAATGCCACCGCTGCGGGATCGAACGTCGCGCTTTTACCCCAGCACACAGCTTCTCAACCAACCACCTGAAGGGGCTACGGAGTATGCTGCGTCGTCGATGTATAGGTCGGTTTCTCGCTAGTCAGGGCTCTCTTCGTCATGTAGTCGGTGAATACGAATGTTCGAATTGCTTTCAGGGCGTGGCCCACACATAACCAGCTGCAATAATAGGGGCCATTACCTGCGTTCGGTGCCTATCGGAGGAGTCGATCCACCGGCGTTGGCAGCATGAATCGTGTCCCAGGAGGGGTAGAGACGGAACGATATCACTCTGACGGTGATCCGAACGACCGAAGCACGGAACGAGGCGGCCAGAGAACGGTGCACAGTGCCCGGGCAAAAAAGCGAGGGTAATTCGGTTCGACGCCATGAGCTCACGAACATGGCCCGCTGGTTTCGTCGCCAGCTAGCGAGAGTCCACGTCTATCGGGTCGCCAAAGTGGTCCTTGGATCCTGTGAGAAACACCCCATGCTTGTCGATGGCGTAGGAGATATCGACACCGTCGAGGGATTGTGTCTTAAATAGGGGAATCGGTATGACGCACCGGCTCGAAAGGTAGATGTCGCGTACCGTGGCCGTCGTGTAAGAGATCGAACTGGGGGAAGCCTCGACAATGCCAGTCCTTCCATGTGAATAGGAGAGACGGTAGCGGAGTGAAGGGCCCCACGACCTTCTTGTGCAAGGCGAATCTCGGTCCCTGGGGATAAAGACGGAGTGAGTTGGTCTGTGGGGGATGAGGGTCACTTTCCGCCTAGTCATATCTATTAGTACGCACTGAGGGTGTATCTCGTAGAACTGTACTTGCTTTTGCCCATCGAACGTGTTTCAATAGCCCATCGTTAACCAGCTCGACCGAGCCAGACGTGCTTCGCCGAGCTTGGAAGCGCTCTCCAAGGGAACGTTCACCTTCTCCGGCAAGGAGCGGAAACCGTGGACCATGAACGCCCTGCCTCGAAGACCGGCCTTTCAGCGAAGGGAGGGGTACTCGAAGTCGATGATACCGTCCTAAAGGTCAAGGCTCAGTGGGCCTTCGCTAGAAGAGGCCGATTGGGTATGGATCGCGACCACGACCGTCATATTCATGCTGCTACGCCGGAAAGTCGCGAGCACAACCTTGAACTATTCCCACTCTCCTTTTCGACGTTTCTCGGGAATTCGAAGGAGAGGCTTCGCCACGCGTACCTGTACGTGCTGGTATTCATTTTCGCGAAAATACTTGCCATATCAAAGCATTGGAGTCCCCGCCAGAATCGAGGCGGTGGGTTCTGATTACTGAGAACCTTTCAACCCGTTGCCAACGAGTTGCTAAAGAGCCCAGGTTATAACCATATTCTGGAGGTACCCCATCTTCGTGTCTTCGAGCAGCAAGTGGCATTACACTAACTTTCGGTGGTGGGGGAGTGTACTGAAATTACCGGGGTCGGGAATTCGGAGGCCCCAAGGACATTGACAGAGGCGGAAAGAACCAGAACGCCAATTGAGATGAAGAAGAGCTTTCCTAGGGCATCGGTAGAGCGAGAGAGCTAGAACAGCATATTTCGGGTGGGAGACGGGAAACCAGAAACTCTCGCCGAAGAGAGGCAGGGACGAGAGAGGAAGGTGAAGGCCCGAGGAAAGCTTTGAAAAATCGAGTAGCGCCGCCAAGCACAGCCACAAACCGGATCAGTTCTCGGGTCGACGACGCTGCCGGCGCTTCCTCCTCTTCAACAACCACAAGACCCTCGCTCTGCCACCCTACGAAGCTCCGCTCCAAAAGGTGCCTAGCCAACTCAATGGGAATCGCAGGCTACGGATCGAAGCCCATGGCCCCATGTCGAACGATACTCGAACATCTACGAGCGGCGAGCAGCTCAAGCTTCTCCGGCTCTACATCCGTCAAAGGACCTGTAAATCACTCCTTCCTCTGCCTAGACCTACGCTCCGAGATACATCCTCTATTCTTCTATTGCCAATCTACCACAGATGCGCCCTCGAACGTGCCAAGATCCACACATGGAGCCCTCCCCAAAGGCGGATGGTGGACGAGGGTTCGGTGGGAATGGCGAGAATGACAGAAGGACGCGCTCGAGTGGTGCCTGAACCTAGTCGTTCGCGCTCTGGCCGTGTTCTCAGTCTACAGGAGAACCTCCACCCACGATGCTGCAAGAGCTTTACACCGAAGGTCTTCACCTCAACTTAGATCGACGTTGCCCTTCCCCGCTCGGCGATGGATCTTCGTCGCCCTCGATGATCCCCTCGACCCTTTCCAAACAAACGTTTACCACTCCTGCGCGGCGACAGCGTTGAGTGACGAACCGGGAAAATGTCTGCCCAAGGCTCTTCCCCTGCGTTCCACCCTGCAAGCAAGAGAAGATAACCGCAGCCCACGAACCATCGTCGTCCTCGCCATCATGCATGATACCTTTCATGTCGAGCAACTCGCCTTGCTAAGTTGACGCCCAGGATGCAGACGGGAACTTCCAGGGCGATTTGACGCCAGGTACGGCCTAGCTACGATGCTCTTCAGCTTCCTAAACCCTAGCTGATCCGCGTCCCCTAGCCCGAGTACCTTCCGGCCGACGAAATTTTGCGATGGTCTCCGTCCGCCCTGTAATGTCGTGAGCAAGCGCGTACCCCACTTACGTTCGTCCAACCGCTCGTCAGGACCTACATGTCTCCTTCGACACCCCCACGCCCGGTATACACGAATGGATGAAGCGGTCGTTCAGTGACCGGTAATCTACGAGACTCTCAAGCGCTACGAGAGTTCCAAAGGCATCTTCGACCTTGGTCCCCCGAAACGACTCTTAGCTTGTAAGACAACGCACTACCCCTCGTTGGATCCAGCACCCATACCCACCTTCAGATATACGGTGTATCTCCGTTACTTTGCGATATCCACAAGAATAAGGATAAGAATATCACATGGCTGGTCGCGAGCGTGGTCGCCGGTGGGCGCTTAGAGTGAAAGACGTTGCCTCAGTAGTAGCTATCCTGTGGCCACTTCGCAGTGCATTGACAATGTCAGATGGCATCCCGCCCGGTGAGTGCGCGTTATCACCGAACTGTAATAGTCCGACTTCTCCAAGCGGACCTTCAGCGGCCCCACCCTCTCACAGTGAGTCAAAGCGGCTCCCCATGGGCTGTCAGCAAGGGTATCGAAACGATGTACCGCGGATTCCAAGCGTGCGTTACCTTTGGGGAGAAACATGTTGGGAAGCCTCAACGTTTTGACGGGCGTAGCAAGTTGGCCTCCCGTAGTCAGACTACGACATGTTAGTGCAAAGCCTTCTCGGCGCCAGAGCGGTGGCTTGCGTTATAGGGTAACCGTGCGATCAAGGAATCCTGTTTCCCTGGACGTTGAGCCGCAAGACCACGATAACAGCCCGTCAGCTGTGGTGCGGCTCATTTCGGCTGAGGGGTTAGCGTGCCTTTAGTCAAATCGAATGAGAGGCCAATGTGCCGCGTTTCTGATTGGCTGGTCATACAGTGTTCATCACGGGCGCCTATCTGTGATCTGTGTGAAATGATGATTGCACGCATGGTTTGGATGACAAGCCAGACTACGCCCAGGCGTCTAGGGAGAGTGGCGCGGTAAAGTAATGCTCGACTAGATCGGGTTTCACCGTGTCGGTATTCTCTTTAAATCAAATAGCTGGGCGACCACCCGAAGGCTACGCGGAGCTGGTCGTTGACTCGGAGTGGAAACGCGCTCGTCAGCGAAGCCTATAATTTGACGGCTGTACGGAGCACATTGATGGCAGGGTAAAAACTTTGTGCCGAAGCCTAGACGAGTTAGGTGATCTGCTGTGGAGTGAGACGGCGATGAGGGCCATCGCTACAGATGTGTTGTTTCTTATCTTCGTAGCTGTAGTAACTCGGCGCGATGCTTAACATTTCAACGTCAAGTGTGAGCCGGCCCCACTTTGACATTCGGCTGAGGTATGTGCGACCTTCTCCCCGTTGCGGTTTTAACCTCTTTTGCAACGCCGAATTCGCATTCTGGCCTACCGAAAATTAGGGGTTTCCACCTCTCGTAAAAAGGGACTGCCGTATCGAGACTAGCGTGCCTCTGAAGCACACTGTCCGCGTGGAATACATGCCGCTCGGAGTATATCAAGGGCAATGTCGTCTGCGATTGTAGCAACCCCCGCACCAAGTCACCTCTCCATTCCTCGTTGGCGATGTCTACATTTAAATCTCCGCACCAACTGCGTCAGTATGATTTCGAGAACAAGCCCTGGGGCCTCCCAAAGAACCCAGAACCTTTGGATGAACTGCTGACGCTCCTGTCTTCACCTCAACAGACGACTTACCACCTCATCAAAAATATTTCCTGGACAGCTTAAAGTCGTCCATGGAAAACGGGGCACTCGTCGTGAGTCTGCAAGTTTCATTCACTTATTCCCCCTGAATTCACACAAGGATATGAATTTAATCTGCATTATTCGCCGGTGTATCCGCACAGCTGTATGGATTCTTCAAGGCCCCGGAGAGTTACTCCGACACGACAAGCACTGCAACTAAGGACGGGATCCTCATGTTCTGCTATGGTGCCATATTCCTCAACATCGAGGCCACGGTAATCGGGATAAGCATTGCGAATAAACTCGGTAGGGTACAGTTCCGAACACGCACCTTGACGCCGGCGAACTTCGTGATCGATGAAAGCGGGTTCATCAACAAACTGAATCGCATCCTGGGGCTATCGGATTCCCACTTGCTCCTGGAAGGGTATAGTGAGGGTGCGATTACGAAGGCGGTCTTGGTGCACTGTACGCGAACCAATCTCGTTCTCCTTGCAGGATTTAATGCTGATCTGCGTGACCCTCAGATTCTTTCTCATATATCGCAGGGGCCTGGGCCCTTATGCTCCTGATCCTCAGCTACGCCATCATAGAGGAGAGGGCAAAAGCGCGCACTGCCGCCTTGGTCTTCATCGCTTTTTACGTCGTGCCTCAGTTCGTTATACTCACTATGAACTTCTGGCGTCATGCACGGAATAATTGGAAACGAAAGGGGGGTGGGGAGACGGAAGGCTGGTGAAAAACAATGTCGAAATTGGGGTTAAGACTTCGGGCACCATAATAATGTACTCGAGCTGTAGTTCCACATACGCACTGGCATACATGAAGTGAACGAATCGCATCGATCTCCCGGCCCTCACAAGGCTTGAGCACGCTCGGCCTTTTCGACCATCGAGGGATTGAGTGGTCAATCGGGGAGTTAGTCTGACCCAATAGTTGGAGAGGTAGATATCGCGTACCGTGTCCGTCCTGCAGTGGATCGAACAGGGGAAGTCTTGGTAATGGTCCTTCTAGATAACAAGAGGTACTGAAGCGGAATGGATGACCGTGAGTCGGTCTGTGCAGGATGAGGGTGTCTTTCCGCCCAGTAATACCCGTTAGTGTGCACGGATAAACTGTCTTGTACAGGAACTTTGCCTGCTCATAGCGATCGAACGTGCTTCAGTAGCCCGTCGTTGACCAGCTCGACCGAATTCGATGTGCGTATGGCTCACTTTGCCGAGCTTGGAAACGCTCTCCGGGGACCCTCACCCTCTCCAGCGATAGTAAGAGGGGATCGAGGTCCATAAATACCCTGTCGGGTCCGAGCTCAAGGACCTTTCGAGGATCGTCTTTCCAGCTGATGCGGAGGTGCTCGAAGGGGCCCATACCTCTATTCAAATTCTGCTCAGATCAAAGCATATTGCAAGGTCAAAGTTCGGCAGGCCTTCGCTAGGAGAGGCCGATGGAAAATGACGCAACCACGGCATTCGTGTTCGTGCTGCTTTGCTGGAAGGTCGCTGGCAAAACCTTGAACTCTCCTTTTCGACGTTTCTCGCGCATTCGAAGGGGAGCCTTCACCGCATATGCTGTAGGTGCGATCTGTCTTCCCGAAATGTCCGCCACTCCAAAGCATTAGAGGCCCACACCAGAATCGAGGTGGTGCATCTTGACTAGGGCCTCCTAAGTCCCAACCCATTCCCAAAGGGCATCGAGATGATGCCCGTATTTTGGAGGCTCCCCACACCGTATTCTCGAGCGGCCAGTGGCATTACACTATCTTCCAGGGGTAGGGGTGTATTGAATTTCCGAGGTCAGGAATCCAGAAGCTAGCACAGATGGAGGGGGCATAGTAAACGAAAAAGCCAGTAGATGAAGAAGAGCCTTCGTAGTTTAGCGACAGGAGGAAAAATCTAGAGCAACGGAGTTCAGGAGAGAGGCAGGAAACCGGAAACTCGCGTCAAAGGGAGCAGGGAGGGAGAGAGGAGGGAGCATGAGGAAAACCTTGAATTTGAGAAAATCGCGGGCGCGGAGAAGCACAGCCACACTCCGGATCAGTTTCCCGGTCGATGATGCTGGGTGGTGGCACGGGCGCTCCCTCGTCCAATCTCTTCTACAACCACAACTCAGTCGCTCTGCCTCTCGATGGTCCGCCTCTCCTAGACCGGATACCGGTCCCTCGTAGCTCCGGCGTCACGTTTGAGATCATGTGAGTGCCGTGACGGCGTTCCTCGCTAGAGGGACCGGTCAATTTGGTTGGCTTTTGGCAGGACGTTCCTTACACTTGTGCCTCCCTTTTTCGCCATGCGGGGGAGGTGGTCGCCTTCAATTCTGCGTTATAAGGACTTGGCTATCAAGTAAAACCCATTCCCGAGTGATTGACTGAAAAAATCGATTCAGAAAGGGCGGGTTGAGGGCCGAGTGCTAGAGCGTGAAGCAACACGACCGCTAACCCTGGAGGTCGATATACTTCGAGTTTTGGCAGCAATTCGTCGGTTTCGATGCTCAGTGTATTCGCGCAGAATTTATAAGGCTATACGTCCAGTTTGACGACGAGGTTCGTTGAAGTGCAGGAGATTTGGGTAGGACTAGGTCAAACGCGTAAGGAACGTCCCGCCAAAATCCGACCAAATTGACCGGACTGCCTATCTAAGTATCTTTGAGGGCAGCGGAACCACTGGGAAACTCGTTCGCCGTTCGCGCGTTCGCCGTTCGTGCGTTCGCCGTTCGCCGGCCACGTGCTCCCTCAGTGTCGGTCTCTTTTGCCGGCGTCCCCGCCACATTCCCCTCCGTCGGACTCTGCGTTGGCCAACACCTTTGTACTGGCGGGCTTAACTAATAGGAACCTCAGACTCCTTGCGCATGAGTAAGGTTGACTTTTGGTGCTACATTATTTTTGCTTCAAATTGCTTGGGAACCCACGGGCAGTAGATAATTTAGATAGGATGTGACAATATCCGATTCAGATAACCGGGTATGTCGATGGCCTTAACCCGCCATTTCAGTTACCTTGTACCAAGAGATACAACTTGAGCACCCATCCAAAGCACATAGAGATGGCTTCCAGTATGAGACCCGAAGAGCACTCACAGGTACATGTACTACTGGGCCCGATTACCAGCTCTACGGTCAGGATAATGAATTCATCAATGAATGCTCTAAAAATTAAGGCGAGTGTGTGAATAGTGGTAGAAGACAACGGACGATCAATGTGCGCATGACATGCGGTCCGCCTTCAAAGTTCAGGGTCACTATTTATACATGAAGTAGGGCAGTACAAATAATCTGACGCGACCCCAGGGAAGCAAGAATTGCGACTGATAAAAGGGAGTGCACAGCACACACAAATTGGCCTCATCGTGATTGTTAGGGGCGTGGGTTTTTGCATGTCGAAGGTCTGTATGGTAGCAGAGGGGGAATGT
This sequence comes from Coprinellus micaceus, assembly GCA_951394405.1. Taxonomy (NCBI): domain Eukaryota; kingdom Fungi; phylum Basidiomycota; class Agaricomycetes; order Agaricales; family Psathyrellaceae; genus Coprinellus; species Coprinellus micaceus. Next base: position 304,887 of record OX596337.1, on the reverse strand, counting down.
TGGGGGAATGCGTAGCAAATTTGGCCAGTCGTCTGGGTTGGGTAAAATTTCATATTTGTGCTCTCAGTACCACTTCAGCCGTCTTCACTCGCACCGCAAAGGGTGTCAATAAATCTGGGCCGGGTATTAGACACGCTCTCGTATGTGCAAGGTTCTGCCGGCTCTCAGAACTTCGTCGGTTGGGCGTGCAGATCACGAGGCGTTTTGGGATGGCCCAAAACGCCTCGTGACCGCGATCAAATACGAGCGCGGCTCCCCCTGTTGAGATCCTCAGCCTTCACCTCGAAACCTTGAAAATGGAGAGTTGGAACCATGCGGGATAAGCGTCAACTAATGCCCAGTAGAACCCTGTGGAAGCAGAGGAACGACGATAGCGTGTAGGTCGGCGCCTACCACTCGAGACCCTGTAAGCGAACGGCAGACCGCGAACGCACCCCTGGTAACTGGTTCAATGTCCCCCTTTCTGGGGACTTTTTTTCTGGTGTGAATAGGACTGGGTATTCAGCAATATTGTATTTTGAGCTCCTGTACAAGACCAGGGCGCCCTACTGTAGCCTAAGCGCCCGACATTTAAATTTAAAGTGGCGAACGGCGAACGGCGAACGTGCGAACGGCGAACGAAGTTCCCGGTCGGTCCGCCTTTTTGCTATCTTTGGGGGTCGGCAGCCCCATCGAAATTCGCGTGTACAGGAAAACGGGACCTTCCCGATTTGGTCGAGTGCCTTCTCAAGCCCCTATCTCTTACTCCCCGCCTCCGCCTTCTCGATCGGTTGAGCATCCCTTGGGTTGGAGCACAGGTAAATGGGTTATAAGATGAAACTACACCATTGTATGATATGTTAGTACTAGTATTTGTAATTAAGTCGATTTGGTGGGGACAAAGAGGTCGCGTTTGGCTGGGAGATAGGGCTCTACACCATTTTGCATACAACTTTTCACTGGGCCGAAATATTCACGCAATTCCTTCACATTAGGGTACTGGGTGGTTACCTCTTTCACAATTCCGGTCTCAACTTTCTCTGCCTTACCATTGACTAATACTTCATAGGGCCATGCACCCCACCCCAAGACAACCAGGCCGCTGTCACCTTATCGAGACCGGAATTATCCATCTAGGATACAACATCTTCCATTCCCTCCTTACAAAGTATTTACGAATCTGTCCCGTTCAAAAGTTAAGAATTGAGGACACCTCTTGCCGCGTCGCGTCGGAGTTTGAAATGGCAGGGGATTGCTGACCCCCAACTATCTTCGATAGGCGCCACGTCACTCACATGATCTAAAACGTGACATCGGTTGCCCAGGAAGCGCCCCAGTCCGGACTCCGGACTACGCCTCTCCGGAGAATCTGCTCATGTAGCTCAGCAGGGAGTCATGCTCCCCAACCTCTTCGCGTCTCGAACCCCTAGAATGGGCTTCTCCGATTCAACGCCGCGCTCGAGGTCGTATCAACCACCCCCCTCTCGACCTGGACCTTCACCCTGAGCTACGCTCTCAATTATGTTGCGCCTCTGATTCTGCCGCAACCGTTTACTAGAATCTACGCATGGACGTCATCCTCGAGAGGCGAACGGTACGCAAGGATGGGGCGGATTGACGATTGAAGGACGAGGAGAGGAAGCCGCTGTTAGTGAGTCCACATTTACCTACTCCCTAGCATGGCATTGCCTCTCTTCCCTCAGGACGCTCGAATTGCTGCGCAGTGGTTTGGATCTGACACATTCCACTTAATTTTACAGGAGTGTCCCTAACTAATGGGCCGCAAGAGCTCTACGCCGAGGACCGTAACCTCAGGCCAGACCCCCATCGCTCTCCCCGGCTAAGCGGCCAGCGGCGATTCCCCGACCATTCTCTCGGGTCCCACCCAGCCAGCATCGCTCCGGATTCGCGACGCCTTTGGGGAACGAATCGGGGAAACGGTTACCTGTCCCTTGCGCAGAGCCCTCGCCCCCGCTCTGCCTCTCGGCAAGAAAGATTCACTGCACTCCATGAACACACCAGTGCCGACCCTCGTATCCCATTGTGCCATTGTCATTGCCAGAGATCCTGGATGCCAGTTCGGAACCCAGTTCTCCCTGGATCGGGTGAGGCTCGTGACCCTTCCGTATCGCCAGAACACAGACTCATGTTTGTCCTCTAGTCGCGAAGCTCTCCTGCAATCAACTACTTCTCGTTGCCCACCCCGTCTCCCACACCTACGTTTACGACCACGCGTTCAACCTTTCGTCAAGAAATATCCACCACCGTTCTGCACATGATAGTCGCCCTTTTCAACGTACTATCGGCATATGGAACTTGTAGAGCAGGAAATATCCCTACGCACCCGTCTCCGTATGAACTACGAGTCTGCCCAAGGGAGAGCATCCGTACAGCCCTTCTCGTTCGTTTCCCCTCCCTCCGACTCTCCCTTAACCCCTTCCTCGATTGAAGGAGGGTGTTTGAGGGAATCATCCTCCCATCCTGAGATCGACGGGCGTCGAAACAGCTCGTTCGTTCCTGCGGTACGACCCGCCGAGCACCGCGCCCTATCCAGGGGGAACCATCTCCCCTCCCTCACGATGCTTAGCATTGGCATCCGTCGTGTCGACTCTGACGCCAGTCGATTCAAAAACGCCTCGGGTGGCGACGCTGGCGTGGACGCATTTCCGGAGGGCATGCGGCCTGGGTGAGTCCCTTCCCGCACTGCGCATGCGCATTGCTCGGATGTCGGCTAATTGTCATCGTTGCAGGCACGAGTTCACACCCTCTATCGTTCGATTTACCGGAGGCATGTATGTTCCTATCAATAGAGACTAGGTTGAAAGACCAGCTAAGGATGCGGGTTAATCCCGGACCTCGTTGGATGTCCCGGGACATCCACCTAAGATGAGCAGGCAATAAATTTCACATATGAGGGAGGAAAGCGCAACACGTACGAATACACCGAGTTAAGGACTGACATGACGGTGAGGGAAAGGAAGTGCCAGTGATTGGCGCGAGCAGTTTGCATAAGTAGTTGTAGCTCCAATTTAATGATTGCGCGGGCTGTGATTGACGTTCAGGCGCTTATGTAGCACTCGCTCCGAAGGGCTCCTGATGTACCTACTGATTGCTCTCAACAACCATGATTGGAATGAGGCGGGTATAGAAGGCCTCCGCTCGGGAATTCGTCGGCTTATATCTATGACAATGTTATAGCTAGTGCACCCTGGGTTCGCATTGCAAACTCGAACCTGCGAGCTGTCGATGAACTACCCCCTCCCCGTGAATGTAAGTGAGTCTCAAAGCCTCGATACACAGGAAGTGAGAGGTATATGTATCGCGTAAGCCTTGAGTGTAGCGACCCCCTACAAAGTATATTACATCGCAAAGCGAATCGCGTGCAAATATAGTGAGGTTGGCGGTGAGTAGGAACTAAGTGAAGCGTGTACGATGCTAAAAGGACAAAAAAGGGTATTTTGCGTCATAGGGGGGGTGGAACGGCAAGGATTGTAAAGCAGTGGGAAGCATAGTGCGCAACGGAAGGGATAGGGGAAACCAAAGGCGTAAATAGAGAACAAGGGAACGAGGAATAAAAGGAGTTCGCAAGAGCGGTGGAAACAGAGAAAGCAGGGAAGAAACGAGTCTAAATGAGGAGATCGAATAAGTGTGCGAAATGTAGGTATGTAAATAGGCGAAGTAGATGAGGGCGACTCGAATGGTCATGTTAACCACGGGTGAAGAATGAAGGAGATGGGAGTAAACTAGCGAAGACCCCAAACCCTACCCACCCTCGTATCACCATCTTACTCGGAAGATACATCGTTTCGCCCTTCCCTTCGTCGCCTTCATCAAACTCCTCATCGCTCTCCCCCCATTCGCACACGTTGTCCACCGCCTTGATCCTCTGGTAATTCGATATCTCCGAGGTGCTCGTCAATTAGCCGCCACCCTTCAGACTCGGGCGCAGCGAGAATGGGATCCAGACGGTCCTCCCACTGGGTGTCTGTCCGGCGGTACCGACGGAGTAACGATACGAGCTTCGTGGTGTGGTGGGATGGCCTTGGGGAGCTAGCCACGACCCGCGCCAATTTGGACAGCTTGAGTGGTGACAGAGGCATTTCCTCGTCTGACCACGCGGCGAGGATTCCCTCGACAACTGCGACGTCCGCCTTCATAGCGTCCAGGTTGACGTAGTATACGCCAGGGCCAGACAAAAGACGCAATTTGTTTGCTAACGCCTCCGTTGGAAGGCTGGCGACAGTGATGAAGAATGGGAGCCCTCCAGTCGACCGTGATAGTCGCACTTCCGATGAAATTATATCCAGTAGAATGCCTTGATGCTCTGGTGAAAGTAAATGAAGACCTTGGAGAAGAAATTGTGGATGATGTGTGTTTCTCTTGTCCTTGTTCCTCCAGCATGTCGTCCAGTCTTGGAAGAGAGATACATGGATTTGATGGGATAGGTCGATGTTTCCCATGAGCTCCTCGTTACGACATGGCAGGTCCGTTGTGCCTCCTCGAGCTGCGGCCAGAGAACCTGGTGTCCATAGAGACTTCAAGTTCAGACGGTCCCCATCTGGTACGACGATGATGTCGACTGGAGGGGGTGCCCAACCTTGCACCGCGCCAGGGCTATCGTCCGTGCGCGCTGGAAGCAGGCGGTATGCATCCTTGAGAAGTTCTCGCTTCCCAGAGCGAGGAGACCCAACTATGAACACGAGCTGGGATTCCTGGTGTATCCGTGGACCGGGAGCGTCAATGAATTGCAAGTCGATGGGCTGGCTGACGCCGCGGTTGGCGGCGAGTCGCTTCTGAGGCGCCCACAGTGATGCTAAGACGCGAGCATTAGGAAACCACGGGAGACCCATCGTGCAGCACCCAACCCTGTTGTGCGGTGGACGGCTGGTTGGGATATATACAGAGCCGTCCTCCTCGGAGATCCGATCGACCGGATTACCTAGACTGCAGAGTAGCTCCTCAAGGTCCATGTCCGAAACCGAATGTGAACCTGGGAGATCTTCCTCGCTGATCCCAAGGATATGTCCCCACAATCCCTGGTCGGCGCAGTCATCAGTTTTTCACAATATTCGGGTATAAGAAGAGACTAACATCCCCATCGGGCTCCATTGACTCAGCCCTTTTTATCCTCCATACACAGGGGCCCCCCCGCAGGCCAGAAAAAACCCAATCCCGAAGGCAAAGCATCTCCCACGTGTTCAGCGAGGACAGGAGAGCTTTCCAAACCCTGGTGTCAACACCATCGATGACCGCTTGCGGTTTGCAAATGCAATGCAGGTAATGGAGGATGTGAGGCTTCGTGGGTTGGGTTAGGATGAGGCCCTTCATTAGGTCTGGAGGGGATCAATAGGGTCAGTAAGGTACTGGCAGGTACACCTCGGAAAGAGAAAACGGCGAGATCCCTCACCTTTCTGGGTCATTTGGCGAAGATTCCGGGTGATCATGTCCTCAAAACGGTTTTCCGCCCTCAGAGGTATATCTCCCAGATGGCCCGACCTTCGAGGATCCCCGAGAAAGTCGACCAACGACTTGTGATGTGCGCCAATATCCTTGCATCCATACATCTCCTCCGACACCTCAAGTAAAGAGTGTAGGTCCGAGAGTTCACGAGCAAGCCCTCCATTTGGTAGACCTAGGGCTCCCTCAATGACCCAAAGTGGCATCAATCGGGAAGCTGGGTGAACAGTACGGCTGTCGGATTTCTTGGACGGTATAATCTTCACCAGGATCCAGACCAGGGATGAAAGTTCGAGTATTCCCCCTTTGACCTCCAAGTCGGGATAGGCGTTCCGCGCAGCCTTTTCGAAGATTCCGGTGAACAGGGTATCCAGAGCACCAAGTGGTCGAGTAGATGTAGGAGAGGCCGCTGTTAGCCTCGCTCCTCCGCACAGGGCCAGAACCTCCTCAAGGCGTGCCCTCGGGTCGTAGCGCCTGTCGTCTACATATCTCATCGCTGTATCGGCGAGGATGAATTGACCCGAGGCGTACTCGGTGATCTGCTCGGCATCCCCTTCGCGAGGCCAACTTGTACGATCGATAGCTGGTAGCAGCCTATCCCGAATTTCCAACAGCTTGACCCAAGTGAATTGGCGTATGTCTTCGCCGGCGTTGTAGTCCTTGTTTAGGTCGATGTGTAGCATACCCGACATCCCGCCTTTCATCGCAGACTCAATGGGAAACTCTGGTCGACTGGCAAGGACGACACGGGTGTTCGGGGTTGTGGACAATGTGTGAAGAAGGCGGATTACTCGAGACTGAGTGTCATCCTCATCGCATTCGTCAAGGCCGTCCACTGCACAAATGAGAGTGAACGAAGGGCCATCAGGAGTAGCAGCATGCGAACCAGCTATTGGATTGACGAGGAGATGCTTCATCTGATTTTCCAGGGACGTTGAGAAGATCCTGACATTGTCACGGATGACGCTGACGATTTGACGTCGGATAGATGGGCAATGCTCCGCCACCTGAGGAGCGAGAGTAGTCACCAGGGCCTTGGGCTGGTTCTGCTCCGGAATAGTGGCCTTGAAGAAGTAGGTCGCGACTACGATATGGGTAGACCTCGATTTCTCCAATAGCTGTTCAGAGAAGCTTTGCATGATGGCGGTCTTCCCATGACCAGCGGGACCAGTGAGCACGAGCATTTTGGCGTCCTTCCATTGGCCCTCGTCAGCTGACCACTTCTCCAAGTCGTTCAGGACTTTGACTCTTGTTTCATGAAGACACCGGGGTGAATACGCTCGTTCTTCTGCATCTGCGACAGCACCGAGTGCCGATTTCCTTCCCAACTCATTCAAAACTTGAAATATCACCATTAGTGGTATTCTAAGGCCTTCCGCCAAATCTAGGGAGCGAACACTCACACCGACGGTTGCTTTCAACATCAGACCCATAATCTCTCTCTGGGTCCACACTTAAACGGGTGTGCGTGATTCGCCGGTTGTCTATATAGTCGCCCTTGACATGGCTGATGTTGGCCTCTTGGATATAACTCGGTTCGCGTGATGAGATGGGAGGCGACGGGGTTGCTTCCTCTACACTTTCCGCGACCCGGCTTGATGCACGTGCCTGCCGATGTTCAACGGGCGCATCGAGTTGTTCGCCACGAAGCGATGGGGATAGAGGTGTGGTTTCCACCTCCCCGGGACCTAGGAGTCGGATAGCTGGCGGAATTGCCTGAGGTGGCACCAGCGCAACTGCTGGTACCCAATAAGAATCAGGTTTTCAACGCTCCTCCGGAACCCCAGATGGCGGATGCTCACCTTGGGCATTGGGTGGTGTACTCCCGGCCGGAACCTCATCTACCAGAGGTATTGAGTCAACCTCATGGCAGAGGAGGCGTCGAATGAACCTCCCTAGGGCCATAGGAAGCTGCCCTCGTATCAAGGTGGAAGTTCCAAATCAACGGAGAACGAGGCTCCCAACACGGCCTCATTCCCTCACATAGGTTTGTTCCCACGCTGACAGGCCTGCGCCGAACCTCCCCAACCTGAGCGCTCGCCAATGTCATGCTATTTCGCCAGAAATATGCAAGTAAAGTGTACATGTAACTCGCTTTTACCACCACATGCTCCTTCAACGCCTCATAGTCTATAGAACAGGTTTTTGGCCCCTTTAATTACCTGGGTGCATAGGGCGCTTATTTAGAGGGCCAACGATCACAATGGTGCGTGGGGGACGGACGCTCGAGTCTCGGCTTTATATAATATATGATCTTTCTCCCAATCCATCCGTCCCTCCAACTAACTATGGAACAACGACGGGGTCCATACTCGGATGACACGAAACGCATTTGACGCCGACAGTCCACAGCTCAAGTCTCCTGCAGTGACACACTACCGTTGTACCATCCAGCAAGTACCTCGCCTCCTGTAGATCTCCGCAAAGTTGGCATCCACACCTCACAAGGCTCGGGCCATCCATCGTTCCGCCTCTCCTGACACCTCGGAATCTCGCACTCCTGTACCACTGACTATTTATAAACGGCGTCCCCCAGCTCCGTGTACTCGCTGGTGCCAGAAGTGATGGCAGATCACTGGTTTCACACCCAAACGAGTGCCCGCGCAACCTCTCTTGCTCACCACTCAGAAATGCAGGGGTAGCAAGAGTTTGAGATTATCACCACCAGATGTAGTCCAACGTCATACCAGAGAATGGGCGCATTTGGTAGAGGGATGATTGAGATAGTGCCCCATCTCTGATGGCGATGCTGAATTTTGGCTGAATTCGCACCGTACACATGCCAAATGCGACCATTTTTGACATGCCCGCCTCTCATCTGATGAATATCTCCCGTATGGCTCAAGCTAGTATCACAATACTGTACCATTATTTTTGCATTGCCATTATCTATAGCCCATTCAAATTTTGTAGCTATACACACCCCCACTGTCTACCAACGGTGCTTTACTTTCAGCTCCTTTGGGTGTAAAAACAGTGATCTGCCATCACTTATGGTACCAGCGAGTATATGTGCGTGTGCAAGGGTTTTAGCACTCGTCGAGCCGGGGAAGGAGCAGAACGAAACAAGGAATCCCAAATACTGGTGGGAAGGTGGGGCGGAGATGGATGATGGGAGAAGAACGTCGAAGGGAAGACCAAACGAAGGAGAGAATGCGAAGGATTTCAAGAATACACAAAGGGAAACAATAGTGTTTCGGGGACAAGAACGGAGAGAGAGAGAGAAAGGCCCGTGAGCTCCAAGCACGGAAATGACTGAATGTTCAATTTGGAATCCGAAGGAAAAGGAAGGAACCGAAGATCACGGGAGCCCAACTGGGAGCAAAGACAATAACATGTTATCGCGACTGCACAGAAAACACGATAAAAAGAGGGCCATAAAGAATTGCATCGGGCACGTCCGACCATTACCCCAAATCCCAAAACAGCCTCGAGTTCGCCGAGAGCAATCGGGGACAACCCCGGCTCCCTGTTGGGCGACCTCGAAAGGACTTGTCAGGCCTGAGATCGTAAACCCTGAGAGGCATAGCAAGGGAGTGAGCCGAAATGACATTTAGTTGGTCGAAATAGGCAGAACGCAATATGGGCATGACGAAGGAGATAGGTAGTAGCAGGAGGTTGGTGAAGACACGAGGGAGAAACGTACCAACAAGAGCGTTTCCGTCCTTACACACCCAGCAGCTCCTGTCCTACTCTTCTCCATGCCCACGAAGTCGCGTTCTTCCCTCGTTTTGCTGACCCCACCCCACCCCTTCTTTAGCTGTTATATATCAAAATACTTCCGCCACTCGGCTGGGGAGTAGGAGAATGGTAACGTCTTCCCCCCTACCCGTTTCATCGACACGTTTGGCAGACGTGCTGAACGATCTAAAATCCTCCCATGTCCCGGCCTCGTCCAAGGGAACGGGGGTTGTGGGCGCTCTATGCGGCGGAGATGGACGAAGGGATGAGTACGGGGGTAGCGGGGACGCCAAGGCGATGGGGTCGTCGTCGGTTCCGTGGACGGTGCTTGGTGATGGGGAGCTTTGGGTGATGCACTCCGCGCTAGTTGAGGCATCGAGGTGTCCAGTACGATCTTGTCGACAATCGAACGGGGCAGGGGCCGTTCGCGATGTAACGTCTATTGGGAGAAGACGAAGGCATGCGGGCGGGCGAATACTCCAAGCCGTCGGGTGAAGCTATCACCCGGTCCGTCGAGGCGTTCGGTGGGCGTGCTTAGGAATTGCATATCCTCTTGTGCTTTGACCGGGGCGCGCTAGCGAGGGTAAGACGGCGAAGGCGGACGGAGGTGCGATGGGCGTGCTGGATGGCGGGTACAATATGCTGAGGGTAACCAGCGCCTCCTCGTTGGTTTACGACAGTGGATTCGGCGGGGAAAGTATGCCGTGATCCTGAACAACAGAATGGTTCGCCGCTCGATTGGCCCGTGCACACTCCCAGTCGGTTCCGGCGTGCCATTCTCTTCGTTCAGGTGTTGGGGATGGGGCGGCCGGGCGCCGTTCGCAACGCGTAGTTGATCGCCAAATGACGAAGGTTGTGAAGGAGGTGCAGGGGTAGGTAAAGAAAGGCGAAAAGGCCGTCGTGTGAGGCTCACGGCGACTGCTAATTATCTGCATGTCCCAGCATGCGCCGAGGGGGAGTCCTTGATTTGCGAAAACGGGACGGGGGCACGGGGAAGGATCGGCGCTGAGTGGAAGAGCAGGTTTAGGGGACCGTCAGCTGAGGGTCGTCAGTGGGTTGGATAGAAGCGGAAACGTAAAAACGGGACAGGAACGCGTAGCATCGGAGGGTAGCGAAGTATAGGATATGGATGAACAGAAAGAGACGATGTAGGAGAATATGTTGGGAATGAAAGGAGAGGAACAAGAAGCCGATGGAAAGAGGAACGTACCTGCTACATTCCTGGGGTCTCACCGAATCCCAATCCCATTCCCAACGCTGAACGCGGATTCCACCAAGTCGTTGGGTTCATGAGTCGAACGTCCTTCCCCACTGAGTATCATCATGCCGTCCCGCTGTTGGTCAAGGTGGCGAGACGAGGCAGCGGGCGGAGTATGCGGCGGTGCCTCAGCCGTTGGGCGGACGTTGGTCTCTTGCCAGTGTTCTCGTGCAGATAGGTGGTGCATTCGAGACGGTGAACGGCGAAGGGGATATCCTCTACACCTAGCGTTAGCACCGCTCATTCAATTGACGTTGAGCCGTCGTCGAGCGGCGGGCTCAAATCTATGCCGACTCGATTGGCCGGACAACGGACGTTGGGGTTGTCCTAGAATGAGCGGGACGGGGGATCCATTCGGTTGGCGTTCCCGTAGGCTAAGGATTTGGTCGAGGATTTCCAAACTCAAGGTTTCAAGTGAGGACCAAGGACAACGGGTGAAGAGACCAGGGGGACGATAAGTGTTGACAATGGAGGTGGGAGACAACCTGCGCCCCCAGTTCGAACACGGGTGACGGCACCAGATAATAGGTGCCGGTGGCTGATGATCCCACAAAAGTTAGTGGGCGCTTAGATTTCTCAGTTGAGCCCCAGATGTGCATCTTTTATAGTACGGGCCTCCCTGTATTCTCTGTCGAATATCCAGACATTCAAAAGCTCAATGTGTCCCTCAAACGCCATCAAGAGCACCTTCGAGCCACCCAGGGGGAATCGTTCAATCGTAAGCGGGGGTGGGGATGTGGTTTTGTGTCCGATTCTCCAAGAGCAATTCGTGACGAGTAGAGAAGTGTAGGGGATGAGGCAGTTGAACGAAGATAGGAGGGATAAGGTCAGGGAGGGGTGATGTGATAAGGAGTCTGGGTGCAAGATGAATCCGGGGGCGTCGTAGGCCCGCAAAGGTGACTGCGCGTATTTGCATTATGGGTTATCGCCTCCAGAAATCAAGAGGTGGCTCCCAGGAGCAGTGGAAGGGTGAGTCAGCGGCAAGCGTGTGCGTCGGTAACCCAGTGTAGCAGCGTCGCCAGATCATAGTGGGAGAGAGATAGACAGAAAGCTTCGAGGAGAAGATGGTCTCATGCTTGTTTGTTCCTCCAATCGGAGCACCAAATCTCGCCGGGCATTCTAGTTGGATAAGTACAAGCGGTTAGTTCACAGAAGAAGGCGCAGGACTCGAAACTCGGGAGGGAAGAGAATGAGAGCAAAATCATTCGAAATCGCTGGACACGGAGGCCAAGCACAGCCACAGCCCGGATCAATCGCTGTGCCGATGACTCTGGCGGGCGCTTGCTGGTTCAACCTCTCCCAAAACCACAACCGTCACTCGCGCTGCCTCCCTGAACCTCTGCTTCACGTACTCTACTAAGTCATTACTGCGGGTACGAGCTCTTCTCAACTGCAGCGCACGACTGAACGATACTTGGACGCCTGCAATGGGCGAATGGCTCAAACCTCCCCAATTCCGCACCATACTCGAGGGAATATAACCTGCCCCTTCCTCGACTTGGGCCTTATAACTGAGCTACACCCCCGATTCCTCGACCGCCACGCCTTCCGAAACCGTGCTATCGAGCACAGCAAGCCCGACTTACGGAACTCTTCTGCAAGAGGCGGATGATGATGTTGTAATGGCCAAGGGATGTGGGGAACGACCGAAGGACGGGCTAGAGGATTAGGGGATAGCTGCGCGACTGGTGCGGCTTAACTATTCGGTATGCCATCTGCTCTCTTTATCCAGGGTGCTGGAGTTGGTTCGTAATGTATTAGCCCTGATCACATTCTCCATTTCGCAGGAGAGGCGTGGTTGCTCTTCCTCGAGAGTGTGACGCCAAGGATCGCGACAACAGTTTAGACCCACCTCGCTCTTTCCAACCCGCCAGTACCTCCTCGGGTGCCCGGCCATCTTCCGCGGGCGTTCCACACCATCTCCTGTCACACCCGCGGCCAACGGATACTGCTCTGGCATAACAGCGATGCCCGGGTAAGGAGGGCGAATACCTATCATTCGACCCGCCAGGGGCCCTCGCCTGTACTCCAACCTTCAGCGAGGAAGGTTT